>OX596232.1:43242687-43871641 GCA_951394345.1 Salicornia ramosissima
AATGAGAGAGAGTCTAACCATCATAAGCTCAATGTGCTCCATTCTAAAACCAATTGGTAATATAAGGAGTAACCCACCAAACTTATATATTAGTCATCATCTATCTAATCTTTCGATGTGGTACACTTGCATGTGGTGAACTTGGAAGGTCTATTATTCAACAGATACCATTTAGCAAAAAGAGGTTCCTTTCTAAAAACCAATTGGTAATAGGAGGAGTAACTCCTAGACTTATAAATTAGTTTATTCTCTTCTCATCCTCCGATGTGGGCACTCACAAATGCACAAATATGGGTTCAACAATAATTCCTCAAATTGAGATGTTTAAAACATATCTCAAAGGGAATTACAGTATCGCCATGGATATAGGTTAAGTGAAAGTTTGATGTTTAAATAATAAAATTTTGACTAGCTTATTTACTATAATGACAGTTGAGAAGTGTTTTAAACATCTCAAATCGAGGGATTATGCAGCCTTCTATGGTCCATGGATTAGTAGCTAAATTAAAGGGTCTATCAAATTGGGACCAAGTACTTAAATGAGTCATACTCGAGAGCCGGCTAGTTTATTTGAAATTTGTTGATTGATTAGTTGGGACTCAAATTAATTGGAAGTAGACCTACTATGAAGTGACTCATCCGATCTGCTGGTTCTACCCCAAGAACGAAAGTATTGAAACAAGAACCCGTTTTGCACACCGCTGGCTACACAATTAATTAACCATGCGGCGCGCGCCTGTACTACACACTAGCAAAAATGCGTTTTTGCAAATCACTTGCACGCACAAAACCCTAGGTTATTAAATAGCGTCGTTTTAACTGAAAGCATGTCGAAATCACTTTGTAACCCCCCCAAACCCTTAGTAACCCACTAAAAACACTTTTTAAATCCACTAAAAACACTTTGTAACCCCCAAAACACTTTGTAACCACCCCCCCAAAACACTTTGTAACCCCGCTAAAAACACTTTGTAACCCTAATTAAAACAACTTTGTAACCCCACAAATAACACTTTGTAACCCCACTAAAAACACTTTATAACCCCCCCCCCCAACACTTTGTAACCCCCCAAAAATACTTTGTAACCCCACCAAAAACAGTTTGTAACCCCCCCCCCCAAAACACTTTCTAACCTCACAAAAAACACTTTGTAACCCCACCAAAAACACTTTGTAACCTCACCAAAAACAGTTTGTAACCCTACCAAAAACAGTTTGTAACCCTACCAAAAACACTTTGTAACCCAAATTAAAATAGCTTTGTAACCCCACAAATAACACTTTGTAACCCCACCAAAAACACTTTGTAACCCTAATTAAAACAACTTTGTAACCCCACAAATAACACTTTGCAACCCCACCAAAAACAGTTTGTAACCCCTCCCCAAAACACTTTGTAACCTCACCAAAAACACTTTGTAACCCCACAAATAACACTTTGTAACCCCACTAAAAACAGTTTGTAGCCCCCCTCCCCAAAAAAAAAAACACTTTGTAACCTCACAAAAACACTTTGTAAGACCACCAAAAACACTTTGTAACCCCACTAAATAATTTGTAACCTGCACTAAGAAATTACTTTGTAACCCCACGTACCTGATTCAACATTTACCAGCACAGTTGTGCCTTTCTCGCCACCATGACGAATATACTTCAATTTTGGCATCATAACGAAAGTAGATGAAGAGAAATCGAATAGAAGAAAACCAAAACAGAGTACGAAAAAACTTCAAGTAGAAAAACGAAGGAGAAAAACCTAAATACAACTCAAATTACAAAAGAAAAATACTCCAAACAAGCACAAATGATGACACTAATGGAGGTATCAGAGAGAAACTGAAAAAGAAAAAAGATGGCGGTTTATAGAGGTTATAAGAGAGAGAAAGAAGTGACATGCATTGATGACAAAATTCAAAAATAATGATGAAAACAATAAAGTAAAACTGTCATTTACAAAGTTTTGGGCCTTTATTGTTGCAGCAAAATACAAAGGGTTTGGGCCTTTATTGCTGAGCATGTTTTAAAATGATTTGGACCATTATTGCTACAGCACATAGAATCTTTGGGCTTTGAAATTTCAACCGTAAGGTTTATTAACCATACAACCGGCCGTATGGTTTAAAAACCATACAACCCGCTGTATTCAAGAAATTGTGTTGAAACAAATGTTGTGAAGTTGATTTTTATTGGAGTCTGGACCATTAGCGCAACTACTACAAGCATAGTAACATCAAGTGTAAATTGCGCAACTAATTAATTTGTAGCCTATATACATATTGTTAAAGTATCATCCTTTTGCAACATAATTTTTAATTTTAATTAGATTCAGAAATAACTATAAATAATCATTTCTTAAATTGCACCTCATTTATAATATTGACAATAATTCATTTTTAACTTAAGAATATTTAGCCCTGAGCTTATTAAGATAAACTGGTGAAATTAAACTCTTATACATATCGATATTTTTATGAATTGTTATTTTTTATTCTTTTATTTTCTATTTAAAATTCAAGTAAAATAATTTTATTTATTGTATTATAAATTTATATGTAATCAAACGCGTTAAAATATGTTTTTCCTATTTTACTTTTCGAATCTTATTTGCAAAAATTAACATAAGTCTTTAAGCAAATTCACATCTCTTATCCTATTTTGCAACTAGCGCAAAATGAATGTGAACTTAGATATTGGCCTTGTTTTTTTTTATATTTTGACTAGCACAATATGAATGTGAATCCATCTCATGCATCGATCATATGAATAAAAAGTTTTGTTTTATTGCTATTATATAAGATTGGGAGGCTATGGTATGAAAAGTCTATGTAGCCCTAAATTTAAAAAGAAACATACAGCTGCAAAAAAATCATTAATTGATTTAAAATCGCAAAATTATGGAATGTTTATTTGGGGGAGTGTACAAAAAATTATGGAACGGATGGAGTAATACAATACAGATAAAAAAATAAATCTAATTCTTTCTTTTTCTTCAACAAGATGATGGATTGACTATTTAAACAATAAACATCTTGCATATTCTTCCCCCTTTTGTCATTATATAAAAGGGCATATTCTCATATACACTACTACAAAATTGAGCTATTGCAACATTCTACTTGTAACATTTCTTAATTGTGTTGCATTTTAATCTAAGATAAGAAAATATGCAATGCTTTAGCGAAAAGCGTTGCCAATACTTTCATTGTGCAACACTTTTACAAAGTGTTGTATTAATGTCCACTTTATGCAACGCTTTTAGGAACGTTTTATAAAAACGTTGCATGTACACAATTACACGTCACTAAAATTAAACCCAATTTTTTTATTTTTTTAATTTGAAGAAGCACCGCTTGTCTCTATCTTATGTTCTCATACACAATACTGCAAAGTGCAAACCTATTCTCTTTCATCTCTCACAACCCACACTCACTCTCTCTTGATTATTTTCGTGGCCTTAATCATAGAATTGCTGATGTAACCTCCAATGACTAGCTTTGTTGCTCACAAAGAGGGTTGCTCCCCCTTCTTATGTCGCCGGGACCTACTGTCGTTATGATCCTATTGGCGGTGAAGCGACCATTATTGAGGTTTTTTGAGCTGGTGCCGCTAGCTACTTTGTAAGGTTTTATGTTTTTCCTTTCGAATTCTCTTTGTTTAGAACTCAATAGAGTTAGAGCTCAGCTGCTTATTTTATTAGACTTAAAATATGTATCTAAAATCTGCAATTTGGGTTTGGATTAATTGCTAGTTTAGGGTTTTCAACTGAAATTTCGCTATCTACATATATTTCGAGTTTTCTTTACAATCAAAAGTATAATTTAATTTAAATGGACACCTCTAGCATATGAAAAAATTGATTTTCTTTGAAATAATATGCTTTATTCCATCTGTTTATTTGAATAATCTGCTTCAAAAAGGTTGTTTATGGGTATAGTTTTGTATCAGGTTTATATATTATACGAATAATCATGGAAACCATTTATTTATAATTAATTTAGATTTTGTAGGTTTTTTCTTTTTAGGATGTTAGCTTGTAGCAATAATCAATTTTTTTTATTGTAATTTGAATAACAATTGGACTATTTTTATTAGATTTCATGGTTTTCGGTGTTTGAACAGTACATAATAATTATATGTTACTAGTTTGGAATGGCTAGGCAGTGTTTGTAAGAGGCTTTTGGTGTTGATATATTACAAATTAGCAATACGTTAAAAAACCCCTTTTATAGCGGTTTTTTAGTAGCGGTTTTCTGTGAACCGCTGTTGTTATGGTATAGCACATTTTATAGCGGTTTATCAATAACCGCCATTAAATGGTACTCCCTCCGTCCTCCTTTGTTTGCAACACGGTACAATTATAACTTGAGTTTTTCTTAAAACTACCCATCAAGTTTTGCAAATTCTCAAATGTACCCACTTTTTTTAGGGTTTCTTATGTCTACCCATAAGATTTCCAAAAATTCTCAATTGTAGCCAATTTTTTTATGGTAGCAAATGGATGTTAACAACGCCGTTAATTTATTGGAAAAAAAGGAATAATTAAATTAATAGGTACCAACTATTGCACTTTTTTTATAGGTATCAACTTTTGATTATTCATCAGCAGCATGAACTATTACATAAAGTTGCAATAATAGGTATATGACCTAAATATTGTTCAACTTATAGGTCATCTCTACCTATTTAAAGGTCATCCATATCTATCGTTGCAACTTTATGTAATAGTTTGTGCTGCTGGTGAATAATCAAAAGTTGGTACATATAAAATAAAAAGTGCAATAGTTGGTACCTATTTATGTAATTATTACAAAAATAAAAACCAAAATAAATAAACATATATACGTCACGTAGTAACCCAATAGTCCTAACCATGACCACTACGCCAAAAATGTGCTTTTACAGCGCTTATTTTATAGCGGTTTAATGAAAACCGCTATAAAAAAAGTTAGAATTTAGGCTTTTATGGCGGTTTTGATATAACCGCTATCAAAGCCCTCAATAAACGCACAGTTTAATTCCCCTCTTCTACCCACCTCTCCAACTTCATAATTGAAACCCCAATTCTCTTCTTTCTCTCTCTCTCCCCAAACATTCAATCATTAATGAGCAAAAACCCTAATTAAGTATTCGAAATTTTGAACAATCGATGGAGATACAACAACGAAGCCACCACGGACCGACGGAGGTGGAGGAATCCAGCCACTAGTACAATCGACGGATGTTGGGTAAACAACCAGGATGCAACACTTCTGTCACAGCCTCGCCACCATCTTTTCTTACGTGTTGTGGTAGCTCTGTCGTTGCAACACGACCCTCGCAGCCTCACACCACCACTTGAAGGGATTTATTTCTCTCTTGCACCACCACCTCTCCTGATTTCTGTAATTTCTTAAACCCTAAAATTAAATTAATTATTTTACATCTATTGCTCTTTTGTGTTCTTGTAGTCGTTATTTTACATTGTTATTTAAATTTATGTTTATTATTGGTTTTTTAATTACTGTTATAGATTGTTATTGACCTAGGTTTTAGAATTTTGGGTTTTTTTATTTATTTTTGGGTATTTATGCTAATTGTTGTTGTATTTTGGGTGGTTTTTGAAATTTTCTAGGGTTTTCTAATTAAAATAAGCGCTTGTAAGCAAAGTCAAACATGGGGAATCTTTGTTTTTGCTCTTTCATTAAGTTTTTTGGGTATTTATGTTACTTGATGTTGTATTTTGTCTTCTTTTATTTGTTGGTTGTAGCAGCTTAAGAGGATGAAAATTCAGATGGAAATGCATAAATTCTTTGTTTCAATGTCATTATGGATTTATGGGTTTGTTTATTCAGCCTCGTTTAGCCCTTGGATCTCATCCCTGTTCTAATAAAACACTTGTTTTTCTTTTCATCCTCTGAAGCTGTGAATTTTCTTTCTGTTATAGTTGTCATTCACATGCTGTGAATTTTCATTTTGTTATAGTTGTCAATTCGTATTCACATGCTTTGAAATTTCATTCTGTTACAGTTTTCAATTACTAAGAATAAGGCCACTTTCTTTAACTTGATAGGCAACTGTAGTTGAGGATGACAAAAGAATTGCAACATTTAGTTGGATTACTGGTGTGATGTCTGCTTCGCATGTCTTGGGAAGTTTGCTAACGAGGTTTGTTCCGGGAAACTACATTTTTGAGGCATGTCTTTACATTAGATGCAACTCATATTTGTCTCTTATGTTCTCTATATATCATCATTTTCTTACTGAAAATATTACATTGCCAGTTGTCAATCCCTCTCCCATTTATACAATTATTTGTCGTGGAGACCGCTAGGCGGGAAGCTATGACAGATAAGTCACTCTGGTCCAACTTTTTTAAAGTCTGTTAGGGAGGATAACAACTCTATAAAATGGTGTTGCTATTATAATTCTTACCAAGTATGCTCATCTTATTTAATGGTGTTATACATTTCTCTATAAAATATGTTGCTTATAATGTTTATTGTATTCTTTTTTGTTCCATACCAACACTAAGGGGAGGCATATATTTGGTTTCTTTCTTTTATGAGTTAGGGATGTTGGATATCAAGAGTGTCCTACTGGTATGCTCATACTTAGTAAAAGATAAATGTATGTTCATGTGTGACATGTTAGTGCATTTTTATGTAAATAGAATAAGTGATCCTTTTAAAGTTTGATTTCGAATCTCTTTTCAGTTAATTTAGCAACTGAATATATATTCTTTCTTCTAGTCTAATTTCACTTGACAAATTGACTCCTTACCATTAGTGTTGTTGACTTGTTTTCTTTCCTTGTAATCATAGGTTAACTCCTTATCATTAGTGTTGTTGATAAATATTGCTGACTTTTTGACTTATCATAGAAAAGGTAATCATCTTTAAGAAATCAATTCATAAGTTGTTTTGATTTCAATCAAATACTGTTAGCAGAAATTATGGTTTGACTTGCAAGGACCTCACATGTGTTTTGCTTTAGTGAAGTATCGAACATTTAGCTTTATTTTTTACTCCAAGTAGCTTGCCATATTTTTTCTCTTTTTGAATTTTTAAGAGCACTACTGATGACAACTCAGACTTGTAGAAAACCTCTTTTGCAGTTTATCTCAATGATGCCTTAAATTTGAATAAAAGCAAATTTTCAAATCAGAGATTGTTCAATTCAAATCACTTTTCTCACAGGTACTACTTTCTCTATGAGATTTTTCCTTGATTTATGTAATTTCAATTGCCTATTTGCCTTTATTATATATATATGCATCAATTTGTTCTATTGCCAATGTAAAGGTGACAATGTTTGTTTGCTTGCTATAAATATAAGCTATTTTTTTTCACAATGTTTCTTTGCTTACTATAAAGTATAAATATAAGCTATTTTTATTAAGATAACATTTTCTTTTCTCAGTCAATTTTCAAGTTATGAGCAAAGCCAGCTCGATGAAATAAGAATTTCGTGGGTGCAACATGTTTCACGAAAAATGTAGGCTGGATGCAAGAAGTTATAATTATTTTTATTTATTTTTGGAATTTTATGGAATTGGACGTATATAAATGCATAATTAGAACACCTTAACTTATTGTATATTTGTATTAATAAATATTGTATAAATATTCTTTGGTTCTGGTCTTGTAGATGATGTTATTGGTGTACATATATTTTGGTACAAATATAGCCTTTTTTTGGCTTACAATTTGAGTATGGTTTTATGTTAACTTTTAAACCATATTGTATATTTTATTTATTTTTTTTTAAAAAATAAACCTTTTTAAGGAGATTTTAGGGGAAAAAATCATTAAATTTTTTTAAAAAAAAAGGCGGTGGAAGCAATTTTTTTGGCGCCAAAGTAGGGCTTTTTATAGCGGTTTTTTAACAACCGCTATAAAAAGTATTAAATTTTGTGTGCACTTTTAAAAGGATAAAAGTTGTCCATAACAGGACTTTTTATAGCGGTTGTTCAAAAACCGCTATAAAAAGAAATCTCCTCCTCCCACATGGCCACACAGCAACACCACCCTCCTTGTTCCACATGGAAAGTTTACTACTTTCCTACACCTTTCCATCCTATAAATAGCCCCCTTCACCCATCCTTACTCCTCACAATTCTCTCTACTTTTCTTCCATTTCTCCTCTAAGAAAAGAGGAGTAACAAGTGAAAAGTTTTCACGGAAGAATAACCGAGAGAATTGAGTTTAATTTTTCTAAGGTGGGAGCGATCTTAAAGTAGCCTTCCAGACGTTGAGGTATGCTTCGATGTCTACCGCTTTCTTAGCCCTAGGTTCTTGTATGCTTAGGTTAGATTAGTTTATTTTTACGCCTTTTGTTTTAGCATGCTTAGTTTTATGTTCTAGCGTAGTTTTAATGCTTTATAGTTATGTTTGTTTATGCTTTAGTAGAAGTTATATGCATGCTTAAGTAGTTGTTTTAGTTATTGTTTTTAAGGTTGTTTTGATGACGTAAAATTATGATTAATTGTGTGCAAAGTAGTAGTATTTTCGTGTGGATGTATGGGCCTTCAAGGAATGTTTTTAGCCCTGTTTTTGAGGGCTAATGTGATGGTTTTAAAGGCATTTTATGCCAAATATAGTTGTTGTCTAGATTTTTATAATGGTTTATTTATGTTTTTGTAATCTTCGAAAACCAAAATAAAACTTGTTTTTGGACTACGGGTTCTATAAATGTGTTTTAGATCATATAATTTGTGTACCAAATACCCATTAGAAGTCCAAAAGAAGATTATTTATTCTATTTACAAATTTTGATTTTGAAAATGTACTCTCATGGATTGAAAATATTATTTCAAATTTTCAAAATTGTACTAAATATTTATATTATGATTTTTACAACTTAAAGTCTCCAAATGTTTTATGTAACCTTATTTTACCATTTTTGAAAATTATTTACTATATATATACATACATATTTTTGAAAAATGTGTTTGAGTATATTATTACTCTTTCGAAAATTTCCTTCTATGCACATGATTTTGAAAAGTTTGACGCTCTTAGCTATTCTTTGATTGTCATTGTTTTTTGAATTATTTACGTCATGGAATTTGGTTATGGATTGGTGAATATTTGAACTTGCTTTGATTTAAGAAGTATAAGTGGTGTCTGTGAATGAACGATGGATTATTGAGTTGTTGAATTTGGATTGGCAATTTGCCTTATGGTTTGATTTCTCGTGGAGAATTCTTAAAGTGCGGAATTTTGGTTTGATTGATTTATTTTAAGGTTATTGTTCTCACTCAAATGATTTTCTAAACCAAATGAACCTAAACTTAAAGTGAAACAATCTTCAAAAGGGGAAGTAGCCCGAACGGTGACGACCTATTAGTGTGATGAACGCTGTCTCATTGGGGAGTACCCAATGTGGGCCTATTGTTGTGGTGGACACGCAATAGGTCAGACATGTGTCGAATCGTCGTTGAATCTTTGTAACCGTTATAATCTGCTTTCGTCCTCCTCCTAAACTTCTGGCGCGCACTTGCGGATACGCATTAGTTCTGTGAGGGGTCTATACACTCGGGACACTTTGTCGACAAGCTGCAGGCCAGGCCGAAAAGTCCGTGACGGGATGAAACAGGCCCTATCGCGTTCACTTTCCCAATTAATAATTTTGAATATTAATTACTCTAAAAAAATTTGTGAATCGGGTAAATGTTGGTTCAGCTAAAGTTCTATGTCTCTTGTGTGTCAACTGTTTTTAAACCAAAATCATTTTACGGGGTAGAGTCGATCATACTCAGTTTTTCTGATTTTTTTGTGTTATTATTTGTTTGTTGTTTTTCCTTCGGGGTTTTGTGCAGGTGAGTAGTAAAGGATGGCTTACTTGTTTGAGGCTGATGAGGAATCCCTGTTGGAATTAGCTAAAACCTTTGATCATAGGCTTTATGCTTTAGCAGAACATCTTGTAATAAATTGTTTTAACTTTTAATGTTTTGGATTTAAACATTGTACGGCTTTGGTATTTATGAATGAAATCCATTTTGGAATTTGAAAACATTACGATCCTGCTTTTACTTATTCGTATACCCATTTCTTATCAGAAGTGGGCGTACGAGTAACAACTCTAGAAATTTAGGCTATGGTTTTTATTAAAATTTAGTTTTATAAAGGAAGGAAAAGGGTCTGAATTTCCGGGGCTGTTACATTGCATTTGCCAAAAGATTTTTTACAATTATTTACCTATGAATTCTTAAAAGCATTGTCTTATGTTGTTAAAAGCATTGCATTATAGAAACGTTGCATTTTGTGAGCTATGCAACGCTTTCTGCAAAACGTTGCAATATCCCTTCCGAAGCGTTGCATAACCCTAATGCAACACGACTTATTGAAATACTCTTACAAGTGTTTTATTTGGCCTTATGCAACATTTTAGAGCCCTATAGCAACGTATTTGAAGCGTTGCCTTTGCCTTAGCCTATTTTTCTAGTAGTTATAGTTTATTTTAAACAATTACATACGCAAAAAGTCTTATATGTCACTCTCACCACCATTAAGATAAAATACTTGTTTATCCTTTAAACCCTCAAGGTCTCAAATTTTAACTAGGATGTCACTACTCCACAAATTTCCAACTCACAATCCAAAGGTCAACTTTAAAAGCAGTGAAGGAACTTGACAAATAAGTAAATAAAAGTAAGTAAAAAATAAGTTTTAAAGTTAGATTGAAAATTTGTGAACAAAAATATTAGGCTCAAAAGATATATGAAAGACATTATTAGAAACATTTGAGTAGAGGGAACTATGATAATAAGGTGGGTACTGCGCTCTTAGTTTAGCCTTTTAACCGAGGCTCTCAACAATGATTAGAGTTTTGTTATCCACGTACACCTCACAATTTGCAGCCAAACATAACACATATTCACCTGGACATGTATCCACCAGGTTCCCTTCACTTCAACAACCAAATTTAGTAAAGATCGAACATATTCATCAATGGAACTTGAAAAATCTTCAGCTTCATACATAAGTTTCTTTGATGTTTTGTTGTTGTTCCGTCCACGTTTATAACTAATAAACTTCACAACTATCAACCACTTTCTAGGAAAATAAAATTTTGACTACCCTTCATCTTTTTTCATTTTTTTTTTGTTTTTTAAGGGTGTCATTACATGTAGAAATGGATTCCTAGAAATTCAAGAGCAAATAGAAGATTAAACTTACTTCTCCACTTTTTAACTCCATCACAAAATATATAGATTATCTTGTTTATTCCTTCCTTATTCCCCACGTGTTCCTTATCATTCTTCCTTGTGGAACTTATAAGAATAGTCTCAATAAATGACTTTCTTCTAGAATTATCCAAAGAAATACAACAATATATATGCTTCTTATTTCCTCCACACATAAATTAACACCACTTCACTAACAACATAAAATATGAATTTTTGAAAAGATATTAACTATCTCAAACATCAATCTAGTAATATTAGCCATCCGTTGATCTAGTTGTAGAAACTAAAGTACGTGAATTTGGCTTCCACTTATTTTCGATCAACAATTAGCAATATGGATAATAAGGGTAATATTACAAAGACATCAGTGAGTCATCAACAACCTTTTAACTCATGACTATGTATTAAACACAAAACTTATTATGGTGACACATTTTGTTATGCAAGATTATGCATAAAACCTTCCGTACTTCCCCCTCAATTTGTATTTACCTTTTAATTAAAACTCTTTATGCATCATCGAACCATAAAGGCAAAACTTATTAAATTTGAGCACATGAGAAATAAAAAATGAGAATGCGAGGATATGAATTAAATAAGGAATTATGAGGATAAGGATAATTATTAAGTGATGTAATGTGGGTTAATAAAGTTGGCTCAAGTATAGGTTTGTTCCCTCTAAGATATTAAGAAGGATTAAATTTATGTGGGAACTTACCTATCTTGTTCCATCAAAGTTTCTTCCATTGTTCCTTTGGCAACTTAAGATTTTCATGTTTCATAGCATCTATTGTTTTATTAAGAAACCTCTAATACTCTAAGGCAAGCGAGTATGTCATCTTATGATACAAAAATTAAGTGTGACATATTGACTTTAAAATGTACATAAAATACTTTAATTTAAAAAATTTCTATAACCCGATTAGACATATATTTTAGGGTAAGAATTCTTTAATGCTCAAATCATATTTCATCAAGGTTGATCTTATTCCTTTTAACAATCCAGATGCATGAATAGGTAAAAATTAGAGAAGGCAAATTGATTCATCAAAATTCGCATAAAGTATTATAAGAATCACAATAATGCTCATTACTTATGAAATTATCAAAAATACCAAGTGTGAACATGAACCACATACCTTACTGATTTTTTCACCACATATATTAAATTACATGATTGTTGTAATTTCAAGTTTCTGAAGTGTTTGTTCCATCCCCTTGATGATTTCATATCTGATGCAAACTTTCACCTCTAACTCGATTCTCATTATGAGTTCCTTGATATTTTTCCTTTCTTTGGATTGTTTATGACATGCATTTTTGTTGGACTTCTCATAATGTATGCAACACTAAACATAAGATTAACGAACCTTGCATTGAAATTTATTAGATGCACTAAATAAAATATTATCAACACTATTATGCACAACTAACAAATCAATTCCTTCTAATTAAAAAGTTTAGATTTTTAAGGTACTTTCTAGAAGGAACTTAGAAAATTTCCTATAACATACCCAAGAAACTTGTGCTCATGGATATGTAGGATTTTTAAATCCTAGATAGGTTGTTCGTCATAAACGTCTTCAATCAAAATATCATTTTAAAAAATGTTTGACGTTTATTTAGTACAACCTATATCCCATATAAGCAACAAAAATAATAATACAATTACCTTAAGGAGGGAGCAAAACTTTTCTTAATTCAATACCTTTCATATTGTATATATCCTTTGAAGCTTACCAAATTCCTTACCATTATGCCGTGCTCAATGAACTTTTTCCTGAATACCCATCTTAGTTCATGACTTTTACTATTCTAGAAGAGGTCTAAGGTTTCACACCTTGTTCCATTCGAGATTATTGAGTTCCTTCTGCATAAAACTTGTTAATCTCAATAATAAACATATATATATGCAAGGAATGCATAAAATTTCTTTAGTTAAGACCCAAATGTGAGAAATATGACCTTCCTCAACTATGAGAACTTAACAGGAACTTGGATGTGGATAATGGTTGAGTTTAAATTTTGCTTCATGTATTGGAACTTGATCATCATCCTCAAGTTCCTTACCATCAGATATTGTAAGTTATTCTGTTGCCTTTCATAAGTGACATATTTTCATTAAAATTAAAGCATTGTTGATTCCTTAGGAACTTGGTCCATAGAAACTTGCAACTTTACAATTATTCCAACCTGTTTGTTGGGTACAAACATTAGACTAAAAATATGTTCAATGTTTTTGAAGCACATTATCATCAATTTTAACTTTGAAAGCTTTTGATCAATACCTTGTACCTGTAAAAACATAAAACTTGTGTGGAACTAGGTCCAAGGTTAGAATTCAAAATTTAAAATATTTAAAATCAAAATGTGCTTGAATCACTCGAAAAAATATATGGTGAATAGAACCTAACTTAACAACCTTGCATGGAACGATTTAATCTTTTGTGTTGCTGTAAAAAATTAAAGTTCCTCCACCATCACCCTCTAGTGAAATTAATTTTATTTGACTTTCAACATGTGTAGAACACTCGTTGTTGAGATATTTCGGGATGTTCCCCCTCACTGGGTGCTGCTAGTTCATTTCATACTTTCTGGAATCTGTCCGAGTTCCTTTAGATTTTTAGAGCTTCATTTTCTGTTGGAACTTGTTCCTAATGTTATTGTTCCTTTTCAGTAGGAACTCTGTCATGCCTTTTTTCTTTTCCTCACATATAGTCATCATTCTGGTCTAGGCCAGTTCCTATGGAATATTTCGAACCAATCTTAAATTCATTATTAGTCATGTCACGAATATATGAGGCGTTGTTCCTTCAGTCGTTATTTCCATTTTGGGTTGTATATAAATGTTTTTTAAAATTCAAAACCCAAAGAAAACTTTTGTGCAATCTCAAGATTAGTAGGTTAGTAGAAAGAGATAATATACTAAAGCATAATGAAGAATAAACATAAATTTCCAAAAAAAAACTCCCTTAGAATATAGTTCCACCTGTATAGTTCCAACATTCTTTATGGAATATATAGAATGAAATTAATATTTTATTCATCAAAACTAAGTTCAATCAGAATAGGAGCAAGAACTTGCATAATGTGTTGGATTGTTCTTGCATCATAATCCAATATACTTAGTTTCATCATCAGTTCCAATGGGAACAGGTTGAGTTCCTTTTCACAACAAGAAAATAAAGCTCGGCCGACCGACCTTTACCGACCCTTAATGGTCGGTAAACCTATTTACCGACCGCCTCCGGTCGGTAAAAGGAGGTCGGTGTATAATTAGTCAGTACAATTGATTTTCCGACCGCCTCTCCGTCGGAAAAACTTTACCGACCGTTTACCGACCGTGTACTGACTGAATAAAAAGTTAAAAAAAAATCTTGGGAGCTAATTTCCGACCGCCCAGCGGTCGTTATTACCAACCACGGTGACGTCGGTCGGTAATGTCCGACCGCCAAGCGGTCAGAAATTAGCTCCTTCCATCCATTTTTTTTTGCGCTTAATTATTTACCGACCGTGTTTCGGTCGGTATATTAATTTTCGCGGTTTTTTTAATTTTGATATTTGGCATTTTCTTGGTTTTTAATTTTTGGATACCGACCGTTTGTCGGTCGTTAAATTGTTTTATAAAAGAAATTTTGTATTATAATAATATTTGGCATTTACAAAAGAAATTAAATTATTTATTAATGAAAAATAGATTAAATATACGAAATAGTATTTTATAATAATATTTTATATTATTTATATAAATAATTCGTAATACACAAAATTTTGTAATACATATTACAGTTTCCAAAAACGTAAACTATAATAAACCGAAATATAACAACCAACTACACTACGAAGGCTCCAGAACCGCTAGAACCGTCTGTGCGATCGTCGGGGGGTCGTCGGTGAATGGAAGACTGGTCGCCAAATTGTCTCATGAAAGCGTCCATCTGCGCCTTCATTTGCTCGAGGTACTCCGCTTGCTTCTTCTGATCCTCCTCCAGACGGCGCTGATGCTCCTCCCGTTGGCGGTCTCGCTCCTCCAGACGGCGCTCTCACTCCTCTAACTCCGTCCTCGCACGCTCGGACTCCTCCAAACGATCGGTCATCTTTGCCAGTTGAGCGGAAACTGATGGAGAGTAGGAAGATCCAACTTGCCGCCGGGAGGTTCTCTCATAATAGAGAGAAGCTCCGTCTTTGCCGAACCCTAGAACCTCGCCCTTCCGGAAGCTACCAACCGTATCAAAGAAGACCTGGTTGGGATCCGTCTCCGAGCCACTAGCTTGAGACTCCAAAAGGTTCTGGTTATATTATTCCTGCAAATTATGGGCGGATTTAGTTCAAACAATTCAAAATAAAAGAACAATAAGTTATATAACTTATTTACATGTTTTTGGTAAAAGTTGGAGGGTTTTGGAACAAAAAACAAACTAAATAGGCCACTTTTGGCTCGTTTTTGGTGTTTTCATTCCCAACTTGGCACCGATCAACCTAGATCTTGTTTATAAGGTTAATTCACAACTCATAACATTGATATAAACATTCTATAACCTATTTGCATGTTTTTGGAAAAGTTTAGAGTGTTTTGGAACAAAAAACAAACTAAATAGGCCATTTTTGGCTCGTTTTTGGTGTTTTCATTCCCAACTTGGCACCGATCAACCTAGATCATGTTTTTAAGGTTAATTCACAATTCATAACATTGATATACCCATTATACAAGATATTTGCATGTTTTTGGGAAAGTTTAGAGGGTTTTGGAACAAAAAACAAACCGAATAGGCCATTTTTGGCTCGTTTTGGTAGTTTTCGTTCCCATCTTCTTACCAATCAACCTAATTTGTATTTTTAAGTGTCATTCATGTCCTATAATATTCATGCAAACTTTATATAACTTATTTACATGTTTTTGGTAAAAGTTGGAGGGTTTTGGAACAAAAAACAAACTAAGTAGGTCATTTTTGGCTCGTTTTGGTAGTTTTCGTTCCCATCTTCTTACCAATCAACCTAGATCATGTTTTTAAGGTTAATTCACAACTCATAATATTGATATAAACATTCTATAACTTATTTTCATGTTTTTGGGAAAGTTTAGAGGGTTTTGGTAGTTTTCGTTCCCAACTTGGGACCGATCAACCTAGGTCATGTTTTTAAGGTTAATTCACAACTCATTGATATAAACATTCTATAACTTATTTGTATTTGAAGCCGAAATTCCGCTCTAAACATCAATTGCAAATAATAAAAAATCAATCCTATTCGTACTCTTCGGCTTTGAAGCCGGAATTCTGCTCTAAAAATCAATCCTATTCATACTCTTCGGCTTTGAAGCCGGAATTCTGCTTTAAAAATCAAATGCATAGTAAAGAAGAAAGCATTACCATCACTTCCTTGGCCTTCTGGCTAATCGGAAATGGATCCTTCCCTGGTTGCTTCTTGAAGTGAGTATCAAGGAAGAGATCCGCAGCATCAGGTAGCTTCCCTCCTTTCGCCTTAGTCAACACAAACAAATGTGTGTAGGGGTAGGTGATATAAAAAAATATTAACGAACGAGAAATTACAATGATTTAATTAAATACTAAACTAACCAATTGCTTAGCTCGCTGAGTGGTGGAGACAGATCCCGCGCAGTGAGAGGCCTGGGCCTTGCCACTAGCGTCACCGCCTCTTCTATTTGCCTTCGCTCGAGCCGACCTTTCCTTGAATAGCTTGTCATTGAGCCTGTCCTTCATTGCCTGGTACATCTCATCAGCAAGCCAATTTGGTTGATCTTTCCGCTTGTGCACTGTGTCGTTGAATATGTCCTTCAGCCGTAATCCAGCCTTGGTCTCATACGCATCCCGAACAGTGCCCTCGAGCTCAGGCCTCCAAATGTACTGTTTCTGATTTAGACCAAATACAATCAAATATGTTAATGTAAGAGATTATATTCTAAAAAAAAAAATTGTATCAAATTACATAATTAGTCTTACTGACCTTCCACATGTCCCACCAATGTACCTTGGTCGCCTGATCTACCTCAGTGTAGTTCTTCCAAGGCTGATGGAAGTAGGACTTAATGACGTGTGTTATTGATCGAACAACAACGCGCTTGTCAAACCTTGCACACGAAACATTGTAAGATTGAACAACATATGACTACAACTTAATTTCAATAGTCAAAACATTAAAAAATTAAACAAAAACTCACCATAGGCCATCCGGGTCCAATTCTTGAACCCCAGCTGTGGAAGTAGAAGCTTCGCCCTGATCCTTGTCGCCACCCTCAACCTAACCAGTTTGTCCCTCGGGTTCTCGCGTCGGAGTAGTCTCACGCGCAGGAGAAGACTGAGATAAAGGAGTGAGCTGAGACAGCGATGGAGTAGGCTGAGACGTCGGAGTAGTCTCAGGCATAGGAGTAGCATCCTGAGACACAGATGGCTGAGGACGAAGAGGACGATCCCGAGGCCGAAGCTGTGGTACTGGAGGTAACGTAAACTGTGGTGGTGGAGGTAACGTAAACGTAGGCTGAGAAGGAATGGAAGGTGAAATCACCGACCGTCTCCTAGACGACTCAACACGACGATGAAGGTCACCAGGACGCAATATTGGCCTAGACCCAGTAGGACGAACCGAAGACTGAGAGGGAGAATGCTTGTGGGTTTGGGAGTTCTGACTCTGAGCCTGCGAATCTGACATGTTCCTGCATAAAGTAATGAGTAAATTATTTGCACGATTAATAGTTATTGACAGAAATCACAATCACAAGTTAAATGATGGTATGAAAATGTACCCCAATTAACTAATAATGAATATTGCCCTGAGCATGCACAAGCAGTAACAAACACGAATAATAAAATTCAATAAACTTCAATTTAAGAACATCGAGGGGAAACCCAATAAACTTAAATTTCCTTGAATTATTAAATTGATCTTGTTTTTCGTTTCAAATTACAATGAATTGCTACAACTAAATTAAATTCATTTCGTTTTAGTTTATTTCAATTAATTTTAGTTCGGTTCATTTCATTTCAGTAGCTATTTTCTTAGCCCAAAAGAACACGACCTAAAATGTGTTGAGTGTTTTTTTTGGGCATAGGTTGAGTGTGATATTACTAAGAACAAGTGTTGAGCACCCTAGCCATAAAGTAAGGCCGTTTTTTTAAAGCCGTTGTTTTGGACTAAATTAATTTGATTTGAAAAAAATTTGTTTGATCAGAATGTAATTTAACTAAATCATAAACCTAGCAGAGAATGAACTAAAATTTCCAATTCATACACACAAATACATACATAATACATACACATACATACAAATACATACATAATACATATTTTTGAATTCCTTGCCAATACATAAATAATACATACACATACATACATAATACATACACATATACATACACATACATACATAATACATAAAAATACATACAAATGCATACAAATACACATACATATATACACATAATGCAATAAATTGAAAAAAAAAATTAAAAAAACCCTAACCACAAACTGAGGAGGGCGGCGGACAGCTACCGGCGGAGGGGCGAAGGAGAAAGAAAGAGAGAGAATGAGAAGGAGAAAAGGAGAAAGAAAGAGAAGGAGAAAGAGAGAGGCCGGAGGGGCGGCGAGTGGCCGAAGAGAGGGTGGAGAGAGAGTTAGGGTTTCGGTTTTTGTGAGTTCGCGTGGGAGAGAGAATGGAGAGAGAGTAATGATGTTCGAATACGACTGAGATTTAAAATGGTCTAAAAAAATTTCCGACCGTCAGGTCGGATGGTAACGGTCGGCAAATACCGACCGTCTATTTGCGGTCGGTATTTTCCGACCGTTCTGGATCGGCCTGACGGTCATAATTTTTTTTGCGACCGTAATGATGGTTGGTAAAAAATTCCCGACTATTTTCAGTCGGGAACGGTCGGTATTTTCCGCCTAAGAAAATGTCGGTCGGTAAAATCGGTCGGGCGAACGAGATTTTATTGTTGTGTTTATCCATGGAACTAGTCCTTATGCAATTAGCACAAAATAATCTCACACACTAAACCTACCAAACATTTAACTTTGACCTGCAAGATTTGCACAATTTGAAGAGATATTAAATTTATCATGATTTAAAAGTAAATAACATAACTTAAATAAAAAGAACAAGAATTTAAATCATATTATAGTATTAATTAAGTTTCTATGAAAAAATAAATATCATAGAGACTATTTCTCAACATGGTGCATATGATATAATACGTTGGTTTTCATTCTGACTCAAAGGAACTTACTTGTCAGTGGAACTTGTAATGATTCATGCATCTCAGCTTGTCAAATTCCTTCTGAATCTGTTGAGTTCCTTAACATTGTTCCAATAGGTATACCAGATTCTTTTATTCTCTTTTCTTGTATGATTCTAATGTTGTCTTTTATATAAATATATTTCAATCATGATTCAAAACCTGAAAAAAAAATCTTCTGTCCTTGGACATTGGTACCCAAAATTTCGGGTCCTTTTATGTTAGTAACATTAACGAAATTTTATTTTTCAACCAATTTCGACGCACAAAATAAAAGCTACTAGTAAGGAACAACATATATTTACAAAAAATATTATTCAATATTCTCATAAGGCATGAACAACTTATTCTTTGTCAAGAATTGTAATTTAAGTCCATTGTATTGCCAAAGAATCAACTTCCAAGCTGTTGGAAATTTGAGTTCTAAATCAGTAAATAAGCATTTTTCACAAAATATTTTTCCTTGTAAAATCTCTTATAAACTGATTATTTTCTTATAAAAAAAAATTCAAATCATTTTGAAAATAATAAGTTTGATATTCAAACATTCCAAAAAATAGATTTGATAAAATCCAACATTGATTTGAAGAAAAAATAAAAAATAAAGTTTATAGAAATAATACAAGGAGTATGATAAATTCAATGCAAATATATAAATAATATATGAAAGATAAAATACTGACCTTATAAGCATTTGTCTTTGAATTACATTTACCTTTCAAGAAAACATGTATTCTCGTGAGTTCCTCTGAATAATGCAGTTTGAGTTCCTTAACAGTGCAGGGTCGAGTTCCTTGTATGTATTCATCCTTCCAGGAACATCCTCCTGAAGGTTGCCTGAATCCTGGAGGAACTTGCTCTGATACCAATTGTTATTTCGGATTGTTCCTGTTCTGGAACTTCTCGTGAATAGTCAACGATCTTTTGGTGTATGACGTGTACTCTAGACGATCCTCAATTAAGCTGTGACTTGGAAAACAGTCAGAGATTGCTAACCCGGGGGTGGAACCCGGGAACGCCCCTCCGATGCTTAAGTCAGATATCGGAAATAAGGAGTCAGAGTATTTGGTGAGTTTGTGGACTGTGAATTGCGTACCTTTGGAATGATTGGACTGATCCTTATATAGGCATTAGATCCTGGTTAGGGTTCTTGCTGGGCCGATTAGGCTGGCGTATGGGCCGGGCCCATAGAAACCTGGTCAAAGCTTTACCAAGATGATTGACACGTGGCAACTCCCCATTCTCCATAGAATATCTGATATGTACCTAGCCCTACCAGAACTGGGCCTAGGATTTTGGCCCACTAACACGGGTTTTGACCACCTGGTGGGCCCGAAACAATTAGCCCCACGCTTAGCGTGGAATTGGAATCCATGGACGTTGGATGCCGAGCGGAATACTCCGGAAAAGACAAATCTTCAGACCTTATGAGGATGCCCCAAAGAAGGCACCTCGATCAAGGTTACCTCGACCGTGAGGGGGAGACCCTCGATCCAGGTTACCTCGACAGTGAGGCTCATAGGGAAAATGTGGAAAAAGCCTCGACAGGGTCTCCAATAAGGGGGAGGCCTCGATCAAAGCAACCTCGATCGTGTGGAACCTCGATCGAGGTATCCTGAGCCCCATGGAGGCCTAAGAAAAGCCTCGATGGGGTCTCAAATAACGGGGAGGCCTCGATCGAGGCAATCTCGATCGTGTGGAACCTCGATCGAGGTAACCTGAGCCCCAAGGAGGCCTAAGAAAAGCCTCGATGGGGTCTCCAATAAGGGGGAGGCCTCGATCGAGGCATCCTCGATCGTGTGGAACATCGATCGAGATATCCTCGACCCTGGGGTTCTCAGAGGCTCCCTATAACCTCGATCACCTGAGCCCCACGGAGGCCCAAGAAAAGCCTCGATGGGGTCTCTTAGGAGGGGGCCTCGATCGGGGTAGCCTCGATCGTGAGGGAAGAGTTCCTCGATCGAGGTGGCCCTAGCCATAATCCCCCATATTTGCCTTGAGGGTCTTCTAGAATGCAAGGAAGAACATGATCTTTGGTGTGGTTCGTTGAGGATGACTTGAAGATGCCCGCCTCGATCGAGTCAACCCTCGATCGAGGGAACCTCGATCGTGAGGAAAAACGTTTTATTGAGGTGATCTTGATACATAGGCTTGTAAGGCCTCCCTCTCCCACATAACCTCGAGGGTGTATTCCCAAGGGGGATGATCTCCTCGATCGAGGGAACCTCGATCGTGTGAGAAAGGACTCTCGATCGAGGTAGTAACGCCTGCAAGGCTTTCTCTTTAACTAGGTCCTCCTCCCTCTCGACCTCGAGGGTGTCCCACGTGATCAACGTGTCGCGATGGTGGTGACTTGTAGGTAATTACCTCGACTGAGTGAAGGGCCTCTTCCCCCGATCTCCACTCCTTGAAACCCCTATAATTTTTCTAAGTGTTGATGTTTCCTTGACCCCTTTTCCACCTCGAGGGTCTTCCTTTTTACCTTGATCTTTACCTCGATGGGTTGCCCCATTTTTCTTAAGAGTTAGAAATGACCTACTCTGGGACAACCTTCCTAATG
Source organism: Salicornia ramosissima (assembly GCA_951394345.1). Lineage (NCBI taxonomy): Eukaryota > Viridiplantae > Streptophyta > Magnoliopsida > Caryophyllales > Amaranthaceae > Salicornia > Salicornia ramosissima. The sequence goes on from OX596232.1 coordinate 43,264,667, forward strand.
ACCTCGAGGGTCTTACCTACCTCGACCGTGATAGAAGTGCAAGGTAAGATTTACCCTGGTAACCTCGAGGGTCCTCCTATTACCTTGAGTGTGATAGGGCAGTTCAAGAGATGTTTTGTACGTTAATACACCTTTGTTGTGCCCACATTGAGTGGGGCTTTGGCTTATGGTGGCCAACTATACCTTTAGGGGCTAATGAGCCCTAAGACGTGGTTGACACCTATCCAGCCTCCCATCTCCCTTGATGGGTGCCTATCTTGAGTAGGGCTTGTTGTAAGTCTTAGGAGCTATCTCAAAGCCAAGAGGCTAATGAGCCCCACCGACTAAGTGTCAGACTACCTTCCCTAATGACCTCGAGGGTGTCCATTACCTCGACTGTGATAGAGGTAGAAGATGGAGTGGCCTTGATGACCTCGAGGGTCTCCCTGTACCTCGAGTGTTAGGGGAAGATGTCTTAGCTACCCATCAGCCTCGATGGGTGCCCACATTGAGTGGGACTTTGGCCTAAGGTGATCAACTGATCCTTAGGGGCTAATGAGCCCTAAGATATGGGTGATACCTATCCAACCTCCCATCTTCTTTGATGGGTGCCTACCTTGTGCAGGGCTTAATCATTGGCCTAAGGAGCTCTTTCCAAAGCCAAGGGGCTAATGAGCCCCAGTGACTCTGAATGCCTGTCCTGCCATTCCATTCTCCTCAATGGATGCATATGTTGAATAGGGCCTTTTGTCACTTGATGACGTGGAGGGTTTGACCAAAAGTCAATGAATTAGTGAACACTATTCACCTTCTAAACTCATAATTTGATGTCGTTTTAGCTGATTTTTACCATGATGAGGTAAAAACCGTTTCACATTCTTTACCTCCTATATATTCAACCCCTTAATCATTTCCTCAAAATCATTCTCTGACTCTTCAAATTTTCTCTCTCTAGAGTTCTCTAATCTCCTCGAAGGTCTTCTCTCAGCTTGTGTCTAGGCAGCCTCAGAGTAGTTTCTTTGTCAAGGTAACCGTCTTCCCCTTCTTTGTATTTATTGTGAATAAGTGAGTCCTTGTCCTGTCGAGTACCTTTCTTTTCCTTAGTTTATTTTCAATAACTTAGGTATTGGACATGTCAAGTACTCCACCCCTTCTTCCCCTAGAGTGCACTGGGGTCCTTCGGGTCGAGGGTGATGAAGGAATTGAATCCCAAAACATCCCTGAGGCCATCCCTCTACTTTTGACTCGGATGGGTCAGTGTCTGGGGCAGAAGAGGTAGAAACCCCCTATCCCTGGGAGCCATCTGTAGCACATCCTAACATTTATCATTCCACATATGAAAAACTTGTAGGTATACTAAAAATGCACCTCGATGGTCCATCCACCTCTGGTAAAGAGGAGACAGAGAACATCGTGTACCCAAAAATTTCTCCTGAGAAGGGTCCTAAATATTTCTTTCTAGCCCCAACTTTCAACCATCGTCTCAAGCGAGACATTCGTTCCTTTGCTGCCCAATTCCAATTTGCAGAGCCATATGTAGTAGTTAGACCCATTAACCTTCAGACCATCCGTTCCCCCCCTGACGGATGTGTAGCTGTATATAAACTTGCCATGGTCAGGGGGCTTAGATTTCCATTACACAATTTTGTTGTACAGCTTCTTTGTGAATATAACTTATCCCTAGCTTCATTAGTGCCTAACTCTTGGGCTTCAATCAATTCGTTTATTGGCATATATACAATGCTTAGGATTACCCCAACTCTTCGCCTATGGCGTAATTTTGCTAAGTTAGTAGAAAGCCGTAGTGTCGATCATGGGAAGGGTTGGTATAGCTTTCATGTTAGAAAGGGCTATAGGTTTGTAAATAATGTTCCCACCAACCAGGAAGGATTCAGGCACGAATTCTTCTTTGTTTTCAATAGTGAGGGGTGGAAAATCCCTAGGGTGGTTGAAGATGAACCAAACTTCAACTTCAACCGCCAAGTGCCCAAGATGTCTGCTGAGGAAGCAGTGGTGGCCATCTACTACGAGCTCGAAGCGAAAGAGGAAAAGGGAAAGACAGTGATGGTCCCCTTTAACAGGCTTCCCAGCACGGACGACTTAAAGCAAGACTTTTTCTTGTCTGCTATGGGGCTAAACCCAGCATATCTTGAGGGTAGGGGCTTTTATCTGTTAAGCACTAACCTCATTTTTTATTCTTCCTGATATTCTAACTTATTTGCTCTTTTTATTGCAGGGGTAGCACGAGACAAACTAGATCCCAAATTGGCCTCCCTCATGACTGCAACTGCCATAAAAGCTCTTGCTGTAAAAGGCAAGATCGTGGCAAAGGAAGAATCAATTCCCAATCCTCCCGAGGTAATTATTAACCTCGATGATACTTATGTTGCCTCCTTCCTTTGACTCGATGATGCTAACCTTTTTATTGCCTCGATAGGACCCCAAGCACAAAAAGAAAACCTCGACCAGCGGGGTGCCTCGAATCAAGAGGACCAGGGAAACCAATCCTTTTGCTGAAGAGCAAAAGGATAAAAAAAAGAAGCAAAAGGTGGTTGAGGGGGGATCAACCATCATTGCCTGAAGAGGGCATTTTCCAGAAGGATGCAGCCACAGAGGCTACCCTTGTTGCTGCTGGGAAGGTCATTAGGCCTTCCTCTTCGAAGGAGGTTCCAACTGGCAGCGATAGACACTTCAAAGCGCTGACCTAGAAGGAACGCAACCGTCGCCTCCATGGAGCTTTTAGGGTCATGTACTCACCCTCTGATGAAGAGTACATCATGGGAGGCGATGGGGAGGAGGTCTTCAATGAGCTCCACAACGCCTGGCTGGATGTGAGTACCTATGCACTTATTCAAATTCTTCCCTGTTGTGCCTCTTTGTTACTAACTTTCTTTGTTTGTGCAGATGTCTATCCGGATGCATGCTGCATCAAAGTACATGCTGACCAACAAAGGTAACGGCTTGTCCCTTGCTGATGCTGAAAAGGTCAAGGCTGACTTGGCCCAGGAGAAGGTGGACCATGCCGCCACCAAGAAGACTGTGACCGCTTTGGAAGGTCAGTTGGAAACTGCAAGAGCCGACCTTGCCACTGCCAACACCTCCATCACTGACCTGGAGGCAAAACTGGCCAATGCCATCTCCCAGCGCGACTCAGTGAACCGCGCCAAAAATAAGGCCCTCGAGGACTTGTCCAAGGCCAAGAAGAGCTTGAAAAAAGCTCAACAGGCTAGAGACCAAGCCCTCGAGGCGATGAAGAACGAGGAGGAAGCCATCGTCAACAGGTGGCTTGATTCAGAGGCTTGGGAGAGGTATAAGTCAGGCCTTCGCCTGAATGGTGCTGCTGAGGGTGCTGGCATTCTCATTGCTGATATCCCTGGCAGGGCCAGGAAGGTGATGGAAAAGCTGTACCTAGGGCAATGGGCTTCCTTTGAATCCAGGTACCAAGCACTGGAACTGGAGGAAGAGGCTCAGGGGCAAGAGGTTGCTCCTGAGGAAAAAGAGCCCAAAGAAAAGGCTGCCCCTCTCCAGGGTGAATGAGAGACCAACCTCCTCTCTTCGAGCTCGAGTGAGGGAGGTGACGTTGATGGGGTGGTTGGCAAGAGTGGAGGGCAAGGCAGCCAACAGCAACAGCAGCAGGTCAGCTCTTAGATGAGCTTAACATTTGTATAGATTAGGTTTTTTTACTTAGATTTTCTCTCTTCTTCTTTTTTTTATTGTACTTAGCATAGGTTGTAACAATCTCTATAATATTAATGAGAAACAACCTTTCTTGACTATCTTTGCCTCATTTATTGCTTTCATTTACTGCTTTCATTAATTTTATTGCTCAATCATATATGCTCATGTCTATAAGCAAAAGAAGTAATAATGAAAAAACTTGGCCTGGTAAGGGCTTTATGTTATTCTGCAAAGGACAAGCAATCAACTTTGAACTCGACCCTGCTAGGGTTTTTTAGAAGTTAGCAAAACTCGACCCTGTTAGGGCACTTATCTCATATTGCAAAGAATGATAATAAACACTAAACTCGACCCTGTTAGGGCTTTAAAAGTAAGCAGAAATATCCAAACTTAATAAATGGAACCCGGCAAGGGCTGGTAAAAACACAAAAATTCAAAATAGAACAATGCCCTGTTAGGGGCTTTATTAAAACCTAACTAACCCAGTAGGGATGGAAACTAAGCATAAAAATTCTTCAGATGGTTAGAGTACTCGAAGGCTGCCTAGGGATGGCAGCATGAGTTTGGCATTGCACACACTTCTTTACAAGCTCGATGGCATCCTCCTTGAGTGTAGGCCAATAATACCAAGCTCGAAGGGCCTTGTCCGCGATCGTTCTTGCCCCTTGATGATTGCTACAACATCCCTCATGAATTTCCTTCAGAATATAGTCTCCTTCTTCAGGGGTCACACATTTTAGGAGGGGATGTGTGTAAGACAGTTTATAAAGCTCTCCATCATGCAATGTGAACCATTTGGACTTCCTTTTTATTTCTTCAGCTTCCTTGTCATCCATGGGCAGAGCCCCATGTTTCAGATAGTGGATGATAACATCCTTCCATGTTTCACCTCGAGCCAGAGTGTTGACTTCAGATTCGTTGATACTTGGTTCTTTCAAGACCTGCCACTGAATGACTCGTGGCTCCTCTCCTTCTGCAGAGCTTGCCAACCTCGACAGAGCATCAGCCTGTTGATTTCCAGATCGAGGGACATGTTGAATGTCAAAAGACTCCAATTTCCCAGCGAGGGTCCTCAGTTTCTGGAGGTACATCTTCATGCTATCTTCCTTTGCCTCAAATTCCCCTTTGAATTGTCCCACGACCAACTGTGAGTAAGCTTGGGCTTTAACGTGCCTTGCCCCAGCAGTGAGGCACATTTGAATTCCTAAGATCAGAGCCTCGTACTCTACCTCATTGTTCGATGCCACAAAGCTGAACTTAATGGCATATTCCAGTCGACCCCCCTTATCCGTCTTGATCAATATTCCTGCTCCTCCTCTACTCTGAGTAGAAGATCCATCAGTAGACAACTCTCAGACCTTAGAACTATCTGAACTAGAAGAGTTTGGCCTGTTGGCGCATTCCACTATAAAGTCAGCCAATGCTTGAGCTTTAATGGCTTGACGGGGTTCATATTCTATCCCAAAGTCAGACAGTTGGTTTGCCCATTCAGTTATACGGTTTGAATGATTCTTTCCCTCGATGATCTTCCTTATTGGTTGCCCGGTTAGGACCTTAATTGGGTGAGCTTGAAAATATGGCCTCAATTTTCGACTAGCCATGACTAAGGCAAAGATCATCTTCTCAGCCTCTGTATATCTGGATTCTGCCCCTCGAAACGCATGACTGATGAAGTAAACCGGGTGTTGTTGCTTATCTCTCTTAGCTACTAGCACTGCACTTAAAGCATATTCAGATATGGCTAAGTAGATATACAATGTCTCCCCTGGTAAAGGTCAAACGAGCTTTGGGGTACCGGCAAGGTACTCCTTTAACTGGGTGAATGGTTTTTCGGCTTCCTCGTCCCACTTGAATGCGGGTTGCTTCAATACCTGAAAGAAGGCGAGGCTCTTGTCTGCTGATCGCGATAAGAAATGGCCCAAGGCAGCCATGCACCCTGTTAGTCGTTGTACCTCCTTAACCGTCCTTGGAGATTGCATGTTGATGACGGCTTGAATTTTATCAGGGTTTGCCTCAATGCCCCTCTCATCGACCAAAAAACCAAGACACTTGCCCCCCTTAACCCCAAAAACACACTTCTTGGGGTTGAGTTTCATACCAAACTTCCTCAGTGTTGATAGTGTCTCCCTTACATCCTTGGGATGATCATTTGCTTGTTTGCTTTTGATTATCATGTCATCAACATAAACCTCGACATTGCGACCAATCTGCTTGGCAAAGATTGCGTTCACTAGCTTTTGATAGGTAGCCCCAGCGTTCTTGAGTCCAAAAGGCATGACTCGATAGCAGTAGACCCCTTGGTTGGTGATGAAAGTAGTATGTGTCTGATCTTTTTCAGCCATTGGTATCTGATGGTAGCCAGCATTGGCATCCATGAAGTTGAACATTGCATGTCCTGTAGTAGAGTCAACCAAACTATCTATCTTTGACCAAAACCACGTTAGCCATCCAATCAGAGTATTGGCACTCCTTGATAAACCCATGCTCTTGCAGCTTTTTTACCTCAGCCGCCGCTGCCTTGTTTCTTTCCTCACTTTGTCTTCGCAACTTGTGCTTTACGCCTTTGAATCCTTCACGAACGTTGAGTTCGTGACACATAACCGAAGGATCGATGCCTGACATCTCTGAAACGTCGAAGGCAAAGACATCTCGAAATTCTCTGAGTAGCTGAGTGATTGACTCCCTGAGGGTGGGATCCATGTCAATGCCAATTTTGACTGTGTGTTCAGGATTGTCATCGATGAGGACCTCCTCGTGACCTTCGATGGGTCTTGGTCGAGCGTAATGCTTGGCATCCTCAGCTAAAAACATTGCTTCAGAAGACTCGACCGGCTCCTTCCTCTTGTCACCTACCTCAATCGATGGTGAGGCTGTTTTGATGCTATTGATGTAGCATTGCGTGGCGGTTCTCTGATCACCATACAACTTTCCAACCATTCCTTTATCTGTCTCATATTGCAATAAGAGTTGGTATGTAGAGATGGCAGCCTTTATTTTGTTCAAAAAAGGTCTTCCCAGGATGATGTTGTAGGGGAGTTTAATGTCTACGACGATGAACGTGACTGGTAAGTTGCGTCCTTCCCCCTTTTCTCCGAGTCGAACAGGAAGCTTAATGATCCCCAAGGGGAAGACATGTCGTCCCCCAAATCCAAATAAAGGTTTCTCCAAAGGGGTTAGATCAGCCTCACCATACCTCAATTGTCATAGGCATTCCAGGTTCATTACATCAGCTGAACTCCCACTGTCCACGAGTACCCTCTTGACCCTAGAGTTGGCTACTTTTACCTCGACCACAAGGGGGTCGTTGTGAGGGAAGCAGGTAGGTCGAAGAGGAGATGTATTGAATACCATCGTCGGTCCTGATGGGGGTGGTTCGATGGTCCCTTCAGCAATCTGAAAAGTTGAGTTCCTGAGATCCCTCTTTAGTGCTTTGTTTGATGGTGCTTCTATTGAGTATCCTCCAGCGATAACATTGATTAGACCATCAGTCTCGTTGCTGGTACTGCGTTTCTGCTTCTTAGCCCCATTCTCTTTTGACAGATAAGGGTTGAGCTTGCCTTGACCAGCCAGCTTATCAAGCGCCTTTTTCAATTCCCTGCAGTCTTTCGTGGTATGCCCGCACTCGTGGTGGTATTCGCACTAGAGTTTGAGATTCCTTCTGCTGACCGATGTGCGAACAGGGGTTGGTTTTGGAAGGATTTCTTGGCTTTTGATGTCCAAGAATATCTCCCGCCTGTTAACATTGAACCTGGGGTCTTCTCCCCTATCCCGAGTGTCTTTCTTAGAAGTGGATGTCCGGCTAGGACCACCTCGTTGAGATTCCTTCCTCTTATTGTCTTTCTTTTTGTCGGACTTTTCGACGGGGTTATTGATATCCGAGGCCTGGACGTACTTTCGAGCCCTTCCATCGTGTCGGTGTATGAGGACACTTCGTTTTCCAGCAAGGAGAACTTGAATTTTCCCCTCTTTAGTCCTGACATGAACGCAGCATAAGCTACTGAGTCTTCCACATTAGGCATTTGTAGTAGCTCAGCATTGAAACGCTTGAGATAATATCCCAAGAGCTCATGTTCCCCCTGCTGACAAGCCATGAGATGAATGCTTGTCTTACGCTGTTTCTTCCCAGCCACAAAGTGGGTAAGGAATATTGCTTCCAACGTTGCAAAACTAACGACCGACCCGGTTGGGAGATCTGTAAACTAGGTGAGGGCCAGGCCCTTGAGAGTGGTAGGGAAATACCTACACCAGCTTGCCTCACAGCTTGTCTGCACTGCCATTTGGGCTTTGTAGGCAGCCATATGCTCAGCGGGATCAGTTGCCCCAGAGAAGGGTTCGATAGTGGGAGTCTTTACTTTCCTTGTGTCAGTGGTGTATAGAAGCCTTTGGCTGAATGGAGTTTGAAAGAGGACTTCTCCTGCTGGTTGTTCTGGCTCGACCACTGGAGAGCGTCTTCTGTTGTTATCCCAGTTAGGGACAGCCACTAGGGAACGACGTACGCCTTCCCCTAGGTTTAGGATGACAACTGACCTTTGATTCCTAGCCGTAGTATGGTGAGATTTCTCTGGTGATCTCCTTGGCTGGCCTCGAGTCTCTTGCCTTGTGACCTCCCTGATATTTGAGGTCGTTCGTGCCTGACGCGACTAGATGACATTTCGAGCGTCATCGCGTCTGGAATTGATGATTCCTCGAGCGTCCTCAGGCTGAGAGCCTCTCTGTGAACGTGCCCCTGTTGCCTGGCTAGGGTTGGGGCCCCTGGATGGGCCTGCGGCCTGGGATGGAGGCCTTTGTTGCCCAATCATAGCGGGTATGCTATCTCTCAGCTCCCGTAAGCTCTTTTGGAATTTGGTGTTCATCGCTGTCACGATGTCTTCGAAGTCCTTACGTGAGACCATCTGTTCTTCGCGACGGCGATGTTCGCTCGCCCTATTGGACGAATTGTCGTCAGTGACATGTGCTTCTTGCCGGTTAGGCGATTCACGGGGATTTTCTTCAAGCTGATTGGATCGAGTCACCTTTGCTCTGGTGTTAGCCATGTCTTTTGTTCTTGTCCCCACAGACGGCGCCAATCTGTTCCTGTTCTGGAACTTCTTGTGAATAGTCAACGATCTTTTGGTGTATGACGTGTACTCTGGACGATCCTCAATTAAGCTGTGACATGCAAAACAGTCAGAGATTGCTAACCCGGGGGGTGGAACCCGGGAACGCCCCTCCGATGCTTAAGTCAGATATCGGAAATAAGGAGTCAGATTATTTGGTGAGTTTGTGGACTGTGAATTGCGTACCTTTGGAATGATTGGACTGATCCTTATATAGGCATTAGATCCTGGTTAAGGTTCTTGCTGGGCCGGTTAGGCTGGCGTATGGGCCGGGCCCATAGAAACCTGGTCAAAGCTTTACCAAGATGATTGACGCGTGGCGACTCTCCATTCGCCATAGAATATCTGATATGTACCTAGCCTTACCAGAACTGGGCCTAGGATTTGGGCCCACTAACACGGGTTTTGACCACCTCGGTGGGCCCGGAACACGGATGAACTACTACAAGAGGGGGGGGTGAATTGTAGTATGGAACATGATATTCAATTTTTGCGGAAATTAAAGAGCATGAAAGGAAAATAAAGAGAAACAATGCAAGAGAGATTTCGCGAGGAAACTTTCCAGGGCCCAACTGGAAATTAAACCTCGACCCACTAGGGATTTCTCTAAACATTTTACTATAGGGCAACAAATCAGTTACAACCTATAATACTCTACTGGACCCGTAAGTTCCTCTAGGAACTTACTTCTCTATTCTCTATATTCTAGTGTTCTTTTCCATTTCTTTTTCCTTTTCTCTTTCTCTTTCTATTCTCTGTTCTCTTTCTCATTCTCATTGTAACACCCCACATTTTAGCAACGACGTTAATGGTGATAACGTCGTAAACAGGTAATTACCAATCGATTTATAATGTAAAGATAAAACTAAAACTCATGGAAATAATAATTCATATTATTAATAATGAAATCCCAATTAAAAAAGGTTAAACTAAACCAAAATCAAGTCCTAAAAGCTAGAAATAAAACTAAATGCAAAAGCAGGAAAAGAAAACAGGGGCCTAGACGCTCGACTAACTCATCCCGACTCTAGTAACTATCTTGCTAACCTGCAAAATACAATTGGGGGTCCACCATCAGTGGCGAGTAACTAGATTGTCCTACTTAAAAGTAGGACCACACTACATACAATAATAGGTTTAGAAACACAGTTTAGAACAACAATCACGAGTTACAAAATAATCAACATCAGAGTTAGCAGTGGAAATAAATCAAACACGAACAACGTCAATCTATTCAAGCCAGTGCAAACACTTCCAAATTCATAACGCACAAATAACTAGTTCAAAACAAGACAACACTTGGTCCACAACCGATAACAAGACTAACAATAAAAGGACTTGCCCCACATGATTCATCACCGATGAACTGCTAGACGCGCGATCTTTAACCGCTCGACGCATGATCTTTAACCGTTCGACATGACTCTGACTCGCAATCAATCACACAAAACTTGCACCACACGATTCATCACAGATGATCCGCTAGACGCACAGTCTTTAACCGCTCGACGCACAATCTTTAACCGCTCGACACGACTCGACTCAATAAGACTCAAATACTCCATACAAGATCATCACACAAACCATCATACATCATCACGCATATCAATCATCAAGCACGAACTAAAATCAATTCAAAATCCAAGATTGCCCATAATACACACGCATAACATCAAACATCCACATCATTCAATAATTCAACATGATTAAATTAACAAAATAAGAACAAAAGTCAAGTCTTTGGACCAAGTTCCACACGCATGGAAAAACAATCAAGCAAGAAAAGTCAAACCTAGGGTTATACAATTATGCGCATGATACAAGAAGTAAATGGATTCACGAATCAGCCAAGGCATGTCAAGATTCACGGTTTAGTCATTAAACAAGAATAAATAACAAAAATACTTAGAAAGAAACATCGTGATTTGCCATTAAACAAATAAAAAACTCATCCTTTGGACACCTAATCTCATGCATAAAACTACTACAAGGACCGAACCGTCAATCAAGATTCAACAAGCATTCATGCAAGAATTCCAAGACAAGATTAAAGACCACAACAACATGTAAAGATTAATCAAGAACTATCATTAAACTAGCAAAGAACTGAATAAAAACATCCTATAACTCACGGCAAAAACACGCATAAAATGAATAACAATCAACAAGCATCTAATCCTATTATCCTATGCAATCTAGCCCTATTCCTAAGTAGAAGAGATCTAGTTACCTAGAGAAGATCAATCACACACAAAGAACCACGCCCAATCTACACGGCTTCCCTTCGACGAACCACACGGCCAAGGCAAGCACCACGCACGGTCCAAGGTTGTTGTTCATGATTGGGTGTCTTGTTGGGTTGATAGCTCTTGAAGGGATTGATGAATGAAAGCAAAGGGTAGATTTTTGTGTTTTGGGTAGGTGTTGCCGTGGAGAAACAAGCAAAGAAGGATGGGGTTTTTGTTTGGTTTTTTTGAAAAAATAATGGGAATAAAAGGATTGACTTTTAAGTTTATAAATAGAGTAGAGTTTAGTAAGATATTAGGATAGGTTTACTAGATAATAGGTTAAGGTTTACTAGTTTTTAGGAGTTAGTTTAGGAAATAAAAGTAGAGTTTTTAGGTTAAGTCAAAAATAGATATGGTTTTCTAATTATGGTTGAACAATAAAAGAAAATAAATAAAAGAAATGTGTTGATGGGGCCGTGGGGTTTGGCTAGGAAAAAGGGTGAATGGGCCTTGATCCATTTAATAAAAATTAAGTCTTTGGACCCAAATCAGATGATTCAGACTCAAAGGCTTAATTTTACACGAAATTTTACGGCCTAAAAATCTAGGTCGTTACATTCTCCCCTCCTTAAGAAAATTTCGTCCTCGAAATTTTATAAGGAAGCACACATAACACATAAACAAAGAACACAACAACACAAGAAACTTAGGAACTAAAGAATAAAATTATTCCTAACCCAGGTTACTACCCAAAGTTGCTCACACTACAGTTTCAGGGTTTTGTGATGTAAATTACGCTCTGGATTACATAAAGCACTCAACTCACAGTTTACTTATGAAGAAGTAAACTCAAAGTTACCCTACAGCTCTGATACCAACTGTAACACCCCGCATTTTAGCAACGACGTTAATGGTGATAACGTCGTAAACAGGCAGTTACCAATCGATTTATAATGTAAACTGTTTGGGTCCTGAGCCCAATAAAAGTCAAAATAACCAAAATACCCCTGGAATTCCCATTATCTCCTAAAACACCCTTCGGACAAGTGTCGCCATCTGGACATTCGAAGACACGTGTCATAAATCCCCCTCTCTCAGCTGATTGACAGACCCCAAATACCTGTCAAACAGCCCCAAAATACCTCACCTATAAATACCCCCATTTATGGCAGGTGGGGTGATCTTCTCCTTTTTTCCCTTTTTCCACAAAAAGAGCTTTTTGGGTAATCACCATTCCCAAGAACAGCTACCTTTCCTAAAAGGGAACTCTCTCTCTCTCTCTCTCTCTTTAGTTTTCCACATTAAATACTTTGTTGACTTAAGCATCGGAAGGGAATTCCCGGGTCTACCCCCCTAGTCAGTCACCCTTTGTTCATTTTGCAGGACTCACTCAGCCAGGCCCGAGCCTACTCGAAGGAGTCCAGTCAGCATCAAGTCTCAGTTCATCTACCACTCAGCCCAATCACCATCCCGAGATCTAGTCAGCATACACAGATGCTCTCTCCTATTCATCTTACTTTACCTCTTTGTATCCCAGTTTCCTGAAAACGGAAATAGATTGGCGCCATATGTGGGGAGATAGCACATCGGTCAGTCAATACTCAATGGCCAACACTAGACCTCACGCTGCTCGTGGCTCGGGCACTTCCCCTCGTCATCCTCAAACAAATGACCAGGAACATGCGGGGGCAGCAGGGACAACTCTCGTCCAGCAAAACCCACGCGGCTCAGAAGCTGAGCCCGAGAGAGAAACAGAACTGGAACCAAGAGTGCCTACTCAGAATGTTCCGGAACAACAACCAGTCACGAGAAGGGACCTTGACCAGGTCGTCACTCGGCTATCAAGGACGCTCCAGGCAAATCTTCATGCCATATTCTCGTACACACCAAGTGACGAGACCTTGCACTCAGCATCATGTAAGAGCAAGGCTCCATCCAAGGGAAAAGCTCCAATGGAAAGGCCAAGAGTCATGCTGAGAGGCGAACCTTCTCGGCTCCCGCCAGTAGGGACCCGCCGAAGCCACTCAGCACGAACGGCCCAAAGTCACACACCTGTCATAAGGAGTGTTGAGCCGCGACCCGTAATCAACTTAGAAGAATCTAAAGATGTCCGTGGAAAGAAGACTGAAAAAAGTCCCAATTACCTGAGACTCGGCCATCCTGCTGGGAGAGGTTGACCGAGCCAAAGAAGGATCATTTTGCGTTTCCCACTCGGTCAGAAATTGGAGGGGCAACAGATACGAGAACTCTCCTCAACAACAGAAGGCTTCATAATGGGTCTACGGACGCTCGAGAGGTCATAGACCATAGACGTCATCAAGACGCTCTGCGGATAATAGAGCAAAGAAGGGAGCTCCCACCTAACAGCGCACAGCAAGGTAACCAAAGGTGTCGAGATCGAATTGAAACAAGTTAGTCCCCCGAACCAAAGATCCGAGGGTACTCCCATTACGGGTCCTCTCGCGACCAGCGGGCAAACGCGACCACTCGGGATGAGGTTGGCACCTCTCGAAGGAATGTTCCTCGGACAGATCCCTCGGTAGTCCTTTTTTGTCAAACCCCATTCATTCGGGAGACCGTTGAGGTATTCGACCCAAGTAAAGTCAAGGTTCCTCCGATGAGTCCTTCTTAGGGACTACTGACCCCAATGACCATCTAGCAGCTTACAAATCCCACATGGAGGTCCAAACCGGGTACGAAGGGTCATGGTGCAAATTCTTCCCAACTTCCCTCAAAGGAACAGCACTCAGTTGGTTCAACGACTTGCCCTCGGGCATCATCACTAGCTTCTCAGTCTTGGAGTCATTATTCACTCAGCATTTCATGGCAGCCAAGAAACACAAGAGGACAAGCATTCACCTTATGTCTTGTAAACAAGGAGAAGGTGAAGGGTTGGCTGAGTACATCAAGAGGTTCAACTCTGAGTCGCTAGAGATTCCTAATTTGAAGGACGCTACGACATTTACGGCACTGATGTTAGGACTTCGTCCCAGTCGGCTCAGATTCGACATCCTGAATGATGAAGTCTTTAGATTTTCCGAGGCCATGGCTCGAGCACAGAAGTACATCAATGCCTCTGACATCAACCATCTGAAGGAGGGCTCTAAGAAAGAGAAACGCAAGGAAATCCCGAGAAGTAAACCTGACTCAGGCAAAAAAGATAAAGGCCTAAGGGATGACTCACGATTCAACAGTTCTAGACGTGAGATATTCCTAGAGATGAAGGGGAAGACCAACTTCCCAAAGCATAGTCCGATGAAGACCTCCATCACTCGAAGGGATAAAAACCAGTGGTGCTAGTATCACAGGGAATGTGGCCATAGTACTCAGGAATGCCGTGAGTTGAAGAAGGCACTAGATCAGCTAGCCGATGAAGGAAAGATCAATCGCTAATTGCAGAATGACTCGGACAAAAAGGCAAAGAAGTCCAAGAGCTGTGACACTCAGGATATGGTGTGTGTCATTGCAGGGGGCATCGCCTCCGGAGGAAGTAGCAATAAAGCCCGGAAGTCACACGCTGGGAAACTCAGATTCCCGGTGACGGCTGTCAAGGAACAACCAACATTTCCCACCATGGTCTTCGATCAGACGACAGTTCTTTCAGCCCAGTTCCCGCATGACGACCCTTTAGTGGTCGAGGTAAAGATTGCCAACTCTTTAGTCAAAAGAGTGCTCATTGATTGTGGTAGCTCAGCCGGCATCACCACAAATGGTTGCCTGACCAAGTTAGGCATTCCGACTACTGAGTTAACACGAGTCCATCATCCTTTGGTTGGATTACGCGATAAGACTACCGACTCCAAAGGAACGATTAAGCTCCCAGTCCGAATTGGACAAAAGGACGAAGGGAGAAACCTAATGGTGGATTTCATAGTAGTGGACTTACCTCTACCATACAACGTCATCCTCGGAAGGCCCCTTCTCAACCGAGTCAAGGCAGCCATATCCCCCTATCCGCTGCTTTTGCAATACAAGACGGACACTGGATCTGTCGGAAGATTGTATGGAGATCAACACTCAGCCTGGGGATGCTATGTCAACAGCTTCAAGAAACCAAGCCAAAAGGTTGGGGAAAAATGAAAAGAGACGACCACGACGGGGGAAAATGACAGTATCTTAGAACAAGAGATGTTCGTCACAGACTCTCCCAAGTGTTACTCCCGACCACAACCAGCTGAAGAGAATGAAGAAGTAACCATCGGGCGCGAAGGAGAAACGGTCAGGGTAGGAAGAACCCTCGGCCACAAACAAAGAGAAGAAATAGTCTCGGTACTTAGAGAATAACGAGACGTATTTGCCTTCTCAATAAATAAAATGCCCTGAATCAATCCCTCAATAATGCAACATGAGCTGAACATCAAGGAGGGATACAAGCCTGTCAAGAAGAAGCTTAGACACCAAGGCCAAGAAAGGACTTTGGCCGCAGCCGCCGAGGTCAAGAAATTACTAGAGGCCAAATTCATCCGGGAATGCAAGTACACTGATTGGCTTGCCAACGTGGTTCTGGTCAGAAAGCCGAACAAAACTTGGCGAATGTGTGTAGACTTCACCAATCTCAACAAAGATTGCCCCAAGGACGATTACCCTTTGCCAAAGATCGACAAGCTGCTCGATTCGACGGCGGGACATGCTCTATTCAGCTTCATGGATGCCAATGTGGGATGTCATCAAATTCCCTTGGCAGAAAAAGACCAACCACACACAACATTCATGACCAACCAAGGAGTCTACTGCTACAATGTCATGCCCTTCGGTCTAAAACATGCCGGAGCCACATACCAACGTTTGGTCAACAAGATCTATGAAAAACAGATTGGAAAAAACGTTGAAGCATACGTGGATGACATGATAATCAAAAGTAAGCTAGCCTCAAACTATGTCAAGGACATGAGGGAAACTTTGGACACACTCAGGAAGTTCAGCTTGAAACTAAATTCCAAGAAATGTGTCTTTGGGGTCAAAGGAGGAAAATGCCTCAGGTTCTTAGTAGAAGAAAGAGGCATGGAGGCCAATCCTGATAAAATCAAGGCCATCCAAGACATGCAGTCGCCGAGGACAGTCAAGGAAGTACAAAGATTGACGGATTGCATTGTAGCACTCGGTCGCTTCCTATCTCGGTCAGCCGATAAGAGCTTGCCCTTCTTTCAAGCATTAAAAAGAGCAACATTCAGCTGGAATGCTGAGGCTGAAGAAGCCTTTTAGAAGCTAAAGGAACATCTCACTCAGATTCCAAAGCTAGTTTCTCCTTTACCAGGTGAAGTACTATTCATCTATCTGGCTATCTCCGACTACGCACTCAGCGCAGTTTTAGTAGCCGAAAGGGAACATGTTCAGTACCCTGTCTACTTCATCAGCCATGCATACTAGGGTGCGGAATCAATGTACTCTCAGATCGAGAAAATGGTCTTTTCTCTAGTCATGGCTAGCAGAAAATTGAAGCCATACTTTCAGGCTCATCAGATCAAAGTCCTAACCGGACAACCTATCCAAAAGGCCATAGAAGGAAGGAACAACTCCACTAGGATGTCAGATTGGGCTGATCAGCTCTCAGATTTTGGCCTACAATATGAGCCTCGCCGAGCAATCAAAGCTCAGGCCTTAGCTGACTTCATTGTAGAATGCACAAATAGACCATCTACTTAGGACAATGGTCAGCCATGGGAATTGTATATCGATGGCTCAACCAATAAAGGAGGCAGGGAGCCGGTCTGCTCATCAAAACAAGCATGGGCAAATGGATTGAGTACGCCGTGAGATTCGGGTTCACAACATCCAACAATGAATCCGAGTATGAAGCACTCATCTTTGGGATGAGGCTATGCCATGCCGCTGGAGCTACTTCACTAAAAGTAGTCTCGGATTCTCAACTAGTGGTCGGAAAAATATCCGGGGAATATGAGGCAAAGGAAGAAGCTATGAATATGTATTTCCAAAAGTGTAAGACGCTCATAGCTCAGTTCGAGCACTTCACCCTCAACAACATCCCCAGGTCAGAAAACACGCAGGCAGACGCCCTTGCCAGACTTGCCAGCTCAACTAAAGGAACAAACCCTCGGATCATTACCTGGGAGGTGTTGCCTGAGCCCAGCATCAATGAACTCAGCATCAACAGCGTGGCTCAACAGGCCGACTGGAGAACCAACAACATCTCTTACCTAAGGGACCATCAGCTACCCTTTGAGGAAAGGGAGCAAGCTCGAGTCAAGGCCCTCAGTCGGAACTACCTCTGGTACGATCAACAATTGTACAAGCTATGCTACACTCATCCCCTACTGAGGTGTGTCACCCCCGAGGAAGGAAATAGTATCTTGCTGGAAATACATGAAGGGATATGTGGTAGCCATCAAGGAGCACGTACCATTACAAGCAAGGCACTCAGGAGTATTGGCCGTCCATAAAAAAGGACGCCATGACCCTCGTCCAAAAATGTAAGCAGTGTCAGTTACACGGGGACATACCGAGGAGACCCTCACAAGACTTGGAAACCATTACACCTACACTGCCCTTTGACAAGTGGGGGATGGACATACTCGGCCCTTTCCCTCCAGCGGTAGCCCAGAAAAAGTTTCTCTTAGTGGCCGTGGATTACTTCACTAAGTGGATCGAGGTTGAGCCACTTGCAAGCATCACTGAAAGACAGGTCAGACAATTTATATGGAAGAACATCAACACTCGGTTTGGCATTCCTCGAATGCTCATCTCAGACAATGGTCGACAATTTGATAGCGGACCTACTCGGGAATATTGCTCCGACTTCGGTATTCAGACAAGGTTTACATCTGTAGCAAGGCCTCAGACGAATAGCCAAGCCGAGGCTGCCAACAAGATTATACTGAAAGGAATCAAGACCCAACTAGAAGGGGCCAAAGGTTCATGCATTAACGAGCTTCCAGGAGTCCTCTGGTCAGCTCGGACAACCACTAAGGAGGCAACAGGACACACTCCATTCTCCTTAGTTTATGGTAGCGAAGCCGTCCTTCCAGTGGAAGTAGGAATACCTTCACCAAGAATCTCCTACTACGAGTACAAGAAAAATGAGGAAAAGAGGAAGGTAGCCCTCGACCTCCTTCCCGATACAAGGAATGATGCCCTACTTAGATCCATCACCTACAAACAAAAGATAACCCGGTACTTCAACAAGGGAGTGGCCCCTCGGCCAATAAAAAAAGGTGACTGGGTACTCATGAAATTTGAGGCCACTGGAAGAAGACCTACTGAAGGCAAGCTGACACCAAATTGGGAAGGGCCATACCAAGTGGAAGTGGTTATCAAGCCATGATCCTACAGGCTGCAAGACGAGGAAGGTCGGACACTAACTCGGCCATGGAACACAGATAACCTGAAAAAGTTCTACATATAGTTTCCTTCTAGCAACTTTAAGTTTTCAACAAAACATGTAATTAGTGGCATAGAATATGTAAGCAACTAGTAGTGTAAAAATTACATATTTTGTTAAAATACTACCTATAAAAACATGTACTCAGCAAATTCGCAAAAAGCATTATATTGACCAAACTAGCGTCATAATTATAAAAAGAAGGCACACAGCCCTCAGCCAGTCTTAATTACAAAAGGACAATTACAATATTCATCATCAACAAATATACAAAATTACAACATAGGAGGATCAAGCTGAGACTTGGCATGAGGATTGACGGGGGAAGGATCAACCTTTTTCTTCGATTGACGCTCTCTCTCAGGGTCCCCCTCCTCTCGGTCAACATCATCATCATCAGTATCATCATCATCATCACCGGAGCTTGCCTCACTAAGCTTTGCAGCCAAATGGTCAACTGCTGCATCATCAACCTCATCATGACCTTCTTCGTGATCTACAGCATCGAACTCCTTCTCAAGTTCTTGCATCATGAGCTGACTCTTGAACCGAGCTTCATCCTCTTGACGCAGACACTTATACTCAGCCTCAATCTCATCCTTCTTCTCAGCACACAAACTAATGAGCACCTTAAGCATCCTCTCCTTGACCGTCTGACCCTCTATCTCAGCAGCCTCTAGACTCAGGTCAGCAACATAATCTGAAGCCTCGTCAGTCTCCTTCCAACTCTCGATCATAGTATCTCGGCATGGCACCAACTTCATCTTACCCTATCGCTTATCATAAAAATCATGGGTCATCTCATCCAAGGTCTGGCGCAGGGTAATCACCCGCTCTTTTTCATCTACGGCTAAGTCTTGGCTCTCAGTCAAAGCCCTATCCAGCTGAGCCCCTTCCTTAGTCAGTTTGCTCACAATATCATTATGACGGACCGAGGCATCAGACGCCTCCTTCCGAGCAGCCTCAAGCTCGGCCCGGACAGCAACCAGTTCAATCTTCATATTCCCTACCTCAGTTTGGGCGAAAGATAGCTCAGCACTAAGGGTAGATTCTCTCTCTTGCAAAGCTTGAGTCCTCTCAATCCACGCCACCTTCTCGGCCTTAAGAGCACTCAGCTCAGCCGAGAGACCGTCCCATTCTTGGCAGCAATACCACAGAGGTGATTGGATAACGCACGCAGCCGCACCGACATCTACAAAAAACAACTCTGTCAGAAATGAGCAAGAAAAGTTGAAGAAAATAAGTTGAAAAATATACCTCTAACCAATTCACATGAAGGTAATCAACTTGTTCCAGGCCTAGGCAACTCAGCTCTTTCTCGTCCTCAGACGAACAAATCAACTTTATGCCTTGATTTATCCGAATTGACTTCTCAGCTAAAGACAACTGGGAGAAGGGAACGGCATGACCTGCAGGAGGAGGTAAATCCACCTTCGTCTTTCCCTTGTCCGGCCCTGTGAGATGGGCCTCGGTCTCAGCATGCTCAAGACGCTCGGGACCTATATATGAAGATGCCTCAGCATCAATGGGTCGATTCTGCCCTGTTTTGGTAGCATCCTCAGCAGGATGCTCGCCAACAACTCAGTGTAATTGAACAGGTCATTGTTATCCTGAATCTAAAGAGACCCACCCATGTCTTGAGGGACAACATCAAGACGCGGCGCTCGAGGCTGACTGACCCGAGTAGGCTTTGGAACAGCCCTCGAGGTAGGTCTCTTCCTCTTCCTGGACTGACCAGGGTCCTGATAATTAAGAAAAAGGAAAAATTGCCAAGAATAAGCCAACCTTTGGGCGATCTTCCACAAATAAGCCAACCTTTTAAAAATCCAGAAATAAGCTAACCTTGTTATCATATAAGCCAAAAATAAGTCAAATGATTATTTAACATGTTATTTTCTATTGTTTCTTATCACTATTTTACAATCATTCAACATATTTTTTGCTTTAAATGATAACAGTAACTTGAAACAACAGATGACTAATAGGTTAAATAATCGTTTAACCTTTTTATGGCTTAAATGATAACAAGGTTAGCTTATTTTTGGATTTTCAAAAGGTTGGCTAATTGTGGAAGATCGGCCAAAGGTTGGCTTATTCTTGGCAATTTTTCCTAAGAAGAATTAGTCAACAAAAAGAACTTATCCCCCTGAAAGTACGAAACAAAGAAATCCTACCGGTGGGGCAGGCAGAGCCTTTACACTCCCATCCTTCAAAGCTCTGCGCAGCTTCGTAACCTCCAGGGCTTTTGCGGTCATTCTCTTTGACATCTCTCCACTACTCAACTTCCTGAGAGCGTCCTCTGCAGATAAATAACAAAGAGTATAAGAAAATAAAGAATTTAAAATTATACGAAGCATTCAATGACAGAAGTATACCCCTCGGGTAGTATCGACTCAGCCCTACAGCCGAGAGAAAGGATTCATCCGAGAAGACTTTATCATTGGGAACCCAATAGTTGGGATGTTGGCCATACGTCCTATTCCGCTGAATTCGCTTGTAGGCCTGCAGGTAACAGGCAACTACAGCTTCCTCCTGATTCAGTTCAGGAACCCCCAAGTTGAGACTAACATTCGGCTCGGATACTGGTTCAAGAGAAATGTCCCACTCGGCATCTTCCTGGTGGACAAACACAAAATCATGTCTAAGAAACTTATGACTACTCTGCAACGATGAATATAATCGGTATGCTTCACCATAATATTTGGGCTCACTGACCATCAATTTAAAGATATTTCGAAACAAGTTCAAAGTCCAAGTAACACTCAGCATGCTACAAACTACCATCAAACAAGAGATGGCATACACAATATTCGACACCAATTGGGAGAGGGACAAGTTATATTCTCGAAGGAACATCACCCAGGCTGGGGATAACGGGAACCTGATCCCAGCTTTCAAATGAGCCTCATACACAGCCATACAACCGACTGGCCGGTTAATAATTGTAGTTTCCTCCAAAGGCTAGATAAATTGATACGGCACCTTCAGCCCGCATAATGCATGAAAATGCTCAAACTCAGCATCCAACAATCTCCAAAACTTGGCCCTTATAAAATAAGCACCAGGTCTATACAACTGGTCCTCTCGGCCACTAGTGCTCTGCTGCTCGGCATCAGCCGGCTCTTCTCCATTATTCAGCTATTTTTCTTCAGTTGACTTTTCTCCCTTGGCATTGATCTGGTCATCCTCGGCAACCATCCTCACCGCCCCTGTTTCCAACATACGGTCCAAGTAACCATGTTTAGGACCATGCATGGCTAAGGAAACCTCCCAAGGAAAAGGTAACCTCTCTTAACCACCCTCAGACTCAGCTTCTCCATATTCCAAGCCATCCGAGAAGGATAGAGGAAGGGCCTCAGCCTGATCTGAACACTCGGGCAACCATGCATGGGCTTTCACCACTGCAAGGCACCCTCGGGCGGTTGGTCACAAAAAGGAATGCATTCCATCCTAGCTGAATGTCGAGCACACCATACAAACACGGGAAAGCCCAGTATTCACACTTGTTCAGAAGTGCACACTCGGGTCACACCACCCCGATCCTCCACTCAGCCAACAGGGATGCCACCATCCTGGCTGAGTGTCGAGTGAACTAGGCCCTCCACTCGACCAACAAGGGATGCCACCATCCTAGCCGAGTGTCGACCGAACTATGCCCTCCACTCGACCAACAAGGGATGCCACCATCTTGGCCGAGTGTCGAGCAAACTATGCCCTCCACTCGGCCAACAAGGGTTGCCACCATCCTAGCAAAGTGTCGAGCGAACAAAGCCCTCTGCTCGGCCCACAAGGGATGCCACCATCCTAGCCGAGTGTCGAGCGAACAAATCCCTCCACTCGGCCAACAAGGGATGCCACCATCCTGGCCGAGTGTCGAGTGAAAATGGTCCTCCATTCGGCCAACAAAGGATGCCACCATCCTGGCCGAGTGTCGAGTGAACAAGGCCCTCCACTCGGCCAATAAAGGATACCCCATCATGGCCGAATGTCGAGCGAACCACAACAAGGTGTAAGAAGACAACCTTTGGTTGAATAACCAAACCATGATACGACATCCCTCACTCTGCACAAAAAGGCAGAGCCCATCTTGGCTAAATACCCGGATGCACTCACTCAACTGGCAGTATCAAGAACCGTGTTAAACTCAATACAAGCAGGGTGTAATGTCATTCATCCGGAGAAGAGTACTGAAACTCAACCCTGGGTGAATGGGGGCAATACAACATAGCCGAGCCGAGTGGGTCGACAAACTGCATTTAATGGAATTAAATACGGAGGATCAAACCATGTCTATAAAAAGGAAGTAAAACCTTAAGCCAAAACACAACAAAAACAACAAAAATCACCACAAAAAATTATTACAAAAAACCTCTTTTTTCCTTTCTTTTCTTCTCTCCCTCTCTAAAATTACCATTGGTGCCAAAACTTACCTCCATGGCTACATAAACAAAAAGTTGCTGAGTGCAACCAACCGACCTCCTGATCAAAGAAGGAGCCCAAGCAAAGTCACTCAAGACTGAGTTCGACAGGAATAGAGGCATCAGGACCGAGTTCGACAGGAACGTGGGAACAAAGTAACTCTACCCTTTGTAATTCTCAACCTGTACATCTTGGTCCCCAAAGCTGACGAGGGTGCCGAATCCCATGACACAATATCTAACCGGGCCCTCTTCAGTAAAGCCTCCGAGCATACCGGTGGTTGACAATAGGAGAAATAGTGCAGAATGACACGGTTTCCTGAGCTGACTATGGTCCTTAAAACTCACCGAACAAATACCTTTGGAAAAACTCAGATTTCTCAATTCCAAAGGTATACATAAGGGAGTAGTGAACCTAGTCTAAAACCACCCGACTAAGGGGGATAGTACCGGAAGAATTTGTCCATGTAGTTCCAACCGAAGAAACTAAAGGAAACTACTAAGATGGTTCCACTCGAGTCACTTAACAACCCCTTGGTCAGCAAGATGAGCTCAGCATCAGGCAGAGGGTACCCACCAAAGGTACCAAATAAAGTCTCAAAAAGGCCGAGCTAAGCCATCCCAATCAAAGAGGGCTCCCAAGTCGGTTATGTGGACACCTCGAGGCAGGGAAATGCCCAAATCCGCCTTTTAAACCGACCTGGACTACCGGCCTCGCCCCAAAAAGAGGGGATTGCGGTAAAGACAAGTGACAAGGCCGAGAATCAGCTACAACCAGCCAACAGTAACAA
Source organism: Salicornia ramosissima (assembly GCA_951394345.1). Lineage (NCBI taxonomy): Eukaryota > Viridiplantae > Streptophyta > Magnoliopsida > Caryophyllales > Amaranthaceae > Salicornia > Salicornia ramosissima. The sequence continues at coordinate 43,288,193 of OX596232.1, forward strand.
CATGCTGAGCCGACTACATAGATCAAGATCTTTAATAATGTAAAATGTAAAATACTTGTACTTGATGAAAATCAGTAATAAAAAAGTGTTTCTTACATTGTTTTTCTATAAAAATTATACCAAACACCAAAGGACGAGGATCACCCTCCGTCCAAAATGCTTAGTGCCAGAGGCTTTCCCCCTCGGCCTCAGGACGAGGATCACCCTCCGTCCAAAATGCGGAGTTCCAAGAGCTCCTCTCCTCGGCCAAAAAAGTGAGATCACTTCTCAGTCTAAAGTACTAGGTGCCAGGGCCTTCTCCCTTGACCTAAGGACGAGGCCCAACCTCCGTCCAAAACGCTGAGCGCCAAGGACTTCTCCCCTAGGCCAAAGAAGATTAATTCTCCACCTTAAAACACCGAGTGCCAGGGGCTCCCCCCTCGGCCAATATCATACTCCGTCTGAGTACTAATCGCCAGGGGCTCACCCCTCGGCTAAAGACAAAGGAGACCACTCTCTTGAGCCATCGACTACCAACGGTCCTTCCCTTTGTCCAAGAATGACGATTACCTTTACTTCACAAACGAAGGCACAAGGAACACAATTTAGCCCCCCGGAGCTGAACCAAGGAAAAACATCTTCACATGACACGCACTCTCCCAGTCGATCCGAGCAGCATATCATGCGAGGGGCTAAATGTTTGGGTCCTAAGCCCAATAAAAGTCACAATGACCAAAATACCCCTGGAATTCCCATTATCTCCTAAAACACCCTGCAGACAGGTGTCGCCATCTGGACATTCGAAGACACGTGTCACAAATCCCCCTCTCTCAGCTGATTGACAGCCCCCAAATACTTGTGAAACACCCCCCAAAATACCTCCCCTATAAATACCCCCATTTATGGCAGGTGGGGAGATCTTCTCCTTTTTTCCCTTTTTCCACAAAAAGAGCTTTTTGGGTAATCACCATTCCCAAGAACAACTACCTTTCCTAATAGGGAACTTTCTCTCTCTCTCTCTCTCTCTCTCTCTCTCTCTCTACTTTTCCACATTAAATACTTTGCTGACTTAAGCATCGGAGGGGATTTCCCGGGTCCACCCCTCGGGTCAGTCACCCCTTGTTCATTTTGCAGGACTCAATCAGCCAGGCCCGAGCCCTTCGAAGGAGTCCAGTCAGCATTAAGTCTCAGTTCATCCGCAACTCAGCCCAGTCACCATCCCGAGATCTAGTCAGCATACACAGAGGCTCTCCCCTATTAATCTTGCTTTACCTCTTTGTATCTCAGTTTCCTGAAAACGAAAACATAAAGATATAACTAAAACTCATGGAAATAATAATTATTATTAATAATAATGAAATCCCAAATACAAAAGGTTAAACTAAACCAAAATCAAGTCCTAAAAACTAGAAATAAAACTAACTGCAAAAGTAGGAAAAGAAAACAGGGGCCTAGACGCTCGACTAACTCATCCCGACTCTAGCCTCTATCTTGCTAACCTACAAAATAGATGAGGGGGTCCACCATCAGTGGCGAGTAACTAGACTGTCCTACTTAGAAGTAGGACCACACAACATACAATAATAGGGTTAGAAACAAAGGAAACAGCAACAATCATAGGTTACAAAATAATCAACATCACAGTTAGCAGCGGAAATAAATCAAACACGAACAACATCAATCTATTAAAGCCAGTGCAAACACTTCCAAATTCAAAACGCACAAATCACCAGTTCAAAACAAGACAACTTTCGGTCTACAACCGATAACAAGACTAACAATAAAAGGAATTGCCCCGCACGATTCATCACTGATGAACCGCTAGACACACGAGCTTTAAACGTTCGACATGACTCTGACTCACAATCAATCACACAAAACTTGCCCCGTACGATTCATCATAGATGAACCGCTAAACGCACGGTCTTTAACCGCTCGACACACGATCTTTAACCGCTCGACACGACTCGACTCAACAAGACTCAAAGCCTCCATACAAGATCATCACACAAACCATTATACATCATCACGCATCTCAATCATCAAGCACGAACTAAAATCAATTCAAAATCCAAGCTTGCCCATAATACACACGCATAACATCAAACATCCACATCATTCAATAATTCAACATGATTAAATTAACAAAAGAAGAACAATAGTCAAGTGTTTGGACCAAGTTCCACATGCATAGAAAAACAATCAAGCAAGAAAAGTCAAACCAAGGATTATACAATTATACGCATGATACAAGAAGTAAATGGATTCACGAATCAGCCAAGGCATGTTCAGATTCACAGTTTAGTCATTAAACAAGATTAAATAACAAAAATACTTAGAAAGAAACATCATGATTTGCCATTAAACAAATAAAAAAACTCATGCTTTGGACACCTAATCTCACGCATAAAACTACTACAAGGACCGAACCGTAAATCAAGATTCAACAAGCATTTATGCAAGAATTTCAAGAACAGATTAAAGACCATAACAACATGTAAGGATTAATCAGAAACTATCATTAAACTAGCAAAGAACTGAATTAAAACATCCTATAACTCACGGAAAAAACACGCATAAAATGAATAACAATCAACAAGCATCTAATCCTATTATCCTATACAATCTAGGACTATTCCTAAGTAGAAGAGATCTAGTTAACTAGAGAAGATCAATCACGCACAAAGAACCACGCCCAATCTACACGGCTTCCCTTCGACGAACCACACGGCCAAGGCAAGCACCACGCACGGTCTAAGGTTGTTGTTCACGATTGGGTGTCTTGTTGGGTTGATAGCTCTTGAAGGGATTGATGAATGAAATCAAAGGGTAGATTTTTGTGTTTTGGGTGGGTGTTGTCGTGGAGAAATAAGGAAAGAAGGATGGGGTTTTTGTTTGGTTTTTTAAAAAAATAATGGGAATAAAAGGATGGACTTTTAAGGTTATAAATAGAGTAGAGTTTACTAATATATTAGGATAGGTTTACTAGTTTTTAGGAGTTAGTTTCGGAAATAAAGGTAGAGTTTTTAGGTTAAGTAAAAAATAGATATGGTTTTCTAATTATGGTTGAACGGTAAAAGAAAATAAATAAAAGATATGTGTTGATGGGGCTGTGGGGTTTGGCTAGGAAAAAGGGTGAATGGGCCTTGATCCATTTAATAATAATTAAGTCTTTGGACCCAAATCAGATGATTTGGACTTAAAGGCTTAATTTTACACGAAATTTTACGGCCCAAAAATCCGGGTCGTTACACTCATTCTCATTCTCTTCTCTTCTCTATTCTCACACTTTTCTCAAATTCTCACCCCAATTACAAGAATTCTCTCAAACCCTTTACAAATTCCCCATTACAATAGTTCACTCAAACTCTCTTTTCTCTTCTCAAAATACAGACTCTTAATAGATAAAAACTCTAATATGTTGAACACAAAATCTGACAGGAACTTGGAACAGAATCTGGAACATACGATAGGAACTTTGAGTTGAACCGACTCAATATGTGGGTATAAGATGTGACGTTTTAGCTCTCCAAATTATTGAAGTCTGGCTCACCTTAGAATAGGTGATCCATACAGTATTTATAAGGTTTAAAGTCGTGCTCCCCAAGAAATCACTAACTACACCACTAAATCCACTCAAAATGCTGACAAGAACTTGTAACTACCCACTAGCTCATTCAACACATCCCACTTCTTTTGACTTCTGATTTTTAGGAACTAATTAACGTCTTTGACTTACTTAATCTTCAGAATTAGGAACATATAACTCAACTTCCTAAGATAACCGAATTTGACTCAATCAAAGTTGTACTAACAAACTCGATTTTTAGCTAGTCAAATAACCAACTTTTAACTTAGTCAATAACTGAATTAATTCTAGAAAAATCAGCCATCTAATCTCAGTAAAAAGTCATTCAAAATAACAACTCGTCACTTCCTAAAATTTAGCTAACCAATTTACCAAGTTTAGTCAAAACCACGTTTTTTGTTAAATGAAAATCGAAAATTATATTTTAATAAAAGCTGGTTTTTCTTCAATAAATTCTATAAATATAAACCTTAAAAGTTTGAAAATAATCAGCCCAAATAATTATAATAATAACAACCTCTAACCCTACAAATTAGGTAACCGATTTTTACCAAAAACATATTCAAACTAGATTGTTATTGCCCCTAAAATCAAGGACACTTTAACTCAATTAATTCTGATTTATTTTAAGTAAGACCAGCTTATATAGTAGGTTAAAATAATATGTATTCGTGGACATAAGTTACCTAATCATTCAGACCAAAGTTCCTATAGGAACTAGACTGCTGTTCCTGTAGGAACTGGACTCAAGTTCCTTTGACAGACAGACCCAAGTTCCACTTGTAACTTAACTCGTGTTCCAGTCAGGCTCATGACTCAACATATTTACAAAGGTCTTAGAAAATTAAACTCTTAATTTTCTAGTTTCTTCTCAGCTTGAAGATGCTCCAACTCTGGAAATTTTGATTCTCATTTCTCTTGATTTGTTTCTTTACAGGAACTTAACTCGTGTTGCATAGGAACTTCAGTTTAGCTTACTTTCTTGATTGTGCTTCTTCAAGTCTTCTCTTTGCAAGGCTTCAACTTAGTACCACTTTGAGTTGCATTCCCACATTGAAATTTTTCTCTTGTTTGATCTTCCTTGAATACTTGAATACTCCCTCAAGTTCTTCTTGGTTGATCTTCTCTTTGAAGTTCTCATTTAGAAAAACTTCTCCATTTGTATTCCTTTGCTTGAACTTCTTTATTTAGTTGCTTCCACTCAGAAGCTTCTCTTGATTTGTTCCAACTCAGGAACTTGTATTGCATACATCATCAATAACAATAGGAACGTTCTTCCTTAAGACCTATGAAGTTGTTTATGCACATCTTAACACCCATGTTAGTTAGATATTCATCATTTGTTATATATATATATATATATATATATATATATATTATATAACACATCTTCAATAGATATATATAGTCAGGATCTGCTAAAACTTTAACTTTGCTGAAAACTAAAAACTTTAATTTATAATTGTCAGAATTTTGATCAATGGATGAGATTGATTCTGTAAAAAAAAATTAAAAATTAAGAGGTACATATTAAAATCATGGATTACATACTAAATTTAGGTGGTACATGTTAAAATTAGAAGGGTACGTATTAAATTAAGGGATACATATTAATTTAGATGGTATATATTAAATTCAAAGGGTACATATTGAATTTCGGTGGTACATATTAAATTCAAAGGGTGCCTATTAAACTCAATGGGTACATATTAAATTCAAGGGGTACATATTAAAATCAAGTAATTACATATTAAGGGGTACATACTAAATTCAGCAGGTACATATTAAAATTAGGTAATACTTATTAAGGGTGTGTTTGGTTCACTCTTTTTTAATGGATTGGAATGGATTTGATACCAATCCATTGTTTGGTTGGGTTTTTTTGGGTAGAATATGAAACCCGTGGGTTTCTAACTCCACCCCATCCCCTTCAATTCCATACCCCCCTCATACCCCAAATTTCTAAATCCATTCCCTCCACTTACAAACCCTAATCTGTGAGGAGAGAAAAATTGAAGGGAGAAAAGCTGGAAAAAAAGTCTGGGTTGTCTTCTTCATTGCAACTGTGCAGGTATTCAACATCTTTTTCTTCTTCTGGTTTCTTCATGTATTTTTACGTATTTCTTTTTCTTTTTTTTTTCCTTCTCTTGTTTATTCAGAAAATTACAACAACAAACTCTGGTTTCTTTTCTTTTTTCTTTTTCTTCTAGTTTGTCCATTTCATTTTTCTATTTCGATTTTTTCTGGTTTGCTCACGAATTTCTCTCTTTTTTTTTTTTTATTTGTTGCACTGATGTATTATGTTAGGTCTATCAATACTCATTTGGTGTTGTGGAAATTTTGTTAATTCAATTGATTTCTATTTTTTTGTTTCTTTTGTATTGGTTGTTGGGTATCATTTCAATTGATTATTTCTTTGTCATTTTTTTTTATCTAAAACTATGACATTGTTATCAAATTTTCACTTTTGTCTAAATTTGTGCAATATTTTCACTTTGTTAATTTACCTTTATGTTTAATATGAAATGTGTAGTTTATATAATTAGCTACAATGGTTGTGTTGATGTATATTAATATGAAACTTATATTCATTCACAGAAATGATCCCATCTCAATTGATCATAGTACGGAGAAGGACAAACTTTTAAAATTGTTGCTACTATTCATTGTTGCTAATAATGTAGTCACAATGATGTTTCTAGTCATGTGTATGATGGGTGTAATTGCGAATAGAATTGAACAACCAAATTATAGCAAAACAGAGAGGAAGCGACTTAGGCAAAAGCACTTGAATAAACTAATCAAACATAGTGATGTAGCTTGTAGAAGTGAACTTCGTGTTAATAGAAAAACCTTTTATATACTTTGTGAGATGGTAAGTGAAATTGGAGGTTTAAAAGGTACTCGAAATATGACTTTGGAGGAAATTGTTTCCATGTTCTTGTATACTTTGGCACATCATCTTAAAAAGAGGACAATTGGAACTCATTTTTTTCGAAGTGGAGAAAGCGTGAATAGAAATTTTCATCGATGTCTTCTTGCTGTTCTCAAGTTGCATACTCACTTGCTTAAAAAACCAAGACCTATTACCGAAGATTATGAAGATGATAGATGGAAATGTTTCAAGGTATTTAATAATTTTCAACATTATTATTATTTTTTAAAACAACATTCTTTAATTAAAAACTTATTTCATTTAATTTGTTCCTTTGTAGAATTGTTTAGGCGCCTTAGATGGCACTCATATTAAGGTCCAAGTTCCACGTGAGGAGAGGGCAAGGTATCGAACAAGAAAGGGTTCCATAGCTATGAATGTATTGGGTGTATGTAACCCCTTTTTGGAGTTTATATATGTAATACCTGGTTGGGAAGGATCTGCTCATGATGGACGTGTCCTTCGAGATGCTATTAGTAGGCCAAACAGTTTAAAGGTGCCTCAAGGTAATTATACATAGATATGATAAGTACGTTCAAAGATAATTAATCAATGTCATGACCCTTTTTTTTGTCATATGTCAAGGTTCCTACTATTTGGTTGACGCGGGATACACAAATTATGATGGATTTTTAGCACCATATAGAGGTCATCGATATCACCTTAAAGAGTGGGGGAACCGACAACCGATTAGTGCAGAAGAGTACTTCAATATGAAACATTCTAAAGCTAGAAATATTATTGATAGGTGTTTTGGACTATTAAAAGGAAGATGGGGTATTCTAAGAACTCCTTCCTTCTTTCCCATTCTTACTCATGGTCGTATAGTTCAAGCATGTGTTTTGTTACATAACTTGATTCGAAAATATATTGTTGAACCATGTTTGATTTGATGGATGACAAACCAGTTCTCTATACTTGATTGTTATGCATGTTGTAATTGAGTAGGTTAATTCAAGTGAGAACTCTTCAAGGCAAATCTGAAGACCTTGAGATACTTGAAGAATCAGAACTCAAGAGCTTGAAGTCTTTTAATTTTTGTACTTCTAGGATCTTCTTGTAAAATAGAATTAGGAAAATATACTTTATGTTTCTAAGTAAAGAACAAAAAGATTTTAAGTTTATATCCAGTAAAGAGAACAAGCCAAGAACAAGCTAAGAACAGACAAAGAACAAGCTTGGAACAGTTCTCTTTGCCAGATGTAGACTTAGTAGTACTGAGACCACTGTGGGAACAGACCTCAGTATTACGCACGTGCACTTAAGTGATCCGTACAAATTTCTGTGTTCAAAATTATTTTTGAAGATTAATTTGAAAAATATTGATCACTTATGTTTTGGAAATCTGCCAAATTGATTCACCAAATCAGCTTTGCAATGTACTTGTTTGGACTCTAGTGTACTTTCCACTACATGTAGTGGAAGGAGACAAAGGTCTGAAATATGTGCCTTTGTACCTGTGTCAGCTGAGCTTTTTCGCACAATTTAGGCAATTCCCAAGCACATCTCTAGGGTACGATTTTTCTTTGCATATAAAAACAATCTTTGCAAAAAAACCTAGTAAGACTTTTTGCTCTCCAAAAGAAAACCAAGTTATATTTTCTGAGAGTATATCCTTAGAGCAACACTATCTCCATATCCATCTTTAAGAGAAAAACTTACGGAGATTTATGTTTGTAATATTTGAACCACTTAGAGGGAAGTGGTTGGGGAGTGTTCTGTGAACACTGAGTGAACTGTTAGAGTTAACAGTTGGGGAATTAAGTGTTACAGAGTTGTAGCATTTAATTGAGTTTGTAACCTTGTTATTATTCAGAGTTGATTAATTATATTGGTGAGAGAGTGGAGGACATAGGCTTGTTTAGAAGCCGAACCTCGTTAAATCCTTGTGTCCCTACTCTTTATTTATTGTTTTATCGTTGTTCTCAGAAAAAGATAAACAAACTTTGAAAACGATTGAAAAAACACACATACTCAATTCAACCCCCCCTTCTTGAGTATACATTGAACTTATAATTGGTATCAGAGCCTAACTTCTCAAAAGGTTAACTACCTAGAGAAGCAAGAAGATCTAATCAAGAATCAAACAGTTCCACACTCCCCAAGTTCAATGGCACTAACTACTCTTGGTGGAAAAATTGCATGAAAAATCTTATGATTAGGATAGATTATGAATGCTGGATGATTGTTAAAAATGGACCCACGTTTATCCATAAAAAGAATCAGGAAGGGCTCATAGTTCCAAAGTCAGAAGAAGAGTACACAAGTGAAGATTACAAGAAGCTAGAGAAGAATGCAAAGTCAATGTCACTTGTTCAACAAGGAATTGCAGAATGTGAGGTAAATCGAATTATAGCTTGTTCTTCTGCAAAAGAAATATGGGATACACTAGAGCTTGTATATGAAGGCAACTCTGAAGTGAGAAGGTCAAAAATTGACATGCTCATGTCAAAGTATGAGGTCTTTGAGATGACTAGGGAAAAACACATAAAGGACATGTTTACAAGGTTCATGACCATTTTAAATGAACTTAAGTCATTAGGGAAGACCTTCTCAAGTGAAGAGTTGGTAAGGAAAATGTTGAGAAGCCTGTCAGGGAAGTGGATGCCCAAGGTTACAGCCATACAAGAAGCAAAGGATCTGACCATACTATCTCTAGAACAACTTATTGGTTCTTTGATGACTCATGAGATGTTGGTAGATTCAAAGACAGAATCTAGTTCAAAAACCAAGGAAATGGTCCTCAAAGCAGAGGAATCTGAGGAAGATGAAGATGATATCAGTCTTATAGCCAGAAGGTTTGAAAAATACCTTAGAACAAAGTCTAAGGGTAAGTTTGCAAAAGGAAAAAAACAGTTCTGGACAGTTCAGGAAAACCAGTTCCAATGCTGGTTACTTTAAATGTGGTGAAGTGGGGCACAAAATCAAGGAGTGTCCAAAATAGAAAAATCCCAAGGGAAATCCTGGAGTCCAGGCTGAGAAAAAGGTTTTCAAAAGAGCTATGCTGGCTACAGTTTGGGGAGATTCTGAATCAGAGAATGAGGAAGATGAAGAAGAAGTAAATCTCTATCTTACTGCTTTCACATGCACAGACCAGTCTGAGTGTATGAACTTCAAAGACTAGGCTTGATCTAAAATCTTTTAAGAAACAAAATGAAGTTCAACTTAAGAGGCTTGAGAACAAGGAGAATGAGCTAACAGAGTGTATGAACCAATTGAACAAAATGTTAGATGCTCAAAAAACCCTAAACATCCTCACAATCCAACCTGGAAATTCTCAAAGGTTTGGTTTAGGGTATTCTAGATCTAGTTCTACAACTGTTCTAGGCAGAGACAACACATGGTTGAATGAATTCAAGAAAGGCAAGTATATATTTGCCAAGGATATGCATGTTTGTACCTACTGTGGTAAGAGTGGTCATGTTACTAACAAATTTTTCACCAAAAGGAAGCATGACAAGAAGAACAAAACCTACACCCAACAAGTGTGGTTTAGGAAGGTCAAGATTGAGAATGTTTCAAAGAACAAGGAACTCAAGTTGGTCTGGGTTCCTACAACTAACCTTTAGTTTGCTTGTGCAGGTACGAGTGAAAAGAAAGCCATATTGGTATTTGGACAGTGGTTGCTCAAGACACATTTCTGGGGATAAAGAACAATTCCTTTCACTCACTGCATTCGAGGGAGGGTGTAACGAACCGACTTTTTAGAAGTTGTCGATTTACGAAGGAAATCGACAAATGGATCATTACTCAACAAAACATACTAGAATATTATTAAATTGAAACCTTTAAAATTAAATTAAGATAACTCTTTATTAATTAATTAACTAATGAAAGGGTAGGAGGTCCATAAATCCATATTATTCAATAAACTACAACTAAAACTGTCATTTCCCAACAGGCTGGGTGAAATCAAAGAAATAATAAACTAGATTGTAAAGTAGACTTCGGGTTTCCTCTATAATTCTTGCCAAAACACTCAACACGATCCATACGAAAGCCCACTCATACTTCAGCATCTTCACCTGAAATGGGGGTTCCACCGTCAGTGGCGAGTAACTAGGCTGTCCCACTTAAATGTGGAACCGTAAACCATATAATGTCATAGAATCAACCAGGATAATGTACAAAATTACATGTATAAATGTACAAAGATACCCGTATATACGTATAAAAAATACATGCATAAACGTATAAAAATACATACAAATACGTAAAAAAATACATACATAAACGTATAAAAATACATACATAGACATATAAAAATACATACATAGACGTATAAAAATACATACATAGACATATAAAAATACATACATAGACGTACATAAATACATACATGTCAAACATACGCAGCGGAAGACTTAACATATCATACTTATAATCATACATGGACAATACATAAATACGTACTTAGGTAACATAATAGCATACAAATAATATACCAACCCGTGGAATACATATCTTATCATATTATTTTCCCAAATCCCATCAATTAACCATCTTCTTAAGTTCATCGACTGGTCATTATAGCTCGTAAGGATGCCCGTGTACATCCCAACTTTCCCAGAACATGCCAAGTAGGACCCGTGTATCCTACCCGTAACCCTCCTTTGCAAGGATTATGTCTAAGTGGGGCCCTCACTCCTAGATTAGCAGCCCGTGTACTACTAATGAAAGGATAGGAGGTCCATAAATCCATATTATTCAATAAACTACAGCTAAAACTATCTTTTCCCAACAGCCTGGGTGAAATCAAAGAAATAATAAACTAGATTGTAAAGTAGACTTCGGGTTCCCTCTATAATTGTAGCCTAAACACTCAACCCGATCCATATGAAAGCCCGCTCATACTTCAGCATCTTCACCTGAAATGGGGGATCCACCGTCATGGCGAGTAACTAGGCTGTCCCACTTAAATGTGGAACCGTAAACCATATAATGTCATAGAATCAACCAGGATAATGTACAAAATTACATGTATAAACGTATAAAAATACATACAAATACGTATAAAAATACATACATAAACGCATAAAAATACATACATAGACGTATAAAAATACATACATAGACGTATAAAAATACATACATAGACGTACATAAATACATACACGTCAGACATACGCAGCGGAAGACTTAACATAACATACTTATAATCATACATGGATAATACATAAATAAGTACTTATGTAATATAATAGCATACAAATAATACACCAACCCGTGGAATACATATCTTATCATATTATTTTCCAAAATCCCATCTTTTAACCATCTTCTTAAGTTCATGGACCGGTCATTATAGCTCGTAAGGATGCCCGTGTACATCCCAACTTTCCCAGAACATGCCAGGTAGGACCCGTGTATCCTACCCGTAACCCTCCTTTGCAAGGATTATGTCTAAGTGGGGCCCTCACTCCCAGATTAGCAGCCCATGTACTACTAACCCGGACGACAACATATTCTAGGATCCGGAACTGCCCAGAGACCGCAGTAGAGCAGTGGCTTCGACTTAACCTAATCTAGTGACCCGTGTATCACCAAACAGGCGTTCACTTCTTATCTTATCTTATCGACATGGCCATCGTGAGACCAATAACATCTTTTCCTCTTTTCTTCTTATCAAAGTCAATTCCTTTTCCTTATTATTACAACTTATCTTCTTATTTCCTTCTTATTCCTTTAATATTATTAAATCCTTTATTCATAAACCAAATTTATTACAAGCCAAAAGTTAAATTGATCATAATACTACTCATATCACACGACATTTTCGAGAATAAACATAATGAATAATCAAATCAATTTCTTTTAAATAATCACGCACATAATTTAATAAATTAATTAAATCATCATAACAATATAATAATCAACAATTATCATAATACATGATAAAAATATCTTTTTTCCATCCCTACACAATTCGAACAACTCAAGTTAAGAAATAAAAATACACACTTTAAAATATCAATCACAATATCAAGAATAAATCACTAAAACCTATTAGATAAATAATAAAATCATGGATCAATTTTAAATTATCAAAACAGTAGTCAAACCAAGATTAAAATTTACCCTTCGTAACTTTATAATACTCGGCCACCACCATAATTTTACCATTCAAAATTCATGATTAAATTCTATACTTGATTATCATATCTCAATTGATAAAACAATTATTTAAATTCTAAAATTATATTCAAACTAGTTATGGAAGAATTATGATTAAACATGGATTAAAGATTAAACCTTTTTACTCCTATTGTTTTCGGCCATCAAGAAAAGTAACAAGAAAATCAAGATTTATTTTCAAGAACCTATATTTCATAATTAAATTGCTTTTAAACTAAAGATTAATTAATAAATTAAGGTTAGGAATATAATTGATCAAGAAAAATTGAATCTTTAACCTTTTTGCTAACCTTGGCCTACTCGACATTTTTTTAAGAAATAAAAACATTATTATAATTTCAATTCAAGTCTTAAATTATATAATTAAATAAATCAAGTACATGCTGAAATTCAAGAAAACCATCATAAAATCAACATGAAAATTAGGCATCATATTCGACATTCACACGCATATTCAAGAAGCAAATTCGAACAAATATCATGCAATTATTCTATTCAAAACATATAAATTATGGTACTAGTTTGTGCATAGAATTAATTATAATAATAAAGATTCACAAAAGATCAAGTAAAATATCAAGAACATTCATGAACAATAATCATCATATGGTTCGAAATTCCTAAGCCTATAATTGTAACGACCCGGAATTTTGGGCTAGAAAATTTCGCGGTTATTAATGATATGTCTTAATTCTAAGTCCAAAAGGCCCATTATTTTTGGACTGTTTTATCTTATTTCCTATCCTTTATTCTAAATTTGGGCCAATGACCCAATTCTTCTCTTTTATACCACTTGGCCGGCCCCTACTTTCAATTTGGTCCATTTTAATTTCTTTGGATTTATTTGATAATTAAGTTATTTAATTAATTAGATTAGTTATTTCATTTAATTTATTAAAACCTAGTCCAATCTTTTCTTCAAATTGGGCCAAAGACCCAATTCCCTTTCTCTTGTTACCATGGCCGGTTCTCTCTTTTAAATTGGGCCAACATTAATGTTGATTTGATTAATTAATATTAATTATAGATTTTGGATAATTAAATTAATTAATTAATTAATTGATTTTACCCATTCAACTATTGTGTAACAACCTAACTAACACTCCCCTAATCCTCTCCAAACTCACGGCCCTCCTTGACAAATGGTTAGGGTTTGTTTTTATTATTATTTTTTTTTCTCTTTAAATAGGACCTATTCTTTCATTTGGTTCCTATTTTGCTAATTGTTCAACTTAACTCTAAAAAAAAAAAAAATTATTTCTTTCTCTCTTTCTCTCAAAAAAAGTCGAGTGACATGAAATTCACCCAAGGTGAATAATTTTTGTGTTTTGGGATTAATTAAGAGAATCGAGGTAACTTTGCTTTCTTATTTAATCTTGGGTAGAAAGAACACATAGTTAATTAGGATTATATCATGAAAATTGTAGGATTTATGTTTGCTTATTTATTCGAAAATTTCGAACCATATGAAATATTGATCATGTTATTCTCTTGATGTATTCATGTAATATTTATGAATTATTATGAAATTTCTTTTGATTATTTTATGTAGTTTATTGAAATCTGAAATTGTTGAATAATTACTTGTATGAATTTATTTCTTAATCAAATCGTGTTATTTCTTGATGAATTTTTCATGGAAGTTTCTTTGTTTTTTTATTATGAATCATGAATTATTTCGTGACAAAATTCGTCCTTTTATTTCTTGAAATAATTTAATCTTTCAAACCGGTAAAACTGTTCAGAATCTGTTTACGAATTTATTAATATACTTAATCAAATCGAATGGCTACGAAATTTTAGGTGGAAGTCCGTAATACTGTTTTAAAGCTTTTGTAATTTTTTCGTAATTTTTAAAGATCGTTTGCTATGGCAGAAAATTCTGAAACCGAATTCCGCCTAATCTGACCGGTTAGTTATAAAATCACTTAAAAATAGTAAAAGATGTTATTTTTAAACGAAATTTATGCAAGTTAAACCTTTAAACTATATTTAACATCCATTAAAATTTCCAGACTATTCGAGACCTTTAGATGGTTGATCTTAATTTAATCCTTTAAGATCAGATTGCGTAAAATAGTGTAATTTAAATTGTTTATATAAGTTTATATGATTAATAGATGATTATTGTACTTGATTAAATTAAAGCATGAATTTTGGGTAATATATATATATTTCGAGTAGATTGAATAAATAAAAATAGGATTTTTATTATGTTTTAGGTAATTATTGTTGTTAGTTGTTATTTTACATGATTATTTAATTTGATTTATTTGATGTTTGATGATTGTGTTTAATTGATTTAAAGTGTGAACTTTTGCTAAATTATATTTATATATATGTCAAGTAGGTCAAATTTATGAAAGGTGGAATTTTTATCATGTTTTTGTGCAATTTTTGGTGACAATTATTAATTATTCGAATTATGGTTAATATAATTGACTTGGTTGATTATTATATTAATGAATTTTACTTAATCATCAACTACCCCTAAAATGTCGAACAAATGGTTATTATTGACAAATTTTTAGGTTAATTATTTTGACTTATAATAATATTAGTATAATTTTAGGAACTGTCATTATTTTATTATGATTATTATATATTAAAGGAATTATAATAATTATTATTATCATTAAGTACCAGTAGGGATAAGTTACAATAAGAAGTTAATAAGATATTACTAGGGATAAGAAAGGAAACAGAGTAATAGCTATACATGTCATGTTTCGGTCTCTGGCTAGGAAAGACTTGGTATTTAAGGTGGCCAATATACGTGCCGCACCTCTCTTTCCTGGGACTCCGAACATTTCATTTCCTATTACGGTCACCTAGTATTTCCCAATATATGATATGATATGATTAATTAAAGATATAAGATAAGATAAGGACGCCCACCTGATGACCCGAGTAGTCAGACTGGGTTAAGTCGAAGCCACTGCTCAATGGGACGAACGCACCTGATGACCCGAGTAGTCAGGCTGAGTTCCCCCGAGTAGTTCTGGGTCTTAGGATATGTAGCCGTCTGAGTAGTAGTACACGAGCTACTATTTGGGAGTTATGGCCATAGCTTAGGCTTAGTGGTGAAACACGAGATCCGCTACGGGTTGAGTACACGAGCTCACCCCGGCATGTTCTAGGAAAGTTGTGGTGAAACACGAGATCCACAACGAGCTATAGTGACCGGTCCAACGAATGATATGATTTGATATGATTACGATATGAAATGAAAGTTATGATATGAATATGAATGAAAGATACGATATGTTATGAAATGACTACGATAAGATAAGATTATGAAACCATAGGTTATAATATATGACAAGTTATAATATAAGTTGATGGAAAGTTTGGGTTAAGATATATATATATATACTATTTATGTTATGACATAACATAGGATATAAGATAAGGTATAAGCTATGACTTGAGGAATATGGGATAATATAGGTTATGATTGTATAACACTATAAGAATATGATTCAGAATGATATAAGTCTTCCGCTGTGATTCTGTAATTTGTATGAAAGTATAAATGTATGCGTATGTATGTATATGAATGATGAGTGTATTTTGTACGTATTTCTAACCGTATAATGCAGGGTTGATTGTACGTACATTATACGTAGGAATTACGTATTCTAACCGTATTCTGCAGGTGTATTTATACGTATTTTGTACGTATATGTTTAAGTATTTTTATACGTATTCTGTACGTATACGTCTACGTATATTTGTACGTATTTTTATACATATTTTGTATGATTGCATGTAAAGCATGTATTAAGTTTCTGTATAGTTTTTATGTGTTTTCCTATGATATTATGTGTTTGGTGGTCCCTCGATTAAATGGGATAGCCTAGTTACTCGCCACTGATGGTGGACCCCCCCCCCCTCAGTTTCAGGTGAAGACGCTGCTGAATAACGGGCTATCGTGGATGGGTTTGAGTAGCCGAGAGACATAGTTAAACCGTTTAATTAGACGATTATTGATTTATGACATTTGTTTAGTTTATTATATGTTTCCAGCATGTTGGGACAGTATTTTAAGACCCTATATGTAATAATGACTATTGGATTGATATGGTTAGTTGGTAGTTTATTTAATAAAAGTTAATTCATTTACTCAATTAATCTGATTTAATGTTATTTAAGTTGGTAATGATCCGATTGTCGATTTCCCTTTGTCAATCGACATGTCTCAAAAAGTCGGGTCGTTACAATAATGATACTAATTCTATCAATTCCTAGTTTAATCCTAATCAACTATATGATAAACTAATACCAAATTCAAGGAAGATAGTCTAGTTACCTTGAATTAGGAAGAAATAAAGAAACATTCTTGCTTGGGGTTCGAACTATAAACGGCCCTTCAAGAGTATTTTGTGGTTTATTTTGAGAGTTTAGAGTTTCTGAAGTTAGGTTACAATAATATGAGTTTTGTTCCCTAATAATTATAAAGAACAAAAGAAAAAAATAACTAAGTAAAAGGAAGAGGGGGCCGTGAGTTATGAGGGATATTAGGGGAAAAGAGTCAACTTAGGAGACTCATAAACACGTTAGTTAAAAATAGGGTTTTAGAATTAATTAGATCATTAAATTAATAAATAGATATTCAGAATTATCTAATTAATAATTAATTAAAATAAAAAAAAAAATCATCCTTGACCAATTGATAAAGAGGACCGGCCAAGTGAAGGGAATAATTGGGTCTTTGGGCCCAACTTAAGACAAGGAAAAGAAATAAGATTAAACAGTCCAAATAATTAGGCCTTTTGGACTTAGAATATTGAAATAATAATAATTAACCACGAAATTTTCTGGCCTAGATTTTCGGGTTATTACAATCACCCCTCCTTAAATAAGTTTCTTCCTCGAAAATTCAGAATAACACTACAACAGTTAATAACAAATCAAGAACCAATTCGCTTCCGTTGCGAACTCTGATACAATACAATTGTACTACAAGAAATTCTCAGCGGAACCATACAATTTACATTTATTCACACTAACAAATATAATATGAAAAATAGTGCTAACCCAAGCTTCTACCCAAGGCTTCACTCGCTAAAGTTTTCCATTTTAGGCTAAGTTGCGCTCTTGATTTCATAAAGCACTCACCTTTCAAGTTACTTATGAAGAAGTAACTTCAGGGTTTTAACCTAAGCTCTGGTACCAACTGTAACGACCCAACTTCTTAGAAGCTGCCGATTTACAAAGGAAATCGACAAATGGATCATTACTCAACAAAACATACTAGATTATTATTAAATTGAAACCTTTAAACTTAAATTAAGATAACTCTTTATTAATTAATTAATTAACTAAAGAAAGGATAGGAGGTCCATAAATCCATATTATTCAATAAACTACAGCTAAAACTGTCCTTTCCCAACAGGCTGGGTGAAATCAACGAAATAATAAACTAGATTGTAAAGTAGACTTCGGGTTTCCTCTATAATTCTAGCCAAAACACTCAACCCGATCCATACGAAAGCCCACTTATACTTCAGCATCTTCACCTGAAATGGGGGGTCCACCGTCATGGCGAGTAACAAGGCTGTCCCACTTAAATGTGGAACCGTAAACCATATAATGTCATAGAATCAACCAGGATAATGTACAAAATTACATGTATAAACGTACAAAGATACTCGTATAAACGTATAAAAAATACATGCATAAACGTATAAAAATACATACAAATACGTATAAAAATACATACATAAACATATAAAAATACATACATAGACATATAAAAATACATACATAGACGGATAAAAATACATACATAGACGTACATAAATACATACATGTCAGACATACGCAACGGAAGACTTAACATATCATACTTATAATCATACATGGATAATACATAAATAAGTACTTAGGTAACATAATAGCATACAAATAATACACCAACCCATGGAATACATATCTTATCATATTATTTTCCCAAATCCCATCTTTTAACCATCTTCTTAAGTTCATGGACCGGTCATTATAGCTTGTAAGGATACCCGTGTACATCCCAACTTTCCCAGAACATGCCAGGTAGGACCCGTGTATCCTACCCGTAACCCTCCTTTGCAAGGATTATGTCTAAGTAGGGCCCTCACTCCCAGATTAGCAGCCCGTGTACTACTAACCCGGACGACAACATATTCTAGGATTCGACTTAACCTAATTTGGTGACCCGTGTATCACCAAACAGGCGTTCACTTCTTATCTTATCTTATCGACATGGCTATCGTGAGACCAATAACATCTTTTCATCTTATCAAAGTCAATTCCTTTTCCTTATTATTACAACTTATCTTCTTATTTCCTTCTTATTCCTTTAATATTATTAAATCCTTTATTCATAAACCAAAATTATTACAAGCCAAAAGTTAAATTGATCATAATCCTACTCATATAACACGACATTTTTGAGAATAAACATAATGAATAATTAAATTATTTCCTTTTAAATAATCACGCACATAATTCAATAAATCAATTAAATCATCAAAACAATATAATAATCAACAATTATCATAATACATGATAAAAATATCCTTTCTCCATCCCTGCACCATTCGAACAACTCAAGTTAAGAAATAAAATAGACACTTTAAAATATCAATCACAATATCAAGAATAAATCATTAAAACCTATTAGATAAATAATAAAATCATGGATCAACTTTAAATTATCAAAACAGTAGTCAAACCAAGATTAAAATTTACCCTTCTTAACTTTATAATACTCGACCATCACCATAATTTTACAATTCAAAATTCATGATTAAATTCTATACTTCATTATCATATTTCAATTAATAAAACAAGTATTTAAATTTTAAAATTATATTCAAACTAGTTATGGAACAATTATGATTAAACATGGATTAAAGATCAACCCTTTTTACTCCTATTGTTTTCGGCCATCAAGAAAAGTAACAAGAAAATCAAGATTTATTTTCAAGAACCTATATTTCATAATTAAATTGCTTTTAAACTAAAGATTAATTAATAAATTAAGGTTAGGAATATAATTGATCAAGAAAAATTGAATCTTTAACCTTTTTGCTAACCTTGGCCTACTCGACATTTTTTTAAGAAATAAAAACAATATTATAATTTTACTTCAAGACTTAAATTATACAATTAAATAAATCAAGTACATGCTTAAATTCAAGAAAACCATCATAAAATAAACATGAAAATTAGGCATCAAATTCGACATTCACACGCATATTCAAGAAGCAAATTCGAACAAATATCATGCAATTATTCTATTCAAAACATATAAATTAAGGTACTAGTTTGTGCATAGAATTAATTATAATAATAATGATTCACAAAAGATCAAGTAAAATATCAAGAACATTCATGAACAATAATCATCATATGGCTCGAAATTCCTAAGCCTATACTGATATTAATTCTATCAATTCCTAGTTTAATCCTAATCTACTATATGATAAACTAATACCAAATTCAAGGGAGATAGTCTAGTTACCTTGAATTAGGAAGAAATAAAGAAAAATTCTTGCTTGGGGGTTCGAACTATACACGGCCCTTCAAGAGTATTTTGTGGTTTATTTTGAGTGTTTAGAGTTTCTGAAATTAGGTTACAATAATATGAGTTTTGTTCCCTACTAATTATAAAGAACAAAAGAAACAAATAACTAAATAAAAGGAAGAGGGGGCCGTGAGTTTTGAGGGATATTAGGGGAAAAGAGTCAACTTAGGAGACTCGGTAACAAGTTAGTTAAAAATAGGGTTTTTAGAATTAATTAGATAATTAAATTAATAAATAGATATTCAGAATTAGAATTATCTAATTAATAATTAATTAAAATCAAAAAAATCATCCTTGAACAATTAATAAAGAGGACCGGCCAAGTGAGGGGAATAATTGGGTCTTTAGGCCCAACTTAAGACAAGGAAAAGAAATAAGATTAAACAGTCCAAATAATTAGGCCTTTTGGACTTAGAATATTGAAATAATAATAATTAACCACGAAATTTTCTGGCCTAGATTTTTGGGTTATTACAATCACCCCTCCTTAAATAAGTTTAGTCCTCGAAACTTCAGAATAACACTACAACAGTTAATAACAAATCAAGAACCAATTCGCTTCCGCTGCGAACTCTGATACAATACAATTGTACTACAAGAAATTCTCAGCGGAACCATACAATTTACATTTATTCACACTAACAAATATAATACGAAAAATAGTCCTAACACAAGCTTCTACCCGTATAAACGTATAAAAAATACATGCATAAACGTATAAAAAAACATACAAATACGTATAAATATACATACATAAACGTATAAAAATACATACATAGACATGTAAAAATACATACATAGACGTATAAAAATACATACATAGACGTACATAAATACATACATGTCAGACATACACAGCGGAAGACTTAACATATCATACTTATAATCATACATGGATAATACATAAATAAGTACTTAGGTAACATAATAGCATACAAATAATATACCAACCCGTGGAATACATATCTTATCATATTATTTTCCGAAATCCCATCTTTTAACCATCTTCTTAAGTTCATGGACCGGTCATTATAGCTCGTAAGGATGCCCGTGTACATCCCAACTTTCCCAGAACATGTCAGGTAGGACCCGTGTATCCTACCCGTAACCCTCCTTTGCAAGGATTATGTCTAAGTGGGGCCCTCACTCCCAGATTAGCAGCCCGTGTACTACTAACCCGGAAGACAACATATTCTAGGATCCAGAACTGCCCAGAGACCGCAGTAGGGTAGTGGCTTCAACTTAACCTAATCTAGTGACCCGTGTATCACCAAACAGGCGTTCACTTCTTATCTTATCTTATCGACATGGCCATCGTGAGACCAATAACATCTTTTCATCTTATTAAAGTCAATTCCTTTTCCTTATTATTACAACTTATCTTCTTATTTCCTTCTTATTCCTTTAATATTATTAAATCCTTTATTCATAAACCAAAATTATTACAAGCCAAAAGTTAAATTGATCATAATCCTACTCATATAACACGACATTTTCGAGAATAAACATAATGAATAATTAAATCATTTCCTTTTAAATAATCACGCACATAATTCAATAAATCAACTAAATCATCATAACAATATAATAATCAACAATTATCATAATACATGATAAAAATATCCTTTTTCTATCCCTGCACCATTTGAACAACTCAAGTTAAGAAATAAAAATAGACACTTTAAAATATCAATCACAATATCAAGAATAAATCATTAAAACCTATTAGATAAATAATAAAATCATGGATCAACTTTAAATTATCAAAACAGTAGTCAAACCAAGATTAAAATTTACCCTTCTTAACTTTATAATACTCGGCCATCACCATAATTTTACCATTCAAAATTCATGATTAAACTCTATACTTGATTATCATATCTCAATTGATAAAACAAGTATTTAAATTCTAAAATTATATTCAAACTAGTTATGGAACAATTATGATTAAACATGGATTAAAGATTAAACCTTTTTACTCCTATTTTTTTCGGCCATCAAGAAAAGTAACAAGAAAATCAAGATTTATTTTCAAGAACCTATATTTCATAATTAAATTTCTTTTAAACTAAAGATTAATTAATAAATTAAGGTTAGGAATATAATTGATCAAGAAAAATTGAATCTTTAACATTTTGCTAACCTTGGCCTACTCGACATTTTTTTAAGCAATAAAAACAATATTATAATTTTAATTCAAGACTTAAATTATACAATTAAGTAAATCAAGTACATGCTTAAATTCAAGAAAACCATCATAAAATCAACATGAAAATTAGGCATCATATTCGACATTCACACTCATATTCAAGAAGCAAATTCGAACAAATATCATGCAATTATTCTATTCACACTACAACAAAAGTGACTTTAGGTAACACTCAAAGGTAACTCTTTTTCATAATCTAAATTTCAGAAGTACATAGGTAACGCTTTTGTAACACTTTACAAATATGTAACACTTTTTGGTAGCACTTTTTCATAGGTAACACATTAAAGTGACACATTTTTTTATGTAACACTTTTGAGGTATCACTTTTTAATAGGTAACACACTTAACTAACACTTTTTTTATATGCAACACTTTTGAGGTAACACTTTTTATTAAGTAACACATTAACGTAACAATTTTTTATATGTAATATTTTGAGTTATCAATTGTTAATATTTAACACATTAGAGTAACACTTTTTTTCCTTCAATGTATCACATTTGGTGACGTAATTTTTTTTATATATATCCAGTATTACTTGAATTTGGATAGAAGTAGCGCTTAATAAATAATAAGTAGCAATTTAAGTTAACAATAATAAAAAATATTAGACCTTTTTTTATAATTCTTTCAAGATCCACAATCCCAAGCTCATCCAAATTCGAGACCCACTTCGGCATTTCCCAATAATAAAAAATAATAAAACTGCATTAATAGAAAATAAAGTAGTGAAAATTACAATCCAAAGTACTCTTGCCTTCTTAAGGGTATAAGATTCATATAATATCAACCCAATTCAGAATTTCCCAATATTTTTGTTATTATTGTCTCAATTTTGAAAAAAAAAAAAAAAAACATTTACAAAATTATTCTAACAAAAAACTCTTTGCTTCTTGGGGGTGTACAAATTTTTTTGTTAGAATTAAAAACTTTGAAATTATACACTACTACTAAACTAGGCTAAGACAACAATTTCATTGCCATCTCGACCCCTTAAAACAATAGAAACAACCTTATTTCTAACTTTCTCTTTCCTTTAATTTATATATCAGACTTTTAACTTATGAAATGAATCAAAATTCTCCCTTTTTTTCTTCAAACCAACTTTCTTCCATTGAAGCTTGAGTATGCTTAACAATAGATGAAAATCGAGCAGTTTTTGGTAAAAAAATACAGAGTAATCAAAATTGGTGTGCCATAACTTCAGAAAAATGAAAATAAAACACGACAATTGGTAGCAGTTCAAAAATTATTTTATGAGGTACTTTTATAACAATTTTTTTATTTGATATTAGTTTTCAAAAGTTAACATTTATTTGGTAGTTCTACACAATTTTTCCATATATTTTTGAAATTAACTTGTTTGCAACTTAGCATCCTACTTTTTTTTCCAAAGGTATCCTACCCCTTAAAAGTTAAAACCATAAAAACAACATTTGTCACTTAAACCAAACAAAACCCAAAACACAATAAATGGGAGGGGAAGGAGAAAAGCTACACCAGTACGTACACCTTTCGCATCATGTCCGGCCGGCCGATCCCCACCCCGCGTCCCCGCTCTCTTCATCGGCACTGCTTTCTCGCCGGTTGTCCAATCACCACCATCACCATATAAATTTATTTTGATTTCCGTCTTCTCTCATTATTTGGGTTAGGGTTAGAACAAAAAAATAGGGCGGAATTGTTGTTCGATGCTGCTGGTTGGCGTCACTGCCGGCAGTGGTGGTCGTGGTGGTTTCCTTGTCCTCTTGGTCACTCTATACATCAAAGGTACTACCACTCATCCCTTCTTCCATTAATCCTTAATTTTTTTGGTTAGGGTTTAGTTGTGAATTGGGGAGTATAATTTGATTCTATCTTGTTGTGTTCATAGTTTAAATGATATATTTAGGTTGTGTTGAATTTGTAATGGTTGATGATGAATTTGAGGAACTTATACTCATATATTTGTATTTTCGTAGCTAGTTTGGTCAGCCCTAGTTAGCAGTATATTAGAGGGGTCAAACTGTACCAGTTTTGGCTCCTTAACCACTTAAATTGAAGTTCTTCAAGTCTACTTTCCAATGCAGTAAACAAGTAATTGTTGGTAGACCTAGATTGTAAGTTATGGATGTTCTACTACAGTCTGTCCAGAATAACGAAAATTAATGGTTTTAGTGTTATAAGTGTTGGTGCTCTTACCATGATTATGAGTTTGTTTAGATTTTTGAGACATGTTGTAGCCTTTAAGTCAGCCTGGAACGGGGCCCAGCAGGCTCTAACTCTTCTCGACACGGCAGCTAGAACTTCCCCTTTGTCATTTCTGGCCACTGCTTGCATATGAGTTTCTCTTGGCCACTGATTGCTTTCCTTAGGGTAAAATAATCCCCAATCCTTTCACTTCTCTAGGTAAAACAAAATACTTCTCTCTATACCAAAACCCAAATGTCCAACTTGGTATAATTCAAACAACACTTTATCAGCTTCAAATGCAGCACAAAAACTTGTCCTTTCTTCCAATTCTTGATCACCCTCTTTCCCAAATTCAAATATAATGTCTGATTTACTCTGGCTTATTCTCCCAGATATGAGACTTAGATCCCTGCTATTAACATCAATGATAGTATTACTACTACTACTACTATTGGTACCATTATTGGATTCACAGTTTTTCTTTCATTTTCTTTTCCTGAAGCATTTCCTCCCTACTAAATAAGACACCTTGATAAATGCAAGTGCTAGAAGACAGAAGAGAGCTAGACAATATTATTAAATCCTTTATTCATCTTTTCATCTTATCAAAGTCAATTCCTTTTCCTTATTATTACAACTTATCTTCTTATTTCCTTCTTATTCCTTTAATATTATTAAATCCTTTATTCATAAACCAAATTTATTACAAGCCAAAAGTTAAATTGATCATAATACTACTCATATCACATGACATTTTCGATAATAAACATAATGAATAATTAAATCAATTCCTTTTAAATAATTACGCACATAATTCAATAAATCAATTAAATCATCATAACAATATTATAATCAACAATTATCATAATACATGATAAAAATATCTTTTTTCTATCCCTGCACCATTCGAACAACTCAAGTTAAGAAATAAAAATAGACACTTTATTTAAAATATCAATCAAAATATCAAGAATAAATCATTAAAACCTATTAGATAAATAATAAAATCATGGATCAACTTTAAATTATCAAAACAGTAGTCTAAACAAGATTAAAATTTACCCTTCTTAACTTTATAATACTCGGCCATCACCATAATTTTACCATTCAAAATTCATGATTAAATTCTATACTTGATTATCATATCTCAATTGATAAAACAATTATTTAAATTCTAAAATTATATTCAAACTAGTTATGGAACAATTATGATTAAACATGGATTAAAGATTAAACCTTTTTACTCCTATTGTTTTCGGCCATCAAGAAAAGTAACAAGAAAATCAAGATTTATTTTCAAGAACCTATATTTCATAATTAAATTGCTTTTAAACTAAAGATTAATTAATAAATTAATTTTAGTAATATAATTAATCAAGAAAAATTGAATCTTTAACCTTTTTGCTAACCTTGGCCTACTCGACATTTTTTTAAGAAATAAAACCAATATTATAATTTTAATTCAAGACTTAAATTATACAATTAAATAAATCAAGTACATTCTTGTATTCAAGAAAACCATTATAAAATCAACATGAGAATTAGGCATCATATTCGACATTCACACGCATATTCAAGAAGCAAATTCGAACAAATATCATGCAATTATTCTATTTAAAACATATAAATTAAGGTACTAGTTTGTGCATAGAATTAATTATAATAATAAAGATTCACAAAAGATTAAGTAAAATATCAAGAACATTCATGAACAATAATCATCATATGGTTCGAAATTCCTAAGCCTATATCATGATACTAATTCTATCAATTCCTAGTTTAATCCTAATCAACTATATGATAAACTAATACCAAATTCAAGGGAGATAGTCTAGTTACCTTGAAATAGGATGAAATAAAGAAAAATTCTTGCTTGGGGGTTCGAACTATACACGGCCCTTCAAGAGTTTTTTGTGGTTTATTTTGAGAGTTTAGAGTTTCTGAAGTTAGGTTACAATAATATGAGTTTTGTTCCCTATATAATTATAAAGAACAAAAGAAACAAATAACTAAATAAAAGGAAGAGGGGGCCGTGAGTTTTGAGGGATATTAGGGGAAAAGAGTCAACTTAGGACACTCAGTAACAAGTTAGTTAAAAATAGGGTTTTTAGAATTAATTAGATAATTAAATTAATAAATAGAATTATCTAATTAATAATTAATTAAAATAAAAAAAAATCATCCTTGACCAATTAATAAAGAGGGTCGGCCAAGTGAGGGGAATAATTGGGTCTTTGGGCCTAACTTAAGACAAGGAAAATAAAAAAGATTAAACAATCCAAATAATTAGGCCTTTTGGACTTAGAATATTGAAGTAATAATAATTAACCACGAAATTTTCTGGCCCAGATTTTTGGGTTATTACAGAGGGCACGTGACATTTGGTGACAATAGCAAAGGATTTATCAAAGGAGTAGGTAAGGTTGGTAAGTCACTCTCCCAAGCAATTGACAATGTTTATTATGTAGAAGGTTTGAAACATAACCTTTTGAGCATATCTCGACTATGTGACAAGGGAAATAAAGTGAATTTTGAATCAAACACTTGTCACATAGTGAACCCTAAGACAGGGGAACTGGTCTGTGAAGGAACAAGGCATAACAATGTTTATATTACATACTTAAGTCAAATTCCACAGAACAGTACCCTCTGCCTTAGTGTTGTAGAGGATGACCAATGGCTTTGGCATAAAAGATTAGGACATGTTAGCTTCACTTTGCTCAACAAGTTGAGAACACAAGATTTGGTGATAGGTTTAGCTAACATCAAATATATGGCGGACCAGCTCTGTCAAGAGTGTGCAAAGTGCAAACATGTGAGATTATCCTTTAAACCAAAGAAAATGGTTAGTTCCTCTAGACCATTTGAACTTGTACACATGGATTTATGTGGACCTATGCGTGTACAAAGCAGAAATGGCTTTAGTTATGTATGTAGACACCTAAAAGTGTCTCCCCAATTAAGGGTCCAATGATTTTAATATACCCGTCGTCAATTGGTCCGGATTTCTGAAAAGGCCTGAGAATTGTTTTTGCGTGGCTAGACCCAAATTTAGACCTTTTAACCAAGCCCAAATCTTTTAGCCAAAATAAACCAAAACTAGCATTACTAACTTTTTAATAATAATAATAACAATAATAATAATAATAATAATAATAATAATAATAATAATAATATCTCCCATATCATTTCTAATCACCCTTCCAACTCATATAATCTCAACCATATCACACCATATCACCCATATCATCACTATTACCATTATCCTATCACCGTGCTTCCCATATTTATCATCCAATATCTCATCATATCAACCATATCTCATCCATATCCATACCATCCATTATTCTTGAACCTTCTTCATATCCTTATATATACCTCCTCTCTTACCATTAACAACATACTAACAAGTCATAGCAACACCTACACTCTTCTTCCCCAAGCAACAACAGCCACAAAAGCAAGAATAACCAGCCACAAAAACCGAAAAACAACCTCGAAAAAAGCGATTCGAAAGCCTTGACAATTCTGTTTCGACCACGGCGATTTCGTAACTTTGATGAATTTTCCAGAGCTATTGGGAATGAGTTACAATCTGTGCGAGTACTCATTTTCGAGATTGTTATGTCTAGTTTCAAGGAAAAATATTTCAAAAAATTTAAGAAAATTTCTTCTGGGCTTTTTATGGGATCGAAAGCAGCCTGATCATGAACTCGCTGTTCAGATTTTGTATTTCCAGTTTTTTTTGTCTAACTTTGCCGAATTTTGCAGGACAATTGGGATTGAATTAGGAGTTGTGTGAATAACCATTTTAAAGATTATTATGTCTACGTGTACTGAAAAATATTAAATAAATTTTATAAAATTTTCTTCTTGACATTTTCTGGGTTTGAACAGAGGATGGTTTGTTTTGCTGTTTCCAGTTTCGTTTGTCTGACTTTGCTGATTTTTATAGGATTGCTCAAAACGAATTAGTGGTCGTGTGAGTATTCTTTTTGAAGATTATTGTGTCTAGATTCATGGAAAAATATTAGAAAAAATTTGAAAAGTATTCTTGCAGGCGATTTTCTGGTCCGAAGCCAGGTTGGTCAGTTGTGGTTGCATATGACTTGATTTTCATAGTTTCTTTTGTTTTATTTTTTAGTTTTTTATTTGATAGTACTTGATCTTATTTGATATTACTTGATCTTATTTGATAGTACTTGATCTTATTTGATAGTAATTGATTTTATTTGATAGTACTTGATCTTATTTGATAGTACTTGATCTTATTTGATAGTACTTGATCTTATTTGATAGTACTTGATTTTATTTGATATTACTTGATCTTATTTGATAGTACTTGATCTTATTGTGTCACTTGTTATCTCACTTGATCTTTTTGTTATTTCATGAACTCATGTACATATTTTTATTTTATCTCATGTATATATTTTGTAACCTTGGACAATTGTGACATTAGGGACCGTTTAATATGGACTAAATCAAAGTGGTCACCTTAAATTAGTCATAATTGTAATAATTTAAACACGCCTAGTAAATCGCGCTTTTAAGGACTTAATACGGAGATATCTATGTATTCGGGAATAATAATAATTTGACCATAAAAAGAGACCTAGTAGAGACCGCTTACAGGCGGACGGGCCCAATGCACGATTGGCCCGTAACCTGTCCCCGAACCCATACTCTGGTGCACGACCATATGGGGTTGACTGCTCCTGGCTTTCAGTACTTCTTCGGTGTCCGTAGACCGTATAAACGCATGGTGGCGACTCCTACTAGTCCGTATTCACGTACGGCATTAAGGAGCATTCAAATAAACTCGTGAGACGTAGGCGGCCGGGTAAAAACGACCATCTTCTAAAAAAGCAAAGGAAAAAACAATAAAGGGACAAAGAAGGAAAAGGAAAATGTCTGAGGTTATCGATCTAACTAGTACTTTTAATAATATGTCTTCTAACTTTACTAGTTACATGAATGAAATGAACATGCATATGTCAACCATTGCAAGTGTTTTTGCTACTACACAACAACATGAACAAGCTATCATGGCTCGTGAACAAGAAGAAGATAATCAAAAGAAGGATTTGATAAATGAGCTGCTTCGCATAACGGGGTTGACAAGATATGAAGCTATGCTTGCTTCAAAAAAGTTGGCTTCTAACTCAATTGATCTGTCACTATTCTACCAAAGTCCTGATGATGAGTGGAGAAAAGAGTTTATTGTCAACTACATCCATCCTAACTTGAACAATCAATGAAATTTTGGAATGGCTGGAAGAAAAGTTATTTAGACCTATGTATTAAACATATTGTTTGCTATCTTTTTTTTTTTGAAGTTATATATTATCTATCTTCAATGCTATGATACGCAAGAATATGATTGTAGTTCTAGACTTTTGGGTATGGATGGAAATTGAACTTGGATGAATGTAATTTGAAAGAATGATTTTGGACATATTATTGAATATGATAAATAATTTGCTATTTTATGACTTATATTTTGTATATTCTATTTAATTTAATTGCCTATTTACATATATTTTCATTTATTTTCCTTTTAAAAAAAATCTATATATTTATTTGTAAATAACATGCGCAAACAAGTTTGATAAGAACTTGTAAAAAATGTTAGACAATTTCATTAATAGCTAAAAAAGAAAGAAGGTAAAATTATAATTTAATAATAAAAAGCAAAACTTACATAATCCATTCAAAAAGTGAACCAAACAGCAGGAATGGATATAGAATCCATTCCAGTATTGAACCAAACAGTTTAAAGGTGGTATGGGATTTTGAATCCATAACACCCTGGTATGGATATCCATACCATTCCATTCCAACTAAATGAACCAAACATCACCTAAAATTAATTTGTGAACTTCGTCTTCTTCATCATCAACATCGCATCATCACCATCTTCATCCTCGTCCATCATCATCAACAAAAACAACAATAACAACATCATCATCATCATGTTAGGAAAATAGAAATTAAGGGACGTGAAATCACTCTCCTTAAAGTTTTAATTGCCCCCACTATGATTGCACTTGGGATATAGCAATGAAACTTCTAGGAGTAACCCTTAGAACAATTTTAGAAAATGTGAAACATAATTCTGAAAAACCATTAATGTTTTAGTAAAGAAAGGAAACAACAGAGGAATAAGGAAAGAAGTTAGAATGAAAATGATAACCGTTGAATAAATTGAGAGTATCTATTAATAAGGCAAACTATCAGGAATATTTGTAACTGTTTAATTACAAAATTATTACGTGATTAATACTAATTACATGTGCCTAAGTGCTGAGTATATATGTATGATATATAATATATATAAATATATACACAGATTATACTTTATGCTCAAGTTCAAACAACATAGTAATAGCAAGCATTATATACAAGTAACACACACAATGAACTATCAATGTGGGATTCCATATTTTACAAAATAAAATTGAAGCTCATAATAAAAAGTACTAGCTTATTACTTTATTTTGTCCATGTGGTACACAAAACGGTTGGTAATATGTAAAACAATGTTGCAATATAAACTACTACTACATTTCTCACTTCTTCCATGTGGGATAACATATTGTTGAAGACTACACTACACTAGTTTCCAACACATCATCATTAGAAAATTGCGATCAAAATGATAGGAATTCGTCTGTTGCTTGATTGTTCGATTAATGACATTCGCTCAACATCGTACACTGTCATACTTCAATCGAAAACACAGGAATAATACCAAAACTAGTAGTTTTAATAGTTGAATCATATTAAAATCAGATCAAAGGGAATAGAAAAACATACCAAAACTACAATTAAGAATCCAAACAAGATTGAAATTGAAAAGTAGAATAGCATATCAAAGAGAAAAAATAAAATAAAAAACATACCTTGACGAGAGGGTGAAAGCGAGAGAATGGCAGAGAGAAGAGAATAAGTTGTGATCGAAGAGAGAGAAAATGGAATGGGTTTTGCACCAAATTTTTCTTATAATCTTGATTGCTCATACAGATTGAAATCGATGGTCTAAATTGAATTACAGGTTAGATTTGTGGGTTAAATCGTAGCAGTCCATCAACATTATTGTTCCAAATGCAATTTTGATTTAATAATAATTATTATATTTATGTTATATTTATCTTTAAGAATAAATTTCCTTCCATATTATGATAGGATCATTATTAATTCTATCGTATCAAAAATGTATTAGAGGTACGAACTGGGCTTTTCCTCAAATAATTTTATGATAGTGACAATAATTAACAATAATAAAATAAAAATAAGAATAAGCAGAATAGCTACTTTTGAAGCCGGTTGAAGGCGACCGCAGCTGTTGTTTAACCTACTCGTGAGAGCCCGGGTGTGCGGGGGAAGAAAGTGCATTGCTCTTGGCTTTGGTCCTTTCTCAACTTCCATCATCACAATCACCCTCTACTAAAATTTCCTTCTAATATTTTTTTTTAGAAAATTATATTGTATTAAGAAGTAGGATCATTTTACTAGTTGGTTGTTATTTGGGTAAATAAAAAACTTAGGGTTTATCATCAGAATCACCCTCTACTAAAATTGTTCATCATCCAAGAAACAACCTACCTAAATGGAGCGAACGGGTGACCGTGGGCAGGCAAATCATCATGAGCAATTGTAGACGAAGAGAGAGACAACGAGGGAAGGAAGAAGAAGAGGTTGATGATGATGGTGTTCATCATTAACCAAGAAACAACCTACCCCAAAAAGAAGATCTTATGGATGCCGGTGGGGATGACAGCGTTGGTGGCGTCCCCTAATGTCGGTGGGAATGACGACGTCGGTGGTGGCTCCTGTCGGTGGCGTTGATTAAAAGTGTATAAAAGTAGTAGACATAGTATGAAAATAGAAGAAAAGATAATTCTATTAAAGTAAGAGAGTAAGTATGAAAAGAAAACTTGGGTAAATTAATAAAAGTAAAAAATTTGACTATATGTAAGTAATATAGAAAGTGGGTAAATTTTATTTTATTTTATTTAAAAAAACCCCAAAAACAAAAGTGTGTAAAGTAAAAACCAAAAGTAATTAGGGTGTGTTTGACTCAACTTAATTATGCACTCTTGTGCTTATTTTAAGAAAATCCAGACCAAGTCAGATTAGTTTTGAAAAATTCATATCAGATCAGAAAAGTTCATATCAGATCAGAAAAATTATAACTATAATAATAACTACAATCAGAAAAATCGATTTAGAAAGATTTGATCGAATAAAAAAATTTCAGACGAATCAAACTTACCCTTAAGAAAATGAAGAGCTACAATGGTTGTAATGCCTCTTATGTCTTTCTTTTGGTTTTTAATTTTTATTTTTTTAATTTCTTCAAGAAAGATCCAAAACATGAATATGATACCAAAACTATGGGGATTTTCATGTTATTGGGACACCAAAAATTGATATGAGCACACCCTTTGTGAGAGGAGCACGAGAAGATATGCTCTCACAATGAGGTGTGTCCATAACAATTGTGGATATGCCTTTACCATTTTCCCAAAACAATCATATCACTAGCCCACAACTTGCTTCTCAATGATCTTACAAAAACAAAAATGAAAATTTGCGTTTAATAATAATCTAACCTTTTGAGATTTAGCAACTGATAATCCAAGCTTTGAATAATTAGGGAATAATCAAACCTTGCACCCCAAATCCATAAAAAATTAATAAAATAAAATCCAAGCTTTCAATTTTTAACATACAATGAACCAAACTTGAAAATGAGAAATCAATTATATATTGCTCTGTTGTTTTCTTGTATTTTTTTAATCAAATAAACATTAAATAACTGACGTTAACTTACCAATACAACGGGTGAAACTCGAAATATGAGAGGTTCAGGTTAATTGGTTAGATTTGAAGTGCAGAGGTTGGACTATTCCCTAAAAATTTCAAAATTTTGATAGAATATTGGTTCCTAAAACTTGAATATTAGCATTATTAAAAAAAAAAATCCAAATAATAATAATAATAATAATTAATAAAGCCAATATTTTGCACGAAAAAAAATCAGTAAAATTAGTAAGTTATGTTTGGAAAATATGAGAAAGTTGATTATTGATGATGTACATGATTATATAGATGAGAATAAATGGAAAAGTCGGGCATAAATTGACTGATAATGGACTGGAATTTGAAATGACATAAAAAAAAAAAATCCCTATTACGAGTAAGAACTAATCTATCAGAATCAAAAGATAGTTTGAGTCCAGCTTTCATGAGAAGACTTCCACGAAATCAAATTCCTGCGCATTTCTGGAATATGTAAAACATTAGTAAGAGTAAGCAATTTTCCAGAAGATAGGGTTAGAATTATCTTTCCTTTGTCGAGTACGGTTGCAGAAGCAGAGTTACCCATGAAGACATTTTCACCATCAATTTTGTTGTAGGTAGTGAACATGTCCTTGTTGGTGCAGATGTGTCTAGTAGCCCCAGTATCAACAATCCATTCTGCTGTGTTATCAACCATATTTGCTTCCAGAACCATAGCCACTATGTTATCATTGTCTTCTACCAAATGAGCATGAGGTTTTCCATTCTTCTTAACCACGCACTTATCGGCTTTATGACCAGTCTTGCCACACTTGAAGCAAGTACCCATAAACTTATATTTCTTGATCTTTTGTTCAGGTTTGAGTGGACTTTTGCCTTTGTACTTAGACTCTATCAGATTAGCCTTAGCAGATGAAGAAAAAAAACAGAACTTCCTTTATCCTTAATACGATTTTCTTCCTCAATTTTTAAGTGGCCTATAAGCTCCTCTAAGGTTAAGTCCATTTTTTTGTGCATTAATTGGTTACGAAAATATTTCCAGGAAGGGGGAAGTTTTTCAATTAACACAATGGCTAAAGTAATATCACGGATTGACAGACCCTCAGCAGCCATATTAATGCAGATATTTTGATATTCATGAATTTGATCAATAATTGGTTTACTATCTAAAACTTGAAATCCTAACCACTTACTAACACAAAAGCGTTTAGTACCGGCATCATCAGTTCCATATTTTTTCTCAAGTGCATCCCAAACATCTTTAGCATGATAGAAAACCATATAAATGTCAAGTAGAGTATTCGACATTTGATGAAGTAACATACCCAAACAAGTCCGATTATCCTTAACAAATTTTAGATAAATTTCAGAAGTTTCATCATCATCTTCAGGAATATTATCAAGCACATAAGCAACCTCAATCTGTTCTAAATAGAAACGCATCCTAACAGCCCAATGTTTATAATTTTTACCATCTAAAGCCTCCAATTTCGACATATCAGGAATAAGAAACTTAGATGTAGCCATAATAAATAGTCTTTCTTTTAGATTGTTATTCGAAATAATAAAATGTTACTTAGCTGTTGAAGCGTGAACGAATAGAAGTGAAACGATTGCCGCGTTGTGAACGACCACTGTCCTAAAAGACAATTCCGCGCTACCCGGTGCAGTAGACGTACAGCGGTTGCCCTCCAGGATTAGCACGGCGCCGAAATAGTGTGCACGCACCAGCCCGACTGGAACTCAGATTATGCCCAGGAAAACAATTGAACTGTGTTTGAGAAGAGTGAGAACAAGAGAGAGTGAAACGAGCCCGAGCCCGGCCCGGCCTGGCCCAATGCGGTGCGGTGCGCGCGCGTATGTCTTGTCAACAACCCACCTACCACTTAAGCTTTTAGAGAATAGAGATAAGCTCAAATATATAAATGTGAAAAACTCTTCCTATTCTACCAATGTGGGACAAGTTCTCTCTAACTACTCACATTCCCACCTTTTCACTCTTTGAACTTCCAACACCCACGCAAGACTTAAACAAGATCCAAGCCCAAAATATATTTTATTATTTTATTTTATTTTTCACCTTCTTCACTCGGCAGAACCCAGTGGGTTCCTTTAAAAAAAACTTCCTTTTCTTTTCCCTTTTCTTTTTCTTTCTCTTTCTTCTTCTCCCCTCTTCTTCTTCACCCGACTGAACACACAGGTCTTCGAAAGTTTTTTTTGGGTTTTTCTTAGTTATACCCATGAG
Organism: Salicornia ramosissima; assembly: GCA_951394345.1. Lineage (NCBI taxonomy): Eukaryota > Viridiplantae > Streptophyta > Magnoliopsida > Caryophyllales > Amaranthaceae > Salicornia > Salicornia ramosissima. The sequence continues at coordinate 43,323,838 of OX596232.1, forward strand.
GTATTGAGATTTCCTACTTGTAGCCACCAATTTTGAAAATTCTTTGTTATACCCATGAGATTTGTAAAAAAATTTAACTGTAGCTAAAAAACATAATTATAGGTTACAAACATTAGCACGGTTTACTTTTCAAAAAAGGTGGAGGCGTGGTGGACTTTTGTTAGGTTAATTTGGTAGTTGTAGGGGCGAAAATTAATGTTAATTTGTTGTTAACGACTAAACCAAGTTAGCTATTATTATGTTTGTTGGTTACCATTAAGAATTTTTAAAAAATGTCATGGGTATAAGTGAAAATTTTCAAAATTCATCGTTACGAAATCCCAATACCTCATGGGTATAACTAAGAAAAACCTTTTTTTAAAAAATCAATTCCTACATTTAAATCAACCCAAACTTTAAATTATGCATAAATACATATGTTAATTCAAGACTTAAGGTTTGAACAATGTTTAAACTATGTAAAAATACATATAAAGAAATCTGAAAATACAACTCCAAAAATACATATAAAGAAATCTAAAAATACATATAAAGAAATCTGAAAATACAACTCCAAAAATCAGAATTTATAACTATAAACTTATGTTAAAATCATTCAAGAATCATCCTTAGAACATGAATCTAAGCACAAGATAGCCCCTAAAATCAAATTAAATCAAGATCCAAAATAGAAGAAAATTGAAAGAGAAAAGTTTTTTTTTAAATACCGTTCGACAGCAAGAGGCAACGGTACGGTGGACGAGTAGGCTGGCGGTGGCTCCCTGGCAGACCGGTGACGGCTCGGCTGGTCCTGCGATGGTCCGGCTGGGTTGTAGCTGGTGTTCGAATTTTTTTTTCCCTCCTTGCTGAGTCGAGTGACAGGGAAGGGTGAAAGAGAAATTTTGAGTGTGTGAGTTTTTCCTTTTGGGAGTTAAATGAGCTGTTGTAAATTTTCCTTACGGGCCTGCAACCACTCAAAAATCCCCCATTTTTTTTTTTATAAAAACCGGCCCTAAACGATAGATAAAACGATATTTCCGACTACAAGATAATACCCTATACATACGTATATATGTATAGGTTATAAAATTCATTATTTTCGTATGTTTACATATTATGACATAAAATATTAAAATAAATATATTAATTTACGCTAAAAATCCGGGTTATTACACCCGGACCCAGTTACAAGCAGGTCCCATAATTTGGAACCAGACCCGGACCCAACTCAACCGGTTCCTAGATTTTGGGACCCAGCCTTGGAAGTTGGAACTGGCGGGACCGGGTCTGGGACTGTGTACCCAATTCGTGTAATTTATAAAATAATATAGCACTACTTTGCAAAATGCGGTTGGGACCGGGTACCCGATATGTGTAATTTAAAAAAAATTAATGTAGTATATTTTATTAATTACGACAAGCAATTTCACTTGAACAATTAGTTTAGCTTTTTATGGGTCAAGGAATTACATTAAAATAAGTTAAATACGGTCTTACACAATGGGCTAGTGCGAGACCCGGATCCAACAGGGTACCAAAAAATGGATCTGGTTCCACCAGGTACCCACTGGATACTGGGTCCCCAATTTTACTACCCAGATCCGGAGCCGTCTTCACCCAGGTCCTCTTCTTTGGACCCAGGACCAGACCCAGTTACACCGGTTCCGTGTTCAGACCCACCGATTCCAGACCAGGACCAGGTCCAATACCGGGTACCCGATTTTTTTGCTCACCCCTACATATAACGTTGGACAAGTCAGTTGATAGAAGTGTCTGTACAACCTAGGAGATGTCTTATAAAACATCTAATAATATTTTAACTATCATTTAATTTGTAAAGAAAAATAGATGCATTATATTATTCAACACCAAATATTATTTTAACTATGATTTAATTTATAAGGAAAAATTGATGCCTTATAAAACATCTAATAATACGTGTAATACTTTAAAAGACTTTGTAATAGTTATTCTTAGGCCATCACTAACAATGACCAAGATTTGGGTCATGCATGAAAAAAATGGGTCATGGGCCTACTAACAATGACCAAATTATGGGTCATGCATGACCAAGAGTGGATTGGGTCGAAAAATCGACCTGGGTCAAGTGGGCAAAAGTGGAGGAGAGAGCACGTGAAAGAGAGAGGAAAAGGGAAAAAAAAAAAAAAAAAAGCTGAAACCCTAAGTAAAACGACGTCGTTTTACTTCTCAGCCAAAGAAAAAAAAATTTCGCTGACACGCGTCAGCTGGCGCGCGCAGAACGCGCCATTTGTCGCCTCCTGATTCGTTGATTAAATATAGCCGTTGCTATTTTTGCAACGGCTATATCTCATAATTTTCAAAAAAAAAAAAAAAAAAAAAAAATACCAAAATTCATAATTTTTCATTCTCTATAAATAGACACCCATTTTGCTATATTTTCATCACAAAAAAAATTCAGCCTTCTTGTTTTGTTATTTTGGTACTTAAAAAAATTAGAAAATTTCATTTCTACACTATTCATTTCTATTTTTTCTGAATATATTTTTTCGGTAATTATGGATCAAAATAATCCTAATTACGTCCGCAATGCATCTACTAATTTGAATCGAAAAAATAAGCACAAAATGCAACAAAGTAGCTCAAATTTTTCAAATTCTCCCCAAAACTTTCCATCAAATTTTCCACAAAATTACCCACCAAATTATCAACAACATCCACCAATATTTCAGCAAAATCCACCATTTTACCATACAAATCCAAATTTTGTTCAACAAAATTACCCTCAAATTTTTAGAAATTCCTCACATTTTTCTCCATGGGCTCCAAATGATGGAACTCAAACGTCAGATTTCCAACTCCAGCAAACGTGCTCCCAGTATGATGATAGTGAATCTGACCGTGATGATAACGATGTTGGCATCAACAATGGCGAGGATTATGCGGAAGAGTTCGTTCCATGTACTCAACAATTATCAGAAGACAATCCTGTTTCCCACCCCCAAAGCCAAGAAGGTGCGAAGGCTGTGGAAAAGAGAATATGGTCAAAGGCTGAAAAAGAAGCACTGATATCTGCCTACATGAACACGAGCTGTGACAACGTTGTTGGAACACAGCAAAAGAAAGGTGCTTTCTGGGCAAGAGTCCATGAAATGTATGATCAAGCAAGGGAGTCTAACCCCAAAGATATTGCACCCCGAAGTCATGATAGTATGAAAAGCCAGTGGACCAGAATTAATGAAGCCGTCCAGAAGTGGTGTGGGTGCTACGCGAAAGCGGAAAAGAGGAAGAGAAGCGGCCAAAGTGATGATGATGTCGTCAAAGAAGCCCATAGCATATTTGAGAGCAAAGGAGGTAAATTCCACTACTTTGATGAATGGATATTGTTGCGAAAGTGGCCAAAATTTGCTTCAATGGTAAGCAATCCAAGTTCGGTGGCACAAAAGGGCCGTCATTTGAAGACAACTAAAATGGTTGATTCAACTGACAGTGGCAGTAGTGGCAAGAGAACAAGGGAGGAGGGTGATGGCTCAACACCAAACACCCCAACAAGCGGGGATGTGGGTGATGGAAACATGCCACGTCCGGAGGGTGTGAAGAAGGCCAAGTCAAGGCTAAAAGGAAAGGTAAAAGCGCAGGATGCTTACGAAATGGTTGGTTCGTTTAAGGACAGACTCGATCTGTTGAATGACGTGCGAGCAAAGAACTGTGACATGGAGGACAAAAGACTTCAGCTTATGATGGAAAAGGAAGCTAGGAAGAAGCAGCAGTTGGAATTGGCAAATAGACAGATGGAAATGGATCTTTTCAAGGTCAAATGGGATATGGTGCAATTTCTGTCCATGAAAGAAAATCTCACACCATGGGAGCAAACTCGTCTGGATGAAGCTAGGGAATTTGTTGAAAAATTTCAGTTTTAATTATTATTTTTTTATGTAGTTATAATTATGAATTGTATTTTGTATTTCAATTATTCCAAGTTTTAATTATTTATTTTTTATGTACTTTTATAATTATGAATTGTAGTTTGTATTTTAATTAATATGAAGTTAAATGTATTTTTCATGGTGAAGTTTGTATTTTTTTATGTAGTTATGTTTTGTAGTGGTTGCATATGAAATTTCAAGTGAAAATGAATTGCTATGTTTTATCCATAATTATAACAATAACAATGATAATATAAAAAATATTTCGACCAAGTGATTTCAAATACTTTTGAACCACTTATCCAACAATTTTCCCTGGTTGATTTTCCTTCACTCATTTACACTTTAATACAAAGTTGTGTTGTCAGTGTCAAAGATAAATAGGTTGCATGCATTTATTAAAAAGGTGTGTAGTCACTGTCAAAGATAAATTTATTGCATGCATTATAACAAAGTTGTGTAGTCAGTGTCAAAGGAACACACTTCAGAATTACTGCATGCTCTCTTGCATTGGTGTCCTCTATGCCTATAAATATAGTTATACATTTCTGAACTATATCAAACTACAAATAACATTTCCGACTTTACAATTCTTTTCGTGTAAACACACTTACAAACTTACATCATTTTAAAAACTAAATTACCATAAAATGAACTCCTCACGAGGTAAATCACAGTACACTTTTCCAAGTTCATCTTCTTCTAGTGATGATTCATATGAAGGGAGACGAGCTACGAGACAACAAGAAGACGGAGATTTGGATGCCATGATTGCACATGTTGGCAGAACGTGCATACCGGTGTTGTTGGAAGAAACCATTCCGAAGCGCAGGCCAGGTCGGAGGAATGGCCCTCGTGGTGATAGAGAAAGAGAAGTTGGTGAGTTAAGGTTATTTAATGACTACTTTGCAGAAAATGCAGTTTACTCTGGTTCATTGTTTCGAAGGAGGTTTCGTATGCAAAAACACGTTTTTGAACGTATTATGAATGGAGTTGTGGAAAATGACTACTGGTTCCATAAGAGGCCGAATGCCTCGGGACGTCTAGGCATATCACCACTTCAGAAATGCACCGCAGCAATTCGAATGTTAGCTTATGGGTGTGCTGCTGATGCCACCGATGAGTACTTACGCATTAGTGAAACTACTGCAACCGAAGCAATGTATAGGTTTGTTCACTCGGTTGTTCGTGTGTTCGGTGAGGAGTATTTAAGACGTCCAAATGAGGACGACTTAAATAGGTTACTTCAAATTGGGGAAGAACGTGGTTTTCCAGGCATGATTGGCAGCATCGACTGCATGCACTGGGAGTGGAAGAATTGTCCAGTGGGATGGAGAGGTCAATACCAGGGCAAAGAAGGGGTTGCCACGCTAGTGCTTGAAGCCGTAGCAGATCGGGACTTGTGGATTTGGCATTCTTTTTTCGGAATGCCAGGGAGTCTCAACGATATTAATGTGCTTCATCGATCTCCTGTCTTTGAAGACGTTCTAGAAGGCCGAGCGCCTCCTGTGAATTTTGAGGTAAACGGCCATCAATATAATTTGGGTTATTACCTTACTGATGGAATTTATCCTAAATGGGCTACTTTTGTCAAGTCCATAACGAGTCCACAATCTCCAAAAGATAGGCTCTTTGCACATCATCAAGAGGCGGCTAGAAAGGATGTGGAACGAGCATTCGGAGTGTTACAGGCAAGGTTTGCTATTATAAAAAAACCGTCGCTTGCTTGGGATGTGAACGCACTCCATAATATTATGTCTGCATGCATTATTATGCATAACATGATAGTTGAAGATGAACGGCATACGTATCTAAATCACACTGATCCATGTGATTTCAATGATAGTACTTCACACCATCCCAGTCAGAGCAATGGAAGTGTAGAAAATGACACTTTTCAATACCACAAAGATCGAATTGTGGATATCAACATTTACTTGCAAAAAAGAGCAAGTGTAGAAGAACAACAGGCTCATTTATCATTAAAACGTGATTTGACCGAGCATATTTGGGTTAAATTTGGGCAAAACCAAAATTAATTCTACGGAACTAATTTATTTATGTTGATTAAATAAATTCATGTGTTTGAATTAAACTGAATTGTAATGCATTTACATGGGTTTTGATGGGTTTAAATAAAGTGATTTATATCTTTGTTTCATATAGGTTCTGATTAAAGTAAATAACATTTACATTGAATAAGTTAATGATTGTGGATTTATTGGTAATTACATTTTCTTAAAAGTAACAAAAAAAATTAATTTTATGAAAAAATTAATTTTATGAAAAAATTAATTTTATAAAAAATATTAATTTTATAAAAATATTAATTTTATAAAAAATATTAATTTTAAAAAAAAATTAATTTTATAAAAAATATCAATTTTATAAAAAAATTAATTTAGTTATATTGAATAAGTTAATCATATTTATTTATTGTTAATTACATTTTATAAAAAATACATTTTTATAATTGAAAATATGATAAGGAGAGAGAAAAAGATGGGGTGGGGTAAGTTAAAGTAGGAGAGAGAGTGTGATGAATGGATTATTGTTAAGAAGGAAAAAATAAAATTGGTGGGTCATGTGAGGTGGAGGAGAGAGAAGGAGGAAAAGGGAAAGATGACCAAAAAGACTTTATAGTTTCAACGTTCGACTTGATAGATTAAGATAATGACTTCATAGATGCGAGTACGGATCAGAACATAATAATTCTAATTTGTTCTTCCTTGATTTTGTTGGAAGTGGCCCAAATTTTTAAGGCCCAATTCTAAATAATCTAGGATTAATATTGATTCAAGAATATTCTAGAGTATGGTGATGATTATCCACCATCTCCTTTACTAATCTAGATTCTTCTAATCTAGATCACTCTACTCTAGACTATTCTAATCTAGATTATTCTATTCTAGAATTTTCTACCAACTACATTAGTCTTCAATGCTCACCTATAAATAGGTGATATCACTCCCCTTGAAACACATCAAACAACAACATCACACAACACAAGCCAAACACAAGAGAAGCCACAAAAAACACAATAAGCCTTTCAACCTCCTTATAATTCTCCACTAAAATCCACTAATTGTAATACTCCTTTGTGAGTAAGAGAGAGTTTTAATATTGTAATATATATCCTTTAAAAGGATAATTGTACTCTCTTATATTTTCATATAGTGAAATTTTGGTGCTAGTCGTCCGTGGGTTTTCTTACCTCTATTATTAAGAGGGTTTTTCCCACGTTAAATATTGTGTCTCTTTTTATTACTTATCTTGCACATTTTATTTCCGTTTAATTTCTCGATTCATTTACGTTTTTGCTACGCTCATATACCCTAACAGACTTGTCATTTAATATAATTTAGGGTTTTTCTCACTAGTACGGTAGTACCCATGTGTTTTTGCATTTTCTCAAGTGTACCCACTTTTACCCAATTTTCTCAGAGGTACCTATCAGCTGATCCACCATTAGTCAACCATAACCTGATTTGCATCATCACTAAGACACTAACGATGTTAGGTGAGAGTAATTACTTACGTTAGTTAAGTTCAAATGCAATTTAAAAAATGAAAAATAAAAAATAAGAGGGAATTAGAAATTGTTTCTTTGGACTGAATTTTGCTGAACTAATTTTTTTTTCATATTTCCATTTTTTAAATTTTTTTTCTTATTATTTTTTAAAATTTGAATTTTTTTATTTAAATTATAAATTATTTAAAAAAACGATTTGATTAGCTCCGATTTGCATTTCCAATTCGCCTCAATTTGCACTTATTTATATTTATGTCAAAGAATGCTCTCTCAAGGTTTTCCGGGTCATTTTCACCCTTAAGGTTCATATTTGATGTCAAAATTTGAAAAAAAAATTCTAGATTAGCCCAGATTTATGTTCTTAATTAATTCGCCTCGGTTTTTGCCATTAATCTATGTTTGAAAAAAAGTGCTCTCTCAAGGTTTTATGGGGGCCATTTTAACACTTAAGAGTCAGATTTGATGTTGAAATTTGAAAAAAATGACCCGATTAGCCCCGATTTGCGTTCCTGGTTCGCCTCAATTTGTGCGCATTAATTACGAGTAAAACAAATTCTATCAAGGTTTTACAGGTCATTTATGTAATAACCCGAAATTTCAGGCTATTTTAAATTTTTATTATTATTTATTATTTATTTAGATTGCACTATGATTCGATTCAAGCAAGCTTTTAAGCCTTTTCCTTTCGAAACCCGAATTAATTATTTTTGCAATGAGCCCAAATCCACTTCGTAATTAGCCAATTGGACCAAAAGCCCATGCCACCACACGGCTCCCCCTCTCTTTTGTTAGCCAAAATATTATATCCTAATAATATTATTATCTAGTTATGGATCCTATCAAAAAACCCACCTTTGATTCCCTTAATCCCTTTATTTAACAAACTAGCAACAACAAACTCCTAATTTTTCTCCTCATTACTCCTCATGGCTTTCCCATAAAAAGAGCACCAATTCCAAAATTCTCTAGTCCTTAAAAACACCTTCATCAACACTTTAATCAAGATCTTGAACACTATCATTCAAAGCACAAGATTGAGCCAAAATACAAAGAACCACAAGAATCTTGCTTGAGTCTTCACACGGCCGAATCCACAAGAAGCCATAGCCTAAATCTTTGTTCTTCTTTCAATAGGTAATTAGATGTTTTATTTAATTCTAGAATATATTAAATTTATAATAGTTTAGAACATGTTTATAATACTATTGGGATGATAGAATTAGATTAATTGTTGTTGCTCAACCTTTTATGCGTGAATGTCGAGTATTTTGGTGAATTATATTGATGATTTTCGTGGGGTTCAAATGCTAAAGATTGTATTTTTGATGTTTGAGTTATTATTGTTGATATTAAACAATTGCATGTTTATAAGTATGTTGTTGCGTGTATGAAATTATTTCTTGATCAAATCTTGTTATTTCTTGGTAAAATTTTCGTGGGAGTTTATTTACTAGTTGATTAAGAATTAAGATTTATTTCGTGGCAAAATTTGTTCTTTTCTTGCTTATATTTATTTAATATGTCAAACCGGTAAAACTGTACAGATTTAATTTACGAATTTATTAAAATATTTATTCAATTCTAATGGCTACGAAAATTTAGGTTAAAGTCTGAATTAGTGTTTTATAGTTTGTGCTAATTTTCGTAATTTTTAGAGTACGTTTGCTATGGCAGAAAATTCTGAAACTAATTATATTCTAATCTGATCGGTTAATTATAATATCCCTTAAAATTAGTAAATGATGTTATTTAATTTTGGACGAAACTTATGCACGTTAAACCTTGAACCCAGATTCAACTTTCATCAAAATTTCCAGAATGTTAGAGACCTTTAAATGGTTGTTCTTTAATTTAAATCGGTAAAATCAGATTGGGTAAAATAGTGTGATTAACTTACTAAAATACTTTTAGAGTATATCTTGTCGAATCCTTTGAGATTAATTTCACTTTAAGTTAAATCAGAAGGTACGTTATGTCTATTCTTGATTTAATTTATGAAGATTCTTGATTGTTCTATGTGGTTTGAAAGTATAAAAATTGAAATTTTATTTGTTATTCCACTCGCCAACTTGGTCTTGATGACCAAGATTGGACCTTTTTAATTATCTTGTTTAAAGCTTTGATTTTCTGTTGTAACTTTTTTTTTGGTTAATGAATCATGTTAATCATTGAATGAATTATTGCCTGGTTGTGTAGAAACCTAATTCTAGCACCTCGGTTAGCTCCCAACGGTCTATGATGAATGTGCCTTATTGCACAAGTCCGGTCTTGAGCTAGTATGCCAAAATGCCACCTCTTTATCCCTCTCATACCACTCTCACATTATTTATAGGCGTTTTAGAGGCTCATGACTCGTTTTAGGATTTTTCGGACATTTTTTTAGGATTTTTATTAATTCATTTTTATTATTTTTCATGCGTATTTATTTTCTAAGGGCATTTTAGCCATTTTAAATTGCATTAAATAATTTTTCTAAGTTAAATACTCCGTAACATAATACTAGCAACAATTGGTTTTGCACGCATTTTGAGGAAGCGATTTAAGGGTGTAAACAAAGAAATTAGTCAAAATGGTTTTAATACAAACAAGAATGTGATTACAAGTTGCCAATATTAAAATTATTTTGACTAATTCCTTTGTTTACACCCTTAAACCGATTCCTCAAAATGCGTGCAAAACCAATTGTTGCTAGTAATATGTTATGGAGGTAGTACATTTTTCTAGAATTTTTGGTAATTTTTCCACAATTTTATGAGTTTTTAACTATCTTCTATGAATTTTTGAAGCATTTTCCATTCCTAGGGGCATTTTAGTAATTTTACACCTGCATCGTCCACTTTTTCTCCACTTTTCACTCATTTATAATTTTTCTAGAATTTTTCCGTATTTTTTGGCAATTTTAGCGTTTTTTCTCAAAATAGTCTGAAAAACTCGAAAACAGTCCAGATTAGCCCGGATTATTCCGGAACCTCGCGAAATCTCCCGGAATCTCAAATATTACGATAATATTACGTAATCATAATGATCTCCGTAATCGTATCGTAATCGCTTAAAAATCTCGGAGAATCACGCGCAAAATAAGCAAAAAAATCGACCCGGATCCAGCCTGGACCTACGCCTAGACGCAGGTCCATATTACAGGACCTGCACCTAGACGCAGGTCATGTAACTGGACCTGCGCCTAGGCGCAGGTCTGGTACTATTCCGGGTCAGTTTTTGCCTCTTCTCGCCTATAAATATGACCCTCTATCCAGCTTTTCAAAGACACGAAAAAACTTCATACTTTCTGCTCTTCTCTCTACTACATAGTTTTTCTCTAAAAATCAATTAAAAACTCTGTCAAAATCGATACTAAGCACATATAAACACATTTCAATCATTTACAATCACTGAATTTGGCATTTGGCGTACTAGTCTCGAGATCGTAATCGACCGCCGTACATTCCGGTATAAATTTCTGAGACCCTTTTTATTTCAATTTCAATATGCTTTCCTTCGTTTTAATTTTCATTTTAATCTTCGACTTGCGTTCATCATGATGACATGAGTTTTTTTCTTTTTTTGTTTGTGTTAATCATGTTTTAATTCATGTAACTTTTTTTATTTTTAATCCATGTCATTTTTTTTTTACTTTGATAATTTAATTGCACGGGATTTTTTTTTATGTGATTTATTTGATCTGAAGCATGATTTTATTCGGACTTTTGGACTCATTCTAGCATTTTAATATTGATTAATTCCAAAGTGGTCATAAACTAATTTTAGGCTAATTTGTGCATTAATCTGAACCGACTTAGTAATTCTCAAATTAGGGCTAAAATTGAGTTATCTCTGTTGCTCTGAAATTGAACAATGATCTTACAAAAGAGACCTAGTAGAGACCGCTTGCAGGCGGGCGGGCTCAATGCACAATTGGCTCGTAACCTGTCCCCGAACCCATACTCTGGTGTACGACCATATGGGACCGATTGCTCCTGGCTTTCGGTACTTCTTCGGTGTCCGTGGACCGTATAAACGCACGGTGGCGACTCCTACTAGTCCGTATTCACGTACGGCGTTAACGATCATTCAAACGACTCGTGACGTAGGCAGCCGGGTAAAAACGACCCCTACAGGTTGTTATCGAATTACTATTATTTGAATTATGTGATGGTTCGAATTGATGAATTGAGTAATGGAAGTGCCTTGTACAATTTGTCGTGTCTAGGAGTTAGAGTTAAGATGAGGTTTGACCTAGAGTTGACTAGTCGTTGAGTTAGGTTGACTTTAGAGTCAAAGTAAAGGAATTGGTTAATGAAAGATATTAAAAAATTATTGGAACAATGAAGTACAATTGATGTACATTGAAGTTAGACCAATGGAACAATAAAGTACATTTGTCGTACGTTGAAGTTGGACCATTGGAACAATGAAGTACAATTGATGTACATTGAAGTTGGACTAATGAAAGATAATTAAAAGATAAATGTTACAATGGAGTACAAATTGATGTACATTGAATTTGGACCAATGAAAAGATAATGGAACAATGGAGTACAATTGATGTACGTTGAAGTGGAACCAATGGAACGAACAATGGAGTACAATTGATGTACGTCGAAGTGGACCAATGGAATGATGGAGTGCAATTGATGTACGTTGAAGTTAGACCAATGAAAGATAATTAAAAGACCAATGGAACGATGGAGTGTAATTGATGTACGTTGAAGTTGGACCAATGAAAGATAATTAAAAGGATAAATTGAACAATGGAGTACAAGTTGATGTACGTTGAAGCTGAACTAATGAAAGATAATGAACTGAATAAGAGTGTCGAACAGTCAAAGTTGATGGTGTCTAGAGCCTTGAGGTGACCCTAGCTAGAGAGTATGATTTGGTTATGATATGTTATTTCCACTTGTGCGTTGTCTGATTGTATTGTGTACTTGATGGAATTATTGGTATTATTATGTTTGATATGTTAGTTACCATGATTTGTTGATCTGTGTTCTGATTATTATATTTTTGATTGCGTTCTACAATTAAGTAGAACATTCTAATTACTTCCCACTGACTATGGACCCCTCATTCCATTTTACAGGTAATGAAGAAGATTGATTGGGTTATTGCGAGGGTTGAGATTCGTGAGCTTTCAAGTATAGCAGCTTTTAGCTACCTAAGTTTTAGTAGTCCTAGCCTTATTATGTTTCTATTAGATTTGTAGTAGGAATTCAATAGTTTTAAGGAGCTTTGGTTAATTCTTTTATTTGGATTTATTAATATTCAAGTAATAAAAGGCTAAGTTTGATAGAGCTTTCACTATTATTCTAAGTCCCGTTTTATTAACACTCACGACAAAGCACGGGAAGAAAGCACGACGGCGATCGGCAGCGGCGGCAACCCGAAAGCAAGCGCGGCGGCAGGGTGACGAGGCATCGGCAACCGTCAGGGACCCCAACAGTTGTCGTAGACCTGATCATGGGCCGGGCTTACACTCAAATTTAGGCCCATCATTTCGGGCCGGGTCGGGCCTACATGCGGGCCTAAAATCCTTGACCAAAGCCCACATTGTTGGGCTTTTGCGGGCCTGTTCGGGCCTGTCCACACTCCAATTCAAAGCAAGTAAATCTGGTATTAATCTTTACACTTTAGCTTCTCCCTCGGCAGTATTCTATTGTTACTTTCTAAATGGATTCTTGAATTTTAGAGGTATATTTTGCTGATTTTTTAAATTCGTTTTTTGGGTGGAAGTATATAACCAATTGATTTTTATATGGATTTACATTTGAAGAGTTTGAAGACTTTGATTGTTCAATCCATATAACATAATATCAGTAACAAAGAAATCGAAACAAAAAAAATTAGTAATACTGTAATACCAATCGACAAATCCAGAAGCAAAAAAAAAAATCAAAGATAATAACATAAAAAACACAACAAAAAATTGAAAAAAACAGAGCCATACCTAAATTAGAGAAGTTCAAAGGTGAGAAGACTTGAAGATGATAGATTGAAGCTTGAATGATGCGAAAATCAAGAGCCAAAGAGGGAGAATTGAGAAACTAGAGTGAGTTGAGACTTGAGAGTCTGAGGAAAGAGTGAGAAAAATGAAAATAAACGACGGAGAGGGAGAATAGAATTAGGGTTATTAGGGTTTGGTATTTGGTCTCATATTTTAGGTTATAATTTATAAATCTGCAAAGTTTTTTTTTTTACTTACAGGCAAGGTTGAGCCGGGCCGCGGGCCTAATTTAATGATCAAAGCCCGCCCAAAAATAAAACGGGCCTAAATTTGTTAGCCAAAGCCCACATTGGGCCTGCATTCTTTAGCCCAAAGCCCGCTATTTTTCGGGCCGGGACAGGCCTGCGGGCCGGGCTATTTTTTATCAGGTCTAGGTTGTCGTGATGGTGGCTCGCGAGGAGAGAAAGAGGATTTTTTTTTCAAATACCGCAGTCACAGTAATAGGGACCCTTGGCGGTGGCGATCTCCGACGGTGGCTCAGGCTCGATGGTGGCAGGACTCCCCGGCAACGGTGCAGAGCGGTGGTGATGATAGCTAGGTGGTGGTGGTGTGTTGTTGTTGCTGCCGTTGTTGGTTAACGAAGAAGAAGTGAATTTTTTTTTATTTTTTAAAACTTGTTTCACGTGAGATTGTGAGAGGCAGGAAGAGAAAGTGTTGTTATTTTTGTTTTTCTTGTTATCATTTACGGTTTTGACCTGTTTTGATTTACGTTATGGGTAGATATACAAATTGGGTCTGATCTGGATTTTTCGCTAGGTTGGGCTTGTGATAGTTGTTATAAAAACTTTTACCCTTTTTCAAACATGATTATTTTATTTTATAAACGACGCCCAAAATACATAATTAAAATCTTTAATATTATTTCAAATATGATTTCGTAAAATACAAGAGTTCACTCAAATTTTCCCTCCCCAAATACAAGAGTTCACTCAAACCCTTACAATTCCCCCATACAAGAATTCACTCAAATTCTTGCCTCCTTCCTTTCCCCTTCTCCTGTTGCTGGTATAGGAGGTGTGATTAAGAATCATGTTGGGCATTGGGTTATGGGGTTTTATGTGAGAAAAAATGCTTCTTCGGCTCTTATGGCTGAATTACTTGCTATTATGGAAAGATTTCATGTTCTATCAAGTTTGCAATTCACTCATGCTTAGTTCAACTCTGATTGTCTGAAAGCTGTTCAGTGGATGAAAGAAGATCTAGGGGCAAAATTTGATACATCTAACATTGTTAAACAATGCAGGGACCTGCTCCAGCAGAATACCTCATGGAAGCGTGAGCATTGTCATAGGGAGTTCAACAGGGTAGCTGATAGACTTGCATGTTTTGCTAGGAGTGATGTTAGTTGTAATGAAAGGGTTGATGCATAATCCCCCCTGTTTTGTGTTGATGTTCTTATTGAGGATTGTACTCTTTTTAATACTCTTTACTAATTAATGTTATGTTGCCCTTTTGCACCCAAAAAAAAAAGATAACAGACTCCCATTCCCATGTATATTGAGCAAAGAAGGAAAATCCATTTTCTTTATACCTAAAGGTATCCAGGCCATGAAAAACAACAATAAATAAAAAAGCAATATGACTGCATGAGGAAGGTGATGGTAGTGCTTGAAGGTCTTATATGCGTAAAACCAAGTCTAAATCATTGCTTTATCAAGGTAGACGTAATGCTATTATTGGATTTTATGTGTGAATATTTTATGTGCGTAAAAAATTCAGTGGGTACCCTGAGGTTTAAAACTAATTTCTCCCATGCCCAAAAGTTAACACCTAATTCTCCGTCAATATTATTCATGTGGTACCCAAAATTTAAAACGTAATTCAGTTTGTACCCCAAATTTATTATAAAAAAAAAAAAAGCAAAAATACTGTATATAAATTGAAAAAAAAAATTAATTTAATTATATTTAATTTCTCAATCTCTCCAATCAAAAATCAATCTATCCTAATTATTCACTTATTAGCTAAACAAAACACCTTTTTTTTAGATTAATGCGCGTAAATCAACGCTGATCGGGAACGCAAATCAACGTTAATCGGATCGTTTTGCAAATTTCGACTTCGAAACGGATCCCTTATAGATTAAAATGATCCGTAAAACCTTGAATAGGCTAATTTTATGAAAGTAAATAGATTAATACGCACAAATCGAGTTAATCGGGAACGTAAATCAGGGCTAACCCAGTCATTTTTTTGCAAATTCCAACCTCGAAATGAATCCCTTAGGAATAAAATGACCCGGAAAACCTTGAATAGGCTAATTTTTTTGGAAGTAATTAGATTAATGTGCGCAAATCAAGGCTAATCGGAAATGCAAATCAAAGCTAATCAAACAATTTTTTTTTTTGGAAATTACGACTTCAAAACAGACACATTAAGGGTAAAAATAATCCGTAAAACGTTGAATATGATCATTTTTTGGAAGTAAAAAGAGGGCCAATCGGGTCTTTGTTTTTATTTTTTTGCAAATTACGACCTCGAAACAGACACATTAAAGGTTAAAATGATCTGTAAAAACTTTGAATAGGCTAATTTTTTGGATGTAAGAAGATTAATGTGCGCAAATCGAGGCTAATCGGATCTTCTTTGCAGATTCCGACCTCAAAACAAACCCTTTAAGGGTTAAAATAACCCGTAAAACCTTAAATATGCTAATTTTTTAGAAGTAGATAAATTAATGTGCGCAAATTGAAGCTAAACGGGAACGCAAATCAGGGCTAATCGGTTGTTTTTTTGAAAATTTTACCTCAAATCCGATGCCTTAGGTTAAAAATGTTTTCACACCCGAGCTCAATTACAGCGTTATCAATAGTTTTATAAATTTAATTAATGCTATCACTTATATTTTATTTTCCCTTCCATCTCACTAAACCAAAGTTTTATATTACTGGTAAAATATTATGAAAACAAGAATAAAACATGGGCAGATTTTAAGGACAATCCCAACAGTATATTTATGACCATGATTAGTAACCATAGAATAATAGCTGCTATTAGCATATAAAATACTTTGCTCCAAATAACTCTACTCGCAGAAATAAAACAAAGGTATATATAGCTCAAAGTTGTATAATATTTAGAAACATTAAAGCAACTAAACTCGGTAGAGAAACACTTTATCCTGCAACTTCAGACCGTGACAAAAAGGTCATTCAATTGCACCCATCCATATGCACAGCGGTCTCGCAACTTCTGAGCAACATTAGCCGCTGGATCAACCATCAATCATACTCTAGCGAGCTCCTTCTCTAAGGGTAATCTTGCAGCTGCATTGACCTTCATGTTCCCCACTAAAGTGAGTCAGCACATAAATAATTAATCATGAAAGTCAAATTATGAACAGAAGGTATACCTTCTCAATGCAATTTACAGTATCAAGTATATGGCAGAAATATGTGAGCTGCTTGTATAAATCCATCTCTGTATACTGTCGGTAGACAGATTAATACATTAGAAAACACATACATTTCTATAAATGTTCTGTCAACAATATGAGATTTGTATATACTATATACCTTTCTTACAAGCCGGCCATTACAACGAGGGTAGTTTGGACAGACAATTCCCCTCTCAGAATCACCCATCATCCGCAAGTTTATGCTACGAGTAGTATGCTTGCAAGTTTCTTCATCACACTAAAAAAAAGAAGTTTCAGATAACAATAGCTATATACCCCAGATATATGAGTAGAAGATAAATATAAGATTATTACCGTCATTAGACCCTTGTAGTACATTGAGATGAACCCATGTGCTTGCCTTATGACCTGGAATCACCAAAGGACCATTTAATACTAGTAATATCTGAAGGATCTTAGATTCTTAGTGCAGGATTTTTAGACAGAAAGCGGGAACATGGTGGCCGCAACTATTTGATTATGCAAATACTTCACATATAAACATTAGAGTAGAGGTGGGAAAAGGTGACACGACCAACTGACCCGACACAAAATCAACCCGGTATTAGCGGGTTTGGGTAGAAGGTGTTCACAAGTTAACACGACACGTTTATTAAACGAGTCAGGTTAGGGTTAAGGATGTTCAACCCATTTAATTAAACGGGTCGACCCAACATGACATGATTGCTTTATCATTAAAAAATAACAAACCCCACTAACACGACCCGAAATAAATGGGTTTGGGTCAAGGATTTTGACACGTATGTATAAATAGGTCGACCCGACATGACAAGATTGCTTTATCATAAAAAAAATAACAAAACCCGCTAACATGACCTGAAATAAACAGGTTTGGGTCAAAGATTTTGACACGAATGTATAAACAGGTTGACAAATCACGACCTGGTTACTAAACGGGTTGGGTTAGGGTTGAAATGTTGAATTGTTTGAACCCATTTATGTAAATGGGTTGACACGAACTCGACACGACACGTCACACGTTACCCACCTCAGCATAGCTTAAATAGGGAAAGGATTACCATCTGTAACCTTAAACACCACAAAATCAATTTGGCAAATTTAGAGGAACGGCCAGAAGATTCAATTCACCTGATTAGCAATCATTGCAGGTGAAATTCGACCAACATCCCCTTCCCCAGGACACCTGGGGCAATGCAATCTATGCCAGATATTGGAAGTAGATTCCTCCGGCTGAACCTCAGTAGGCTTTTCTGCGCTCGATTTACACAAAGAACTAAAGATACTTGGGCAGTCAAAAGTGCCAGAGCAGCTAAAACAAGACAATGTTAGAGGTTGACAACCTTGATATCTGCAGCAAGAATGCATAAAAGATCAACACCTTGACGATCAATTAATCTGTTAGGAAAGCTAAGTTGTCACAATGAAGGTTAGCAAAAAATGTTAATTAGAGTTTTAGAAACAATGGAACGACACAGCCCTCAGTATCAAAAGTAAAAAAACAAAACTGCACAGCAATAGTTCAGTGAATGTTTGGGGCTGCTACACAACCAAGCACTAATAAGAAAAACAGCAAATGTTTACCTGTCTTCATCATCAACAGAACACAGCAGCAAGCTGGAAGGAGCATTGTTGGTGATGTGAATTTGTTTACATTGAAACTGAACAGATAAATTCAAAATCAGTCACATGGAGCAAATGAAGGCATAACTGCAAAACCATACAAGTAGTTGATTGATGGTAGAGCTGGCAAAATCTGACTCAACCCGATAACCCAACCCGAACCCAACCCAATAATAGTGGGTTGGGTTGAGTTTTTCAACCCATTTAGCTAAATGGGTTGACCCAACCCAACCCGTTTAGTTTAATGAGTTGGGTTGGGCTGAAATTCTCAACCCGATTTCAACCCACTTAACCCATTAAGTATATAAATTGTAATAAAATTAGATTCAATAGTTGAATTGACGTACTGATCTAATATATCAATTTCATATTTTTACTTTTTTTTATTATGTTATAGATTGTTCACGCATTATGTAGCTGATTGTAATGTTTTAAAATCTAATGTTTTATCTTGATTCTTGAATATTAGAACTCAAAATATTGCTAGTTATTAAATAAATCGTGTTATTATGTGTAAATTATTCACAATGTGACTTGTAATATATATGGCTATCATGGGTTGTTGTTAGGTTCCACATAATAGTATAGACATATAGTTGGTATAACTTTATTTGATGCTAATGACAAAGTGATAATATTATTAAACGGGTTATTAGGTCGACCCATTTATTTATAAGGTTGGATTGGGTTGAGAATCTCAACCCGTTTAACTAAATGGATTGGGTTTGGGTTGGGGATTTCAACCCGTTTATATTAATGGGTCAACCCGAACCCAACCCAGGTCGACCCATTTACAGCTCTAATTGATGGTGAACTATATCACCTTGGATGAATCAAGCCCCAGACAGTCCGCTAGGCGTGCAGGGTTTGTACCCTGGATGGATGCACATAAACGTGAAACCACAGGATGAATCTGCAATGATAAACTCGAAGCTTCAGACTGATAAGGATTGTAGCAGGGACTATGTTTTTCACCTAGGTGCCAATATTTGGAAATATATATAGTTACAAATGAAAAAATTAACCTGTTGGGATAAGTAGTAATCGATGTCAATCATCCATTTGGAGTTATCTTTATTCAATTCGTCAGGATGCCTAGCTCGCTGAGCAATACTACCAGAAGTCCCTGAACCAGCCCCCTGCCAGATATACTCCATAGTAAACTAAAATCCATACTCGTGGCACTTTCTAAGTCAAATAATAAAAGATGCATATAGACAAACCTCCTCGTAACATATAATATATGGAACTGTGTCCCCCGCAGAATAACCAGTAGCATAACCATTCTGTTTCAGTCTCAGTGCAACCTATTATGAGATACAACACAAGAAATACTATAAGTTTGTATGTACCAAGTTACCAACTAGACAGACAGTTTCAAACAAGAAGAGCGTATACAATCACCTGAACATGTGGTTGATTTTTGGCATCAGGATAAGTTTCAGGTTGTTTTGTCAATGACTTTGTGATAATATATTTTTCAAGAGGTACTTCTCCTTTCCTCATTTCCTCTTGCACCTGTAACGACAGCAAGAGCTTAGTTTCTGAAAATTTCACACCATTCATAGTTGCTTCCTACTTTATCTTGAATCTTCCGTCTTTTCAGAGGATAAATATATTAGAATTATTAAAACTAAACAAAGCAGTTCTACTGTCTTAATTACTGACAATAGATTTAAGTCATGTCAATGCATCAATGAATATGGATGTTTAATTCTCCACACATTGCGTTTCTTCAATTTCAAACACTGACCAACAAATAAAAAGATTTTTTTGGTCACCTTCATAAGAGAACCGTGTATCGATTCCACAACATCCTCACAGGATCTGCAAGGAAAGGAAATCAATAGTTTAGCTGATTTCATCAGAGTAGGAAAGAATTAGAATTTTCCCAATTGTGAATTAGGAGGCTGGCGGCGGGGTGTGGGAATGGGGATGTGGTGGTTGTGAGAGCATGAATATATACCCCCCAGACAATATCTGACTCAGGCAGATATCGCCAACTTCCTTTGATAGAATGCTCCAATCACGGCGCACCATATCAAGACCCTTTCGTTCAATTACCTGAAACAACCATATTAATTTACAGTCATCATTTAAAGCAACCTCACTCAGAATATTCAATAAAGTTGCTATGGATACCTCATATGGTGTTCCATTCCGGAACTGCAATTTTACTGCAGCATACTTTTTCTTCTTGAGGAGCAGCATCCTTTTGTAATACCCATCCAAATCTATTTCCAAGCACCTATATTTTTTATTAACCTGAAAGGAAATGAACGACAGCAGAATCAGCACCAAATTTCAATACTGAGACACAGACTAATTAACTTTTACTCCAACACAAGGCATGCCTCTATAAGGAGGGGAGGGGTTGGGATGGAGCAAGAAATGAGACAAACTTTTAGAAAAGAATGTATCTCCAGATTTGGTTTATTTGAGGAGAGAGGAAAGTAAATTCCTCCAATTCCCTTACCATCCCTCCGTTTCACTTCCCCATCTTATAACCAATAATAGAATTTCATCCCTATCCTCTCTTAGGGCCCGTTTAGTTCACCAAATTGGAATGGAATGGTATGCACATCCATACCATAGTGGAATGGATTCAAAACCCCATACCAACTTGAAATTGTTTGGTTCAACTCTACAATAGATTCTATATCCATTCATGTTGTTTGATTCATTGAATTGGAATGGATTTTATATCAACTTTTTTTAAAAAAAATTAAGTAATTATACCATCTACTTTATTTTTAGATATAAATACACAATAAAAACAACTCATAATCAAAACAAAATTGCAATAAAGATAAAATTTGATTGATAATATTGGACAAATGGAAAAAAAAAAGAAAAGAAAAGAAAAAAGTTGCTTTAACAAATGCCCATAAAACTTGTTTCCAGTAGCAATCATCCAAAGGTCGAGCTACTTGTATATGTTCTTGTAAACAAATTCCGAAGAAATACTCAAAAACATAAGGTGAAATTTTGAAGAAATTTGATCAATTATAAACAAATTTCCCATGAATTCAACATGTTCTTGTAAATCAAAAACAAATAGTGGTGGCTAATTGAGTTCACCAGAGGAGAAGGTGGTCGTAGTTCAATTGGAGGAGAAGACGTGCGGTCATCAAAGTAAACCAGAGAAGGCGGTCATCAGAGTTCACCAGAAAAGAAGAGTTCATGGTAATAAAGAGAATTAAGGTTATGGGTGATATTGTTGTTGGGTGATAGTGATTTTCTCTCTCTTTATTTTAGGGTTTGAAACTTGCTTGGAATGGAGTTAGAATCTTAGGGGGAGGAGAGGGGATTGGGACTCCGATGGATTGGGGTGGAATTAGATATCCCCTGGTATGACATTCTACTATAAAAATACTTCACCAAACAATGACTGGTATGAAATCCATTCCATACCATTAAAAAAACACTCAACCAAACACCCCCTTAAATTTTTGACGGCTTGTTGCACACTCATTTGTCATTACCCACATCAGTATCCCGCAATTCTCCTTAAATGGAACAATTCAAAGCTGGCTATTTCTGTTAGATGAACACTGCAAGTCTACAACACTTGATTCAACATGCAACAAAAAATCTTTCTTTTTAAAAATGAGTAAACCATGGAAAAATTTAGACTTGTCACCTCTTGAATTACTTTCCCTGCAATGGCTTTCGCTTTCTCAATATCATCAAGACCACTATATATCATAATTGAATCTGTATCACCATATATAACCTGTCCAAGGTAAAAAAAAATTATCAGATATGATGGGACATGTAGCAATTGCAAAGCAATGAACAAGCTTGATGGTCTAACCTCTAAGTTCAGAGTGTTCTGCACAAGATCAACAGTACTTTGCAGAATATCTCTTCCCTGCATAGACATAGGAGGTTGCTTCAATGGATGCTCAAAGAACATATAGTATATAACTCCTGTTATTTCTATTTAAGGACATCTTACTTGTAGTGTTATAAGTTCAGCAAGGGGCTTTGCATAAAATCTTGAGTTGGAAAAACCCAAACATCCATAAATACTGCAGGGAAGAATAACAAGTTAAATGGTTTATATATATATATAGGGAAAAAATATAAAGAATGAATTATTTGCGTAGAAATCAATGAGAAAAACCAACCTGTTTGCAGTAAGTTTAAGTGCTTGTTGTTGTATGTCATATTGTTCAGCCTTGAGGCCTGATTCAGTCTTCATCCAAGACTTCACTTTCCGCCTCCTCTCAACCAAATTCTTAAGCAACTATGGCAAAATAATAGAACAATTATAGTTTCAAAAACTGTATAGTTACTATAGTAATAATAGAATCTAAATTCTATCAATGGATATCTAGAGAAAGCATCCAATAAGCTTCATATTAGCATTCCAGCTAAAGAGATTTTTCAAGTTTTTACTGCAAATCATCACAGAGATTGAACACTTTCCTAAAAATGTATTTATCCTGCTCTCACTATGATATCAGTAGCTCTTCCTCAACTAATCAGCAAAGAACTAGCATCTGTATATCACAGAGAGCAGTAGTAAAGCATTTGTGGACAAGGCCACAACCATGGTTTTAAATCTCGATTTCAGTCGCGATCGCGGTAATGGTCCCAGAATCACATTCACGGCCGTTGCGGATGGTTCGCGGCCATTGCGGCCTAATATCTCGGTTGCGGTAAGCTCAAAAACCTTTACAAAGCGACCGCGATGCGGTGGTGCGGCCTTGATTTAATACCATGGCCACAACTGCCTTTTTGAACTTAATTACTGTATCCCCAAGCATAACCTATCAGTAACAAAACAGTGGCAAACTCATCGAGAAGCATAAAAGATATAGAGGGTCATAATTTTAGAGACTAATTCAAGTTTCTTTTAATAGTGTCTTTCTAATAAACTATAGAAGATGTTCTGTTAAGAGAATGCGACTTTTTCCAGGCTAAGCTTGTCCTGATTGTAGTGCCTCTGATCAACTATAGATTATCCACAAAAGATCATGAAGTAGGTTGGACCAAGGAAGTAGCATATGCACTCGCGATAGAGCAGGTCACACGAACGTAGCACAAATACAGCACAGAGAATTGAGCCAGACAAGTCAACCAACATGTGCACAAAATTTAAAAACAATAATTGAAAAGATGAAACAAAATGAAGAGGGAACTTACCATACCTCAGGTAGAACTCCTGTTTTCTCAGAAGATGGTATGCGTGGAACTGATCCGTCAGCATATCTTTCAACTGTTGTGAAACAAATATTGTACTCCTGTCAGAGTACCAGATCCTCATTAGACAACTTGTCTCATAAGTTTTAACATGAGGAAACACTAGTGGGGAGATCAAACCTGAATGATAGAAGGATAAAGGCTATTGAAGTCCAAAAGCAACACATATTTGTCATATAGACCACTTTTGGGATCCAGAACCAATCCACCTGCATAAGTAGGACCTTTTTTGGCTTTTCCATTATCATCTTGTAAAGCCTCATTTTCATTGTTTAACTTATTCCGATCTACATCATCTCTGCTGTCCACTTTGCGTTTTGTCAATTTGTTCTCTTTTCCTCGAGAAAATTGTTTGTCAGGTACAATAAACTTCTTTCCATGGAAAGCATGTAACAGAAGATACTCCACCCGTTGTGCTCTAGCTCCCTGAAAGGGGAAATATAATATGCATAAATTTCTAAATGTAAGGAAACTCAGAAAAATGCTTCATATGGACTTGTCTGAAGTCTGAAAACTAACTTGTAGTGTCTTTCCCCAAAGGTTGCCACTAATATTAGTCAATTGACGTGTAAGTGGAAGAATGTTTAGGTGGAACATGAGTTCTATCGACAACCATGCATCTGTCTCGTTGCATTCTATCTGAAAAACAAACCATGTTAAACATAAACAAGGTAATAAACACATGAGCTTGAAGCAGAGGTAAATTTACACATTTGGTACTGTTGAAAAACATTCAAAATAATACTATTTCGTATATCCCTTCAAAAAGAAATATATAAAAACCTTCTACAACAACTAAAAGCCCTAGAATACCACAAACCACGAGTCATGACGCTGTGTAGAGAGGAATTAGCCCTTTAGTTACTAGCTTGTTTTCACTTCCTTCCTAATTTATTTTGCTGGTGACTGGACAAAGTCTAAGTTATAAATGACTCTGAAGTGAATATTATCTAGCTTATAGTGATTTGTGAGCAGTAAATCACCTTTAAGTCTGCAGAACTCATAAATGGCCACTTTTCAAACAAAAATGGAACACATGAAAGTAAAAACAATTATGACATACCAGATCCATAAGAGATTCAGTTGTTTGATACATTCTAGGAATATCTTTTGGTTCAATCTCCTTCCGATCTTTGTTCAGTTGTGATTTTGCTAGCTGTGTCAGTGAGTAGCTCACCTGCAAAACAAATTATCAGTTGACAAGTCAAAGCATACAGGTGCTTTAATGTCCAAGTAAAATTTTGACACCGTAAAACTATACCTCCTTTAAGAGGTCTCGTGAGCACACATAGGTGTCACACAAGAGGCGACCAGCAATACAGGACATTATTCCAGAACTTGCTCCTGATCCAAACACAGTGCTTCCTTTAGTCAATTTAGGCATTGTAGCCCTTTTGAGACGGCCTATCTTAGACCAGATACGGCTACTCCTGTCTTTTTTGCATGCCTGAAGAACTCGGATGTGAAAGAAATCAGGTTATAGTATATGTTATTAAAAACCTTTTAAAACATATCTACAGCAAGAAAGACACGTTCCTTTAGCTGGGGATGGAACTTAGACTCCCTTAAACTTCACACGAAATTTAGTGTTTAGAAAATCAAAAAAAGTATAGAAATAAATATATCATGCTGAATTCTGCATCAATTAAATATTATGCTAACTGCTAACACTAATATACCAATATGTTAACTTATATTTAAAGCACAGTGTATGGACTTGAACAACCTTATCAGTAGCTCATTAGAAAGTTTTATTCTAACAATTATACTGCATCTTCAACATGTTCATTTGTGGTATCAATTATTGTTCTTGTTAGTATAAATATTTATAAGTTAGACACTGAAGGAATGTCAGTTTGTCATCCACTCATCCCTGCAAAGAAAGGAGGGATTACAACACAAAAATGGCAAAAAGTACCTCCAAGACACAACGTCTTATGTCTCCAATAACAAAAAAGATTTAGGAATCAAGATACAATACTCATCAAACTATTAAATCATTTCCATGTCATTTCAAAGTGTTAACTCCAATTGTTTGAGATTCTGACTACATCGACTAATGAACAAACGGACTAGCTTCCATGTACTTCCTCCATATCAAATTATTTGATACACTTTAATAAAATATATCTCATATATATTATCAAAGTGTATCAACTAATTTGATACAGAGGAAGTATATGGTTTCATTTCAATGCATGCATATATCTCTAGGAAAATTTTGCAGAACAATAGCCAGTGTTTCAAAACAAGAATATGTACAGGACAACAGGTAAATGCAACTGCACCCACCTGAATTCTATGAAGGAGTACATCCAGATCAAATCCAGATATATTATGGCCCACAAGAACATCACTGTCCAACTTGTGCAGCTCCATCAGCAGACAATTTAATAAGCTTGTTTCACTGTAGAATAAAGATTACAAATAAATATGAGATGTGTACGAGCCTTAGCATTATCAAAAAGGGGGAGGGGGGAGTTTCAACAGGTAATAACAACAACAATGGAATCATGCCTGCTTGCATAAGCTAAAGTCCTTCCAGCTTTTCTATTCCTTTCTTTAGCTTCTGCAAGAAATCCCATGGGGTATACACCAATCTTCCTTACAACAGTATAATGACTAAGCACTTCAGGTCTCTTCCACTCTCGAGCCAGCATTGGAGTGTCAATCTGAAGATCAGAAACGAATGAAATGAAAATTTAAGCAAGAATAAAAATCATTGCAACCAAACAACACGCAGGATTGATGCCTTGACAAAGATTCAACGCTCCCCCCCTGGTCTCTTTCTGACACTCTTCACTCCCCCCAGATAAAAATCATCTCAAACATACCTTCGCTTCACTACATGAGATAATGGATGCTGAAACAATTTCATTGAAATTCTGTTTCTCATTGATAATTGTTTTCAGATTTATTGCTGATACAACGACTGGAGGATTCTCTCTATTGTTTTTTGACACCTGGATGACCTTTGGATCATCAACTGCTATCTCAAATTTGCACCAGCTCACCTGCCCAAAAGCAACTCTCAAATATTGATGCTGCAGATGGGAATATTTAAACCAGCATAGATGGACTTGCTTGCAAAACTCACCTGTTGACCCGAGGGGCAGGTAGAAAATTTTGACATCAACAACCAAGATGGTCCCATTATCTTTCTTTTAACCAGAAAGAGTTCCAGGGCACTGTCAATGAGATATCTATTAGTTTGATCCATGTCATATACATAATAATATAAACGCCTAATCAACACAAAAAGCACACATCCAAATTATCAAATTATTGAAATTAATGGGAACTTTGGCGACATTATAATAGGAAATCTTATGTCACATAGTAACCGTAAGTCCATGACTATCACACAAATATCGAAATTGATACCATTAGAGTAGTCACATTGTCAAGTACAAACTAAAGATTGATCAACAGAGTTTAACAATATTGTAGTAGTATTGTGTGTACAATGTATGACAAAGCATGAACGGCAGATAAATATCAAGGTGTTGTTTGGTTGGAATTGATTTCCGGTGGAAATCAATTTTCCTGGGAAGTGCTACAGTAAATTGGTGTTTGGTTTGCAAAGTTGTGGGAATTAGAAATTCCAACGGAAATTTCTTCATGTACGGTCATAGGAATTTACTCACCATGGGGTACCACGGTGAGTTAAAATTCCCGTGTCATTAACCCATTAATTTGGGATGAAATCTTGGCACATTTTGCTTAATTAAATAGAAATTCTCTCTCCTCATCTTTTATCCTTCCATCAGACCATCACTTTTTTCTTTTTTTTCATCATCATCACCATCATCATCATGTATGTAGCTTAATCCTCACAAGTCATAATATACCAAAATCATTACCATCTACCTTCATCATCACCATCATCAAGGTCATCCATCCTTCATCATCATCGTTTATCGTCATCACCTATCGAACGTCATTCCCATAGATCCACCTTCATCATCAGATTTGGGAAGATTCTACCATTGTTGAAAGAATTGAAGCAAAAGCTTCAGTTGGAGATCCACCTAACACTTGAATTGATCTTTCAAGTTGAGAGATTTCCAAGTATCATAGATCATTGTTTGTGATGAAGACTCGTTAGGTTTTTGTTGGTGGTGGGAAATTTGACCTGTGGTGGTGGTGATGGAGATTAGGTTGATGTGATGAAATTTGAGGCTGATGAGGGTGTTAAGAGGAGAGAGAGAGAGACACTGATGAGGATGAAAGGAATGAGGCTGATTTGTTTTTGGGAATAATTGTAAATTAATTGACATGGGAAATAAATTCCTATGGTGACAAGCAAACTGATTAATTTCATTACCCATGATTTTAACAAGGGAATTTATTTCCCATGAATTACAATTTCCTGTGTTAAATAAATTCCCGCATCAACCAAACGATACCCAAATCTGTATATTCACAAGATCACAATTTCCTGATTCTAAAGAGTCAATGTTAATTCTCATATACAGTTAAAACTGAGATAACCAACTTCCATTGACTAAATAATATCAACACAGAGACTTTCCTGCTCGGTAAAGAATTAACCTTGGTGACCAATGCATAAACATTGCAAAGCTCAACAAAGTTATTTAGATCTTGAACGATTAAAAGTGCTAATTAATAGAGACAAGTTTCAAAGACATTGCGGTATAGCTCTCCACTCTAGAATGCCTCCTAAACTCCTATTCAAAATTATAATAACAGTACAATATCCATATTAAAGATGAGAGGGTTAGACCTGAAATGCCTGCATTTGTCATAAGATATTGGGTGCTTACGACTCACCTTGAATGAGTCCCTAGCACTGCACAAAAGTTGTCTCCCTTAAGATCTGATGGGAGTGGAGGGTCCTGCAATTCGAACAATCACATAAATAATTTCCTACAATTCTACATATAATCAAGATAGTAACCACATGCGTAACAAGTTGACAAAAACCGCTCAGAATTTCAAAATCCAGAATTATCAAACTTGTGGTACCCCAAACAAAGATAAATGCTAATGTGTGTTTATGTAGCCACAAGCATGTTCAGTCGAACATGTTGGTTAGATAATCCACGTAAAGCAAATTACCTTGAATGAATAATTGATTTTGAGGACATAGTTCTCCCCATGAGGTATGTCAAAGCGCTCAAATGCATAGCTCCTCTACATCACGTTACAACATAACAAGACTCAGGAATTACGCAAAACAACCAGCACAAAGTAACAAATTTGAATTCCCAAAAATTAAAATACAAAAGATATACATAAGGGTATGATTCCAAACCTTAACAGGTGCCATGCTAAAATTTGTAACATTAAGGTCCATCAAATGTTTAGCAATTTCAGTTTTCAATTCTGATGCTACTTCCTAATAAATAGTGGCAGACAAAACAAGACAGTCAATGCAAGAGCATAGCAATAAAAGGGGGAAACAGAGAAATTGAAAAGGTTGAATCAACTAACATGAAGCTTAGAGCGAAACTCAGCAGCAGAAACCTTATTGTCTGCAAGGTCCTTCTCGAGCTTCAAGACTACCTCATTATGAAAAACAGAACCATTTGGGATAGCATATACACACCTCTGCATATTCTTTGCAACTACACAGCAGCTATGATATGCATTTGCTGCCTTAACCTGATAAAATTTAAATCCATATCAAATAATCATCACAGCCTTATAATATGAAATGTGGAACGGAGTATATATAATTATATACAAACAAGATATTAAACCACATGTAACTTACTTTGCCAAATAAATAAACTGTACCAAAATTAACCCCATAATCTTCAAAAGCGTCAAGTATGTAAAATGGCAATGACCCATCAGTCTCCACCGCAAGATCCGATTTCTCTTTCGAGTCCAACACGGAACACGTTCCAACCGGCTTATTCCAAACGCAGTTGTCTTCCCCTTCCACTAGATCATTCATTGCCTTCCACTCATCTGCTGCACTGAGAGTAATAACCTTTTCTTCCTTAATTTTAGCATTGAAGGCAAAAACCTTATCCTTAATAGAGTCAGCCTCGGCTTTAGCCTTCCACTCATCTGCTGCACTGAAAGTAATAACCTTTTCTTCCTTAATTTTAGCATTGAAAGCAAAAACCTTATCCTTAATCGAGTCAGCCTCGGCTTTAGCCTCAATTACATCCACCACCTTAACATCCCCACCATTGGATTCACCCTCAGATTGCTTTGTAGCGTTATCGAAACTCATATCATCCAAATTCTCCTGCTCCTCCAGACCACCCTTGTCATCAATCACCTCAACCCTTGGCGCCAAATCCGAAGATGATAAAACCCTATTATTATGACCTTCAACCTTGCTAGTAATTTCAACAGAAACTGGCTTCAATTTCTCAATCGGAGCCCTATCAACCAACCCAAACCCTAACCCTAAATTCTTTGATTGAGGCCGTCTCCTACACTCTCGATCTCCGTCATCAGGCGCAAACTCAGCAATTACATCATCCACAACACTGTCAGAAGACAGCAGCCCTCTTCTCTTATTCTCACACCTCTTCTTGAGCACCAAAGACGTAAACATGGAAGAAATCCGTTGTTTGCCCATCAAAGCAGCAGCAGCTGAGAGGGCATTAGCACTAGAAGAAGGCTTCTTCTCGTTCTCTCTTCTCTTCTTTCGCCTCGACTTGCCACTCTCTTCGCCGTCGATTTCTTCGTCGGACGAGAACGGCAAGCTAGCCTTATTCCAGTCCTCCTCCTCGCCGATGTCGACGTAGGCGTCCCCTGCGTCGCCGACGATGAAGTCGCTGAGCTCCTCGCGGCGTTTGGTGACTAGGGTTTTGTACTCGTCGTCGTCGACAGTGTCGTAAATGGGTGCGTCCATCTTGATGTTGTAGGAGTGGCGGCTTTCGCCCTTAAGATGGGCTTTGAGGCGTTCCAGGGCTTTTGATCTGGCCGGGGCTGTCACTCGGGTTCGCCGCCTTGACACCATCGCTGATTGATCTTCTTCCTCCATTGTTGTTGATTGTTATTAGTAGTCGTCTTTTTGTGGAGTTTGTTTGGGATTTTAGAGCATGTGTTGTATAGCACCACCTATTTTCCTGTAATCCTCCTCACTTAGTCACTTCCTGTTATTAATTCCAAAGAAAAATTAAATCAGAAAAAATGAAAATAAATGCCCAAAAAACAAAAAAAAAAAGTATATCAAAAACTAACTAGATCTAACCTTAAAATAAAGAAGAGGGAAGGCGGACGAGTGAGGCGGCGGCGGGGTGTGGTGTGGCGGCGGTAAGGCGTGGGGGTATTTTAAGGAGAGAGATAAGGGAGGAGAAAGAGATGAGGGAGTAGAGAGATAGAGAGGAGGGGTATATCTAATCTAACTGTATAATGAAAATGAATAACTATTTTCCCGCCCAATGTCATCCTCCTCCTTAAAAACAAAGTAAGGTGCATTCTATTCGTCTTAAAAAAAAAAAAAAAGTTTCAGCTTTAATAAGTTGAGATAAGTTACAATATGTTGAGATAAGGTCTAATAAGTTTCAATAAGGTTTAATAAGTTTCAATCAGGTTTAATAAGTTTTAATAAGTTTCAATCAGGTCTAATAAGTTCTAATTAGGTCTAATAAGTTACAATCTGGTCTAATAAGTTCCAATCAAGTCTAGATTATTGTTTTTAATTATTGATTAAATAAAATTAATTAAATTAATAATTACCTTAAATCACTCTTACACAACATAAACCAATTTTATTCTATCATTCTTGTTTTATAATATTTTTTGGGAAAAATTGTAAAAAATAAGTCAATCTTTATTCGGTCTTCTCAAATTAAGTCAACCTTTAGATTAACTCAAAATAAGTCAACCTATCACACATATCCGCTCAAATTAAGTTTTTTCACTAATTTATTGGTGGAGAAAGTTAACAATTTCAATGCAAAATTAAAGCGGTGTATTAACATGTTGTTGTTTATATGGTTTTCCATTGAAAATGTTAATTTAATCAACAAATAATTAGTGAAAAAACTTAATTTGAGAAGACATGTATATTAGGTTGACTTATTTTGAGTTAATCAAAAGGTTGACTTAATTTGAGAAGATCGGCTAAAGGTTGACTTATTTTTTACAATTTTTCCTATTTTTTGAGAAATTGATCAGAGTTCGATTGAATTAAACTAATTTTTTTTTATATTATAAAATAAAACCTATTTATTTATTTTGGGTTTTGATTTAATTTTGGTCCAAATTAAACTTTACACATCCTCCATATTATTATTACTTCATCCGTTCCAGTTTGTTAATTTTACTACAAGTGAATTAAGAAAAATTAAATATGCAGATAAATTGTTATTGGAATTGATAATATTAATTAATAATGTAATACCCCGAAATTTTGGGATATTTTAAATTTTTTCTTAATTAATTAATTATTTATTTAATTGATTATTATTTAATTAATTATTAAATTGGTTGTAGCAATCTAATTATTTCACCTTGACCTTACTTTAGCCCAATCATCAAACCCGAGCCCAAACTTTTTACCTTGTCTTGTCAAATAGGGTCAAAGCCCAAACCCTTCTTTTGTTAAACCCACGGCCCCCTTATTAATTTCTTTTATCTATCCTTTTTTATTCTATTCTATTTACAACCTAAACTAGTAATCTATATCTATTTTTGACCCTTCCTAAAAATCTGATTTTTATCCTAACTTACTTACTAAAGTTTAGGAATGGAACTACTGATTCATTCCATACGACTCCTTCTCCCCTTCCATTAAAATTGTTTTATTATATTTTTCTAACCAATAACTCTAACCACATCTATTTTGACCCCAACCAAAAATCTAACTTTTATCCTCCATCTAATTGTTTTATTTTATTCTTTCAACCTAAAATACTAAACTATACCTATTTTAATCCTAAACTACAAATAAAAACTAAACTACAAATAAAAAGTACAAATAAAACTCCTCCTTTTCCCCACACAAATACTTCCTTCACTTTATCAATTCAAACACCTTCATCAAAGAAAGTTCAATCTTTAGCCTTTAAAGATCGAACCATTCACCATCAATATTAGGTAATTGGATTGCTTTTGCTTAATCTTTAGGATAGACTAGTTTCATAGTTTTTAAAATATGGTTTGGAATTGTTTAGAACAATGTAGGATTGCTTAGAATTATGTAGAATATGTTTCGTATTGATTGTTTGCCTTGAATGAGGAATGTCGAGTGGTGCTATGATATTATCTTGATAATCTTGTGAAATCTTGATGAATCTTTATATCTTTTAATTAATTTTATGCTTAAATTAATTTATTTAATTGTATGTTTATATTGAATAATTGTATGGAAATTGTCTAATCTTGATCTCGATTTATTTTCTTGAATGTCGAGTGACTCATATAATATTTGGGTGAATTTGCAATATTTTCTTGAATTAAAATGATAATCGATCTTGGCTATTCAATTGTTCAATTAAAGTCTTAAATTAAAAAGAATATTTCTGTTCTTGTTGTTCTAAATTGTCGAGTCACTTAGAATAATTTTAGGGAGTTTCTTTACTGTTTTATTATGAACCATGATTTATTTCGTGGCAAAATTCGTCCTTTTCTTGCTTATAACAATTTAATCTTTCAAACCGGTAAAACTGTCCAGATTTAGTTTACGAATTATTCAAGAAACTTAATCAATTCGGATGGCTACGAAATTTAGGTGGAAGTCAGTAATAGTGTTTTACAGCTTGCGTTAATTTTTCGCAATTTTTAAAGTTCGTTTGCTATGGCAGAAAATCTGAAACTGATTTCAGCCTAATCTGATTTGTTAGTTATAAAATCTCTTAAAAATAGTAAATGACGTTATTTTTGGACGAAATTTATGCACGTTAAACCTTGAACCCATGTTTAACTCCCATCAAAATTTCTAGATTATTTGATACCTTTAGACGGTCGATCTTAATTAAATTCTTTAAATCAGATTGTGTAAAATAGTGTGATTAAATTATTAAAACATGTTATTTTTTTCCAATTCTTGAAATTGTTCTTGATGTTGTTAAGAAGGCCTAAATGTCGTGTGGTTCATGTAAATAAAAGAATGATTTTGATCTCGTTCTTGATTAATCTTGATGATCTATGGTTGTTGCATAATTCATATGTTAATTAAGTTAATTTATTTAATTATTGATGATTGCATTTAATTAATCAAAAGTGTCAAATTGGTTATTTTCCTCAAAAAAAATGTCGAGTCACCCAAAAGAATAAAGATAGGATTTTTATCATGTTTAGGTAATTTATGATGAATTTATTTAATTATTATTTTTTTTAGATTAAAATGTCGTGTGGTCTCATATTTTATTTGATCCGTTTTAGTTTAATTTTTGACTTACAATATTATTAAAAGGTAATTTTAGGAAGCATTATAATTATTATAATTAAAGAAATTAATAGGGATAAGTTGCAATACGAAGGAAAGTAACAACATAATTATTACCATTAAAAGGAATTAATAGGAATAAGTCGCAATATAAGGAAAGTAATAATATGAATACAGGAAAGGTTATGGGTAAAATATGACAAGATAAGTATTTCAGGGGAAGGTTTCCTTTGTATATGTGTATAGTATGAATTTCATGTATTTGTGACTGTATGGTATACGTATATTGTATGTATTTCTAACCATATTTTGCAGGTATTTTATACGTATTGTATACGTATTGTTATACGTACTTTGTACGTATTCCGTATGTATTTTTGTACGTATTCCATATGTATTTTTGTACGTATTTTTGTACGTATTCCGTATATATTTTTGTACGTATTTTTGTACGTATTCCGTATATATTTTGTACGTATTTTCGTACGCATTCCGTATGTATTTTTGTACGTATTTCCAAGTATTTCTGCATTATTTTTCCGCATGATGTTGGTCATTTTCGAGTGTTATAAGTTTAGTTTGGAGTTTGAGTCAAGTTAAGATGAACAAGATTGGATTAGAAGTTAAGCTATGACGATAAGGAATTGAGTTGAGGATTGGAATAGAACAGAACAGAATTGAATTGAATTGAAAAGATGATTAACTATGAAGTGACCACCTATCTAGTGGTTCATGTGCCATGAACATAGGTATAGTCAAAGCCACTGTCCTATCTTCGGATTGGGGACAGTTCTTGATCCCAATGCTTGGGGAGTAGATCCTTGTGGTTGACCCGGCATGAGCAAGGAAAGTTGGGGGGAGTAGATCTTCGTGGTTGACCTCTTACGAGCATATGACTGGTCACGGATTAGCACCTGATTGGGAAAGAACAGAAAAGAAGAGTCGTTGATGAGGATTAGAAGTCTAGAATTGGTTGAGCTGAGCTGAAGGTCTTGTTAAGGATGACTGGTATGATTGTTTTCCGCTGCGTACTTGATGTGATTGTTTGTTGACTTCTTTGCATGATGACTTGTTCGACAGTTCAGATGATCTGTTCTGATTATTATGTTTCTAATTGTGTTCTACTGATTAAGTAGAACAATCTAATTACTCACCACTGACTGTGGACCCCCCATTCTATTTCAGGTACAGGTGGTGATTGAGTTTAGGCTACGTATGGGCTGGGATTGTGAGCTAGCCAGCTTAGAAGTGACCCGATGACTAGTTTAGATTATGTTTATTTGATTTAGTAGTCTATTCTTTATTTTGTAATAGTAAAGGATATTGGTTTGATATTTATTTTGGGATTATCTAACAGTTTTTAATGAATAATATGATTAAGTTTTAGAGCTTCCGCTGTAGTTTATGAACCTAACTTTGAAGTTTTAGAAGTTAATGATCTGTGATTGTTGTTTTCTCCGAAAACAACGCTGCTAAATTACGGGTCGTTACAAATAATGGGTTTTGAAAAAAGAGATATTAATTATTACTACCTCCTTGAACGTAATTTAACAATAAAAAAGAACATAGATTCAAATGTACAGAATATTATCATTATTATCATTATGATCATCATTACTATTATTATTATTAATTTATTTTATTCAGTCATATAAAATACGTTCCAAGAAGTTTTAATCAGGTTTAATAAGTTATAATAAGGTCTAATAAGTTCTAATAAGGTCCAATAAGGTCCAATAAGTTCTAATAAGTTCCAATAAGGCCTAATAAGTTCCAATAAGTTCTAATAAGTTAAATAAGGTTTAATAAGTTAAATTAGGTCTAATAAGTTCAGATAAGTTCGGTTCAGATAAGTTCAGGTCTAATAAGTTGAAGAGAACGCACCCTAAATATTCTAAAATAACATATCCTTAGGCTCTAGTCGACTTAAATTCTAAAATAACATACCCTTATCAGTTTCAGATCTATTTCAGTTCATGTTCCCAAACATAACTTTAATTAGTCTTATGATTGATAAGATATCTAATCTATTGAAGCTTATTGTGTCAGTCAAAGATTTAGAGACGTTATGAGATCGGTGCTTTGCGATATAATCTCAGTCCAAATAAACCAATAATTCTAATATGCCGGTGAATTTGTTTATTGCTTTCATAATTTGAGTTTTCTTATAATACTCCGAATTTTTAAATCTAATTAATTGATATTAATTATTTTACAAGTCTAATTATTTTAAAAATGAAATAAATAAAATAAAAAGAAAAGAAAAGAAAAACACTCAATATTATGTATAAGCTCCATCACCCTTCACCATCATCTTCCACCTCCATCACCACCAATCACCATTGTTATCATCATCATTCAAGGAATCTCCACCATTTTTCCAACCAATCTCCAAACAAAACCTCTCCCCAAGTTTATCATCATCACCCTCTTACATCATCTAATTACATCACCATCTCCAAACAACTACAATAAGAAAATTTAAGATCAAATAAGAAAAAACCAAATCAGATAAGAAAAATTCAGAACATATTAGATAAGATTAGAAAAATTCAGACGAATAGAACACACCTCATAACTAACCCAAGTCAATAATGGTCAAAATTTTGCCGATTTAGAAAGTCTCACAATCGGAACACAATTCAACTTATAATTTTGTGGGTTTTTTCTTTATAAAACACTAGATAATACCCGAGCAAATGCTCGGTTTTAATTAATGGTTAGGAAAGATTTTTTTAGTGGTTACTATATTAGTATGAAAGTATTGATATATTATACCGAATAGAAGTATTGATATGTTGGGATGGATTATACGGGTTTAGAAAAGTTTTTTTTTGTTCCTACATTAGTCCTAACTCTATATCGTAATGCTCACAACTTTTGCAATTTAAGTTGTAACATAATGTTTACAACAATTTTTTTACTATATTTAGTGAAAGATTTATCTATATATGTGTAACTTTTTTATTTTTAAACCGACCTTATTTTTGTAGTGGACCTAATTAATTATTCATTTTTCACTATATTTCTCTTTAATTCCATTTTTTTCTAGGAGTCCGTATCACATACTTATGTAGCGAATATTACAATACGGATGTAGTATAAAAGATTAGTAGAGATATAAAAAAAAATTAATTATAATAAAATACACCCCATT
Organism: Salicornia ramosissima; assembly: GCA_951394345.1. Taxonomy (NCBI): domain Eukaryota; kingdom Viridiplantae; phylum Streptophyta; class Magnoliopsida; order Caryophyllales; family Amaranthaceae; genus Salicornia; species Salicornia ramosissima. The sequence goes on from OX596232.1 coordinate 43,360,946, forward strand.
TTTTAATATTTGTTCATTTGTGTTTTCATCAATACCAATAAACTAATAGAGTAATAGAAAAAGAAAAAAAATCATAAATTATGATAAAAGTTAAGCAAAAAAGTAAGAGAGAGAAGATGATAAAGTAACGTGAGAAAAATATACGAAGTATTAATAAATATAAAAGAATAAAATTTTACTATATTTAGATAATGTAGGAAGTCAGTGTTATTCCTGTAGGAACACTGCAAGAGGGGGGGTGAATTGCTGTGTGGAACTTATAGCTCAGATTTTCGTCAGAATCAAAAACCTAAAGGAACTTTGAGAAAAACGAAACGTAAAGAGACAAATTTCAACGAGAAAAACTTCTTGGCCCACGGAAGAAAAACTCCACTTTTATATAAAGGCCTTGTAAACTATTACAATCCTAAATTTCTCTCTGGACCTCGTGAGTTCCTGTAGGAACTTACGATTCTATTCTCTTTCTCTCTTTCTTTTTCCTTTCTCTTTCTCACGTCTCTTTCTTCTCTGTTCTCTCTAAGTTTTCACACTTCTCTTTTCTTTTTCTCAAATACAACTCAAAATAATAACTCTAGTATATTGAAATGCAAGTAAGAAACTGGATTGGAACTTTGGAACTTGACACAAACTCTAAGTAATATAAATCTGAAAGTATGCTCTCTTGTTGTGTGTGTGTCCTAACTCAGAATTATATGTGTGTATATATATAAATGAATGGTTATAAAATTGCTTGGAGAAAAAGCCTAATTAACCACCCATAACACCATTTACACGTCCACCACTCTCACTCACACACCACTAACTTTGACTCACTAACTTAAACAACCCACTAACTTAATTATTGACCTAAAAAATCAGAAATAATAAGTTAAGTAATTTACCTAAAAAATAGATTAATTAATAAAATAAAAATAAAAACCGGTTTTTTCTTTTTTTATTTTTTCGAAATTTTTCCTTTTTTTTATTTTAAAATTCTAAAACTTTAAATTAATTTTTAAAACCAAAAATAAACTAATAAAATAAAAAGAAATCAGAATTAAAAAGTAACCAACTAAATCCTAAAATTAAGGAGACTAATTTGACTACTAACTAATTCAAAAACACTTACCCACTATTCCTAAAATTAGGCTGTACTAATTCAGTTAGTCTTTGACCATTTTAAACCAGTTAAAACAGTCAAGGAGTTGTTTAAACAGTCCCTAAAAAGTAGCAACAGTCGTGGACTAAAATAACTAACTGATTCGACACAAGTTCCTCTGGGAGCATGACCCAAAGTTCCTCTGACAGACACGACTAAGTTCCAACCAGACTTAAATGTATTAATATACTTACATTTACCCTAGAACATTATATTATAACATTCATGGATGATTCTCTTCTCTTCAACAAGTAATTCGTTGGAATACTTGAAGTTCTTCTCATGTTCCTTGCTGAATTCTCTTCAGGAACTTCTCTGATTTCTCTGTAGAAACTTGACAGCAACATTTTCGATTCATGATTCGAACCTTCACTTGAATTACCATCTTGTTTCTTCAAATGATTGAATCTTCATGCTTGAATCTTCAATGCTTATTTATCTTCAAGATCTAAAATTCTCCAAGAACTCAAAGATACTTATTAGTAATTAAGTTTGAGGTTTATGTCATCATCAAAACATAAAAGGAATATGTCAACAATTTCCCCCTTTTTGATGATGACAAACCAAGGCAAACTTAATTGAAAACTAAAACAAATATACTCGTTGAAAAAAAAAAGGATTTTTTAATTTTTTTGATTTTTCCATTTTACAAAACATAAAACTATTAAACTAAATATTTTGGAATTTTTAATTTTTAATTTTTTGTGGTTTTTATTTTGAAAAATAAAAGCAAATTAAACTAATTAAGAACTAAATTAAACTACCAAAGGTATATACATCTTAACTCCACATGGAATCAAGAAAGTTAGTTAACTATTCACAAGTTAGTAAATTATTCACAAGTTAGGAACTTCATTTCATATGAGAATAAGATGAAAAATAAGACGAAAAAGAATAAAGTTAGTTTGCCAATTATTCTTCCCCCTTTTGGCATCATCAAATCAAAATCATCATGCCTCAAACAGTTTTTATCACAGCACCATTAAACCAGTAATGGCAGATACCTGATCTCTAGAATAAGAAAACAACTCAAGTAGCAATCTAGCAATATTAGTCATCATAATAGCATCAAGGATGAAATTAGCAAAATATAGCATATATATGTTCCAAGGACAAAAGAAAAATAGAAAGTAGCGACTACCCGACTACAAAAACGCAAAAGAAAGAAATGAAAATGTCAAAGAAGAAAATAAAATAAAACCTAAATCATGTTCATCAAATTATAACCAAATCGAAGTTAGTTCAAAAGAATTAGTGTAAATGAGCTAAGAAGAGGCTAGGTGGCAGGTTAAGCATCATCAGGAACTTCCGTGGGGGGAACATTAATAGATGCTCCAGAAGTTCCTGTGGTATCATCAGGTGAAGTTCCAGCAGCAACTTTAGCTTTTTGAGGCACCCCATGATTTCATTCATTCTCTTCCTACGAAATAGTAACCATGCCACTCAAAGGCTGTCTTAACATGAATGTTTTCCCCTCAATATCTTCTTAATAGTCCTTTAACAACTCAAGTTCCTTCAGAATTTTCAGAAGGACTTCCTCCTCTACTTGTTCCTTCAGAATTTGCAGCACTAAGAACAAGTAATTTTACTACCCTCCTATCATCATCAACATCTAAATTCACAGTATGGACCTCTCCCTTGTTTTTTTTTTTTTCCATCCCTAATTTCAATTCCCGTACAGCTCGAGTAGAACATTAAAGCTTAATAGTTGAATCATCTACTTCTTTTCTTTGCTTGGATTCCCCCTTAGATGATGCTAGGGTTTTGATCTTGTTGTGTAGGTTCTTTGGGTTTGATTGGAAGAGTGGGTAGTAGAGGAAAAATAATTGAAGGTTCATGATTTTTTTTTTTTTTTTTTTTTTAAAAAAAAGATGGATAAAATGAATGTGGTTTTGGAGATAGATAGAAAATGACGTGAGTGAGAGAGGGAGGAATATGTGGATGGCTGGAGGAGAATAAGAGTAATTTGTTTAGCTAGTAAAAGATTCTCCCATTGACTCTCCTTATTTTTAGGTAGAGGTTTAAACAAGTTTGAATTAATCAGTTATAAAATTTTGAACATGATGACTCTTCTAAATTGACTCTCCTAATGGGTAGATTTAAAATGAAAAATAATTTGTGGAAAAAGAAATTAATTTGTGGAAAAATAAATTAATTTGAGGAATAAATTAATTTATATAAAAAGAATAAAGAAATAAAATAAAAAACATAGGAACATATTGATGCACACATTTAATTCATCATCCAAATAGCAATCATGAAAATAAGAGTAATATTGACAGACATTTACGAGCATAAATCTCAAATTCCATCAGGAACATGCTTTCGCACCATAATTGCAATGAAAATTGTTCTAGGAACTTTAATCATTGAGTTGACGTACCTGGAGAAACTTCTTGGCAAATTACCTTAATTTGATCATCCCAAGTTCCATCCGCAATTTCTCATATCTTTCTCTATTCAATGGCTTAGTTAATATGTCAGCAATTTGATCTTCAGTTTGACAAAATTCAAGTTTTATCAGACCTTTTTCTACATTGTCCTTTAGAAAATGATGACGTATGTGAATGTGTTTCACACGTGAATGGTGAACTGGATCTTTTGATATACAAATGGCACTAGTATTATCACAATATATAGGAATACAATTATAATTAATACCAAAGTCCCTTAGTTGTTATTTTATCCAAAGCAGTTGTGAACAACATGCAGCAGCTGCTACATATTCGGCTTCTGCAGTGGATAGAGCAACTGTGTTTTGCTTCTTGGAACTCCAAGAAACTAAACGCGTTCCAAGGAACTGAACCATACCTGAAGTGCTTTTCCTATTCACCAAATCACCGGCATAATCTGCATCAGCAAATCCCTTGAGTTCAAACGTGTCATTGTGAGGATAGAACAATGTTAGATCATCAGTTCCTTTCAGATATCTCAATATCCTCTTGACTGCAGTGAGATGTGACTCCTTTGGATTTGCTTGGAACCTAGCACATACACCAACACTAAAAGAAATATCTGGTCTACTAGCAGTTAGATACAATAAGGAACCTATCATACCTCTATATTGCTTTTCACTCACACTAGTTCCTTTGGGATCTTCATCCAATCTGGTGTTAGTTCCCATAGGAGTGTGATTTATTTTGGATGTTTCCATCCCAAATTTCTTTAGAAGTTCCTTTATGTATTTTTGTTGATGAATATAAATTCCCTTTTCAGTTTGCTTTATTTGCAAACTAAGAAAGAAATTTAACTCACCCATCATGCTCATCTCGAATTCCTTGCTCATTAAATTTGCAAATTCCTGACACAAAGATTCGTTAGTAGCACCAAATATTATATCATCTACATAGATTTGGACAATGAGAAGATCAGTTCCTTTGGATTTTAGAAATAAAGTTTTATCAACTTTTCCTCTTTTAAATTCATTTTCCAAAAGGAACTTGGACAACCTCTCATACCATGCTCTAGGAGCTTGCTTCAACCCATAAAGGGCCTTGTCAAGCTTATAGATATGGTTAGGAAATTTAGAGTTTTCAAAACCAGGAGGTTGTTCCACATAAACTTCCTCATTTAAAAATCCATTTAAAAAAGCACATTTAACATCCATTTGATATAATTTAAAACCCATGAACGAAGCAATATCAATTAAAATTCTAATAGCTTCTAACCTTGCTACCGGAGCAAATGTTTCTTCATAATCTATCCCCTCTTGTTGATTGTATCCTTTTACAACTAACCTGGCCTTGTTCCTGACGATCGTGCCATGTTCATCTAGCTTGTTCCTGAACACCCACTTCAATCCAATTACCTTTTGGTGTTCCGGCTTTGGTTCAAGGTGCCACACCTTGTTCCTTTCAAACTGATTGAGTTCATCCTGCATGGCTAGTATCCAATCTGCATTCTCAAGTGCTTCTATGTGATTTCGAGGCTCGATGATGGATAGGAACACACCATGGGCACAGAAGTTCCTGATCTGAGTTCTGGTCTGAATTCCTTTCCCTATATCACTTATGATAAGATCAAGAGGGTGGGACTTCTGATATTTCCAAGGTTTTGGTTCAAAGTCTCTGATTGGAACTGGTCTTTCTACAGTCTCTTCAGGAACTCTGATCTCTTCTTCTAAGTTCCCTGCAGTCTCTGGAACTTCCCCCTGAGTTCCTTCAGGAACTGGCTCTTCTTGTCTTTCAACATGAGGTCGTTCTTCTGGGATATTTGCTCTTTCTTTATTATTGGATGTTAACTCTTCTTCATCTGGATCCTTTCTAACCAAGCCTATCTCTAAGTCCTCAAGTTCCTGCAAAAAGTTAGTATCACTATTTACATAAGGGTTAGTTTCATCAAATAAGATATGTACACTTTCCTCGACACTTAATGTCCTCTTGTTATAGACTCTATATGCTTTACTATCAGTGGCATATCCTAGGAACACGGCTTCATCACTTCTCTCATCAAACTTCCCTAAGTTCCTTTTACCATTATTGTGCACGAAGCACTTACAACCAAAAGATCTCAAGTGAGAAATGTTAGGTTTTCTTCCTTTCATTAGTTCATAGGGAGTTTTGTTTGTGATGGGTCTTAACATGATTCTATTGATTATATAACATGCCGTATTAACGGCCTCAGCCCAGAAGTTCCTAGGTAATCCACTTGCAATAAGCATTGTTCTTGCTATGTCTTCTAAAGTCCTTTTTTCCTCTCCACAACACCATTTTGCTGTGGTGTCCTAGGAGCGGAAAAGTTATGATCCATGCCATTTTCCCTGCAAAACTCATCAAACTTTTGATTTTCAAATTCAGTTCCATGGTCAGATCGTAAGTGAATTAATTGACAACCACTCGACTTTTGTATCTTCTTAGCAAAGCAAACAAATTCTTCAAAAGTCTCATCTTTGTTATGAAGAAACATTGTCCAAGTAAATCTTGAGTAATCATTAACTATGACTAAGACATACAATTTTCCACTTCTACTTTGTACTCTCATGGGCCCACACAAATCCATGTGAATAAGTTCTAATGGTTTTGTGGTGCTCACGAGCTTTTTGCTTTTAAAGGAACTTCTAACATGCTTGCCTTTAGCACATGCATCACACAATTTATCACATTGGAACTTGATGTTTGGTAAACCAGCAACTAGTTCCTTTGTTCTCAATTTATCCAGTAGAGAAAGGGTAGCATGTCCCATTCGTTTATGCCAAAGTAGTGGATCATCCTCAATGACACTTAGACAAGTAAGGGTAGTTTTCGGAATTGCTTCAAGGTTCACAGTGTATGTGTTCCCATTGCGTTTCCCTTCAAGAATGATTTTATTAGTGTCATTGTTGATGATTCTACAACACTAATTAGTAAAATGTATAGAGTTTCCTTTATCACAGAATTGCGAAATACTAAACAAGTTGTGCTTCAAACCATCTACAAGAAAGACATTATCTATGCTATGGGAACTTGACTTACCTACCTTACCTACGGCAATAATATTACCTTTCTGATTGTCACCGAACGTCACAGTTCCCCCTGAGTAGGCTACTAGTGAGAGAAAGTTTGATTTGTCTCCAGTCATGTGCTTGGAACATCCACTGTCGAGGTACCATGTGGTGTTCCCCCTCACTAGTTCCTGCAAGAATAATTAATGGTTAGGTTGAGGAACCCAGGTTTCCTTGGGTTCCTTTGTAGAAATATCATCATAAGTTTTTTCAATCCATTTAACATGTCTATGATTCTGATTCAAGCTGTTGTTCCTCTTGAAACACTGGTCTTTCAGATGACCTGAGTTCCCGCAGAACAGACAGACTTTGCTGCTTGGAAGTTCCACATACTTTTTCTGATTGCTCCCTTTTTGTTTATAATTAAAACCTAGACCTCCGGTCCTCTTTTCTTGGGCATTCAGAATCCATTGTGGAACTTCTCGTTGATTATCTTTATCCCCTTTTATTTCAGTAAGTTCCTCTGTCAATTTCTTATTATCAGATTTTACTTTTTCCAGATCAGTCTTGAGTTCCTTCAGATCAGAAACCCTAGAGGAACTTTCATTCGAATTTTCAGATTTCAAACTAAGATTAATCAACTTATAGCAGTTAAGTTCCATTGTTGTTTGGCTTAATTCTTTTTCAAGATTTTTAACCTTAGTCATTAAAACATTGTTTTTATCAAATAGGTCAAAGAATCTATTTTCAGTTTCAACTTTATTACCCTTAAGCCAATCACTATGTTCCCTGCTTACTTTGAGTGCGTTTTCACACTCATTCTTTTCTTTCTTAACAGTCATCCAGTTCTTATGAAAATCAATAACTAAATCAACAAGTTTTTGTTTAGGCAGAGAATTTAAATAATAAGGATTTAGGCTTACCTTCTCCTCGAGTTCCTGTGGGAAGTCTGGCACATCAGATCTTGCCATTAAACACAATTGGGCCGTTTCCTCTTCAGGCTGTTCCTCCACCTCTTCTTCTGATTCAGAATCACCCCATGCTGCTATCATCGCTTTTCGAACATCATTTTTGGAAAACGAAGGCTTGTAGTATTTTTCTTTGTTGTAATCCTTCTTTTCCTTAAATGATTCCTTCCCTTTGGACTTGGTTTTCTCATTTTCCCATTGTGGACATTCCTTGATGAAGTGATCAGTGGAGCCGCACTTGTGACATCCAAAGTCCTTTTTGGAACTCGTCAGTTTCTTTCCAGAGTTCCTGAAGGAACTTCGGTTTCTGTTGAAGGCTCTTTTGAATCTTCTAACGAGCATAGCAGTCTCGTCATCTTCTTCGGTATCACTCTCTTCTGCCTTCAATGCTAACCCCTTGTTCTTGGAACCTTCTCCGCTGGTTCCCAGATGTAGTTCATGGGTTAGCAAAGAACCCGCTAATTGTTCGATGTTGAACTTCGTCATGTCCTTTGATTCCATAAGTGCTGTTACTTTAGATCTCCATCTATCGTCTTATGGTAGACTCCTTAAGATCTTTCTAACCTGTTCATCAATGGGTATTTCTCTTCCAAGGGAAACAAGCTCATTTATGATGTTAGTGAAATGAGTAAGCATATCTTGAATAGATTCCTTAGGCATCATCTCGAATCTTTCATATTTAGAGATCAATAAATCAATTTTAGACCTTTTAACTTCATTAGTACCTTCGTGAGTTATCTGTAGTAAATCCCAAATTTGTTTTGCGCTCTTGCACCCCATAATACGATTATGTTCATGGGGTCCAAGACCACAATGAAGCAATTTTATGGCCTTTGCATTAATTTCCATTTTTTCAAAGTCTTCACGTTCATATTCAGAAATTTCCTTAGGGACTATCTCATTATTAGCATTGGTTTTGGTTACCTGATAGTCACCGACTTCCACGACTCTCCATACCTGATAATTTTCGGCTTTGATGTAGATCTCCATGCGATTTTTCCAGTATGCATAAAATTTCCCATTAAACATGGGAGGTCTCTGAGATGAGTACCCTTCTTCCAATTTCTCGCAAGTGTTCATACTGCCCGGATCTCTCGTCAAGGTGTCTTGAACGGTCTGAGTTCCTGCTCTGATACCAATTGTTATTCCTGTAGGAACACTGCAAGAAGGGGGGTGAATTGCTGTGTGGAACTTATAGCTCAGATTTTCGTCAGAATCAAAAACCTAAAGGAACTTTGAGAAAAACGAAACGTAAAGAGACAAATTTCAACGAGAAAAACTTCTTGGCCCACGGAAGAAAAACTCCACTTTTATATAAAGGCCTTGTAAACTATTACAATCCTAAATTTCTCTCTGGACCTCGTGAGTTCCTGTAGGAACTTACGATTCTATTCTCTTTCTCTCTTTCTTTTTCCTTTCTCTTTCTCACGTCTCTTTCTTCTCTGTTCTCTCTAAGTTTTCACACTTCTCTTTTCTTTTTCTTAAATACAACTCAAAATAATAACTCTAGTATATTGAAATGCAAGTAAGAAACTGGATTGGAACTTTGGAACTTGACACAAACTCTAAGTAATATAAATCTGAAAGTATGCTCTCTTGTTGTGTGTGTGTCCTAACTCAGAATTATATGTGTGTATATATATAAATGAATGGTTATAAAATTGCTTGGAGAAAAAGCCTAATTAACCACCCATAACACCATTTACACGTCCACCACTCTCACTCACACACCACTAACTTTGACTCACTAACTTAAACAACCCACTAACTTAATTATTGACCTAAAAAATCAGAAATAATAAGTTAAGTAATTTACCTAAAAAATAGATTAATTAATAAAATAAAAATAAAAACCGGTTTTTTCTTTTTTTATTTTTCCGAAATTTTTCCTTTTTTTTTATTTTAAAATTCTAAAACTTTAAATTAATTTTTAAAACCAAAAATAAACTAATAAAATAAAAAGAAATCAGAATTAAAAAGTAACCAACTAAATCCTAAAATTAAGGAGACTAATTTGACTACTAACTAATTCAAAAACACTTACCCACTATTCCTAAAATTAGGTTGTACTAATTCAGTTAGTCTTTGACCATTTTAAACCAGTTAAAACAGTCAAGGAGTTGTTTAAACAGTCCCTAAAAAGTAGCAACAGTCGTGGACTAAAATAACTAACTGATTCGACACAAGTTCCTCTGGGAGCATGACCCAAAGTTCCTCTGACAGACACGACTAAGTTCCAACCAGACTTAAATGCATTAATATACTTACATTTACCCTAGAACATTATATTATAACATTCATGGATGATTCTCTTCTCTTCAACAAGTAATTCGTTGGAATACTTGAAGTTCTTCTCATGTTCCTTGCTGAATTCTCTTCAGGAACTTCTCTGATTTCTCTGTAGAAACTTGACAGCAACATCTTCGATTCATGATTCGAACCTTCACTTGAATTACCATCTTGTTTCTTCAAATGATTGAATCTTCATGCTTGAATCTTCAATGCTTATTTATCTTCAAGATCTAAAATTCTCCAAGAACTCAAAGATACTTATTAGTAATTAAGTTTGAGGTTTATGTCCTCATCAAAACATAAAAGGAATATGTCAACAGTCAGCAAATTAAAATGAAAACAGCCCAAAAAAGGAAAGTATGCATATTAAATAAAGAAAAGTGAGTAATTTAATTAGTAAAAAAAAATTATGTAAATGTTTTTCAATTATTATGTCAAAGTTTTTTTTAATATTATTTTAGTTTAAGAAGATATTTGTTATATATTTTATTTATTTATTTATTAGAGTATTAATTATTAGAGTATTAATTATGGTATTAAATATAGAGAGAGGTAGAAAAGTGAGATAGAAGATAGATATAGATTTTTTTTGGTTAGGAGGGAAAAATGGTAGTTTGGGAAGGAAAGGGGGTATATTTTAGTGGTAAGAGTTTTAGTAAGGTATATATATATATATATATATGTATATATATATATATATAGATAGATTTATTTAGTTTAGTGTACTTAGTTTTATTTAAGATGGTTGAGTATTTGAAGATTTTATAAACACTTGTATTTCATCACATTAACAAATTCATCATGGAATCACGTAACAAATTATACAAGTTGTAATATTAAAATCAATTGTTACGATAATTACTTGTATTTTTAATTTAGTGTGTGGATAACACATTTGTGGTCACTCGTTAATTATCAAGTTGATATGGTTATAGCTCTACTATGGCTTGGAGAATAAGAAATCAGAGTGATGAGTCGAAGAAGATAGTGAGAGAATGAGAGATAGAAAAAGAATTAGAGAGAGAGAAAGATAGAGAGAGAAGTGGGAAAATTAGTTATGATCATTCATAACTACTCAGTAATTGGGGTTGGCTAATTATAGCAAGCTCAACAACCTCATTACACGTTACAAGGCGAATAACAGAAAATTACTACAATGAAAAGGGAAAAACTGTTAAATGCATTAACAAGATAATTAAGCCTAAAAATGTAATAACAAGCATAATGATAATTGATAAATGGACTAATGGAAATAGGTATTCCCTTATCAATGCTCCCTCATCAAGACAGACTTATTCTCAAGTCTAAGATGCCAAAGCAGGAAATTGAGCTTCTACTTCTCGTGCACCCATCCAGGAAGCTTAATGAGAGGGTTTCTCCACCCATTCAATGTGTAGGGTAGGCACTCCCTTAACAGTAATAATTCTACTATCAATGATTGCCTTTGGAATGAAGTTAGCTCCAGAAGATTGCTCAATGGAATCAGGTATCACTACTAATTGAGGCAAAGCATCCCCCTTAAATGCCTTTAGCGAAGAGACATGGAACACATTATGGATTTTGGCTTGAGGAGGAAGTTGAATCTTGTAAGCTACCTTACCAACAGGAGCAAAAACCTTGAAGGGGCCAAAATATCTTGCTGCCAGCTTCTGGTTGGTCCTTTGATGCACTAACTGTTGCCTATAATTCTGCAACTTAAGCCATACCCAATCCCCTACACTAAAAGATCTCTCAGATCTCCTTTTATCAGCCTGTACTTTCATTCTTGCTTGAGCTTGCAGCAGTGTAGCCCTGAGAACACTAATCATTTCCTCTCTCTTCTGCATGCTTCTGTTTACCACAACATTAGATGATTCTCCTGGGAGATAAGGGGGGTGCAGAGAAGGTGGTTGATTGTAAACAACCTGATAAGGGGTGAGCTGGGTAGCTGTGTGGTAATGAGTGTTGTACCACCACTTAGCTATAGGAAGATACTTGCACCATTCCTTAGGTTCTTCACTGTTAGTGCATCTTAGGTATGTTTCAATACACCTATTGATAACTTCAGCCTGTCCATCTATTTCAGGGTGGTAAGCAGAAAAAAGAAGGAATTTTGTCTGATGTAAAGTGAAGAGCCCTTGCCAAAATTGACTTGGAAAGATTGGATCCTTGTCACAGACTATACTTCTTGGCCACCCATGTTGTTTGAAAACATGGTTAAGGTAGCATTGTGCTACTTCTATGGCTGTAAATGGATGGGACATAGCCATGAAATGTGCATATTTGCTAAGCCTATCCACCACTACCAGAATCACATCCTTCCCCATGGACTTTGGCAACCCAAAAATAAAATCCATGGACACATCCACCCACACTTCTTTAGGAACATGCAATGGTTGTAACTTCCCAAGCTTAGCAGCAGTATCGTACTTAGAAGCCTGACAGACCTTACACTTTCTGATAAACAGGCTCACATCCTTGGTCAAACCCTTCCAATAGAATAAGTTATTAATTCTCTTCAATGTTTTCTCTCTCCCTGAATGTCCTGCTTCAAGTGAAGCATGTTGCCAATGAAGTAGTTTTTTTCCTCAGTTCTTCATTGGGACCAATGACTATCTTCCCCCTTTCTTCTCAACAGCCCATCTTGGTAAGAAAAATGAGGCACATCTTCTTGTTGCTGTAATTTAGTGATGATGTCCTCAGTATTACGATCCAAGGTGTAAGTAGCCACAATTGACCCCAGAAGGTTAGAATCCACCACTATCACTGCTTAGCACAATATTTGAGCCCCTTGCACTCTAGACAAAGCATCAGCTACCCTGTTCTCTTTTCCAGCCTTATACTGTATCTCATAGTCAAATTCCATTAGCTTATAAAGCCAAAATTGTTGGAAGGGAGTTGAGATCTTCTGCTGTAGAAGCCACTTCAATCTCTTTTGATTTGTCTTGACTATGAAATGAGGATTAATCAGATATTGCTCCCATTTTTTAACAGCAAACACCATAGCTAGAGGTTCCTTCTCATATACAGACAATTTCTGCAATTTAGGACCAGGTGCTTTGATTATGAAGGCTATTGGGTGCCCCTCCTGCATTAATACTGCCCCAATACCTAGCTAAGAAGCATCAGTTTCTACCACAAAAGCTTTTGAGAAGTCTGGTATAGCCAAAACCGGAGAAGTGGTTAAAGCCTGCTTGAGTTGTTTAAATGCCTGTTGTGTTGTTGCTGTCCACACAAATGCACCCTTATTCAGTAGGTCAGTTAGAGGTTTACTAATCATGGCATACCCTCTAACAAACCTTCTATAATATCCATTGAACCCTAGAAAACTTTTGAGCTCCTTAACTGTGGTTGGTGTTGGCCAAGACTGAATTGCACCAATCTTGGTTGGATCAGTTTTGTAACGACTCGTATTTTAGCAACGTTGTTTTCAGATAAAACAACAATACGAATCGTCAATAACTATCTGTAGACACTAAAATTTTGTAAGTGTCAAATTTAAATTAATTATTTTAGGGTTAAAATAATATTATTAACTCGATTTAATTAATTTATCCCAAAAGGGTTTCCTGAATTATACAAATGTAATTCGGTTCATCATAAATATTTGAATCAGTTTATAGTGCTGGTCCAAATAAAATATTAAAAGGACAAAAAAAGGGAAAGTGGACTGAATCCCCCAAGTACCGAGTCCAATATAATCAAAAGTGGGCCGGATTCATCAAAGCCCAAACACTAACTAAGGGCCCATGTAGAGGGTACCTACCTCTATAAATATAACCCTCTCCCTTAAAAAAAAAAAAGAAAGTTCATTTTGTTAGAAAACACTCAAAACTTCTCTGCAAAACTCTCTCAAACTCTCTCTGCAATTAGTTATTAAGCACTACAAATTGTGCCAACTGATTGGAGACCTTCAAACAAATTCGAGTGATATTCAAGCTTCAAGAAGCTCTCATTCGAACAAACTCAAGCAAACATTCGAATACGCTCAAACAAGTGTTCGAATACGTTAAAACAACCTTCGAATCTAGGCTGACGTCGCGAACACGTCAATCTACATTTTAAGTCGTGTGACAACGTCAAGCGACCTGCAGTTGTAGGACGGAATCAGAGGACTTAGTTTATTTTTATATAAACTTGTAATAGAGATTGTACCCGCACTTAAATTATTAATAAAATTCATTTGTTGCTTTATTTCCCGTCTTATTTATTTAGACTCGAAATTTTGTGTTAACACTATCTACTTTCAATATTAAATTAATAAATTCACAGCATAAGCTCTAAACTTAATCATTTTATTACTGAAACAATAGAGTCATCCCAAAAATAATAGAAATGGCAGGTCCTTTATTACAACCCAAAACTACTAAATATGAAAATAACAGGGAGAAAACAGGAAATAAACAGGAGCCTTATCTGCTCGCCAACACTCAACCCGACTCTAAACTCTATCCTGAATATCTGCAAAATAAAAATTAGGGGTCCACCATCAGTGGCGAGTAACTAGACGGTTCCACTTAGCAATGGAACCAAACAACATAAAACAATAGATCAAATAGAAGGCACATAACGACCAAAACATCCTTATCAAAGTTAAAATAACATAATCATACAACAGAGAGCACAAGCAGCGGAAAACCTCATTAAATACCAAATTCAAACATTACGATATATATACAACAATAGAAATATTAATCAACGGCGGACATCAAGAATTAACCGATACAACTGAAGTCGATACAACAAGTAAATCCCTGACACGATTCATCACCGATGAATTGATAACAACAAACAAGTCCCCGACACGATTCATCACCGATGAACCGATACGACACGGCGCAAGGCCGATAACAACAAACAAGTCCCCGACACGATTCATCACAGATGAACCGATACGACACGGCGCAAGGCCGATACAACAAACGACACGACCAACGTCGATACAAGCAAGCGACACGACAAGAAGTCAATACAAGTTCCAAACCATTCACGTATGACTCACGCAACACAACTTCAAACTTCTTCAATTCTCACATACAACACGTCATTCACAATATATCAATTTAATGATTCTCAATACACAAGCTTGCAAGCAAATCCTGTAAGGTTATAAACTAAGTAGCGCATGGTCAACATGACATTAATTACAAAGGTTATATATTTGTACCACTAAAAAATCAAAATATCAAGATTAGAAATTCAATCACAAGCTAATGCCATTCGGCTATCATGATTCCAAGACAAGGGAAAAATGCAACGATTCAAATAAACAACTAATTCATATAAACTCAAGATTCATGATTCCATCAAAAGATTAGCAAAGATTAAAACTAGCATGGAAATTAATCAAGAAATCAAGTGAAACAATAATCTAACCTTAACAATCTTATACGACTTTCAATGACACAATCAAGGCCAAGTATAACTTCATCAATTTACATAACACAATCATGAAAATTCATAATAAGATTACAACATAAAGATTCGATTTTTATACTTTTAACATGGACATAGATTCAAGAAAACTAAAGATTTATGAATTAAGCATTGAATAATTATCAAGAACAAAGAGAGATTCATATACTACACTAATTATTATGCATAAAACGATTTTAAACTTCATGCTTTAGTTTAACCAATTTATACGCATGGACTAGCAACATTATGCAAGAACACTACTTTAAAACAAGATCCTACAGATTCATTTAGTCAAAGCAAAATCATTAAAAGATTCATTCATGTCATACTCTTAATCAAATAATGGTTCATGCTTTA
Source organism: Salicornia ramosissima (assembly GCA_951394345.1). Classification (NCBI taxonomy): domain Eukaryota; kingdom Viridiplantae; phylum Streptophyta; class Magnoliopsida; order Caryophyllales; family Amaranthaceae; genus Salicornia; species Salicornia ramosissima. The sequence continues at coordinate 43,376,517 of OX596232.1, forward strand.
AGACTATACACTATGCGCATATAATAAAACCAAACAATGGTTCAAGAATTCTTTAACACGCACTAAGAATTATATGAAAACATCCATTATAGGTCAAACATTGTATAAACTAGTAAGATTCATCAAGATTATATGAAACAAGTAAAGTAATCCAACCAAAGACTCACTGTGTCACTCGACAAATACGCATCAAACATGAAAGAAAAAAAATAATTTATTTAATCTAGTTATCCTATATTGATTAGTTAAGTGAAAAAGCTAATTACCTTAGGTTGATCTTTGATGAAAGGATTTGCTTAGAAAAGATAAAAGATGATTTGTGATGTTGTTTTGGTAGATGAACCATGAGGAAGGAAAAGAAAAAGAAAGGTTTTTATTTTGTTGTTTAGGTCAATAATAGATGAGAGGAAAGGATGGACTTTTAGGAGTAAATCTGGAGTAAGGCTTCCTAAACTTTAGGAGTTAGTTTAGGAAATAAATTAAAGAAAAGAAATAGGGGGCCGGCTAGGGGTTAGGGTTGGACAAGGGTTTTGGGCTTGAATTAACACATATAATCAAGTCCTTTAGCCCAAAATAGAATATTTGGGTTATAAGGCTTAATTCTAAACGAAATTTTACGGCCCAAAAATCCGGGTCGTTACAAGTTTCCACCCCTCTAGATGATATGAAGTGACCGAGATACTCAATGGCGGTGTACATCTGAAAAGAGCACTTGCTTTCCTTGACAAAGATTTGAAGTTGCTGTAAGATATTGAACACTTGATCCAAGTGTTCCCAATGTTCAGTGAGGGTCTTGTTATACACCAAAATGTCATCAAAGAATACCAACGCACACTTCCTGAGAAGTGGTTTGAAAACAGAGTTCATCCACCCTTAAAATTAGGCAGGAGCATTGGTTAACCCAAAGGGCATGACCAAAAACTCATAGTGGCCATCATGAGTTTTGAATGTAGTTTTGAAGACATCTTCAGGAGCCACTCTAAGTTGATGATACCCAGACCTGAGATCCAATTTGCTGTAGACACCAGCTCCTAGAAGCTCATCAATGAGTTCTTCCAACACAGGGATTGGAAACTTGTTTTTGATAGTCTTCTTGTTCAACTCTCTATAATCCACACAAAGCCTCTATTTACCATCCTTTTTCCCTACTAAAACCACTGAGGAAGCAAAAGGACTTGTGCTGGGTTGTATGATGCCTTTCTCTAACATCTCCTGGATAAGTTGTTCAATGATGTCCCTTTGTTTCAAGGGATATCTGTACAGCCTTGCTGTAACACCCCGTATTTTTGGGATTAGAATTTTAGGTAATTAGTTTATCTTTCCTGTCGCCTTAAAAATTTATTTCGAAAAACTATTAATAAATTCCCTGTTTTATAAATGTAAATTCTTTTAAAAATTACTTTTCGGGAATTTATGTTATTAATATTTTATAATGTGTCAAACTAATTTTCTGTATGATGGCGATCTTATATTCTTTCATTTGGCCTCCACCCGTTAGGTTCCTAAATCTTCACCTTAAAGCAATTCAAGGTTGTGGACCGACTCAAATTTAATGTTGAATTAATGACGAGTTTGCTAAGTAGGAGTTAGAAGTAATTTTAGTCCCTTCTTGGTAACCGGACTTGAAAAGGCTTTCCATTTGATTACTGGCCCATTGATTCAAGTTGAGTCCAATTAAAACCCGAGCCCAAGCTTTTACCTAGCATTAACCAAATATGGCCAAAGCCCAAAGACCTTTTTCTTATTTGAGCCCACACGGCCCCTCTATTTTTTTCCCTCCTCTAATTAATTAATTTTATCTAGCTAATTAATTAGATGTTATCCTTAAACAAAAATGCTATTTTTATTTTTCTTGGACTAATTATTTTTCCAAAATCTTTTAATATTTAGATATGGATTGTATCCAAAAATCTCATTTTTAATATTTTTCTACTTATTTTTAGGATTTTCTCAACAAACCAAGAGCCTATAAATACCCTACACATCACAAAACCCACGGCACCCCCAAAAGAACAATACCACCATAATTACTTTCATTCTCTCTCAAAAACAACTAAACACAAAACTTCCTAAAGACTTTAAACTCAATTCTAAGATCAAAGGAATCCGAAATCTTGTCCATCAATTCAAGGTAATTAGAAGTTTTGCTTAGTTTTAGAACAAAATTAAATATATAATTATTAGAACATGTTTTTAATTGCTAAAGATTGTATTTTTGATGTTTGAATTATTATTATTGATATTAAATCTTGATCCATAATAAAACAGTAAAGAAACTCCTACGAAAGGAGTAATTATATATTAAATCTTGATAACAATTTTGCTTATAACAATTTAATCTTTCAAACTGATAAAATTTATAATAAAACAATTTTGCTTATAACAATTTTGCTTATAATAAAACATTAAAGAAACTCCTACGAAAGGAGTAATTGCTAAAATTCGTAGATTAAATCTTGATATTAAATCTTGATCAATAATAATAATTCAAACATCAAATAAATCTTGATCCATAATAAAACAGTAAAGAAACTCCTACGAAAAATTTATTTCGGATCAAGATTGTATTAATATGGATCAAGATTTATTTCGTGGCAAAATTCGTTCTTTTCTTGCTTATAACAATTTAATCTTTCAAACCGATAAAATTGTCCAGATTTAGTTTATGAATTTATTATAATATGTATTCAATTCGGAAAGCTACGAAAATTTAGGTGAACGTCCTTAATAGTGTTTTATAGTATGTTTTAAGTTTTCATAATTTTTAAAGTTCGTTTGGTATGGCAGAAAAATCTGAAACTGATTACAGTCTAATCTGATTTGTTAGTTATAAAATCCCTTACAATTAGTAAATGACGTTATTTTTGGACGAAATTTATGCACGTTAAACCTTGAACCCATACTTAACTTTCATTAAAATTTCCAGATTATTAGAGACCTTTAAATGGTTGTTCCTTAATTTAATTCTTTAAAATCAGATTGTGTAAAATAATGTGATTAAATTACTAAAATACTTTTAAAGTATATCTTGTCGAATCCCTTGTTCAAATTATGATTCTTTATGACTTTCTTGATTTAATTTTACTAAGTGAATACGTTCTTGAATTAAATTGTTAATCTTGATTTAATTAATTAAATTCTTTAATTATGTTTTATTGATTACTATCTATTAAGATGCCGTGAATATTGTTTATAAATAAATTTTGGATTTTTATTTAATTATTAGATGATTGAAATCTATTTATTGAAATATATATATTTTTTTATGAAGTATTTGCTTTGCTTTGTGCTCATGTTGAAATTTATCTTTGTTGAATTTGTGTGATGTTTTCGAGTGATTGAAGTGCTTGGTTATTGAGTAGTGAATTGTCTAAGTTGTTATCGAGTCTAAAAGTCAAAGTTAGGATGTTTGACCTAGATTTGACTAAGTGACAAGTTGAGTTGACTTAGAGTTAAGTTGTAAGCTTAAATAATTAATAATAACATAATAATGAAGGAAAGGAAACAGAGTAAAAGGATATTGTTTTGTTTCGATCTCTGGCTAGGAAAGACTTGGTATTTAAGATGGCCGATATACGTACGACACCTCTCTTTCCTGGGACTTCGAACATCTCAGTTCCAATTACGGTCACCTAGTACTTCCAATTATGGTATACTCTACCGGGTTTAAGGAATTGACGGCTGGCATATACTGATAATTGGAATTAATGGACAGTTATGCCGATAATTAAGGAATTGATGGCCGTCATGAGCACCATATAAAAACATAATAAATGATGCTAGTGTCGTGAGTCTCATGTACTAGTCTAGAGTTTTGAGTCAAGTAAAGTTGAACTTAAAAAGATATTAATTTATGAAGTGACCGCCCATCTAGTGGCTAAAGTGCCATGAACATGGGTATAGTCGAAGCCACTGTCCCTTCTGCGGTTTTGGGGCAGTTCTGGATCCCGGTGCTCGGGAAGTAGATCCTTTGTGGTTGACCCGGCATGAGACAAGGAAAGTTGGGGAAAAAGTTAAGGTTTTCCCCTACGAGCATATGACTGTGTCACGGATTAGCACCTTGAAGTGAACTAGAACATGGAAATGAATAATGAAAGTCTAGAGTGTAGAGTCAGTACTAGCTTGAATGGGAGGTCTAGTCATAGCTTGGTCTTGTGTATCTTTCTGTTGCGTGTCTTGAGAATTGGATATATTAGTGTTGAACTCGTCGACTTGTGTGGACTTTCTGTTTGACTTGTTCTGATTTTATATGTCTAATTGCGTTCTATTATTAAGTAGAACATTCTAATTACTCCCCACTAACTGTGGACCCCCCAATCCCCTTTCAGGTGATGAAGAGGAATAAGTCGGGTGTTAGCGAGGGTTGGGATTCGTGAGCTTGCAAGCGTAGAAGTTTAGCCACCCAATTTAGTAGTCCTAGACTAATGTTAATATTTCTAACTTGCAGTAATATTTTTTAGTAGTTTAATGAAAACTTTGGGATAATTCTAGTTTTGATTGAATGATTTTTATTAATAAATGGCTAAGTTTTAGAGCTTCCGCTTTCGTTGTAAGTTTTGATCATTATAAAGTCGTTTAATAATGATTCGTATTGTTGTTTTTTCTTCAAAAACAACGTTGCTAAAATACGGGTCGTTACACTTGCTACCTTCCTCTAGTGGAATCCTATGATCATAAACCCCCCTTGCTAGGAGGCAATTCCATTGGATCTTCAAAGATAGCAACATACTTGTGTTTGAGAGACTGCAACTCTTCATGTTGGGTGCTCAGATTGGTAGAGTTGGGTGGAGCTTGGATCTGAAACATCATTCTTGTGGTACCAGGTTCCACCAGTTACAGTAAGCAAACCTGAGCAGTTTGCTTTATCTCCTTATCTGCAGGTTCCCCCTCTATGAGTTGGGTGGCATCCCATTTAACTGCAGAACATCCTCAGCTGTATGGAAGCTCATAAGAAACTGTTTGAAATCCCAACTGATGGATCCCAAGGTGCTTAGCCATTGCACCCTAAGCACCATGTCACAACTGCTAAGAGGGATCAGCATTACATCAGTGTTGAACACCCTCCCATTCATTTTCCAACTAAAATCCATGCAAATTGAATTACATGTAAGCTGATTCCCATCAACTATAGAGATCAGTTGATGGCTAATTGGGTCCAACTTGCATCCCAACTTAGAAGCCACAACCAAATCCAAGAAGTTGTGGGTGCTTCCTGAATCTATCAAGATATGAAGAGGCCTACCCTTCACCTCAGCCCTAACCCTCATAGTCTGAAAGCTCTGTTGTCCAGATAAGGCATTCAATGATATAGTGGGACCTAAGATTTGTTCCTCCTCTTCTTTCTCCTCCTTTAGCTCAATTGCAACCACATCCAATTCATCTAACCCTGGCACCTCTACAGTAAAAGTTGGGGCTCTTTGAATTGGCACTGATGGTTTCTGCTATAAGGCTGGTCACAATAATACCATTTCCCCTTAGCAATTTTTGCAACTCTCACATCTGCAGGTATGAACCTTGTAGGTTTAGGAGTTGGTTTTTGGTGTGGTGGTGGAAGGGCCAATGGTTTGGTAGTCGGAGTGGGTAGCAGGGGAGGTTTATAGGTGTTGTTATTGGTGGTTTGTGGTGGATTTGAGAATGTGTGGGGCTTGGACAAGGAAAAGGGTATTTGTTTGGTTTCAAATTTTGAGTGACCAGGCCTGGCCCTGAGCAGGGGCGAGCAGGGCTGCCGCCCTGGGCCCATGATTAAAACTCTGAATTTTCCTTAACTATTTATACTGCAATATAATCAAAAGTAGTTAGTAAATTTTTTATATAACCTTGCGTAGCTCAATGGTCATTTCGTTGTGTCATACTCCCCACTTTTCCATAGGTCTTAGGAATTTTTTTCTATTAACTTTCCCTTTCATTTTTTCCCTTTTTTTGTTGTCATGTAAAGGTGTTCGGATGAAATGCAATTAATTATCTCTTTTGTTTTTTTTTTCCAAATGGGATTATTTTAAAAAGATAAGTGTAAAATGTGAGATTATTCTAAAATAGTGTTTGGATATGTGGAATTCATTTGAAATTGATGAATTCAATTTATGAAATTGAAATGTTACAATTCAAATGACAATTATTTGTTTGGGTTGTTTTTAGAATTTGAAATGACATGGTTTTGTTAAGTATTTGAAATACACAAAATTTGCTTCTTAAGCATTTGGGTTGGGAAATGGGTCAAATCCAATTCCAAATTTTTTTACTTGCTAAACATGTAATTTGACCCAAATCCATCATTTCAAATGAAATGCTTGTATCCAAACATAGCATAAGGTTAATTGAAAGTGAGATTATTTTAAACAAACCACTGAAATGTGGAATCATTAGAATCAAATTTTCCTTTAAAATAATTTATTACTCAGTTTTTCCTTTCCAGTTAATATTATTTCTAACTATTTTGCAAAATTAAATCTTAATTCTTTATACTAGATGACTCGTAATTGATGAGTACTAATATATTCCTTTTGTATATCGTTTAGCCTTAGTTTATATCTCATTAATACATTTTATTGGTATTCAAGCTAAAAACTTATATGTTTAAAATAATCCCTCCGTTGTATTATCTTTACCACTTTCAATCTAAAGTAATCTCATTCAAAAGCGGGTCCACAGGAAAAATATAATCAATAATAATAAATGTTCAATACTTGTACACAAACTTATTGGGCTCTTACTTGTTATTTCGCCCCGGGCCATCTGATTGTTAGGAACGGCCCTATGAGTGACAGTCAAGGATTCCTCCTACAACCTAGCATAATCACTACCTGGGCAATGGTTTTAGGCTTGAAAGCCCTCACAAATGGTCTCAAAGTGGGTTTCAAACCCCCAACAAAACTCTCCATCAAATATTTATCAGGCAGATTATAACTGTTATTGCCAATTTATTGGCCCTAATAGAGGATAAGGCCCAGTCAATTGAAGGCCCAAAGGAGGGCCCAAAGGAGAGCTCAAAAGCATTAGCCCAAAATGAAGTCCTAAAGAAGCCTTAAGTAAAGGTCCACGTGGCAAGACACTTCGAGTCCACATTGCAGCACCTTACTGGTCCACGTGGCACCATCCTATGACGACATGTGGCAGATCTAACTTCAGCTTGAAACTTAGGCAAAAACACCAATATGTGAAATAAATGTATCCCACATTGATAGTTTATAAGAGGTAGTAAAGAGATTCTTGTATAAAAGGTTTTATGTAATGATTAATGACACACATTCCCATGATTGTTGATTTGACAACACATTGATTTATAATCTGTCAATTAACCTTAATCTACTTTGGTTAAAAACAATTAAGTTATTATGATCTTTTGCACACTTATTTATTCTTATATTTATTTCTACATTTATTTCAATATTTATTATATTTTTGGAACAAATTTTGTAGCATATTATTGGGTAGCCCTCTCCTTATTTCAAAACCCCCCTAAAACATTTGGCGCCGTCTGTGGGAGGGCACGATATTATGGCAGACTTAGGAGAAAAAGCTCCCGAGTTTCCAAAAACCACACTAGTAAGTGTAGAAGACGAACATGATTTAGGCGAGAGGGAAGATGAATGTGACCGACCCCCTCGAAGGGAGAAGACCGCACACTGTGCGAGTCAGGCCGAGGCCCAACCTCCCGAGGGGGATCAGCCCATCTATCTCTCTCAACTCAAGGATATAATGGTCGATTTGAGGAACTCACTAGTTACGCAAGTCAAGGATATGATAGGCCAAGCCAAGAAGGCCGACCCAGGAGGGAGCCGACCCGAGGCCCTCTAGGCCGAGCCAAGACCCAGCCGACCCCAAGGTCGGCCAAGGGAAGAAGAAGGCCCCGATCAGCTCTAAGAAGAAGAAAACTCCATCCAAGTCAACGAAGCTTGATTGGAAGAACATCACCCAACGGGTGAGGACAACCAAGGCTCCCATACCATCAAGAAGAGAGCCCCTGATCAGTGAGTCTAATCAAGCATTTAGAGATGCCTGAGAGTACCTGAAAGCAAAGAGGCAACAATCACAACAACAATCTCAAGTCGATATTTCTTATACAGCATCTACCCCAACCCTGAAGGATAACACTCATCCAAGTTCATTCCAAACTATGTCTCGTTCCACACAAGTACATACACCTACCCCCTATGCCAAAAGATTCATTTAAGGCCAAGCCTTTGATTGTTCAGATTCAACAACACCCACCATACCCTCTTGGAGGAGTGGCATGGAAGTATCCATTCTCTGTCACCATACTGATAGCCCCAAGGGCCTCAAAAAGTTAAAGCACTCCACATTGAGCCTTATGATGGCACAGGTGACCCTGATGATCACTTGTCCACTTATAAGCACTTGATGTATGCTCAGTCAGTGGATGACGTGACATGGTGTAAATACTTTCCGGCAACACTAAAGGGTGTAGCCCAAAAATGGTTCAGCAGTCTGTCGGACCATTGCATACAAAATTTCACTAAGCTCAGTATGGTCTTTGCACACCATTTTATGGCAAACAAACAAGAGAGGGAGACAAGCATGCATCTTGGTAAGATTGTGCAGGGCCCGAACGAGACTTTGAGGTCATATGTCAAGAGATTCAATCTTGAAATGCTAAATATACTAGGCCTCCCCGAGGGGGTAGCCTTCGACAACTTTGTCAAAGGGCTTCACCAGTCAAGGTTCAAATTTGAAATGGTAAGGAAGAAGGTCCAGACCTTGCCAAAAATCTTGATGGAGGCCGAGTCCTGCATCCATGCTACCGAGAATTGCTCGGCAACAAATCCAGACAAGAAGGAGGCCGCCAAGCAGGGCGAGGGCAGTCATAAGGGGGAGGATAGAAAGAGGGAAGTGTGGACGGTTAGCGATACTCATAAGGAGCATAAAGCTCCCAAGAAGAGTCGTAAATACGAGTCCGTAAGTTCAATGTATACTCAAGAAGGGGGAGGGGTTGAATTGAGTATGTGTGTTTTTTTCAATCGTTTTTAAAGTTTGTTTATCTTTTTGTGAGAACAACGATAGAACAGTAAATAAAGAGTAGGGACACAAAAATTTAACGAGATTCGGCTTCTAAACAAGCCTATGTCCTTCACTCCTTCACCAATATTATTAATCAACTCTGAATAATAACAAGGTTACACACTCAATTAAATGCTACAACTCTGTAACACTTAATTCCCCAACTGTTAACTCTAACAGTTCACTCAGTGTTCACAGAACACTCCCCAACCACTTCCCTCTAAGTGGTTCAAATATTACAAACTCAAATCTCCATAAGTTTTTCTCTTAAATATGGATATGGAGATAGTTTTGCTCTAAGGACAGACTCTCAGAAAATATGACTTGGTTTTCTTTGGAGAGCAAAAGTCTTACTAGGGTTTTTGCAAAGATTGTTTTTATATGTAAAGAAAAACTGTGCCCTAGAAGTGTTCTTGGAGACTTGCCTAAATTGTGCAAACAAGCTCAGCTGACAGAATTGCAAAGGCACCTATTTCAGACCTTTGTCTCCTTCCACTACATGTAGTAGAAAGTACACTAGAGTCCAAACAAATACATTGCAAAGCTGATTTGGTGAATCAATTTGGCAGATTTCCAAAACATAAGTGATCAATATTTTTTTCAAATAAATTTTCAAAAATAATTTTGAACACAGAATTTGTACGGATTACTTAAGTGCACGTGCGTAATACTGAGGTCTGTTCCCACAGTGGTCTCAGTACTAATAAGTCTACATCTGGCAAAGAGAACTGTTCCAAGCTTGTTCTTTGCCTGTTCTTAGCTTGTTCTTGGCCTGTTCTCTTTACTGGATATAAACTTAAAATCTTTTTGCTCTTTACTTAAAAACACAAGGAATATTTTCCTAAGTCTATTTTACAAGAAGATCCTAGAAGTACAATAATTAAAAGACTTCAAGCTCTTGACTTCTGATTCTTCAAGTATCTCAAGGTCTTCAGATTTGCCTTGAAGAGTTCTCACTTGAATTAACCTGTTCAGTTACAAACATGCATAACAATCAAGTATAGAGAACTGGTTTGTCATCCATCAAATCAAACATGGTTCAACAATTTCCCCCTATTTGATGATGACAAACCATGAAGTTCCCCCTGAGAACAGTAACCAATTTTTTAAAATAAAACAGCTGTTCAGAGGAACTGGTCTTGCACTGTGCCTGTAGTCAGATTCATAATCTCAGAGAGTTAAGAAAATATAGCAGACTAAAGCACAATTAGACTGATTACAAGGGTCAGTCACTCATCACATTACTCAATTAATTATTGAGTTTCAGCATTAAACCTGTAACCTGCAAGACTTATCAATTATCAAATGTAGTAAGAGAATTTTCAAATTCACTTGGAAGAGTTTCTTCCAGTTGGGATGGATAGGAGCACTTGATCTGAATTCAAGGTACTCCTAGGCATAAAGCTGGGCCATCTCTAACAAGGTCTGGACCTTGTTCAAGTTACTACACCTGACACTAAGAACTTCACCTGTCCTATTCCCCCTTTTGGCATCATCAAATGACAAAATAACCATAGCACAACATAGAATTAGGAGAAGGCAACAAGTAAAGTCATAAGCATAATATAAACACAGCATTCTAGAGATGCTGTCCCAAAAGTGAGTACGTGCAACTCACAATCCCAAATGTCAAAGTGCACACAGAAGTTAAATAAGTATACAGACTAGGACCATTCTGCAGAGAAATTGTTTAGCAGAAATGGTCAAAAACTAGAGATAGGAATTGTTCAGAGAAGATAGAGAAATGATAGTTTGAGAGAAATGTTAGTAGGGTAGGGGGTAAGCTAAGAAGAGTCAGAGTTAGCATCATCATCAGAATCCTCAGTAGAATCCTCATCTTCCTTTTCTGCACTCTCTTCCTGCTTCTTCTTCTTCACCTGAGCAATGATGGGAACTGGTCTTTGAGTGGTCTTGGGCTTGATGCTGGAGGAGGAGGCAAGCTTTTCTTCATGGGAGTCCAACCGTGCTGATATGTTCTTTATTGATCCATCCGGAGAAGTGCACAGGGCATTCACACTAGCCATCATCTGTTGCAGTAGTTCCCCATGTGTTTGCACCTGTTTGGACAGTAAGCCAGTAGCCTCCTCAGACCTTGAACTTCTTGTTCTTCTGACCCCAGTGGTCCTCTCTTCATCTCTCATTTTCAGCATACCACCCTCAAAGGTCATACCTTTTTTACCTAGAATCTGGTTGGTGAGGACAAACATTTTCTTGACTTCACCACTCAGATGCACCTTTCTACTTTGGAAAACCAGAGTGAGCTAGGCACCATAGGGTAAAGAGTGGTTTGACCTTTCCAGAATGCTAACCATGTGGGTTAGCATGAGACCAGGGAGACTCAACTTAATTTTCTCATACAGACAGTAAATAATCACAGCATCCATCTTTCTCACATCCATCCTGCCTTGAGCCCTAAGGAGTACTATCTTAGAGGACATTGTATGGAACAGCCTCATCACTGGTTCCCTTAGTTGGCCAATAACATAGCCAGAACCATCATTTGGAGAACCAGTAAAGAGAGTGGTCTGTATGTGTTTTGTACTGACCTCAGGAATAGTAGGCCAGTTGTCTTTTGAGTAGTCACATAACCCACTTCTTGGTACACCCAGTACCTCCCCTAGACTCTTTTTTGACAGAGTGATGTCGACCCCTTCGACCTCACTCCAGACCTTCCCTTTGTCTAATTTCCCTTATTTTGAGTAAAATTTCTCAACAGAATTCTCAAAAACATCCAACCTCTTATCAAACAGCCCCTCCCAACCCTGGAACTCTATAGCCTCCTTAAACTCCTCTAGAAAGGGTTGACTCATCCAGGACTTAGGACATGCAAAGCCAAACAAGACACCCCTACCACTTAATTCAAACAATGGTTCAGAAGTGGTCTTACCTTTCTTCTTGACAGAGGCCTTTTCAGGAGCAGAATCAGCCTTCCTCTTCTTTTCAGTTGGGAGTTTGGTTGCAGGCTTGGGGCTCTCAGAATCTTTGCCCTTCTTTGCTACACTCTTCATTCTTTTCTTCTTTTCATTCTTCTTTCCCTCTAGAACCTCTTCAGTAGGTTCCTTTTTTATTTCTTCCTTACAGACCCTTGTCCTCAAAGGCCTTATCCTCTTCCCAATCTCTTTTTCCCCCTGTACTACCCCAGTGATTTCGACATCCATGTCCTGTGCATGTGTGTCATCATCCTTCTTCTCTGTCTCTTCCTTCTCTACTTCTTTCTCCTCAGTGCTTGACACTGGTTTCTCTGTGGTCTGAGGGGTTGGTGAAGGTGTCTTTTGTGGTTGTGGAGAAGGTGATGGGGTTGTTTCTTTTTGTGGTGAAGAGGGTGGTGGAGTTTTGGACTTTGGTGGTGAGGGTGGAGGAGGAGTGTTGGCTTTTGAGGGTGATAGTGATTTTTGTGGAGGTGAAGAGATAGTAGGCTGTGGAGAGGGTTGTTTGGGTGATGGAGAGGGTGATTTCCTTGATGTAGAGGATGATGGCTTAGATGGTGAAGGAGTTCTCTGAGGTTGAGGAGGTGGAGATTTTGGTGAAGATGGTGGTGGTGATTTAGGGCTTGGTGGTGGAGTAGATTTCTCTTTAGGCTTACATGCATCATTTGATTCAGCAACTGTTTCCTCAGTGGCTTGGTCCTTAACCTCTTTCTGCTTTTCTTCTTCTTTGTGGTGTTCAGCAACCACAGCAGTACTTGATTCCTTCTCGTTCTTAGAAGGTGTGAAACTAAGAGATTGACTTAGTCCTCTGCTTTTCTTCCTTGAAGCTTTGTTCTTCTTTCTTCCCATTTTCGATTTGAGTCAGTAAGTTTGATGAGAGAGAGAGAAACTGATTTAGAATTCTTGAAAAGAGATTATGATGATGGTGCTTAGGGTTTGAGAGAGAAGAGCAATTAGAGAGAGAGAGAGACGGTTAGAGAGAGATTTAAATGTGAAAGTATGAATTAAAATGAAGAAAAATGGCAGTTATTAGAACAGATAAGAAGGAAGTTACTTTACACTGTTCACAACGGTCACATGTCAGAACAATTAAATCCTCAATTTCAAAATTGAGGGTTCAGCAATAAACTGATATAACTGTTGTAAGGGACTGGTCTGACGATGGTCTGACGCTGATCTGTAATAATTAAAAACTTGAGGCATCTTTTAGTTAGGCAACTTAGAGATACCACACATTGGAACAGCATCAACATAAGAACTTTGAGACCACTTGCATATATGACATTTAAAAGTTAACCAACCCTGCTTATGTAACTAAGGATCAAAAAGTCAAACATAGCCAAAAAGGGAAAGATAAGTCCTAAGGAACTAGGATCTAATCCTTACCATACCAAGTAATGTGCGGAGTTTGACAAACACTTCCCTGCTTAGGGGTTTAGTGAAAATATCAGCCAATTGTTCTCTGTAAAATTCAAGATTCACATTTCCTTTTTCAACATTGTCTCTGAGAAAATGATGTCTGATTTCAATATGTTTGGTTTTAGAATGTTGGACAGGATTTTTAGAAATGTTTATAGCACTGGTGTTATCACACAATATGGGAACACTTCCGGAACAGACCCCAAAATCCTTAAGTTGTGTCTTTATCCAAAGCAATTGAGCACAACACAAAGCAGCAACTATGTACTCTGACTCAGTTGTGGATAAGGCCACTGAATTTTGTTTCTTAGATCCCCATGATATGAGACAAGAACCTAAGAAGTGAGATTCCTGAAGTGCTTTTTCTATCAACACTAAAACCAGCATAGTCAACATCAGTGTATCCTAAAAGATCAAAATTACTTCCCTTTGGATACCATAAGCACATGTCCTCTGTACCACTCAAGTACCTAAAAATTCTCTTAACAGCTTTTATATGAGACTCTTTTGGGTTGCTTTGAAATCTAGCACACAACCCAACTGAGAACACTATGTCTGGTCTACTAGCTGTTAAATAGAGAAGTGAGCCAATCATACCTCTATATAGCTTATCCTCAACATCCTTTCCTTTCTCATCGAGGCTCAGTTTAGAAAAGGTGGGAATAGGTGTGTCATAGGACTTGCTATCTTGCAGACCATATCTCTTGAGCAGCTCCTTGAGATACTTTTGTTGGTGGATCATGATTCCATCATCCACTTACTTTATTTGGAGCCCTAGGAAGAAGCCAAGTTCTCCCATCATACTCATCTCTAATTCACTCTTCATTAGGTCTGCAAACTCATCACATAAAACAGAATTAGTAGCCCCAAACAAAATATCATCAACATATACCTGGACCACTAACAGATCTGTTCCCTTTTTCTTTAAGAATAGATTTTTGTCCACTGAACCTCTCTCATAATGATTTTTGATAAAAAAAACTAGAGAGTCTCTCATACCAAGCACGAGGGGCTTGTTTGAGGCCATAAAGAGCTTTGTCCAACTTATAGACATGATCTGGACAAGCTCTATCCTCAAAGCCAGGGGGCTGTTCCACATACACATCATCTGTCAAATATCCATTTAGAAAAGCAATTTTAACATCCATTTGAAAGAGTTTAAAGTTCATGTGGGCAGCAAAGGCAATTAAGATTCTTATTGCCTCAAGCCTGGCTACTGGAGCAAAGGTTTCATCATAATCTATTCTCTCTTGTTGGTTAAACCCTTGAACCACTAGCCTGGCCTTGTTTCTGACTATAGTACCTGAGTCATCCATTTTGTTTCTGAAGACCCATTTGGTTCCAATAACTGACATCTCATTGGTTCTTGGTTCAAGATGCCAAACCTGATTTCTCTCAAACTGGTTCAACTCATCTTACATGGCTGATAGGTCCATTTTAGGACCGATTTCCTAGACTCTTTTAACTTGTTTTCTGTTGTTTTTAGGCTTAGTTTTATTAGTTTTAGGCCTTTTTAGCTTAGTTTAGGTCTTAGTTGCGTTTTCGTTGAATAATGCATTTTCTTGCCATTTTTGCTAATAATTGAGCACTTTTGTGTTACTAATGCCTTGCGTTCATTCATGTAGGTATTTTGTGTGTTTTTGATCAATTCTTAAAAGCCGAAAAGGGTCGTGAGAGGTCCCGAGAAGCTTTGGGAAGTGTTCCGTAATAAAGCCAAGACCACAATCACCACTTTTGGAGCATAGGTCAACTTTGAAAGGCCATAACTTTTTACATACTTATCATTTTAAGGCGATTCAAGTCGGAAGTTAAAGCTCGTTCCGATAGCTTCGAAACGCCTAGTCATAAGCTAAATTCTGATAAGAAATGAAGGAGTTATGATGTTTTTAAAACCGACTGTCAAGCTGTCCAGCGGCCGCTGAGACCACTCCAGCGCCCGCTGCGACCTCTCCAGCGCCCGCTGATATTTTCAAGCGCCCGCTGAATTGGCCAAAACAGTCAGTAGCTCATTTTTTGGCTACAGCGCCCGCTGGAGAGGCCAAGCGCCCGCTGAGAAGGCCCTGTTCGTATCATTTAATCTGTTTTAGGTCTTTTCTCGTGATTTGTTTTTGGGGAACTATAAATACCCCCTTCTTCCCCCTTCACAACCAGCTGAGGTTAGAGGCTCAAACTTAGGGTTAGGTTAGTTTTAAAGCTTTTTTCTTCATTTCTCTTGTAATTTCTACTTCATTTTGTTCTTAATTTATGCAAAGTTCTTGTTTTTCTTTTTCTCTACTTGCTTGTTCTTCATCTTCTTCAAGGTATTTTATGCTTTTCTTTCTTTTTTATCTTTTTTTAATAGCTTTGTTAATTGCTTTTGTTGTTCTTGTTAGTAATTGTTCTTGCTTGTCTTGTTGTAGTTAATTGTAGTTTTTGTTTCTTTAATTTCTAGTTGTTGATTTTAGTTGGTGTTCTTATTTTCTAGGTTTTTAATTAGTTGTTTATGTTTGTTGCTCTTAGATTTTAGTTTTAATTATGTTGTTTAATTATGTTTTTGTTATTTATGTGTGAGTAGTTAATTTCTAGGGTTTGAGTGAAACTTCTCAAATCATCCATGATTGTGGTTTAGTTGTGTCTTGGACTTGGTTTGTGGAATTGTCGGTACCAAAGGATTCAGTATTGTTGAGTCTTGTGTCAAGCTAACATAGGATTCATTGAAGAATCCCCACCGAAGGACCAAAAGGTGAACGTGGGTGATGACTTCCTTTGCCCGATTGATGGAAGCACCACGAAAGTTGGGCCTTCGATTAAGGGAAAGTTACTGGTCTTCGTGATTTGTGCTTATGACTAGTTAGATGTTCTGCCACGAAAGTAGGTTTGCGTATGTCTTTCGGGTCGTCACACTAGCTTGAAAGAGTAGTGTGATCTTAGAATGACCTCCCCTTATTCATGACCTAAGTCTAAGTTCGATCGACTCACAATTCATGGTGGTATGAGTTGTGGATCTCTTAACCCTAGTCCCTTTTAATTCTTGTTTCCATAGTGTAGCTTTAGTTATTTCCCATAGTTCTCTCCGCCTCTCGCGACCATCCATTGACCTAGCTTGTTTGACGCTCATGCCTAGACTAGTGCGACGTACCTTCCCCGTGTTCGACACCCCCACTCTTACTACGACGGGGGTTTTTATTTGGTGAGAAAATCCCTCCTATCAAATTGGCGCCGTTGCCGGGGAAGGCAAGCCATTACTTTAGGTTGAGTAGAATGGTTCTAGGTCTTTCTTTTTCTTTATTTTTGTGAATATTTAGGCCTTATGGCCACTTCTTTGATCAATCCCCAATATGAGCATGAACCGTTTTGGATGTATTATGATAGCATTGGAAGCTCTCTTCCTCCTAATCATAATTTTGATAAGTGGGTTATATGTAATGTAATGTATGAGGGCTTGAATTATGAAATGAGAAACTGAGTTGAGTTTCTCTCTTATGGCGATTTCTTAGCTTTAGACTTGGATAGAGCTTGGCTCTAATTCGAGTGTCTTGCTAAGGAAACCTATGAGTGGGATATGACTACCCAAGGGATACATGATTTTAGTAATGAGCCGAGCTTGTTTGTGGAATATGGTTTTAATCATCTTCCAATTCATACCCCTACCTTGGATGTTGATCATCAATACTCGCAAGAGCATGCCCTTGATGAGTTTTTACAAGGTGGTGGTGTGAATTCCGATGATTCATCGCATAATCTTCAAGTCGAGCCCGTTGTTTGCGACTTTAGTTATGATTTTGATCCCTCTCCTCTCATTGTTGTACAACCCATCCAGACTCACATAGACGTTGATGTTTCATTGCAATGTCATGATGAAAATCATGACCCTTCCGTCTCGTCAGGTGATGTCATATTGGATGAGGCCTTCTTAGTTGAGTCAAGTGAAGTTGACGAGGTCATTATTAATGTGGAGAATGTTGTTATACCACCTTCTCTTATTCCCTTTTTAGGAGGATTTAGCCTTGTTTATTCACATCCCACTTCCCTTCCATCCATGCTCATATCACCCCCATTCGAGGGCACCATCTTTTGTCTTGACTCCAATGTTTCTCTTCTAGAAACCAAGGCAAGGGAGGTGTTTGGGGGTGTTCCTTCTCTTTTATTTCTCTTCTAGAAACCAAGGCAAGGGAGGATTTTTTTTCCTGTTGTTTTAAAATTTATTTCGAAAACTATTAATGAATTCCCTGTTTTATAAATGGGAAATCTTTTAAAAATTATTTTTCGGAAATTTATGTTATTAATATTTTATAATGTGTCAAACTAATTTTCTTTATGATGGCTATCTTATGCTCTTTCATTTGGCCTCACCCCGTTAGGTTCCTAAATCTTCACCTTAAAGCAATTCAAGATTGTGGACCGACTCAAATTTAATGTTGAATTAATGACGAGTTGGCTAAGTAGGGGTTAGAAGTAATTTTAGTCCTTTCTTGGTAACCAGACTTGAATAGTCTTTTCATATGATTTTTGGCCCAAGTTAAACGTTAGCTTTGGAATTAATAATTAAATTCGGGAATTCATTTCAAGCCCAAAAACTATTTCAGTGTTTGGACCATATTTCTTATCTTGGCCCAAAATAATTCAAGCCCACTTCTTTTCACTCTTTCCATTTGATCAGTTTTCTATCTCTTTAATTATCTTATTTTTCTATTTTATTCTATTATATCTTTTAATGGATGTAACCCCATATTCTCGTAAAGGTGGTTACACATTTATCTTATTTATTTGTTTTATTTGTTAACCCAATAATATCATTTTATCATATCATTCCCTATTTTTCTCTGAGCTGTTACCCTTTTTCCTCCTTATAATTAATTTGACCAGGATCATCTTATTTCTCCATCACTTTCCCTCTACCTTTTCTTTCAATTTCCTTTAATTCTTTTATCATGTTTTATTTTATTCATTTTATTTATTCTAACTTTTCCTTTTAATTTCTTTTAATTATATATGTCCTTATTCTTTTCCCCTTTCTTTTATTTATTTAATCTTATGAGCTTTCCTTACTTTAGCCCAATCATTAAAACAAGAGCCCATCTTTTTATTCTATTCCTATTATCCACCTAATTAATCTCCTAATATTTATCCTAAATAAAAATCCACCTTTTATCCCTAACAAAAAAAATGCTACTTTTACTTTCTTTGTCACTACAATTTAGGAGCTCCCAACAAACTAGGAACAACAATTGTTAAAACCCCCCATATACCTTCAAATCTCAAGGCACCCTCAACAAAACAACACCACCCAAAAATATTTTGATCCCTTCAATCATCCATCAAAAAGTACTAGACTTTCAACACAATTCTTTGATAACCAACACCAAGATTGAAGCAAGAAAACCAAGAACACCTAAAACCTTGTTCAAGTTTCACACGGCCAACATCAAAAAGCTTGAGTCGAATTCTTGTTTGGTCTTTCTTGTTTGATTCTACTTTTAATAGGTAATTAAATGTTTTATTTAATTCTAGAATAGATTAAATTTATAATAGTTTATAAGATGTTTAGAATTGCTTAGAATTAATTTAGAATTAATAAGAATTACATGTTGGTGAATTTCTAGTGTTGGCCGAATAATTGCATGAAAATATGATGATTTTATCTAATGTTTTGACATGATTTTATGCATTATTTATGATTGTTGCCATGATTTCTAATGATCGATTTGATGAATTATGTGCTAGCATATAAACCAAATTGTTTTTCTTTGTTTATGGAATTTTCGAATAGTATGAATGATCCAAGAATTAATCTTTGAGTTATAATCTTGTTCAATGTATGATTCTTGATGATTTTCTTGATATATCTTTGCTAATTATTTAAGTTCTTGATGATTGTTGAAGAATGTCCAATAAGATGTTGGTTTTGGTTAATTTGTGGTTCGAAAATATGGTTTGATTATTAAAGTATGGATTTTTATGAAGTTAGTCTAATTTAATTATTTAAATATTGATATTTCGATTTAATTAATTCTTGAATTATAATTATTATTATTTAACTATGAAAATGCCGTGTATTTGTGAATTAGATAAAGATTGGATTTTTGTTCAATTATTAGATGATTGAAATTTATTTATTGAAATATCTATTTTTATGAAGTATTTGTTTTGTTTTGTTTTGTTTTGTGATCATGTTGAATTATCTTTGTTGAATTTATGAGATATTTTCGAATGGTTGAGGTGTTTGGATTAATGAGTAATTGAAGTGCCTAGTTTATTTGACGAGTCTAGAAGTTAGAGATAAGATGAAGTTTGATCTAGAGTTGACTAGTCGTTAAGTTAGGTTGACTTTAGAGTCAAAGTAAAGGAATTGGATAATGAAAGATAATGATAATGAAACAATGGAGTACAGATTGATGTACGTCGAAGTTGTACCAATGAAAAAATTAATGGAACAATGGAGTACAGATTGATGTACGTCGAAGTTGGACCAATGAAAATATTAATGGAACAATGGATTATAGATTGATGTACGTCAAAGTCGGACAAATGAAAGATAATGGAACAATGGAGTACAAGATGATGTACGTTGAAGTTGGATCAATGAAAGATAATGGAAAGATTAATGGAAAAATGGAGTACAAGTTTAATGTACGTTGAAGTTGGACCAATAAAAGATAATGAATTGAATAAGAAAGTAGAATAGTTAAAGTCTATGGAGTCTAGAGTCTTGAGGTGACCCTATCTAGAGAGTACGATTTGGTATGATATGTTTATTCCGCTGCGTTGTCTGATTGAATTATGTTCTTAATTGATAGTATTGATATTATTATGTTTGACTTGTTAGTTGCCATGATTTATTGATCAGTGTTCTGTCTATTATATTTTTAATTGCGTAATACAATTAAGTAGAACATTCTAATTACTCCCCAATGACGGTGGAACCCTCATTTCCTTTTACAGGTAATGAAGAAGATTAATTGGGTTGTTGCAAGGGTTGGGACTTGTGAGCTTTCAATCGTAGTAGTTTTTAGCTCCATAATCTTTTAGTAGTCCTAGCCTTATCTCGTTTTCCTTTTGACTACTAGTAGGAATTAGTAGTTTTAAAGAATTTTGGTTAATTCTTTTGTTTAGATTTATTAATAATCAAGTAATAAAATGCTAGTTTTATAGAGCTTTCACTATTATTCTAAGTCTTGTTTTATAAATTTTGAACAATAACGATTTGTTTTGTTGATTTCCTCGAAATCAACGTTGCTAAAATGCGTAATCAACGTTGCTAAAATGCGTGTCGTTACACTGCAACCCTGAGGAGTCCAGGTGGCTATAACCCCTAAACCATAGAATTGACACTTATCCAATAATTAGTCCAGTAAAAGTAGACTTTACAATTTTATATGAAGCAATTTAAGATCTAGAAACCAACAATTTTTACAAGAATGATGATAGCTTTCCGACTTGAAAACGTCCTATGGGCTATAGCAGCCAAGTATTTAGCAACACACATAGCATAGAACTCAGCTCTGTGGCCCTGCAAATAATTGTTGTACATGCAGAAGATCATTTTTTTTGCACTAACATGAAGCAAGCATTCAGACATTGATTTGGAACGAATATTCATTTCTTTTACCAATTGATCAATAAATTTCTCTTACCAATTGATCGAACAACACCAATTGAGCCAAAATAATGAGAAAGACATGACAGGTAAGGTGGTAGGATGTCTGTTCACATGCAATTGTTGAGGCATAGTGACATTAACACTAACAAAGACAATCCAGCAAATATAATCTCAATTCGGCAAAAAAAAAGTTCAAATCGTCACAATTTTCTGAAAATGCATTCCCTAAAAAGTTAAAAGCATTGACTAATGCAACATTAGAGAGGATCCAATATATTCATTAGATAAAGGATATGCCTATTGACTAACTCTCTGGAATGCTATACTATAAGAAGAAGCAAATTTCATGTATTACTGATAATTAATCATGCAATTAAGACTAGTGTTGTCAGAATGGGTCAGAACTGATTTAACTGAACTGAACTAACTGAAACTGAACTGTTTTGGGTCGATCTGAAATTACCTGAAACTGAAAGTGAACTGAACTGAATGAACTGATAACTGAAAGTCAACTGAAAAATATCAAACTGAACTAAATTGAATCTGAAACCAATTGAAACTGAAGCTAACTGCTAAATATCTGAAAATAAATGAATATCTGAAAATAAATAAACTGAATTGAAACTGAACTGAAAAGAAGCTAACTGAAGCTAACTGAAACTGAAAAGATGATAACTGGATCTAACTAAAACTAAAAATGACTTGAAACTAATTTAATTTGAATATTACTAAACTAAATAAAAAATGATACAATATTATCCGAACTGTTTTGAACACTACAAGAAAATGCTAAATTACCTACCGCCATAAGCGTAAGAAATGTAGAAAAATCGGTCGGAAATCATGTTTCAAACCGATTTTCGGTCGGTATTGAGCGGTAGGAAATACGTTGGTCGCTAATTGTACATTTTCGATCGATTTTCGGTCAGAAAAATTCCCTACCGTATTTTACAACATTTCCTACCAAAAAATTAAAAATATTGATAGGTGATTTGCTACCGCATTTCTCAACATTTCCGACCGAAAATGCGGTAGGTAATTTCTTACTGGAAATATGGGTAGGTGATTTGCGACCGATTTTACACATTTGCATGCGATCGACTAGTGGTAGGAAACTTCCTACTAAA
Source organism: Salicornia ramosissima (assembly GCA_951394345.1). Classification (NCBI taxonomy): domain Eukaryota; kingdom Viridiplantae; phylum Streptophyta; class Magnoliopsida; order Caryophyllales; family Amaranthaceae; genus Salicornia; species Salicornia ramosissima. Next base: position 43,398,584 of record OX596232.1, read on the forward strand.
TGTCCATCTTAAAGCTAATTTAGAGTTACAAAACTATTATCTCAAATGACCTGAACTAAGATAACTGAACCAAAAAAACTGTAACTAAAACTGAACTGAACTGTCAACATTTTGAACTGAACTGAATTGCACCCGTTCGAATTTTAAAATGATTGGTTAAACTGAACAATTAACTAAAACTAAACTGAACTGAAATATGTCCGTACAAAAACTGAACTGAACTGAAATCAAAATTAACTGAATTGAACTGAACTGTAAAAAAAATTATCTGAAATTAACTGAACTGAAACGACCCAAACTGATTGGTTAAAACCAAAACTGAACTGTTGACCTGAATTGACAGTGCTAATTAAGACTAATTTAGTGTATGCAATATTAGAAGGTAGTATGTTATTAGACATATATAACATAATATGTATATTGATATTTACATATGGATGGAACTACTATTACAAGTTATTAAAACTAAAAGTTACAAAAAAAATGTGTTAATATGATAAGGAATTTTAATTTGATTTACTATTTTGACCCTAAAACTTCATAACTTGCTCAGCTTCAATTCCACTCAGTTTGTGAGATGAGCTTAATTCCTCATTATTCCCAAATGACTTGCGCAAGACAAAGCAAATCAAATACGGAGTACATATTATTTTTAAGGAAATTTTGTCAGAAAAGACCTTTTAAAACATTCATTTTGTGAGAAAAGACCTTATAAAAAATTTGTTGTAAGCAGGGACCTAAAACAAAAAAAAAGTTGCAAAGCGGGACCTTACCTCTATTTTCCGACGTTGACTGTGAATCTCCGGTGTTGACTCACTATTTCCCTCCAATTTTGCATGAATCCTTTCGTATTTTGCTAGAATAAAGTGTTAATGTAGGGTTTATATAGATGAATTTAGGACGGAAAATGGAGGGGAAGTAGAGGAAAAATGAATTTATAGTGAAAAGAAAAAGAAAGGTTAAATCGAGAAGAAATGATTCGTTGAAAATTAGAGGGAAATAGCGAGTCAACATTGGAAATTCACAGTCAACGTCAGAAAATAGAGATAAGGTCCCTCACAATTTTTTTTTGTTTTAGGTCCCTGTTCACAACAAATTTTTTCTAAGGTCTTTTCTTACAAAAAGAATGTTTTATAAGGTCTTTTCTGACAAATTTTCCTATTTTTAATAAAAAGGTTAGTCTGCTTCGAGTTACACAACAAAATAAACCATTTGTTATCTACCAACAAAAAAAACTCTAAAATGCTGCTGATTGTTTGGTAATGCACAATGACATGAATGATAAGTAGGGTTAAATTTCACAATTATAAATTATGATTATAATTAATTATTACAGATTGCAACCTTTACAACAGGTGAGATTGCAAATCCAACCTAAATTTGGGTTTAATGATGATAAGATTAGCTTATTTCTGAATTTTCAAAAGGTAGATTTAATTGTAAAGATCGACCAAAAGTCCGACTTATTCTGGACTATTTTTCCAAAATTCAATTACTTGGTCAATATGAATCATTGGCTTATGCTTGATAAAATACACTAACAAAAGCCTAATATTCATTTCTTCCCCTCAACACAAACAAGTACCCAAACGACTTTCTAGCTAGCCTTACCATGACTCCATCACTACCACCATTAGAAAAATGTAGTAGAACTAACATTAACCCTTGTACTAACAATACCATTAGACAGAGGCACCAAACAAATAGTCAGTCTTTCCGGTGCAATAAAGATCCATGTAAACTATACAAAAGTACTTCATCATATACAAGTTTTGTGGCCCTTATAGCACTTACCAAAATCAGCAAGACAATAATAGATGAGCCTTCTAGCTTTCAAGAAATGTAGAGGGCTAAAACATTTCCTAGATGAATGTCGCTATATTGCTAGTAATTTAGCTAATCATAATTATCACAAATATTTCACCATACTTGAATTGCAGCATAACTCATCTAGGCAATGTTTTAGTAATTTAGCTAAGCACAATAACAAATCAGCATAGCAATCTAGAGTGTTCCTGAACTTGAATGGAGAGCTTGTGGTAATTGGACAACAAGGGTAATACAGAAATAGTCATGGACCTTGCAGCACAATTTCATATTACAATAGAAACCATGTACTTGAAATACAGGTTCTTTGGTAACATTGTTTTAAAAATAGAAAACTTACGAAAGCTTGAAGGCTATGGCAGACTTGGTATCCCATGCTGTCTGGCAGAGCATTATTGGACCCAATGAGATATAGACCTGAAGTTGAAGGACTTAGCACCATAGGGTTTTGAGCAGAGACTTGGTATCCCATGCTGTCTGGCAGTGCCCTTTCAGGAGGGCGACAATATGCTGCCATAATAATATTTGTTAGGTCCTTCAAAGAAGAAACGGTCCCGCTTTTGCGAATCATCAACATGGTGATGGAAATTACAAGGAAAAAAAATCAGATACCACACAATGAAGGAAATGTTTCCCAAAGGTTAAAAAAAAATACATTGTTGCATGATCATATAAGAAGGAAAGGATTCCAAAAGTTTGACCAAAGGTCTAAGACTAAAACATTTACACATACAGCTGTAACTTAGATTGTAAATGATTTCAACTGATGCGATATCAATCTACCTCCAATTAAGTTGAGCCCCTATCCAAGTGCAAAATATGCAGCCAATTGGGAATAACACATACAATAACATAATGTATAAGTAATAACTAATAATTTCCCTTAGATGACCAAAATCAACTAAAACGATTGAACCAAAAAGAAAAAGCATATAATAGCAAGAACATAACCACAAAATTACTGAAGATAAAAACAGAGGAAAAAAAGGATGGAACATACCTTGCCAAGGTGGAATAGGTAGCGGGTATCCACACAAATGAACCCAGAAATCATTCCTGAAACAAAGAGAGGGAGGTTAAAATGAGCAAACACTCCCTGAAGAACAAAACAATGCCTACTTAATGCCCAAGAACAACATACGATGGGGTCAAACTAGCCAACAGCTAGAGTAACGGTATATCAGTTACTTGCCAAAGCCAAACGGTGCATACCTGCCTTTAAAATGCTCCAAAAAACCAAATTAAAAAAGTGACCACTTTGAATAGCAGAACTCATCATAGCCTCAATCTCCTTTTTTATTTTTGGGTTTGTTGTTTGCAGGGTTACCATTGTGAAAGACGAATAACATATCCTGGCCATCAAAAACACAAGACCATATCTTGAAGTAAACAACAGAGTAGAGAGAATAGAAAATTTGAGCTTCGAAAATTCTCATGACCGTTTTAATGTTGGTTAGAGAAATCATTGGCTAGAGATGACCAGAGGTCATCAAGGGAGAGGGGCAAAACTGTCCTACACAAAACTCCCAAACCTCTCCCTGCCTCATTCATAAATTAAGGAGGTTCTGTTCTCCGCCTTTTCACTTTTACGCTACACCTCATTCAAAAGATGAGATGGGTTATTTGACTGAACTCAATCCGAGCAATAAGAAGAAAAAAAGACTTCAAACAAAAGCGATTGATTATCAACCATAAAAATATTCTACAAGAAAAAGAAAAGACAACTAATAATCAAGACAATTGCAGAGAGAGAACTTCACATCGATCTGCAACAAGCAAGAACTCAAAAAAAAAAAAATTACACAACGATTGTATGAGTGTAAACCCATCAATAAATTAAACAATCTATCCCTAAAAACAAACAGAATTATGCAAAAACTGTTGTAAAAATAATGTAAAACGCATCAATTAAACAATAGAGGGAAAAAATAGGGATTGAGTACCTAAAAATTGGACCATCAACAATCTTATCCCTAAACACAAACCAAACTATACAAAAACAATTATAAAAGAGTAAAACCCATCAATTAAACATAAATAGAGGGAAAAAAGGGATGAAGTACCTGAAAATCGTCGTCATCAACTGACTTCAATAATCTAATCCCTAAATATCCAACCATATTATGCAAAAAACAGCTTTAAAACCCATCAATTAAACAACAGAGAGGGGAAAAAAAAGGTGTAAAAGTAATGTAAAACCCACAAATTAAGCAATGGAGGGCAAAATAAAAGGATTGATTACCTGAAAATCGTAGCCATCGGCTGACGTCAACAATGTAATCCCTAAAAATTGAACCATCCCATCAACAATGTAATCCCTAAAAATAACAAAATATTGAAAAACCAATTGTAAAACTGTAAAACCCATCAATAAATTAAACAATCTAATCCTTAAAAACAAACGAAATTATGCAAAAACCATTGTAAGAGTAATGTAATACGTATCAATTAAACAATCGAAGGAAAAAAATTGGGATTGAGTACCTAAAATTTGAACCATCAACGGTCTAATCCCTAAACACAAACCAAACTATGCAAAAACAATTATAAAAGAGTAAAACCCATCACGTAAACATAAATAGAGGGAAAAAAGGGATCAAGTACCTGAAAATCGTCGCCAACAACTGGCTTCAACAATCTAATCCCTAAAAGTCCTTGTGTTGATGGATATCGATGCAAGCTAATGATAACAAGGATAAGTGAAAGTTGAAGCGATCAAGTGAAAATGAAAGAAGGATTAATTACTCTCAGAACTATGTCCTCATAGAGTGAATTACTTACTTTTTTTTAAACTTTAGTTGAAGGTTAAATAAAAGCCGTAGGAAACAACACCAATGGGATTCTGGAGATATGAAACAATATAAGTCATTTAAGAAGTTCCCCGTCAAGCTCATCATTTGGGGTATCTTTAATGACTTTTAAAGTCCCACAAATCTTCAACTGAATACAGCAACATTGTGGTTGCTTATTAACCTCTATGTTTACCTTAACTATTTGTTCGAGAATTTTTTTCTCTTAAGAGCCGTTTGGTTGGTATAGTGAAATCATAGGCTAAAAAAGAAGGGTAAATCCTTCATTGAGAGTGGCAAACGGTTCTCAGAAACTCCCAATTACTCGCCTCATTATACTTTCTATAAATCTTGCGATAACAATTTCCAACCCCCTCTTCCTACATCATCAACATGATAGGTCAAAAAGCCAAACTTGTATTGAAAAGTCAAAACAGCCAATACTAAAAAACTTGTTGAGATGATTAGTAAGGAAAGTAGCATTAAGTGAGGAAAATGCTATTCAAATGCAAATAATAAGAAAAAATAGCAAGCAACTCATGCCCCGCAACTTATTCTGGACACAACACGTTGATCGATAAATCTGTGTGGCTTAGATCACGTGTTTCAGTAAGCCAATTATGGCTGAAATATTTGAGCAAATCATCGTCTACATTTTCATCGACGAAAGGACCGTGAAAGGGGCTCCAAACATCTGAATGACGAAAACGAAGATAAGTTCATCCAGCAATGCAGTCCTGCCCCATGCATGGAAAACATCAATAGATTTGATGCTCTGAAGAAAATTAATAAATAAATAAATTAATTAATTAATAAATGACAATACACAAACAGCTCAACAAATGACATAAAATAATTGGACCTACATTCTACTGATAGAAAATTAAACTCTATAGATACTCACTGGAATTCGTTAAAAAAAATCAAAAGAAGAAGAAACAGAACACAGACATAATCACCGAAATATGATAATGACGACCGCATAAATATACACCAAAAATATTACAGCTTAACCAATTCCATCAGTGTCACACACGTTACAAATGAAGAAATATCTGCCATAAAAAATGGCCTCTTAAGTTCTAAACACTAAATTCAAACAAGAAACAAGTTAACTCCATAGATACTCGCTGTAATTCTTTTTTTAAAAATCCGAAGAAGAAGATGACAGACATAATCACCGAAATATTATAATGACGAATGCAATAATTTACACATACAACTCAACCAATTTCATCACACACGTTACAAAAGAAGAGATTTCTGCCATAAAAATGGCTTCTTAAGTTCTAAACACTAAATTCAAACACAAAACAAGTACTCCAGTATTTATTACTAAATCAACTCCAAATCGTCGATAATTAACCAGAAAAATCCAAATACAACTCAAATTAGCAACAAAACATGAATTCAATAATCCTTAAATGATACTCCAATGTCTCAATATAATCAATTGTAATATAAATTACCTGGAATAAGAAAATAATTACCTAAACAAAGATGCCATATGATTTCTTGGATCAAAAAGCCACTCATATTCAACTGGATCTGTAAAAAAGTAGAGAGGAATATTAAAAAAATAAAAAAAGAGATTGAAAAAAAAAGTAAAAGATAAGAATGATTACTGAATAAGATGGTGTCACTATTTCTGTTTAGAGGATAAAAAAGGTCCTTCCAATATTCATCTGGAAGATCTGGACGATTCGGATCTTCTATCCCGAGCTTGCCGATCACTAAGAGCTTCCAAAAATTCGGATGACGATTAATAACGTCAAAATAATAATACCGACAAGCAGTCCATAAAGATTTCATGCTCCTTGGATCTAAACGTAAAGAGATTTGTAGCCATAGCTCCATTGGAAGTCGGTTTAACATGGTTGCAACTTTTCTGGAATTTTCTCCTTGTTAGGGTTTTTGGTAGAGGTGTCAATTCAGTTAATCAGTTCAGTTATGGTTGGACCCAAATAGTTTGGTTAACTTCAGTTCAGTTGACTTCAGTTAATTTTTTTCAAATTAACCAATGCAGTTTTAACTTTTCAGTTTCAATTCCAAACCAGTCCAGTTATTTTTATTTTTAGTTCAAATCAGTTCAGTTATGGTTTTACCCATACGATTTCAATTGTTGTCAGTTCATTGTGAACGATTGACATAAGTCTAGGGGTGTTGTCAGTTATGGTTTTACCCATACGATCGACTCGGTCAAAGCTCGGTCAAAGTTCGACTCGATATGGCTCGTGCTCGCTTGAATTAGCTCGAAACTCGATAAAATTACAGATTAATCAATAATTTTCTATGTGAAATTATTAAAAATAATTTAATATAATAAATAAAAAAAAATTGATTGACACTTAATATAATATATTAATACACTTTAAGAATAAATAATTTATCTAAAGAAAAAACAACATAATCTATAATTTTTCTTTAAAAAAATTGGAATTCAATAGGACCAAAACATTAAACGAGCAACTCGTTATCGACTCGAGCTCGACTCGAAACCTAACGAGCACGAGTCGAGCCCCCAACTCGAGATCGACTCGCTCGATAAGCACCCCTACATAACAGTTCCGATTGTATTCGGTTTACATTATGGTTGGTCTTCGGTTTTACCCGTACAATTTCAATTGATGTTAGTTAATTGTGAACGGTTGATATATCGGTTCCGATTGTTTTCATAATTTTTTCAATACTTCTAAGTCATATGCTCATATGGATTACAATGATTATCTTATGAAATGGGTCGATTAAATACAATTTTTATCAATTAACTTTAAATTATAACAATATTAAATTTTTATTAGTTAGTTTTAAATTATTTCTCCGTAAAGGAATTCTTGCAACAAAGGACTTTTCACGTATGTCGAGGAAAAATTTTGAAACTTAATATATCTAATTATGTATTTAAAAAAATTATAATCATTAAATAATAAAAACTACAAGTTAAGACGAATCTAATGGGATCCCACATGACTATATTTCTTCTCTATGTACAAGTGACAAATTACGATCAAAGACTCAAAGTGAAAATTGTGAATAGTGTCAAAAATACATTTGTTGCAAAAATACATTTGTTGCAAAAATTCATTTATGGAGGAAGTATAACAAATTAACAATTCAATTAACTTTAAATTATAACAATATCAAGTCATTTTGGTTCAATTGATCAACAATTAATAACAGTTTAGTTAACTAACAAAACCAAACAATTTATAAGTCATTTTGATTCAGTTGATCAACAATTAAAAACAGTTAAATTAAATAATAAACTAACAAAACCAAACAATTTACAGTTAATTTCAGTTATGATCAGTTAAAAACAGTTATATATAATCAACCTTTTCAGTTCAGTTGATTTCAGTTCATCAATCAGTTCAGTTTCAGTTCAGTTAAGTTCAGTTCATTTTGTTTCAGTTGGAATTTCAGTTATCAGTCATTTGATTCTTGGTTCATATTATTTCAGTTAAGTTCAGTTAGGTTAATAGTTGAACCAACAGTTCCTAACCAAACTGACAGCTCTAGGTTTTGGTGAGTACGAGGGTTTTGGTGAGTATAAGGGTTTTTACCTTTTTAACATTTTTTTTTTATTTTCTAACCTATGTCCTCGAGTTTTTCTGCTTTCTAAGTTGTGCCCATGCTTTTTGAAACTTCAAGCTATGCCCCTCAACTTAGTTTTTTTAATTAACAACTAGCATAGTGCCCGTGCGATGCGCGGTTTATAAATGTACGGATATTAATAATTTTAAAGAATAAAAGATATTTTTTATAATATATTTATAAGAATAAGTAACACAATTCAACGGTTAACCAATGTAATTATGTATGTAATATACTCCTTTAATGGACATGTATTACTATTCTTATTGCTATGATTGCTATAAAAAAAATATTATATAAGCTTTACATTAGTAAAAAAAATCCCCAAATGCATAAGCACAATAATAACTTTATATCTTACCTATCAATATATATAAACACAATAATAAGTTGTTTAATAATCTCGTCGTTATAATGTTATTTATTTAATCTAATACGAATAACTTGTTTTACACATCGTCTCATTCTCTAAATCTATAAGTACAATAATAACGTTATACCTTACTCAGCAATATATATAAGCACAATAACAATTTTCTAAGCTAACCATTGTGCCAAAAATTATTATTACTCCTAAAATAGTAGTCATACAACCAATGTAATCATGTATGTAATATACTTCTTTAATGGACATGTATTATGCTATTCTTATTTTTGTGATTGCTATAACAATATTATATAATCTTTACATTAGTAAAAATACCCCTAAATGTATAAGCACAATATATAATAACTTTATATCTTATCTGCCAGTATATATAAGCACAATAATAACTTTCCTAAGCTAACCATTGTGCCAAAAATCATATGAGAGAAGTGAATTATATAGTGTCACTTGTATACGAAGATATTTTATAATTTTTATAAGAATAAATTAAAGTTAGTGGTAAAAGATGTTTATTATATTTTTTTAGCAATATAATATTAAAAAGTTAGAGGTATTTTACATATTTTATATAATTTTATTTATTTTTTATTTTAAAAAAATTGAATTGAGTTAACATATTCAACCACTTACCTAAAATAAATAAATGAATATAGAAGGAATTTGATACATATATGTATATAACAAAAATATATAGGTACGAATATTAATAATTTAAAAGAATAAAAGATATTTTTAATAATATATTTATAATATAAGAATTAATAACACATCAATTCAACGTTTAACCAGTATAATCATGTATGTAATATACTTCTTTAATGGACATGTATTCTACTATTCTTATTGTTGTGATTGCTATAAAAATCATTATATAAGCTTTACATTCGTAAAAAAAAATCCCTAAATGTATAAATTAAACACAATAATAACTTTCCTAAGCTAACCATTGTGCCAAAAATTATATTAGAGAAGTGAATTAGAGAACGTCACTTGTATACGAAGATATAAAATAATATTTATAAGAATAAATTGAAGTTAATGGTAAAAGATATTGATTATATTTTTTTAGCAATATAATAAAAAAAAAGTTAGAGGTATTTTACATGTTTTATGTAGTTTTATTTTTTATTTTTTTAAAAATGAATTGAGTTAATATATTCAACCACTTACCTCAAGAAAGAAATGTATATATAAGGAATTTTATACATATATGTATATAATGTATAACAAAATATATAGGTACATATATTAATAATTTAAAAGAATAAAAGATATTTTTTTATAATATATTTATAAGAATAAATCACACGTATAGTTCAACGTTTAACCAATGTAATCATGTATGTAATACACTTTTTTAATGGACATGTATTCTACTATTCTTATTGTTTTGATTGCTATAAAAATCATTATATAAGCTTTACATTAGTAAAAAAAATCCCTAAATGTATAAGCACAATAATAACTTTATATCTTACCTGCCAGTATATATATTTATAAGCACAATAATAATTTTCGTAAGCTAACCATTGTGCCAAAAATTATATAAGCGAAGTGAATTAGAGAACCTCACTTGTATACGAAGATATAAAATAAATAATATTTATATGAATAAATTGAAGTTAACGGTAACATATATTTATTTTATTTTTTAGCAATATATATAATAAAAAAAGTTATAGGTATTTTACACTTTTTATATAGTTTTATTTTTTAAAAAATTGAATTAAGTTAACATATTCAACAACTTACCTAAAATAAAGAAATTAATATAGAAAGAATTTTATACATATATGTATATAATATTTTAAAGATTTTTACATTTTTTAAATAAAATGAGAGAAGCAAATCAGAGAGCAACACTTGTCAGCTCCACATCGATCCGCAATATATATAATAAAAAAAGTTATAGGTATTTTACACTTTTTATGTAGTTTTATTTTTAAAAAAATTGAATTAAGTTAACATATTCAACCACTTACCTAAAATAAAGAAATGAATATAGAAAGAATTTTATACATATATGTATATAATATTTTAAAGATTTTTACATTTTTTAAATAAAATGAGAGAAGCAAATCAGAGAGCAACACTTGTTAGCTCCACATCGATCCGCTTCTCTTTTAGTATAATATATAGATAGATAGATGCTCACTCCGTTAACTCAACGTTAATAGACCCGTTAAAAGGAGTTGCATTTTGTTGGAGGGTCATTTCCCCTATAAAATTCTAGGTTTTTAGCTGATTTTCACCCTTTATAATTGATGTATTTCACTAAAATAAATGATGCATTGCCCTATAAATAATGCATTTCCCTAAAATAAAGGGTGAAAGTCAACTAAAAAACCTATAATTTTAGAAGGGAAATTACCCTCCCACGAAATGCAACTCCTTTAAACAAATCTATTAACATTGAGATAACAGAATGGGCATTGTTAATTAAAAGACCTAAGTTGAGGGGCATAGTTTAGAAGTTTCAAAAAGCATGGGCACAACTTAGAAAAGTGAAAAACTCAGGGGCATAACTTAGAAAAACCCTTTTTTTTGTTCTTATCCTCTTTGCCCTAAGGTAATGTCGACCGTTGAAGCAAGGACAGAGTGGGATTGATGACGTGGCGAGAGATCGGACGGTTGATGGTGAGTGAGTAAGGGATATTTTGTGTTTTCTAAAACTCACATGGGATGCGCCTGTTCGAGCCTTTTAGGGTTGTAATTAACAAAAAAATCTGATTTTATTTGTTATCTCTAACAATGCTATAATCTTCTCTCTGGGTAAAGTGGGTATCTCAAATAATTAAGGCCCTGTTCTTTAGGACTTAAAAGTTACAATAATCAGATCAGATCAGACATTATTACTCTTTATTATTATTATTATTATTATTGTTGTTGTTGTTGTTGTTGTTGTTGCATGAAGCAGAGAAGAAGTTACTAGAAATGACAGTCAGCTTCGAAGCAGAGAACCTGGAAACAACCGAACATCACGACTGCCTGATAATCTCGCTGCACGTTAGCAACTTTCTTACTAAACGAGTCCTGGTAGATGGAGGGAGTACGACAAACATCATCTTCATGGACGCATTGGAAGCCATGGGGTTAGGAGAAGCAGACGTGGTGAAAAATACCAAGACTCTAGTAGGATTTAGCGGAGAAACAAAGCAGACAATTGGTGAAGTGACTTTGCACACTTGGGCAGGAGGAGTAAATACCTCCAACATCTTCAATGTAGTGGATTGCCCGTGAGCCTACAACATCATACTCGGTACTCCATGGATACACAAGATGAAAGCAATGCCGTCAACCTTCCATCAGGTAGTGAAGTTCCCAAAACCTTGATTGGGGGATCCAAGAGATCAGAGGAGAAAGAAAAACAGCTAGTGTAACACCCCGCATTTTAGAAACGGCGTTATTAGGGATAACGTCGTAAACAGGCAGTTATCAATTGATTTAACAATAGAAAATATAACTAAAACTCATGGAAAAAAAGTATTTATTATAATAGTGATGGAATCCCAATTACAGAAGCTTAAACTAAACTTAAAACCAGCTATAAAACTATAAAATAAATCCTAATGCAAAAGCCAGAAAAGCAAATGGGGGCCTAGACGCTCATCAACTCATCCTGCTTCTAGCTTCTAACCTGCAAGATAAAAATTGGGGGTCCACCATCAGTGGCGAGTAACTAGACTGTCCTACTTAGAAGGAGGACCACATTACATACAATAATAGGGTTAGAAACACAGGGACAACAACAACTACAAGTTACAAGATAATCAACATCAGAGATAGCAGCAGAAAACATTACAGTCAACAACAACATTAATATCAATCAATTCAAGCCAGTGCATCACTTCCAAGTACAACACGCATCATCAAACTCAAGTTCAGTAACAAGACAACGCTCGATCTACAACCGATAACGAGATTAACAACAAAGGACTTGCCCCGCACGATTCATCACTGATGAACCGATAGACGCACGATCTTTAACTGCTCGATGCACAATCTTTAACCGTTCGACATGACTCTGACTCTCAATCAATCACACAAAACTTGCCCTGCACGATCCATCACAGATGAACCGATAGATGCGCGATCTTTAATCGCTCGACGCACGATCTTTAACCGCTCGACGCACGATCTTCAACCGTTCGACACGATCCATCACCGATGAACCGATTGTATGTGGATGTCAAACCAATGGGATGATAGAGTACGACTGTTGTATGTTGGATGCCGAAAGGTGGAGTACAATAGTTGTATGTTGGATGTCGGAACATTGGGGCGATGGAGTACAATAGTTGTATGTTAGATGTCGGAACATTGGGGCGATGGAGTACAATAGATGTATGTTGGATGTTGAACCCACTAAAGATAATTTGATAACCCATGGAATGATGGAGTACAACTGTTGCATGTGGATGCCGAAAGGTGGAGTACTTCAGTTGTATGTTGGATGTCGGACCATTGGGACAATAATGAATGGATGTAAAATGTAAGATTGAATAAATGAGAAGTAAGGAATTGAGTATTGAAAGTTGCGTTACTATGATCTATGGAGTCTAGAAGTGGCCCTAGCTAGTGAGTCGATGTTGGTTATGTTATGTATTTCCGATGCGTTGTCTGATTGAGTTATGTACTTGATTGATTGGTGGCTGTGATTATGTTTGACATATTGTCTATCATGAATTGGTTGTATTGCGTTCTAACTATTATATTTTTGTTTGCATTCTACGATTAAGTAGAACATTCTAATTACTCCCCACTGACGGTGGACCCCCCATTCCCTTTCAGGTGAAGAAGAAGAATAAGCCGGGTGTTAGCGAGGATTGGGACTCGTGAGCTTACAAGAGTAGTAGTTTATCTACCCAATTTAGTATTAGTCCTAGCCTTATGTTAATATTCTTAGCTTATAATAGTATTTTTAGTAGTTTAATAAAAACCTTTGGGACATTTCTAGTTTTGTTATATTAAAGTTTATTATTAAAAAAGTTAAGTTTTAGAGCTTCCGCTTCCGCTTCCGCTTCCGCTTCCGCTTTCGTTTTAAGTTTTGATCGTTATAAAGTCGTTTATTAATGATCCGTGTTGTTGTTTTCTCCGAAAACAACGTTGCTAAAATACGGGTCGTTACAGCTGGTACCAAAGCTTAGGTTAAAACCCTGAAGTTACTTCTTCATAAGTAACTTGAAAGATGAGTGCTTTATGAAATCAAGAGAGCAACTTAGCCTGAAATGGTAAACCTAGCGAGAGACGCTTTGGGTAGTGACCTGGGTTAGGATGCGATTATTTTAATTGTTGTGTTTTGTCTATTTATGTACTACTTGTGCTTCCTTATGCAAATTTCGAGGACGAAATTTATTTAAGGAGGGGTGACTGTAATAACCCAGAATTTTGGGCTATTTTAAATTTTTATTTATTATTTAATTACTTATTTTGTTGGGTAAAAGATTCTAACCCGAGTAAAAAACTGAGCCCAAACTCTTTACATTGCTTTGTCAATCTAGGGCCAAAGCCCAAATGAGCCCTTAACCGCTTAGCCCACACGGTGCAAACCCTTTTTATTTATCGCTTTTAATTAATTTGTTTATTTCTATTAATCGAAAAACATATCTAGAAAAGATCCTATTTTTTATCTTTCCTATTTTCTCTCCTAAATTTAGTGGAAAAAACCCCTTTTGCTGCGGGTTTTTTAGGGGTATTTTGCTGCGGTTATGAACCGCAGCAAATCAAGGGTGCAGCAAATTCCCATTTTCTCATTTGCTGCGGTTGAACTGCAACAAAAGATAAGCTATTTGCTGCGGTTTTTTAATATAACCGCAGCAAATAGTTTACCTTTTTACAGCGGTTCTGATGAATAACCGCAGCAAATTGATGTTTTTGCAGCACTATTTTGTAAATAACCGCAGCAAATGGATGTTTTTTGCAGCACTATTTTATACATTACCGCAACAAATTGATTTTTTTGCAGCACTTTTATATAAATAACCGCAGCAAATGGATGTTAAAAACAAAGCATAATACCTAAAAAACCGCAGCAAATTGCAGGTTATTTTGAGAATTTTTTGGGATTTTGCAATTAATATATAAATAACATTAAATCGTAATAATTAGAACGTTTTGGAATAAATACTAACAATCGAATACATACAACTTAATTTTACCGATTGTACAAGGAATAAAATAAATTACTACATTATTCATAAGACATTAATTAATACTAAAGAATTTTAATCAACTATTAAATTTGAGAAATTGTTTGTACAAGTATCAACACAAACCATGCGTGTACAAGAATTTGGCAAGCTTGTCTCGAACCTCGCCAATTTCTTCAGCGGTGAATGATCCTTCTCGAACCGATGTGGATAATACCTAATAATTAATATAAAAACGAATTAAATTAAATTAAACATCGTCGGATAGATTATATAATTAAGTTAGTATCGTAAGCTCGAAAAATAAATATACATACGCATAACACACAAACACATCAAGGGATAACTACATTATTTATATATTTATATATATATTAACAAAAAAAAAAGATAGAGAGTTTAGTAACAAAAACGAGCCAGATAGGTCATTTTTGGTTCGTTTTGGGTGTTTTCAATCTCATCTTCGTATTAATCAACCTAGCTCATGTTTTTAAGGTTCATAGATGTCCTATAACATTCAAATAAACATTCTATGACTCACTTGTGTGATTTCGGGCAAAGTTATAGAGTTTTGGAACAAAAACAAGCGAAATAGGTCATTTTTCCCTTGTTTTGGGTGTTTTCAATCTCATCTTCGCATTAATCAACCTAGCTCATGTTTTTAAGGTTCATAGATGTCCTATAACATTCAAATAAACATTCTATGACTCACTTGTGTGATTTCGAGCAAAGTTATAGAGTTTTGGAACAAAAACAAGCAAAATAGGTCATTTTTCCCTCGTTTTGGGTGTTTTCAATCCCATCTTAGCACTAATCAACCTAGGTCATGTTTTTAAGGTTCATAGATGTCCTATAACATTGAAATAAACATCCTATGACTCACTTGTGTGATTTCGGGTAAAGTTATAGAGTTTTGGAACAAAAACAAGCCAAATAGATCATTTCTGGCTCGTTTTGGGTGTTTTCAATCCCATCTTAGCACTAATCCACCTAGGTCATGTTTTTAAGGTTAATAGATGTCCTATAACATTGAAATAAACATTCTATGACTCACTTGTGTGATTTCGGGCAAAGTTATAGAGTTTTGGAACAAAAACAAGCCAAATAGGTCATTTCTGGCTCGTTTTGGGTGTTTTCAATCCCATCTTAGCACTAATCAACCTAAGTATTTTTTAAGGTTCATAGATTTTCTATAACATTGAAATAAACATTCTATGACTCACTTGTGTGATTTCGGACAAAGTTATAGACTTTTGGAACAAAAACAAGCCAAATAGGTCATTTCTGGCTTATTTTGGGTGTTTTCAATCCCATCTTAGCTTTTAATCAACCTAGGTCATGTTTTTAAGGTTCATAGATGTTCTATCACATTGAAATAAACATTCTATGACTCACTTGTGTTATTTCGGGGAAAGTTATAGAGTTTTGGAACAAAAACAAGCCAAATAGGTCATTTTTGGCTCGTTTTGGGTGTTTTCAATCCCATCTTAGCTTGTAATCAACCTAACTCATGTTTTTAAGGTTCATAGATGTCCTATAACATTGAAATAAACATTCTATGACTCACTTGTGTTATTTCGGGGAAAGTTATAGAGTTTTGGAACAAAAACAAGCCAAATAGGTCATTTTTGGCTAGTTTTGGGTGTTTTCAATCCCATCTTAGCTTGTAATCAACCTAACTCATGTTTTTAAGGTTCATAGATGTTCTATAACATTGAAATAAACATTCTATGACTCACTTGTGTGATTTCGGGCAAAGTTATAGAGTTTTGGAACAAAAACAAGCCAAATAGGTCATTTCTGGCTCGTTTTGGGTGTTTTCAATCCCATCTTAATTAGCACTAATCAACCTAACTCATGTTTTTAAGGTTCATAGATGTCCTATAACATTGAAATAAACATTTTATGACTCACTTGTGTGATTTGAGGCAAAGTTATAGAGTTTTGGAACAAAAACAAGCCAAATAGGTCATTTTTGGCTCGTTTTGGGTGTTTTAAATCCCATCTTAGCACTAATCAAATACACTCTATGACTTACTTGAATGAATAACAAATACTTACCGTTTCCACATCATCTGAGTTCGTACAACTAGAGATGATATCATACATGTAGCGCATCACATAGTATCCGCAATCAACACCATTCTGCTGTTGCGCACACTTTGAATTACATAGCACATAGAAAAGTCAAGAATAGTCAAAATATGTTCATAATATGGAAAGAAGCACATAACTTGAGTCAACATGATTGGGATATTTACCTTAACTGATATCAAATTTGGAGTATTCATGCTTGAGCGTATCTTTTTCATCACACTATACCAAAATTACCAATCATAATAAAATTAAGGTGATGGTAAATACTAGTAGTTGTTAATCAAGTTAATGGAATACTCATTTCAATTACTTTAGTAACATACCGATTCAACCAAGTCATGATCATCAAATCACATGGCGGCTGAACTCGACAAGAATCAAATTGATACACCGTGTATGTTGAAGGTGATATCAAGAGAAGCACCCAATGTGAACTACCATCATAAAAAAGTCGATGGTCGGTGAATGATTTATAGGAATTTAATAAGCACCCGTGTATAACATGGACAAGGTAATTATGAAGGGTTACCTCTGAAGGTAAGGAGCGAGAATGAACTTCTTCTTTGCTCGAATTTCCTCTACTATACTAGTTTCAAGGTACTCTCGCACTTCAGTTCTGTCCTTGGCACATCGTAGATCATATATCTGTTGAGGGCACAACCACCCAACCTTTAGAGTAGCGTCGCATCCGGCCAAATCGGAGTAAAGAGAACTACAACAAACAAAAGAGTTGTCATCAAAAGAATTGTTACACTATACATCAATAAGAATTCTAGTTATTTTATATATAGTGCTAACCTCATGAAAGCTTGTAATAACGAAATGACCAACATATCCCCGGCAAGAAACTCACTAATATCTCCCTTGGTAACATAAGTTTCTGCATCCTCAAAGTAGTGAAATTGTGATTTATTCAACATTACTTTTAAAGGGACGTCATCTGGCTCATCTTGAACACTTGTATGCAACCATTGACACGTGACAGACAATGATGTTTCATTTCCCAGATTTGAACCCTTTGACGAAATCTTCCTCAGTAGATCATCATGATCTTTTGGTGATTCTCCCTTCTTGTTATGTGAATTAACTTCCTTCGATGTAGTGGGTCCTATTTTTTTGCTCCCATTGTTCTTGCCCAGCTCTTTTTCCTTAGGTTGTGCCTCGACCGCCTATTTTAATAACAAATTCAATTACTTTTTATTATATTAAATTGTATGAAAAGTACAAAAATAGGCAATTATTAACCAAAATGTAATGTGTTGATCCTACCTCTTCCGAAAACCGCACCCATTTTCGCGGCCATGTCACAAAAGTCCCTCGTGCATCAGCCAAAATCATTAATCCCCAATTCGGACGTGGAATAGGTAGTGCTATATCTTCCCATCCATCTACAACTGAATCAAGGGATGCAAAACAATTAGCTGCATCAATTGCTTCACAATGAGACTTTTCCCCCTGATCCGGTGGTTGTAGATTCCCAAATGCAACTACAACTAAGTCCCCCCTTTTTTGTTTAGGATCAGGTAGCATCATTTCACAAGGGGTCTCCTCCTGCAAAAAATGAAGTAAATAATTTAAAAATTTAAACCATGACGACTTAATAATATAAATGCATATAGGGTTATTTGGTTAGTATTACTTCTACATCAGGAATGCGATGTTCAGATGATTCTCGAGCGGACTTGCTGTTTCCTTTGCGTTGGCTTGATCTGTTACAAACGTCTACCTGTGACAACGACTCAAGATCAGGCATTCCCATTTTCTCACAGAGGGCTTTGAATTTCTTAGCAACTAACTCCTCAACCCTCTTCTCCATTTCTAATTCCAATTTGGACTTGGAATTACGACTTGTATTTGGATCTTTTCCAAAAGCTTTCCTCTTTCCAAGTCGTACACCTCCTACTCCTTTCACCCGACCTGGGTGATCGTCTCCTACAACTAAAGCTAGGGCATCTTTCTTCCCTAATTCTTCTACATTGCTTTGGATTTCCTTATCTTTCATTCCAATCTATTTAAAAAAAACACATCAGAGAATGAATACCACTATTATGTTAGCAATTCCTTATTAATGAATACAAGGTTAATTTTAATACTATATTTTTTTTCGTACCACGGAATCAGCCAACTTCTTCACCCCGGGGTCTGTTATGACACGATTCCCACTTGCGTCTTTACCGTGTAAAGAGCAATACCAATCAATCGCACGGTCACCAATGAGTGCCATGACTGATGAATAAGATGCAGCATCTGCTGAAGAAGTAGATGAGAACACTTGATCATAAAAACCTTCAGCTTTCCATCCTTCTTTAGCTCACTCGTATGGTTTTTGACCCATATGGTGATGGGTCTTCCTTTGCAATGCACTTTTAGAATGTGCTGCACGTTCAATCTGTTGACGTTCAACAAATTTGGGTTACATACGAGATTAAGCATTCAGGCAGAAGACATACATACTAAGAAAGCACTTACAACTGTGTCGGGATCTGTTTTTTGGGCAAGAAATGCCTTCCAATCATCCTTCGAGATGTGAGGGTAAATATCGTATGGCATCTTATCGGCTTCACACTTGGATCTCTTCCTTGTCTTTGTGATCCAACCACTGACCAACTTGGACTTGAAGTCTCTAAATCTTTCCGCAACAGCCGACATAAAGACTTTTCTTTTTTCATCATCAACATCGATATGGAAAAGATTCTGCACATAATAGGAATGAATAAGTTTAAATATATACATGCATTTAAAAAAAATTGTGTAAGTAAGAACATAAGGGATTTACGCACCACTGTATCTTCCCATATAGCAGTTTTCAAACCATCCTCCACATCTTTCCATTTCTGCAAAATAGAAATCTTCCTCATACATACCCCTATATGTCTCCCATATTGCTGTCGCCACTTCCCACATGGTTGACCATACTGATTGAACTCCAAGTACATGGCTTCTGTAGGTCTCAAACCCCTAGATGGACCCCATGTTTTTTCTTTATCGGATGAATTTTTTGCCTTTTTGCTTATTAAAGGCACAACTTTTATTGTTTGCTTTTCATTTGAGGGAGCCATGTCCAGATTATCAAGGTTGGGAGGGGCATCATGAGCCATTTTTTCAAACTGATCAAACAAACTATCAATATACCTTTCGTACTCTATATCCTTAAGACTCACTTTATCTCCTTCCACAATCACATCAAATTATGGCTCCAAATCAGAACTTAAGTCGTTGGAGCTACCATCATCACAATTGTTATCTCCCTCCAAACGAACATCAAATTCTGGATCTGAATCAAAACTTAAGTCCTGAGAGCTGCTATGATCATTATCACAACTGGACATGGCATTATTAAAGGCACCCTGCACTAAAAAATTATGAAACAATTAAGACATGACAAGACAATAATAAAGTATAAAACAATTAAGACATGACAAGGCAATAACAAAGTATGAAACAATTAAAACAAAGTAGGAAGCAACTATGATCAACAAGCGTTGTCTTTATTTATTTTTATTTAATAATGTTTAAATTATATTAGCATCCAAATAAATATCATAAATAGTTGATTACCATTAGGTATCAACAACAAAAATTCCTTCGGTGTGATCGTCACGCATGTAATCTGAATCATTAGTAGCAAATTCAGCGACAGTTGTTTGAGGAGAAGTAAAAGGTGGGGAATCCTCAAATGCATCATACTCTTCCTCATCATCAACATCTCCGATGCCAAGAATGCTTCTTTTTACCGGTATCACAATTGACCATTTAGAGTTTGCAGGATCATTTACATAGAATACTTGCTTAGCTTGAGATGCAAGTATAAAAGGTTCAAGACCCTCACGCATGCGACTCAAGTCAATAAGAGTAAAGCCGCATGGGTCATCACTTCTTAATGACTGTCGATTGTTATCTACCCACTTGCACTTGAAAAGACAAACTGTAAAAGTGTTATACTCAAGTTCCCATATCTCAGAAATTCTCCCGTAGTACATTTGTAACGCCCCAGATTTTGGGCTAGTTTCGTATCAGTTTGCTAGTAATTATTGTTGTTGCGGTGCATGGTCTAAATTTATTTTAGACTATTTTTTTTAATGCTTGAGTGTAACCATTTTATTTAATGGTTTATTATTTCTTAACTTTATTTTATTTTAATTAATTAGAATTTTATTATTTAATTTTCTAATTATTTAATTAAGTTTTGGGTCAAGTGCGAAATTATTCATGATTAGTCATGAATTAGTGCAAATGGCCCAAGTGAACATTGAGCCCATTTGTTTAACCCATAACCGGCCCTCCTTGTGTTGATGGCAAGTTTTGCCACTTGCTTCATGTTCACACCTTGACTAACCTCTATAAATAGAGGAGTTAGTAAGGCCTTAGGATCTTTTGTTCATTTGCTCATTTAATCACCCTTACCATCACTTTTAAAAGCCAAACTCTCCCTCCATTTCTACCTCTTGCCACACGCCTATTTTGGGTATCATGAACCCAAGTTTTGTTCATCTTCAATTCCAAATCCAAACTTAAAGATTTAACATTCATTGGTCTTTAAGTGACAAAAAAAATAAGTAGCCTTCATTGCCTTGATCATGTCTTGGGTTGGTTTCGGTTTGGGTTTGGGTCTTGCGTGGAAGTGGTGGCCGTGTGTGCAGCATGGACAGCCGTGCAGTGGGGGCAACCGTGCAGAGGGGGCAGCCGTGTGTGAGCAGTGGGCAGCCGTGTGTTGCTGCCAAGGTGCAAGGCCGTGAGGAGCCATGTTCGTGTGCGAGGGTAGCCGGGTATGGATGACCGTGCAAGACTCGTTCCGGGCAGCAAGTTCTTGGTACGTTTTGGGATTAATCGTGATCAAGGTAACATGCTTACTCAACCTTGTTGGTATACTATGATTATA
Source organism: Salicornia ramosissima (assembly GCA_951394345.1). Lineage (NCBI taxonomy): Eukaryota > Viridiplantae > Streptophyta > Magnoliopsida > Caryophyllales > Amaranthaceae > Salicornia > Salicornia ramosissima. Next base: position 43,420,307 of record OX596232.1, read on the forward strand.
GTATAGATTAAATGCATGTATGGGTTGTTTGGTGATGTTTAATCATGATTTTATGTATTGTTCCTAATCTGATTTTTATGTGGTTTTCATGATATTATGATATTGGTTTTGATGATTTTATGATTGAATATATGTTGTTTTATGGTCATGATAATTATGTTAAAGTTTGATGAATTTTGGATAAGTTCTAGTTGAATTTTCGTGTGGTATATTGAGGTTATGCGTGTGATGATGATTGTCTGGATGAGTTCTTGATTGGAGTTCTTGATTGAAGTTCTTGAATCTTGATTGAATTCTTGATTGAAGATCTTGAATCTTGAATGAGTTCTTTATGAGTTCTTGTTGAGTTCTTTGGATTCTTGGTGAGTCTTGATGAGTTCTTGGTTGAATCTTGATAATTAAAAAAAATGAGTAAAGGGTTAAAGAAAGTTAAAGATTGAGTCAAAGTTGATTAAAGAATGTATTTTGAAATGATGGATTATGTTGGTTAGACTCAAGATCAAGGCGCAAAGGCAATCTTGACAATAACTTCGTTGTTTAACTAATTATTTTTCAAGAATCAAGGCGCAAAGGCAATTCTTGAATATAATTATGTTATGAATAAGTTGATTAAAATGATAAGAGATTTAATTAATGATTAGCTTGATTTCATTTCTAGACGCCTAATACATTGAGTAAGATTCATTGCTTTTGGGTTAAGACGTTGCCCCTATTCCATCCGCGATATTGGGATAGTTGGAGTCATACTATGTTATCCTTTGAATTTCCAGTAAGATTGGTTTCACGGGACATGGATTTCCAGTAAGATTGGTTTAATGGGGTTTGGGAGTAAGATTCTCAAATCCGAACATAGTAGAAAGTTCGATCACGTAAGATGCGTTCGTACGAGCATAGTCCGGTCTAGTATATGAATGATTGCGCCAAAGATAGTTGGTTAGGTTGGTTTGAGTCGAGTTCATATTTGGTTGTTCTCGCATGTTTTGGATTATTGTTCTGATTATTTGATTTGTGCTATGTTCATGTGTATTCCCATTAGGGTGAGTCAGTTATGTTACTCGCCACTGATTGTAACGACCCGACTTTTTTGGACGTGTCGATTGATGAAGGGAAATCGACAAACGGATCATTACCAACTTAGAATAAACAATAAACTAGATTATTCGATTAATAGGATCAACTTTTATTAAATAAATAAACTAATTATCCAAAATCTCCAAAATCCATAAATACATAAGTTGTTCTAAAACCGTCCCAACATGCTGGGATCATAAATAAACTAAGTAAATTGTCTTAACTATTAAGGAATAACGATTTAAACTAACTAAGGTAAAACTAGGGTCCTCAGCCTCTCAAAGCCCACCATCGAAAGCCCGAATCAAGCTGCATCTTCACCTGAAACTGAGGGGGGGGGGTCCACCGTCAGTGGCGAGTAACTAGGCTGTCCCGTTTAATCGAGGGACCACCAAACACATAATAGCATAGAAAAGATCATAAAAATCATAGAAGAATCTAATACATGCTATACATCATTCAATACTTAGGTGCGTATAACGATACGTACAAAAATACGTACATGAGTACGTACGAAATACGTATAAAAATACCTGCAGAAATACGATTAGAATACGTATAATCTACGTATAGTGTACGTACAATCAACCCTGCAAATACGGTTAGAGATACGTACAAATATACACCCAACATTCGTACATACATACATTCATACTCGCATACATACATACCCATACATCCATACATACGTGCTTTTCAAATACATACGTACATAGATACACAGCGGAAGACTTATATCATTTAATACACATATTTATCAAATCATAACGTACATCTTATATTATATCCTATGTCATATTATCGTGTCTTATTTCATAACCCATATCATTCCTTATCATATCCTATACTCATATTATATCAAATCATATCTTATATTACATCTTATTATTTCATAACATTCTTATCATTTCGTATCATTTCGTCTTCATATCATATCATATCTTTCAATTCATATCCATATCATATCATTTCATATCTTTCGTTGGACCGGTCACTATAACTCGTTGTGGATCCCGTTTGCACCACAACTTTCCTAGAACATGACGGGGTGAGCTCGTGTACTCAACCCGTAGCGGATCACGTTTGCACCACTAAGCCTAAGCTATGGCCATAACCCCTAATAGCAGCTCGTGTACTACTACTAGACGACTACATATCCTAAGACCCAGAACTACTCGGGGGAGCTCGTGTACTCGTCCCATTGAGCAGCGGCCTCGACTTAACCTAGTCTGACTACTCGAGTCATCAGGTAGGCGTCCTTATCTTATCTTATATCTTCATTATCATATCTTATCTTATATCGGGAAATACTAGGTGACCGTAATTGGGATGAAATGTTCGGAGTCCCAGGAAAGAGAGGTGCGGCACGTGTATTGGCCACCTTAAATACCAAGTCTTTCCTAGACAGAAACCGAGACATAACATATTCCTATTGCTCTGTTTCCTTTCTTATCCCTATTAATGTCTTATCGTAACTTTCATATCTTATCCCTACGGATACCTAATCTTAATAATAATACCAATATTATTTCATAACCTTAATAATACTAATAACATTCGAAATACTTATATCACTAATACTTATAATATACGAACTATAATAATATTAATAATAATAATACTATTATCTACCCCTTCCTGTTACAACTTGTCCCTGATAATTATTTTATCCGTAACTTTTATATTTAGTTATTTCTAAATTAATAATAAATCAAAATTTACTAAATTTGACTAAATCAAATCAATCCATTCGACATTTCTAAATTTAAACCAAATAATTAATTATTTTTATCAATTATTCTAATTAATCAATTAATTACTAAAAATTATCAAAACATGATAAAAATTCTATTTTTATTCTTTTTCTTCACTCGACTTTTCGAATCTATCAACTTTATCAATTAATTTACATAAGTTCAATCATCAAGATCAAATAAATTAACTAAACTATATTAATAAAAATCATACTTTTAACATATAAACATCAAGATTGAATTAAAGAAACAAAATTAGAAATCATCCTTGTCGTTCATTCATCCACTCGACATATTCAACATATTATATCAATAACTAATTAATTAAATAACTTCAAACAACAAGATTTAATTAATTAAACTAATCAATAAAAATCATATTTTTAACAACAATCATCAAGATTATTAAGGATTAACATAAAGATTGAATTAAAGATTAGCATTAATAATTCAAGAATCATCAAGATACATCTTAAAAATCATATTTTTAATTCCCTTTTAATACTAGATTACTCGAAAAATTCAAGAAATTAATAATAACATATTTTAACAATTCAATTACCCTATTTTACACAATCTGATTTTTAAATCTAGATCGACCATCTAAAGGTCTCCAATAATCTGGAAATTTTTATGGGAGCTAAATATAGGTTCAAGGTTTAACTTGCATGAATTTAGTTTAAAAATAATATCATTTACTAATTTTAAGTGATTTTATAATTTACAGATCACATTAGAAATAATTCGGTTTCAGATTTTTCTGCCATAGAAATCGATCTTTAAAAATTATGAAAAAATTTAACAAGACTAAAAACAGTATTACTGACCTCCACCTAAAATTTCGTAGATATTCGATTTGATTAGATATATTAATAAATTCGTAAACCTAATCTGGACAGTTTTACCGGTTCGAGAGATTAAATTATTATAAGTAATAAAAGGGCGAATTTTGCCACGAAATAAATCATGATCAATAATAAAACAGTAAAGAAACTTCCACGAAAAATTCATCAAGAAATATCAAGATTTGATTAATCAATAAATTCATACAAGAAATTATTCAACAGTTAAAGATTTTCAAGATACGACATAAAACAATCAAGAAAATTCTCAAAACAAATCAAGAATTCTATCCTCATATCATTCGACTTTTTCGAACCTAACATACATTAAATTCCCTACAATTTTCATATTCAATCCTAATTAACTATGTGTTTTTCTACCCATAGATTAAAAGGAAAAGCGAAGTTACCTGATTCGCTAAATTTTCCAAGGCACGAAAAATAATTCACCTTTGGTGAATCTTACACTTGTTCGACTTTTTTTGAAAGAAAGAGAAGGAGAGAAATATTTTTAGAGTTTAAGTGTACAATTAGTAAAATAGGACCAAAATGAAAAGAGAAGTCCTATTTATAGAAAAAGGAAAAAAATAAAACAAACCCTAATTGAACCTAGAGTGGGCCGTGTAATTGGGGTAGTTAGGGGGAAATTAGCTAGGTTGTTATATTAGGTTTGAATAGGTTTTAAATAAATTAAATTAAATAATTAACTTAATTAATTAAATAACTTAATTATTAGATAGGTCCAAAAGAATTATTATTGACCCAAATAATAAATAGGGGCCGGCCAAGGAGAAAAAGAAAAGAAAGATTGGGTCTTTAACCCAATATTGAGGAAAAAGTTTGGACTAGAAATGTAAACAGTCCAAATTGAATGGCCTTTAGACTTAGAATTGAATACATACTATTTAATATCCGCGAAATTTTCTGGCCCTAAATTTCGGGGTATTACACTGATGGTGGACCGTTGTTCGTTTTACAGGTAATTCTGATGACGATGTACTTGCTTAGCTTTGGGTTGGGCGAGCGGCGTTTATTATTGTTGTTGGATGTATTTTCTATTCTTGTTGTTTTTAGATAGTATTGGACTATTGTATGGACTTTTATACGTTATTTTGGACTCTGACGTGTGGTTGGAGCTATTCGTATTTTAGTATTTCTAGTTTGACTTTTTGGATTAGTAATGTACAAACTTGTGGGTATTTGTACTTCGAGGTTTAATAATAATAATTCGAGGAATTAATTTTAATTCTTAAGTGTTTTGAGTTGTAGTTATAACAATTCGACTCGTCGGTTTCTTCCGCGCCGATTTAAGCGAGTCGGGTCGTTACAACATTAACTTAGGATCAATTGCACTAGAATGAAAGGTTGATGATGCCAAAACAGAAACACCACTATTCTGCGACGATGATGACTTTTGATCTTGAAAAGTGGTCCAAAATGTATACCCATTGATGTCGTAGCCCTCGTAATTGGTAACAGTTTCCCGAGGTCCAAAAGCCAACCACTTCACCGTTTCAGAGACGCCCTCCATATTTTCAAGAGTTACTCGCTTATGAAACCAATCAACAAATGTCTTATTATGCAAGATTATCAATTCATTATCCCCTTTCCTTGGATGTTGAACTTTCAAAAGCTGCCAATGTTCTTCCAAAAAAGGATGAACTTCTGGAACATGATGCAACACATACAAATGCGCTTGGAGGAGGACAGATGTATTGGCCAAAACTGATCTTGACCCAATTGTACCCTTTCCATCAAGCCTTCCTTCATGGCGAGATGTAGGCAAACCAATAGGATTTGCACTCGCTAAGTATTCAGCTATGAAATTCCCAATCTCTTCATTAACAACTCCTTGAACCATGCTAGCCTCTGGTCTTGCTGGATTCGTCACTTTGTCTCCTAACACCCCCATATGCCGTTCGTAAGGATAACACCATCTCAGGAAGACGGGACGCAGAAGCTTAATTTCACGCACAAGATGATGAATTGAGTGAACCATTATGTCAAAGAAAGCAGGTGGAAAATACATCTCAAACTTACACAGAGTCTCAATAACACGTGCTTCAAGGTAGTTGAGCTTTGTGGGATCTAGCACTTTACAGCATATTGTATTAAAGAAGGAACATAATTCTGTGATAGTGTATCTAACATGTTTCGGTAGAATCCCACGGATTGCAATTGGTAGAAAAACTTGCATCATTACATGGCAATCGTGTGATTTCAAGCTAGATAACATTAACTCTCCATCTAAGGTAACAAATCTTTTCATGTTAGAAGAATACCCTGATGGTACCTTTATGTTGTACAATGATTCACAAAAAAGCTTCTTCTCTTGTTTTGACAATGTATAGCAAGCAGGAGGCAAATAGTAAGTTTTTTTCACTTCATTTCCACTGTGTTGAACCTTTTGTTTCCCCTTACCCTTGTTGCCATGACCATCTTGCTCAGTTTTTTTTTTCCTTTTCCTAGTCTCCTTTACTTGAGGCCAGAGCTCTGGTCGAACTCCTATCTTTTGCAAAAACTCACGACTGGCCTTAAAGTCTTTACTCTTGTGAGGAATGTTAAAAAGGGTACCAAGTATGGCATCACAAACATTTTTCTCAATGTGCATGACATCAAGGCAATGTCTGACTTTTAAATCTTTCCAATAAGGAAGCTGCCATAAGATAGATTCTTTTTTCCACAAACCCGAATATTCCATGTTCGGTTTACCAAAGACACATTGACAACCTTTAACCTTCGAATAAACCTCATGACCAGTTAAAGGACGACGAGCACCACGTTCTTCAATTTTCCCAGTGAATGCCTTCTTCTTCCTACGTAAAGGGTGATGAGGTGGAAGGAACCTTCGATTGGACCAATCAACGTACTTACCCACCCATGTAGAATCCTGGTCGTCCATACAAATGGGGCATGCCTTCATACCTTTGTTCTTATACCTTGATAAGTTACCATAAGCAGGACAATCATTAACGGTGCACAAAAGCAATGCACGCAATGTGAAAGTCTCCTTCACATGAGAATCGTAGACTGACACCCCTTCATCCCACAACTTTATCAAGTCCTCTACAAGTGGCGCCAGATACACGTCAATGTCATTACCCGGTTGCCTAGGACCAGAAATAAGTAGAGACAGCATAAGGTACTTTCGTTTCATGCACAACCATGGGGGTAGATTATAGATGGTAAGAATCACTAGCCATGTACTATGTTTTGAACTAAGAGTACCGAAAGGATTCATTCCATCGGTGCATAACCCTAGCCTCAAATTACGATTGTCATCCGCAAAAGTCTTATACTTCCTATTAATAGTCTTCCATTCAGCACCATCAGCCGGATGTTGTAGCAAACCCTTCTTCTTCCTAGCTTCTGCATGCCACCTTAGATTCTTAGCATCATTACTAATTGAAAACAATCTCTTCAATCTAGGTATTATGGGGAGATACCACAAAACCTTAGACGGCGGGCCAGCTTTACCTTGTGCCCCTTCACGCTGGTATCGCGGTACCCCGCAACTTGGACACTTGTCCTAGCATTCATAATCTTTTCGATACAACACACAATCATTGGGACATGCATGTATTCTCTCATACCCTAACGCAAATGGACACATTAGCTTCTTGGCATAATAGGTTGACTTAGGAAGCTCATTGCCGTCTAAAAACATGGTACTCAGCTTCTCTAACAAGGTTGTGAAACTTATGTCAGTCCAGTTGAACAGTGCTTTCATGTTAAACAATTCCAGCACAGCTGAAAGTATAGTCCATGTAGCACACCCTGGGTACAAAGGATTTTGAGAGGCCTCTGAAATGGATTCAAAACCACGTCCATCCTCAAGGCCCTCCATCATTTGTTCAACACCATGAACATCATCACCGTCTTCGTAGTCATCATTTGCAAGGACATCATCATTGGTGGTATGAATGAAGTCCTTGTGATGTTGATGACTACCTTCATGATTACCCTCATTATTGCCCCGATGGAGTCTCGTCTCACCTTGATAACTCCACACTTGGTAATCAGGTCGAAATCCATTACAAAGTAGGTGCACCCTTACCTCATTAATATTTTCAAATCTGTGGTCGTTCGCACACTTGGAACAAGGATAGTAAAAACCCCCTGTTTTGTTTCTTTCTTCATAAGCGACAACGTATTCGCAGAATTCAAACACCCCATCAAAAAATTTTGATTTGTCCGTGCAATTATACATCCAAGAACGATCTTTTGACATCCTGTTTATCTAATAAGAGACGATAGAACTTATTTCTAATAAGAATTGTAATTTCATACAAACTAGCACTATTTATATTTTATATTGGTATGAACTGTACAAAGAACACCAAAAATTCTCTAAATATTTATAATTCAAAGACAAAAGAACCAATCAAAAAAATTTATATTTATATTCATTTTAATAACTAAAATGATCTCAGATTCTCATATTCATATACTAGATAGTTAATATCTAATCTTCTTATATCATCATCAATAGGCATAAATTTTTTCACCGAATTTTATACTCTAGATATGTTTATCTAGTATTTATTCTTGAATTTACAAAATATAATTGTGTACTATGTTTATCATCTAATCATTCTTTTCAAAGTTCTAATTAATTTTAAGTATAAAATTCAATAAACAAATCATCCAAGAACAATGAAATGCAATGTCTAATCTCAAATATTTTTCATGTATGTTTACCGTCTAGTCTAATAATTCACAAACTATAAAAATAAAATTTACTTAATGTCTTAACATCACCAAAATAGCTTACAAACATTCTAATTTCATCGAATCAAGCCATCAACTCAAAAGCCCCAATTTTATTAAAGAACTCATGAACCCTAAGGTTAACAAAAATCAAATTAGTCAAGAAAGAGTTCAAACAATCAACTAAATAAACTTATACACAATAATTTAGACTTAAAACAACAACAAAATTAGTTACAACAACAAGGCAAATACCACATTTAAAAAATCAGAAAAAACAATCTACCCATTTATATATCTAGGGCTAACAAAAAAAAATCAGAAAAAAATTGAAAAAAATAGAGAATAGGGTTACCTTGGCCGTGGTGGTGGTGGTGGTGGTGGCCAAAAGAAGCAGCTACCTCGTCGCAGATCGAGCTTTGTGGCTCTTCAATTCGCAGCAGAAATCGCAGATCGAGCTTTGTGGCTTCGTCGACTGGTGGTGTTGTAGGCCGGGCTGGTGGTCGTCGACTGACTTGGCTTCGTCGTGGTGTTGTAGGATGGGCTGGTGGTGCTGCAGCAGGTGGCTTCGAACTTTCGGAGGAATCGCAGGTGAGGGCTTCGAACTTTCGAAGGAATCGTAGAGTGTTTTTTTTTTTTTAGAATGAGAGTTGAAATGAGATTGTCGAATAAGACAATCAATAAAGCAGCAGCCCAACGGGTTTTTTTTTTAACTGATTTGCTGCGGTTATTGGGGTAAGCCCAAATAACCGCAACAAATTAGCAGAAGCAAATTGCATACATATATATTTGCTGCGGTTATTTGAATAAGCCCAAATAACCGCAGCAAATGAAGCGCAGCAAAATCCATTTTTTCCACTAGTATACCCCAACAGCCAAACATCTATAAAAACCCCCCTTGCTCCTCAAAACTGATGACACCATCAAACACTAAACATCAATATTTTTATATTCCTTCTTTTCTCTTCTACAATTAAAACTTCACATTAAATATTGAAGCTCACAACAAACCATCCCAAAAAGTTTGAAGCAAGAAACAAAGGGAACAACTAACACCCCACTTTGTTTGAGTATCAAACACGGCCAAAACATCCACCACCTTCGAATCTTGACCCATCAATTGAGGTAATTAGATGTTTTTCTTAGTTTTAGAACAAGATTAAATATATAATTAGTAGAACATGTTTCGAATTGCTAAATATTGTATTTTTGATGTTTGAATTATTTTTATTGATATTAAACAATTGAATGATTATAAGTGTGTTGTTAAGTGTATGAATTTATTTCTTGATCAAATCTTGTTATTTCTTGATGAATTTTTTGTGGAAGTTTCTATACTGGTTGATTATGAATATAGATTTATTTCGTGGCAAAATTCTTCCTTTTAGTGCTTATAATAATTTAATCTGTCAAATCGATAAAATTGTCCAGATTTATTTTAAGAATTTATTAAAATACTTATTCAATTCGGATGGCTACGAAAATTTAGGTGGAAGTCCGTAATAGTGTTTTATATCTTTTTTTAATTTCTCGTAATTTTTAAAGTTCTTTTGCTATGGCAGAAAATTCTGAAACTGATTACCGTCTAATCTGATTTGTTAGTTATAAAATCCCTTAAAATTAGTAAATGATGTTATTTTTGGACGAAATTTATGCAGATTAAATCTTGAACATAGTTTTAACTTTCATTAAAATTTCCTGATTATTCGAGACCTTAAAATGGTTGTTCTTTAATTCAAATCTTTAAAATCATATTGTGTAAAATAGTTAAATTACTAAAATACTCTTACAGTATATCTTGTTGAATCCTTTGAGACCTATTTGAATTTAAGTTAAATCAGAATGTATGTGATGTCTATTCTTGAGTTTTTGATTTAATTAATTAAATTCCTTGAATTATAATTGTTGATAATGTTCTTGGACTAGCCGTGAAATTGAGGATTAATTAAAGGTTTGATTTTTGGTTTATTAATTAAATGATTGGAGTTAATTATTATTTGCCTAATTGTTATTCTATGAATTTATCAATTTGTTATTGTTTGAATTGTGTCTTGAGTTTGAGTTGATGAATCGAGTAATTGAAGTGCCTAGTTTGATTGATGAGTCTAGAAGCCAAAGTTAAGGTATTTGACCTAGAGTTCACTATGTAATAAGTTAGGTTGACTTAGTGTTAGGGTTTTAAGTTAAATAAATATTAATAATAACATAATAGTAATGAAGGAAAGGAAACAGAGTAAGAGGATATTGTCTTGTTTCGATCTCTGGCTAGGAAAGACTTGGTATTTAAGATGGTCGAGATACATGCCGCACCTCTCTTTCCTGGGACTTCGAACATCTCAATTTCAATTACGGTCACCTAGTACTTCCAATTATGGTATACTCTACCGGGTTTAAGGAATTGACGGCTGGCATATACTAATAAAATGAGAATTGACGGACAGTTTATGCCGATAACTAAGGAATTGACGGCTGATATGAGCACCAATATAAAATACAAAACAAATTGATAAGATAATATGATGATGATAAGATAATGAAAGTGAATAAATTGAATGGTAAAAGTAATAATAATAATAATGGAAAGGGAACAATGGAGTACAAATATTGTATGTGGATGTCAAACCAATGGAATGATGGAGTACGACTATTGTATGTGGATGTCAAACCAATGGGATGATAGAGTACGACTGTTGTATGTTGGATGCCGAAAGGTGGAGTACAATAGTTGTATGTTGGATGTTGAAATATTACGGCGATGGAGTACAATAGTTGTATGTTGGATGTCGGAACATTGGGGCGATGGAGTACAATAGATGTATGTTGGATGTTGAACCCCAGAAAGATAATTTGATAATCCATGGAATGATGGAGTACAACTGTTGCATGTGGATGCCGAAAGGTGGAGTGCTTCAGTTGTATGTTGGATGTCGGACTATTGGGACAATAATGAATGGATGTAAACTGTAAGATTGAATAAATAAGAAGTAAGGAATTGAGTATTGAAAGTTGAGTTACTATGATCTATGGAGTCTAGAGTCTAGAAGTGGCCCTAGCTAGTGAGTCGATGTTGGTTATGTTATGTATTTCCGCTGCGTTGTCTGATTGAGTTATGTACTTGATTGATTGGTGGCTGTGATTATGTTTGACATATTGTCTATCATGAATTGGTTGTATTGCGTTCTAACTATTATATTTTTTATTGCGTTCTACGAGAACATTCTAATTACTCCCCACTGACGGTGGACCCCCCCATTCCCTTTCAGGTGAAGAAGAAGAATAAGCCAGGTGTTACCGAGGGTTGGGACTCGTGAGCTTGCAAGAGTAGTAGTTTAGCTACCCAATTTAGTATTAGTCCTATCCTTATATTAATATTCTTAGCTTATAATAGTATTTTTAGTAGTTTAATAAAAACCTTTAGGATATTTTTAGTTTTGTTCTATTAAAGTTTATTATTAAAAAAGTTAATTTTTAGAGCTTCCGCTTTCGTTTTAAGTTTTGATCATTATAAAGTCGTTTATTAATGATCCGTGTTGTTGTTTTCTCCGAAAACAACTTTGCTAAAATACGGGTCGTTACAATCATAGTAGAGTGAAGAGGAATTATATATTCCATTGATGATTTGGAGGAACAAATTAATTTCATTGATTAGGAATGATGATGAATTAAAGCATATTTTTCAGAAATTTTGGGGGGTGACGAATTAATTGACAATGAGAAATGGAAAAAAAAGAAGAAGAATGAATGAATGGTAAGAGAAAGAAAGTGGAGTTTAGGGGAAGTGTGAGGGGAAATGTCTAGGTTTTATGTGGGAGTTGAATTTGAATTTCAAGCATTTGGTAATGTTGGGATGATTGGGTTAATTTGGCTTTATTTTATGCATAAAGTGTTGCTGACTTCCATGCTTTCCTTTTTCCCTCCCATGGTTTGCTTATTTTTGGACTAGCCTCTTGTGCACACTATGCGTGCATGACATTTTAGGGTGCGTTCTATTCACCTTACAAAAATACGTTTCAGGTTTAATAAGTTCAGATAAGTTATATCAGGTCTAATAAGTTCCACTAAGGTCTAATAAGTTCCAATAAAGTCTAATAAGTTCCAGTAAGGTTTAATAAGTTCCAATCAGATCTAATAAGTTCTAATAAGTTCCAAAAAGGTCTAATAAGTTTCAATCAGGTTTAGGTTATTTTTTAATTATTGATTAAATAAAATTAATAATTACCTTAAATCACTCTTACACAACATAAACTAATTTTATTCCATCATTCTTGTTTTAATTTTTTTTAGAGAATGATTGAATTAAACTATTTTTTTATATTATAAAATAAGAAAGATAGGTTTATAATAATTCGCAATTCTAATACAAATTAAAATTAAATAAAATTCACTTGAATAAAAATCCACATCAATACATTACTTCAGATTCATCATCGGAGTAAACTACGATAAACTAATAAAAAAACAACTCCCTATCAAAATAATGATAATAATAATAATATAATAATAATAATAAATAACTCTAACTAAAATGGAGGTGGTCTAAAGGATTAAGCGAAGGAAGGGGATTGTTAAAAAAAATAATAAGAGAAAGAAGGGGACAAGTTGCAAAAATAGTGAAGAATGGTTTGAACGAATGAAGTGAGATTTCCTTCCTATTTTATTTATTTTGGATTTGATTGAATTTTGGTCCAAATTAAACTTTACGAATCCTTATTATTATAATAATAATTATTATTATTATTAATATTATTATTACATCTGTTCCAATTTGTTAATTTTACTACATGTGAATTAAAGAAAATTAAATATGTAGATAAGTTGTTATTGGAATTGATAATATTAATTAATAATGAGTTTGAAAAAAGAGATACTAATTATTACTACTCCCTCGAACGTAATTCAACAATAAAAAAGAACATAAGTTCAAATGTATAGAATATTGTTTTTTTGGATTACTATTATTATTAATATTATTATTAATTTATTATTCAATCATATTTATATGTTCCAATAAGGTTTAATAAGGTTTAATAAGGTCTAATAAGGTTTAATAAGGTCTAATAAGTAGCGCTGAGCGCGGTGCGGTTTGGACGTCAAACCGCACCAAACCGCAAAATTACAGTTTGTCATTTTATGAAACCGCACCGCATCGTAATTTATATCAAACCGCACCGCAAAATACGGTTTGGTGCGGTGCGGTTTGCGGATTAACCCACTTTTTAAATTTTTTATTTTATAATTTGTAATTGACAAGGACTAAAAAAACCCTAGATTTATTTTTGTTAGAGCCTTAAAGAGTTAGAGAAGCCTTAGAGCGTTGCGAGTTTAAACAACTAGGTAAGGCTCAAGAAAAAACAAAAGACATAATTTCAGTATGGTGGTAAGCCAAATGAAAAGTAAGAAATTAAATATTTTAGAACAATTAAAAAAATTGCGGTTTGCGGTTTGGTGCGGTTTCAAAATTTTATGAAACCGCACCGCATCGCAAAATTGCGGATTGGAAAGATTGCAAACCAAACCGCACTTTTCAAACCGCAAACCAAACCAAACCGCACAATTGCGGTTTGGTTTGCAGTTTGGTGCGGTTGAGACCGCACTCTACTCAGCCCTACTAATAAGTTCCAATAAGGTCTAATAAGTTCCAATAAGGTCTAATAAGTTAAATAAGGTCTAATAAGTTAAATCAGGTCTGATAAGTTCAGATAAGTTCAGGTCTAATAAGTTGAAGAGAACGCACCCTTAGTTTGAAATATCAAAGGGTAATCAAACAAATCAAAATTAGAAGTTTTTATAAGTTGGAATCAATTTTGCGATAGAAGAAAACCCTAAAATTTATGTAAGAAATTTATATCAATATGAATGTCTATTCGTAGAAAATTCAAAATTCAAAATTTTTATGTTTTTATTTTATTTTTTTGAATTATAGATTTAATAATATTTTCATTTTTAAATTCCTTTTTTTTTTAAAAAAAACTTCCTTTATTAATATCACCAATTTTAATGATTATTTGAATTTCCAAAATTTAATAGGGGTAAAAAAGACATTTATAGGAGGGACACCATGTGATAACTTGGTTTATTATGTGTTTTTCCTCCTTATTTTGTATGATTTTATTGTGCTAACCGTGCTCTTAGGAGCCGTTTTGCCGCTAATAAGTCGGTTTGGAGTGTTTTGTGTCTTTTCCATGTTTTTGACAGGTTTTTGATAAAAAGATGCTCTAAATGGGACAAAAAACCATCAAACTACACCAATATAGGCAAAGGAGAAGCATTAGGATGTCACGGTGAGTGTCGGAGAGGTTCTGGTGGCAATTAGTGAAAAATTGGCTAGAAATTGTTCGATTCGGTTCGAATGATTTTGACCACCTCTCACTATTTTGGACATAACTCGAGATGTGAATATTTGATTCAAGCTATTCTAGCGGCATTGGAAACTAGATTCAAAGAGCTTTCCAACGGTAGGTCATAAGCTCAATTCCCACTTGAAATGAAGGAGTTATGGGCGTTCGAAGTTAGGGCATCAGACCAGACCCCGGTACCGGGGTTTATGCAACCCTTACTGGGGTTCATGCACCCCGACCGGGGTTCATGCACCCCGACCGGGGTACATGTATCCCGGTACCGGGGTGGTTGCTGCCCCTGCTCCTTTCCTTTGCTTTGAAGCCATAGTTCCCCCAACATCGGCCCCGGTACCAGGGTACATGTACCCGGTACCGGGGTCTCTGCACATCACTTCACTCGACTTTTTCAGAAGCACGTACCTGACTCCAGCATGTACCTCAGTACCAGGGTGCATGTACCCCGTAACAGGGCCGTCATTACGGGCTCCGTTTAAGCCCAATTTGCCTATAAATACCTGTTTTAATCCCTTGTAACTATCTTATGCTTTCTTTAGGATTTTTTTTTCTGTTTTCTAGGGTTTAAAAATTAAAACTTTCTCTTGTAAACACAATTTAATTATTTCCATTTCAATTAATCAAGTATTCAATTCAAGATCTTCCTTTCTTTAATTCTGGTATTATTTTCTTTCTTTATTTTATCTATGCTTTTGATCATGATAATGTTTATTGCTTTAATTCTTTTAAATATGTGTGAGTAGTTCTTTAGAACTAGGGTTTGGGAAATTTATGCTTGAATGATTAGATTAATTGAATCTTTTGTTCTTTAATTCATGACTAGTTTTAATTCCCTAAAATCTATTTTGATCATATAAATTTGAGTAATAATCGATCTAGTCGGTAGTCGAAAAGTGAAAACTTCATTAAGAATTAAGATTTTAAGCAGATTTATTTAATAAATTGCGAGAGTTTATTATGTAATTAAATCTGTAGATCTAATAAATTGCGAAAGCCTGTTAGATCTTGGTTAGAATTTGTTAATGAATTATTGAAAATTGGAATTCAATTAGTTTATGACTTCATTCATAAAACCCTAAACCCTAGAATTTCCTTCATTCAATTAAATCTTATAAAAATTCAATCTTTAATTTTTGTTTTTTAATTATTAGTTTTTAAGATAATTCAATCACAAAGGCTCTTTACATAGTTCACATTTTTTTAGTAATAAAAGAAATTAATTTGCTTCTTTGTGGATTCGATCCTACTTATCACTGCTACATTAGTTTTGATATTTAGGTTATTTTTGACGGGTTGCGACGCCTTGTCAAATTTTGGCGTCGTTTCCGGGGAAGCAACGTTAATATCTTTTATTCGGGTGTGAATTATTATTTTTTTTAATTATTTTTTTTGTTCCTCAAGGAACCTTATTGTTCTTTGAGGCGCAACAGTTCTTACGTTCGCTTTTAGTGTCCGTGTTGTGCAGGTTTTATGCGTTTTTGGTTTGAAACTGAACCGAAAAGATTTATCAGACAACAACTGAGAGTACAAGCAGAATGAGCTAATAATCGGGCAACTGATCCGATCGTTCCTGACCTAAATCTTTTATTTATAGAAGAAGAAGAACCACAAGAGAGGGTCAGGATGACTACGATGAAGGATTACTATCAATCTTCAGCCACTCGGATATCGAGTGGGATGCCAGTGCCAGAAATCGCTGCTAACAACTTTGAACTCAAGCCGGCATTGGTAAATATGGTAGAACGGAATCAATTTGGAGGAAGCCCCACTGAAGATCCAAATCTCCACATCTCTAACTTCCTCCAGTACTGTAATACAATCAAGCAACAAGGAGTCACACAGGATCACATCCGCAGGATGTTATTTCCATTTTCACTAAGAGACTGGGCAAGATCATGGCTTAATAGCTTGAACTGGGACTCAATTTCCAGTTGGGATGATTTGGTGCTAATTTTCTACAAGAAGTACTATCCTCCTGAGAGAACTGCATCACTTCGGAGCCAAATAACGAATTTCTCCCAGAAATACGATGAATCCTTATATGAGTCGTGGGAGAGGTTTAAGGAGCTTCAAAGGCTTTTCCCACATCATAGCATTGAGAAGTGGCTTCTAGTGCACTCTTTCTATAATGGTCTTGGACATGATTCAAGAACCATTCTTGATTTCGCAGCGAGTGGCAGATTCATAAGTTTAGAGGTAAATGCAGCATATGATTTGATAGAGGAGATGGCACAACATAATGCTCAATTTGACAATCCTCGTGGATAAGCACGGAAGGGGGGTAAATGCAACATATGATTTGATAGAGGAGATGGCACAACATAATGCTCAATTTGACAATCCTCGTGGCTAAGCATGGAAGGGGGGTAAACTTGAGATTCATCACAGTGTTGCAAGCTTGGAAGCAAAAATGGATGCTATTGTTTAGAGACTTGACAACATGATTGTAGGTGGTTCTCAATCCACCTCGGTAGCTGCTATGACAATGAACGAGCCGGTTTGCGATGGATGTGGGGCACATGGACATTATGCACAAAATTGTAATGGAACCATGGAGCAAGTACATGCGTTCCAATCTTACAAGAATAATCCTTATTCCAACACATACAATGAAGGCTACAAAAACCACCCATATCTCTCTTACCGTAGCAACAATGTCCTCAACCCACAACCACAACCACCACCACCACAAAACCAACCCCCTAAATACATACCACCACATCAACAACCCAACTACCAACCATAGTCACATCATCAACCCCCACCTTACCCTCAGCAAGGGTTTGCTAGGCCACAACCACCACCATATGTGCCCCCTCCACAACAAGCTATCAATGAGATCTCTGAAATTAAAAATCTAATGTTGCAGATTCAAAAAGATAACAAGGCTCAGGTTGAGGCCTTGCAAGCTCATACTAGACAATTCGAGAATCACATAGCCCAATTAGCAACATCAAGTGCTAAGAGGCAGCAAGGCCAGTTGCCACCCCAACCAAAGCCCCAACAGAAAGAGTATTGCAAGGCAGTGACACTAAGGAGTGGTGCAAGCTATGATGATCATCCCATGCCCGCAAATGAGGAACCAGTGCACAAGCAAGCGGAAGAGAAGGATGACAAGAACGAGGAGGCAACAGATACACTACCACCACCGGAAGTTAAATTGTCGTTCCCCGATCGAGTCAACAAGGGTAAGTCTGATTCTCATTTTGATAAATTTTTGCAAATGATGAAAGACTTACATGTTACTGTTCCTTTTGTTGATCTGGTAATGCAAGTTCCTAATTACTCCAAATTTCTAAAAGATCTTCTTAAAAGGAAAAATGCATTATCAGTAGTGGAGACTATAGCATTCAATGAAGAGTGTAGTGCTCTTTTGCAAAATAAGTCTCCACCAAAACTAAAGGACCCCGGTAGTTTTTCCATTCCTTATAGCATTGGCCCCGTGACTATTGAAAATGCTTTGTGTGATCTTGGGGCTAGTGTTAGTGTCATGCCTTTGTCTATGTGTAAGAAACTTGATATGAGTGTACTTAAATGTACCAATTTAGTTTTAGAGATGGCAGACGATTCTCATAAGAACCCTGCAGGGGTATTGGAAAATGTTTTGGTTAAGATTGGTAAGTTTTTCATTCCAGTGGATTTTGTTGTGACTGACATGCCTGAGGATTCACGTGTTCCAATCATTTTGGGTCGACCGTTCTTAAACACCGCCGGAGCGGTCATAGATGTGAACAAGGGAGTCCTCACATTGAAAATAGGGGATGAAATACTTACCTTTAATTCAAATACTTCTAGTAGTAATGTTGATCCTAAGGCTACTTACCACAGAGTAGCACTATTAATAGTAGTTCTACCATCTCTAAAACTACTTCTACTGACTTTATTTGTGAGGGTGCTTCGGCACCTATTGTGCATGTGGAAGGTTTTTGTGGTTTGTAAATCTATGAGGTAGCGGGATCTGACCCGAGAGGTCTGAAGGCCAAGGAAAAATCTTTGATGGCTGATGAGCCGCGGGGACATACAATTGTTGTGAGGGGGACGGAGGTGACACGTCCACCCTCTTTTGTGAGATGAATTGAGCATGAATGAGGTCGTGCGGGACCATGATAAACCAGCGCTTCTGGGAGGCAACCCGAGTTCCACTTACTCTCCTTCAGCGTGAGGACACAGCTGAGTTCGGCTTGGTGGAGGTAAGCATTATATTGCTTTCATAGTATAGTTTTTTTTACTGCTTTCTTAGGATTGTTGCATGGTTTGTACCGACCAATAGGGCCGGGAGTTTACATGTGACCAAACAATGTACTTCTTTCCTAGATTAGTTTAGTTTAGTTTAGTGTTAGTTTGAATAAATTGGGATTTGAATTATGGTACTTTGGATTTAACTGATGACTTGTGCCCTTGATTGCTTGTTTTTGAAAACTTTGACTTAATAGTTGATATCATGTGCATGGATTAGTGGCTTTTGATTTGATGCTTAATCGCTTTATCCCCTATAGTGTTTAGCCTTGCTCAACTATGTGTGGATATTGGACTGTTTATCTTGAACTGTGAGGAATTTAGCCTACTTGATTCATTTCTTGTGTGTTTAGTTCCTGGTGTGACTAATTGCCTTGACTTAGGTCCTTGTTCCTTGCCTTGTGAGAATTTCCTACACTATTAATTTAATTTAGGTTCAGTTGCATATTGTATGATGAAGGCATTCATTTTCTTAGGATTCCCCAAACACATTAGATATAATTTTTATCCCTTGATCCCTAATTTGCTGCCTTGACTTTCATTTGATTGATTAACCACATTATAAACCTAATTAGCCTAAAATTTGCAATATCCCCGAGTTTAGCTTGGGGGAGCTGTTTATAGGATGATAAGTGTGGAGTTCGGGTGCATCTCTGGTTGATTTTGGAAATCTTGTTTCTTTAGTGTTTGGGTGCTCTTTTGTAAAGCCCTTGGAAGTGTTTGTTTATTTTAAGTACTTCATGTCAAATAAAATAAATTAAAAAAATCAAATAAAAAAAATGATGAGAATAAAAGTATATTGGCATGGAGGAAAAAGAATCAACAAAAGAGGAAGAAAATGAAAACAATGTTAACTTTAAGTGTAATCTTCCTCTATTTGGGTTATGTATTAAAGTGTTGGGTTGATTTGGAAAGTTATTTCGGTAGCTAGTGTTGGTTGTTTCGGAGGAGTTGGAGAATTAGATAACCAAGTTGGTTTTCTTTTTCTTTATTTCGCTTTGTTTTTGCTCCCCCTTGTTGGACTTTCACCACCACATGGCCGAAATATATCATATGCCTTATCCCTAGCCACATTACAAGCTCATGGAAGACCTTTTGAAATATGCAATTGTATTCTAGTTATATGAATAAAATTACTTGTCACGGATGAGGCATTAGTTACATTCCGATTCAACTCATAGGTAGAGTGACATTTGACCCTTAATAAACACATGAGTGATTGTGAGTTTGGGAGGGTTGTGTTGCATTACTTTGACATTCTTCGATGGATGGAGAGAGCTTGGGCGCACTTATAACCCACCACAAAAGAGTGGAGTGACCCGCGAGTATAGCTAAACCAAATTCTTGATACACACATGGTTGACTGAGATTGAATAATTAGAACAGGCCAATGAGTGATTCTACTGGATTTGATCTAGCCATCTTTGAATTACATAATGTATTGATACTGTGAGTCATTGAGTTTGTTTTTCGAAAACGTGGGCATGATTTGGTTGTTATTTCTGCGCTGTGTTTTGCTTGGGGACAAGCAAAAGGCAGGCTTGGGGGAGTTGCGGGTTACATGCACCCCGGTACCGGGGTACTTGCTGGAGTCAGGTACGTGCTTCTGAAAAAGTCGAGTGAAGCGATGTGCAAAGCCCCGGTACCGAGGTACATGTACCCCGGTCGGGGTGCATGAACCCCGGTAAGGGTTGCACAAACTCCGGTATCGGGTCTGGTCTGATGCCCTAACTTCGTACGCCCATAACTCCTTCGTTTCAAGTCGAAATTGAGCTTATGACCTACCGTTGGAAAGCTCTTTGAATCTAGTTTCAAATGCCGCTGGAATCACTTGAATCAAATATTCATAGCTTGATTTATGTCCAAAATAGTGAGAGGTGGTCAAAATCATTCGAACCGAATCGAACAATTTCAAGCCAATTCTTCACTAATTGCCACCAGAACCTCTCCGGCACTCACCGTGACATCCTAATGCTTCTCCTTTGCCTAGATTGGTGTACTTTGATGGTTTTTGTTCCATTTAGAGCATCTTTTATCAAAAACCTGTCAAAAACATGGAAAAGACACAAAACACTCCACACCGACTTATTAGCGGCAAAACGGCTCCTAAGAGCATGGTTAGCACAATAAAACCATACAAAATAAGGAGGAAAAAGACATAATAAACCAAGTTATCACCATGACTCCCCCTTTGGCTTATATAATAGAGATACTAATGGTGTGTTCTTTTCAACTTATATCATATCATATCATCAAATCAGAACTCATAATATATAAGTTAAACTTCTCACATATTTTCAGATCTTATCTTATACGAGTAATAAGATAAGATAAGATCAGAAAAAATAAGAAGCAGAGAACACACCCTTAAGAGTCAAGATCTTTTCCTTTTTTAAAGAAAAATGGACGTTTCATTTCCTAAGGCCCTGTTCTTTAGGACTTAAAAGCTACAGTAATCAGATCAGATCAGAACAGATCAGATCAGACAAACTCAAATCAGATCAGATCATATCAGACATTATTACTCTTTATTATTATTATTAATTTCGAGCATCGTTTTTCCGCTTGACATTTTCCGACGACGGTTTTCGGACTGACTTTTCCGATCGACTTTTCCGGCGGTGATTATTCGGTTGACTTTTTCGCCGACGATTTTCAAGTTGAGCTTTTCGGCGACGATTTTCGGGACGACTTTTCCGACAACGGTTTTCGGACTGACTTTTCCGGCGGTGATTATTCGGCCGATACTTTTCCGGCGATGATTTTCAAGTCAAGTTTTTCGGCGACGGTTTTCGGGATGACTTTTCCGACGACGGTTTTCGGGATGACTTTTCCGACGACGGTTTTCGAATTGACTTTTCCCGCGGTGATTATTCGGCCGACTTTTCCGGCAACGATTTTCAGGTCGAGTTTAATTTTCGGCAACGGTTTTCGGACTGACTTTTCCGGCGGTGATTATTCGGTCAACTTTTCCAGCGACAATTTTCAGGCCGAGTTTTTCGCCGACGGTTTTCGGAATGCCTTTTCCGGCGGTGATTATTTGGTAGACTTTTTCGGTGATGGTTTGGTCAAATTTTTCGGCGGTGATTACTACTAGTACTACTACTACTATTATTATTAGTATTATTATTAGTATTAATATTATTATTTGACGTTTTGGAGTGAGATTGAATGAATAGGTGAAATGAAATGGGCTATCATAATAATAATTATAATATTAATATTTATATTAATAATTATTATATTAATTATTATTAATAATAATTATAATAATAATTATTATTATATTAATAAATAATAATAATAATAATTATATTAATTATTAATAATAATAATTATTATTATTATTTTAGTAAATATAATCATGTATTACATTTCTCATAAAAAAATAAGTATTACAATTATAAAAATAAAAATAAAAATAATTCAGATTAGATCAGATCAGATCAGACAAACTCAAATCAGATCAGATCAGATCAGACAAACTCAAATCAGATCAGATCAGATCAGTCCTAAAGAACAGAGCCTAAATCAATGACTGAGTATGTATGACTATATGAGGAGGGGAATAAAGAAGATTTTTTGGAATTTTATTTTAATGCTAAATTAGGTGTCAAAATCTTAGGGTAGGAAATGAATGGAAAAAAATGGAGGTGATCCTAATTTGGATAATAAAACCTTGTTTAGTTAATTTTTTTTAAAATAAAAACTCATGCAATACAGTCTTTGTTTGGTACATTTGGAATATGAGTAAATTTTGAGATATTCTACGTAAAAAAATGATTTTGAAAGATAATCTTCTATTAAAAAAAATTTTGACATTTCAAAAATGACAAATGTTAGAATTATGTGATGTAAATTGGTCCAAGTATTTAAAAATGAAGGATTATTCAAAGTGTATGAAAAGCTAGTACAAATTTACTCTCTTTGTTTTTTTTATTACTCTCCCTATTCCATTTTTTAGTCATGTTTGCAGTGATTTTGCGAGAAGAACAAATTTAAAGCGTAACTAACAAAAAGAAAGAGATAAAAAAGTCATTTTATATCAAAATTGCAAAAAGTTTAAGGAAAATAATATTTTGTTTTAATTTCCAATAAAACTTATATGGTCCCCACAAAATGTAAAAAAGAGATCAATGTGATAATTAAAAAGTAAGGTTATATTGATAATTTTAAATCCTAAACTATATGGAAAACAAAAAAAAAGAGAATGAAACATTTATTTTAAAACATTCCAAATGGAAAATGACACAACTAATAGAAGATGTTTTTTTTTAGGATTTTTTTTGTTGTTGTGAGAAATTATTTACCATGAGAATTTGACACGTTGATCAATATTTTTAGTTGCTAACACAAATTTCATTGCTTTAAATCAATCTACAAAACTACTTAAACTTCGAGCAGGGTCGTTCCTAACAATTTGAGGGCCTGGGGCGAAATGACAATTATAGGCCCCAGAAATTCGTTTTAAAGTATTGAAATTTGTAAACTAAGTTTATGATACATATATATACATAAATATTAGTCTAAGCAATAGTGTATGATAAGAGTTTCAACTATTCCGTATGAAAATATATTGAATACTCAAAAGTCAATATATTAATCTACAGTTTTAAAAATATATAATTAAAACATAAACCAGATTTTAGTTTTTAGAAAATATAAAACTTATTAATATTTTAAATTAAATGACACTGAACTGTAATACCCCGAAATTTCGGGATATTTTAAATTTTTAATAATTAATTAAATATATAATTAATTGACTATTTAATTGATTATTATTTAATTAATTATTAATTTTATTGTAGCAGTCTAATTATTTTGATCATGGCCCGAACTTTAATTTCATCTTGCCAAAACCCGAGCCCAATTATTTCCTTTGTTCTTTGTATCTCACGGCCCACTCCTTCATCCTTTTCTTTAAATAATTTCTTTCATTTCTTTTAATCAATATTATTATTAAACCTTTATCTATTTTGTAACTAAGCCTAAAACCTTAATCCTTGCTTACCTATTCTCCCTACTAGATTTTAGGGATCATCACCCCTTTGTTTTTATTTTATTTTTTCCAAACTACAAATAAAAACTAAACTACAAATAAAAACTACAAAATAAAACCCCCCCTTGTATTCATAGAGACTCACGGCCCTTTGGCTCTTTCCTTTTTATTTGATTCATTTAATTTGTTTAATCAATTTTTATTAGTTAATCTATTTGTTTGACCCTTTCCTAAAAACCCTATTTTTATTCCAACCCTTCCTATTCTTGTTACTAGATTTTAGGAAGTCAAAACCCTCCCTATTATTTTCTATTTTATATGGCAACCCTAAGGAGTTACAACCAAATTGTTTTATTATCTTTTCCTTCCAAGATCAATCATTAAATTGTTCCTAAACCTTTTATATTGTTCCAACCCCTTAAAGATTGATCAAGAACCTTAAAGAAACCCCAAATAAACCTCAAAATAAATCCAAGAAACCTTGAAATATTCGAACCCCATCCATAATCAAAGGTAATTAGATCTGCTTCACTTAATCAATAGGATAGATTAGCAATATGATTATTAGAATAGGATTGATCATGTTTAGAATAGGTTTAGAATCATATGGAATTGATGTTGAATTATTTAGAATTATTTATGGTTGTGTTATGAAGAATGCCGAGTGTGACATGATGATATTCGAATGTTTCTTTGAGGAAAAATATGATTTTTATGTTATTTTCTTGATCTTTAATTAATCTTTTATGCAAATCTTGAATTGAAATCTTTGATTTAGGCATTCTATGATGGTTTCTTGAATAAGATTTTAATGTTGCGTTAGACCATGAAGGCCGTGTATTTTAAGGTTTTAAAAGCATTGATTTTGTCTTGTTTTGGTATAAGTTTGATGATTTATTGATTAAAGTGTTATGTTATGATTTATTATTATGTTTATGTGATTAATTATTGTTAATTGTATTTGAGCAATTGAAGTGTAAGTTTTGGTATTTATGGGCAAGAATGTCGTGTGATGTTGAATGATAAAAATATGATTTTTATTTTGTTTTAAGCAATTTCAGTTGATGATTATTGGTTTATTAAGGAAGAATGTCGTGTGGTACTATTTTGGGTTTAGAGTTTTGGGTCAAGTTAAGAAGAGCTAGAATTGAATAGAAGTGAAGTTGAGTCAATAAGGAATTGAATTGTGAAAAGGAAATCAAGAACAGAACAAAATTGAATTGAAAAGATGATTAACTATGAAGTGACCGCCTATCTAGTGGCACACGTGCCATGAACATAGGTTTAGTCGAAGCCACTGTCCTATCTTCGGATTCGGGACAGTTCTTGATCCCAGTGCTTGGGGAGTAGATCTTCGTGGTTGACCCGGCATGAGCAAGGAAAGTTGGGGGGAGTAGATCTTCGTGGTTGGCCCCTTACGAGCATATGACTGGTCACGGATTAGCACCTGAACTGAATAGAACTGAAGAGTCAATAGTGGTGTCAAGAAGTCTAGAACGGAGTAAGTTAGTATAGAAGGTTGTGGTTATGAGGATTGTTATGATTGTTTTCCGCTGCGTACTTGATGATTATGTTTATATATGATTTCTTGATGTTTGGTTTGTCTGTTTGATTAACTTATTCCAATGATTATGTTTCTAATTGTGTTCTACTGATTAAGTAGAACAATCTAATTACTCATCACTGACTGTGGACCCCCAACATTCTTTTCCAGGTACAGGTGGTGATTGAATTGGGTTACGCAAGGGCTGGGATTGTAAGCTAGACAGCTTAGTAGTTGCCCCTGATGTTTAGTTCTAGCTTATGTTTGACGTTTTTAGTGGACTTTCCTTATTTTGTATTGTTATTAGACTTTGGGATTATTATTTATTTTGGATTCTTTAATAGTTTTAATGAATAATATGATGAAGTTTAGAGCTTCCGCTGCAGTTTATGGATTTGTTCTTACAGGTTTTTAGAAGTTAAAGATCTATAATGTTGTTTTCCTCCGAAAACAATGCTGCTAAATTACGGGTCATTACAGAACAATCCTTGATTTTTTTCGATTGAATTGTATTTCTCAAAATGTTATGTTAATCGAATGTAATGACCCGACTGTTATAAGCTGTCGATTTTCGAAGGGAAATCGACAAAAGGATCATTACCAAACATAAACAAAATAAACAATATTAAGCTTGAAGTTTAAAACATAATGGAGAGTTAAGTGTAATGGAGAGCACTCAACTTTGCCCAAAGTTGCAAATTGAGTACTCTAGTTTCAAAAGTTGCATATTGGGGACTCTCATCAATTTTAAAATGGTTTTACCTCTTGCAAAGATAATTAGTTTTCTTTCCAAAAAAAATACCTTTAATGTATTTTCCTTCATCTAAAAATAAGCACAATTTGGTCTCCTCTTCCTCCCTCGATCAATTGATGAAAATTCTTCTATAGTCGTCGAAAAAACGACCACCAAAGTTAAAATAATCTAGGCCATTGATTTTTTATGTTAATTAAGTTGATTTTGATAATTAGATTTGACTTTTATTGTAATTAAAAATATACATAATTTTATTTATTTTTTTGTAATATTAATTAATTTTTAATATTTTGGATTCAACTAAATTAATTTTAGATTTTGTTATTTTAAAAATTAAATTAAAAATCCGAAATTAATTTAGATAAATCCAATAAAATTGAAAATGAATTAATTTTACATTAAAACAATATACAATGTTTATTTTTTGTAAAAAGTCAAATCTAATTACTAACTAAATTATTTTGACTTTGGTGGTCGTTTTTTCGACGACTATAGAAGAAACATCCCTCAATTGATGTTACAATGCATGAAATTATTTCGTTCCAATTGACGGTAAAAAAGGAATGGATATTAGCTTAATGGGCACATGCCGCAAAGGCTGTGGTAGATTCGATGTAATAACCCGAAAATCTGGGCCATAAAATTTCGTGGTTAATTTATGTGTATTTTTAATTCTAAGTCCAAAAGACCCAGTTAATTGGACGGTGTATCTTATTTTCTCCCTTGTCTCAAAATTGGGCCCAATGACCTAATATCATTTCCCCCTTGGCCGGCCCTTCCCTTTGTTTGGCCAAGGATTATTATTTTTTTTTTATTATTATTATTTAGATAATTCTATATTTAAATACTCGGTTTTTATGATTATCCCAACTTATCTTAAAATCCTATTTTTCTTAACAACCTAGCAAACCCTCCTAAAATCACTCAATTCTCTCCTATTACTACTCTAAGCACACGGCCCCCCTTCCTTTTATTTAATTAATTAATTCTTTTGTTCTTTATAATTATATATATAGAGAACAATACTCATAACCTTTTATCCTAACTTCCAAACTCTAAACTCCCAACCAAACTCTAAAAAGTGCTCTAGTAGTGCCGTGTGTGTCGAACCCCAACAAGTAATTTCTTTGTTTTTTCTTGTCTTCTAATTAAGGTAAATAGACTAACTAACCCCCCTTAAGTATTGGATAATTTATCATATAGTTAATTAGAATTAAACTAGGAATTGTTGGAGTAACACCCTGAAAATTCCCTACTTGAAAACTCTAACTATTATTTAAAATTAGGACATAAAATATTCTTGAAAAGGAATTTCCAAAGCATTAACACCACGTGTGAAAACGTTTCGGCTTATTCAGAAATTTGCAGCGGAAGAAAACTTAAATCGAACTTAATCCCAAAAAAATAAAGCTAACTTGTTAAAGCTTACATACAGTCTAGTAAAATTTTAAAACCCTTAATTAGAAAATAATTGTTACTTGAAATAAATGAAATATTTTAAGATAAGCTCAAATACAATAATCGTAAACTCTCTCTTCACACCAATCCCAAGACCATGCGTATGCTGAAAACTTGAACTTCACATCATCAAGCTAACATATGCAATTCTGCTCCCCAATAATACAAGTGTATATATTGGTTCATCATAGGGTCAGTAAGGCGAGGGTCATGACCAAAGAAGACACACACAAAAGCACGTAATCAGCAAAAGCTGAGTACATATATACAACAATATATGCACATATAATATAACATGAATAAGTAATACAAATGAAATCTGCTATACACTATATGACCAATCCCATACATTCCTAGACTCTATCAGTTCATAAGGAGATTTGGATTCAACATCGAACGGGTTTCCACAGATAAGTAACCATGCCCACCAGAGCCCCACTCGGTTGCAAGTCGAGTGGTAAAAACCAGATCACAAATGTGACGGGATCCTAGGCCAAAAAAAAAACAAGGTTGAACAACGTCTTGTACCCCTGGTAGGAAGCTATTTATCTCCCCCCATAGGTTCATACTCAAGGTGTATACGTTCCAAGAGTTTTGGTGTGAATCCTCTTTCGCTTTACGTGATTTATCATATTTAATTAGTAATCGTGAAGACTCACCCCACACAAGACACCACAAAAAAAATAAATGCATCACATAACACATTTTTCGTTTTGAAATCCTCTAGGACTAAGTGATCATATAACCAATTTTATTTAGCTGATCTCCCGAAGGAGAGAGAAAATACTATCCAGTCTCGATCCCCTGTAGGAGAGAAAAAAATCCTACCCAATTCTTTAATGCCCATGGCCCCACACAATGGTGGTAAATAATATTAATGCCTACTGGCCCCACATTACGCGGTACAAAGGTTCGTAATTGAACTCATATTCCAAACTATGGTAAAATAAGTAACTCAGGACAACATGTTGTAACAATATAAATTTTCTTTTCCACGACCACAAATATAACATATAACTAGTCATTACAATTCGGATCACACCCTAAACATGCTACTACATGCAAGCAGCTTACTGAGTACATACGTACCTGGTATAATATATCCGGCTAGCCACAATTACTCAAATAGCCCGAATACAAACTCTCCTACATATAAACATCGGGACTAATTAATTCCCTTGAACATATAAACTATCCTAAGTATATATTACAAAATTCCATCTTCTATAAAAAAATTTAAAAAAAATTATTTTCAACCGTTTCATTTAATTCAAAATTTACGTTTCTATGCCCTCTAATTAAAATAAATACTGGATATCGCCTTATCGTACGTTAATAAAAATTTCAGCGCGTATAACATTATTTGAAAGCCTTTTAAAACGTTCCGAACATAGATTTTAAAGTTCTAACAACACCCGACAAATTCCTAATACTACTGGAAATAATTATACGCTACTAATATTTAAAATCTTTGAAATTATATTATTTTTCCAAAAATCACAGCAATAATAAAATTAATAAAACTCCAAAAATATGATCCAATTAACAATACTAATCAAGATTAATCAGAATTTTCATAAAACTTATTAAAATACAAAAACACAACTTCATCTTCAACCTCCCTACAACAACCTCCATTAAAACACCAAAACCTCCATTAAAGCTTCAAGAAAACCTTCATTAAAACATTAACTTCAACAACAACTTCCAAAATATCAACTTTAATCATCACATAACACTAAAAATCAAGGTTTAAACTAGTTTTAATCAATTTACAAAATCTTAAAAATTTCAATTAAAACCCCAAACTTCAGAGATTCAAACCTCTACTTTAATCATAAAACTTTAATCCAAAACATGATTAAACAACATCATCAAATCAGAAATTAACCAAATATAACAATTTATAAACTATAAATCAAGAATTAAAAATAAATAAAGAAAAGTTTTTTTTTTTTAAACAAGAAAACTCACGCAGCACAGTAACAGGAAGGAGGCACAGCGGCGGCGGTCCGACGGCTGATAGAGCAGCAGATCATCAATGGTAGTGCTGGCTAGTTGTGCGTTGGGGTATGTTAAGAGGAAGAAGAATGAGTTTTTTTTGAGAGGGAGGAGAGAGGGTGAGTGGGTTTTTGTTTTTTTTATGTTTTTGATTTAGGGTTTTGACCTATTTTAGTTTACGCTACAGGTATAAATACAGCTTGGGTCCAATTTGGGTTTTCCGCTGGGTTGGGCTTGCGACAGTGGAAATAAAACTTTTACCCTTTTTCAAACCGGGAAGTTTTATTTTATAAACGACGCCTAAAATTGATAATTAAAACCTTGAATATTATTTCAAATGGTTTTATAAAATTTCTTTTCAAATATAAATGAATTATCTAAATACTCAAATAATACTATTTTTATAAAACTTACTTTAAACCTTTTTGTTAACGTTAACTAATAAAACATATAAAATATTTATTTAGGTGTATAAAATACGTATACATGCGTATAAAAATACGTATAAATATACATACATAAATGTATAAAAATACGGGGTATTACATAATATCATGATAGTCATGACATATTTCGAACCATATTATATAATTGTTCATGTTGTTCTTGATATTTTACTTGATCTTTTGTGAAATCTTTGTTATTTTATTAATTCTATGCATGATTATTTATCCTAGATTACATGTTTCAATTAGAATAATTGCCTGATAAATCTTGAACTAAATTCTTGAAATATGCGTGTGCATGTCGAACTAATAGCATGATTATTATATGATTTCTTGATTTAAAAGTATGATCATGAATTATTTAATTGTCTAATTGAAGTCTTGAATTAAATTTATAATTTTTTTCATGTTTCTCCATATACGTCGAGTGGTCCAAGAAGTTAAAAAGAATTAAATTTTCGATTTTTCTTGTTCAATTATGTTCCTAATCTCGATTTATTAATTAATTAATAATTTAAAAGTAATTTAATTATGATTTAATCGGTTCTTGAAAATTAATCTTGATCTTGTTATTCTTTCTTGTTGGCCGAGTATAATGACAGTAAAAAGCATAATTTTTGATCCATGTTTAGTTATAATCGTTCGATAAATAGTTAGATCATGATTTTAGAATCTATATGATTGTTTTATTAATTAAAATATGATAATTATGTGTAGAATTTAAAGTATGAATTTTGTTTCCAATTCTTGAAGATGGCTGAGAGATATATTAATAAAAAGAAGTGGATCTTGACCTTGTTTTGACTAATTAATTTATGGTTTGATAATTCAATGAAGATTCTATGATTTTATTATTTATTTATGTGAAGGGAAGGCCAATCGGGTAGAAGATGCCCTCCGTTGCAAATATCATCATTCATTTAATAGGATGGCAGTTTTTCCTAAGGAAATCTGTGCTGATCTTCGCAGAATGGAGATTGAGATGGTAATGCCGGGTAGTACATGAGTCTATCTCAATGCAATGAGTGTTGAACCTAGCTTATATCAAGAGTTACGGGAAAGACAGAAGGAGGACCCGCAGCTCGAGAAAATTCGTGAAGCCAAACTTCAAGGCAAAGCAGAAGACATCACGATTGAATCAGATGACAGTATGAAGTTCCGTAATAGGTAATGGAGTTAAAAGTTTTAGATAAACTGTTTTCACCTAAGGGATACTAAAATTTGCTCCCAACAGGTGGTGTATGCCCCAGGATTCGAAGTTGAAAAACAAGATCATGGAAGAGGCTCACAATACTCCCTATTCGGTGCATCCAGGTGGTGGAAAACTCTACAAGGACCTGAAGGAATACTTTTGGTGGCCTAGGATGTAGCAAGAAGTCGCAGACTTCGTTGCGCGGTGTCTCACCTGTCAGAAGGTCAAGATTGAGCACCAAATGTGACGACCCGACTCGCTTAAACCGGCGCGGAAGAAATCGACGAGTCGAATTGTCGACCTAACAAACAAACCTATTAAAAATTAAAACAAAACCTCGAAAATATTATTACTATAACCCAAAACGCACAATACCCACAAGTTTGTAGAATACTAAATCCAAATGTATCAATACCAATGAATAACTCCAAATACTGTCAGAGTCAAAATATACTAAAGTTAAAACTATACGTCCAAACTATTAACATATCGTAATCTAGTACACAAATACTATAACGGCACTCGCCCAACCAATAGCTAAGCAGCACAGTCATCATCAGAATTATCTGAAAAATAACAACAATCCACTGTCAGTGGCGAGCAACATAACAGTCCCACCATAACATGGATACACATAATCATAGAATAAATCAAACAACATATCAGACTACCAACCATCATATGATAAAAACGTCGAAATACCATTAATCGCAAAACTGACCAACTTTAAATAATTACAACTTAAAAATCATAAAAACAACTTTGTCGCTACCATTTACATTTTAGACCGGACTATGCACGTACAAACGCTTCTTACGCGAATGAACTTTCTTACTATGCCAGGAATGAGAATCTTACTCCCAAACCTATGAACCCCATCTTACGGAAATTCATATCAAACAGACAACATAGCAAGTATACACTATCCTAATACCGCAGTCAGGATAGGGGCAACGTCTTAACCCAAAACTTAGAATCTTACTCCAACAATAGGCGTCTAAAAGTAAACTTAAGCTAATCTTACTTACAAACATCGAAATTATACTCAAGATCGCTTCTTTCGCCTTTTCTTGAGTTTAACTAAAATTAATCCTTTTTCATAATCAATCTTTATCGAATCTTTAACAAATCTTTAAACCTTTCTTTAACTTCTTGAAAACTATCTTTCAAAATCTTGATAAAACCTTACTAATCTTTAAACATTACTTTGAAAACATCAATAATCTTGCACTTTAAAAGAACATAAGACCAACTTTCAAGACTTCAAGATTCAACCAAGAACTTATAAAGAACTCAAAACCACACGAAAACCACACGAAAATTCTCATCAAAAACATGCATGAAAACTTACCCAAATCCATACTTAAAATCACGCATGACATGATAAACAAACACATCCATCTAACATGTACACTTAATCTACCCTATAATCATAGTACACATATTAAGGTAAGAAAGTATGTTACCTTAATTACTTGAATGCACAAATGATAGCAAAAACTTGCTGCCCGGAATACCCCAAAGTACACTGTGACGACCCGACTCGCTTTAACCGGCGCGGAAGAAACCGACGAGTCGAATTGTCGATCTAACAAACAAACTTACTAAAAATCAAAACAAAACCTCGAAATATTATTACTATAACCCAAAAGTACAACACCCACAAGTTTGTACAATACTAATCCCAAAAGTAACTAATACTAACAAGTAACTCCAAACACTATCAGAGTTAGAATACATGATCTATAAATACTAAGTCCAAAACTAGAAACGAAATACAAACTAAACAAACTAAAAGAACACCAGCACTCGCCCAACCCAAAGCTAAGCAACACTGCCATCATCAGAGTTACCTGAAAAATTAACAACAATCCACAGTCAGTGGCGAGTAACATAGCTGTCCCACCCTAACGTGGATACACATGATCATAGAATACATCAAACAACCAAACCAGACATACCACATACGATCACGTAAAACAACATATCAAATCAACAATAACCAACAACAATAATGTTAATAATAACGACATTCAACGATAATACCTAAAACTTGACTAACTCCCAATACTCGACTTTAGACTTATCTTTACTTAATCTTTGGCGCAATCATTTACATATCAGACCGGACTATGCACGTACGAACGCATCTTACGCGAACGAATTTTCTAATATGCCAGGATTGAGAATCTTACTCCCAACCCCATGAAACAAATCTTACTGGAAATCCATATCCGAAGACGACATTATAAGATCACCAACTATCCCAGTACCGCGGACAGGATAGGGGCAGCGTGTAACAGCCCTTGAAATTCAGACCTTTTCCTTCCTTTATAAAACTTAAATTTTACTAAAATCATAGCCCGAATTTCTAGAGTTGCCACTCATACGCCCACCTCTGATAAGAAATGGGTATACGAATAAGTAAAAGCAGGATCGTAATGTTTTCAAATTCCAAAATGGATTTCATTCAAAAATACCAAAGCCGTAAAATGTTTAAATCCAAAACATTAAGAGTTAAAACAATTTATTACAAGATGTTCTGCTAAAGCATAAAGCCTATGATCAAAGGGTTTAGCTAGTTCCAACAGAGATTCCTCATCAGCCTCAAACAAGTAAGCCATCCTTACTACTCACCTGCACAAAAACCCGAAGGAAAAACAACAAACAAATAATAACACAAAAATCAGAAAAACTGAGTATGATCGACTCTACCCCGTAAAACGGTTTTAGTTTAAAAACAGTTGACACACAAGAGACATAGAACACCAGCTGAACCAATATTTATCCAATTCACAAATTTCTAGAGCAATTATTATTCAAGATTATTTAATTGGGAAAGTGAACGCGATAAGGCCTGTTTCATCCCGTCACGGACTTTTCGGCCTGGCCTGCAGCTTGTCGACAAAGTGTCCCGAGTGTATACACCCCTCACAGAACTAATGCGTATCCGCAAGTGCGCGCCAGAAGTTCAGGAGGAGGACGAAAGCAGATTATAATGGTTACAAAGATTCAATGACGATTCAACACATGTCCGACCTATTGCGTGTCCAACACAACAATAGGCCCACATTGGGTACTCCCCAATGAGACACCGTTCATCACCCTAATAAGTCGTCACCGTTCGGGCTACTTTCCCTTTGAAGATTGTTTCACTTTAAGTTTAGGTTCATTTGGTGTTGAAAATCATTTGAGTGAGAACAATAACCTTAAAACAATCAAACCAAAATTCCGCACTTTAAGAATTTTCCATGAGAAATCAAACCATAAGGCAAACTTGCCAATCCAAATTCAACAACTCAATGATTCATCGTTCATTCACAGACACCACTTATAATTCTTAAATCAAGGCAAGTTTAAACATTCACCAATCCATAACCAAATTCCATGACGTAAATAGTTCATTAAACAATTGAATTGCTAAGAGCGTCAAGCCTTTCAAAATCATGTGCATAGGAGAAGATTTCGAAATTAATATACTTATACACACATTTTTCGAAAATACACATGTACATATATACTAAAAATTTTCGAAATTAGTAGAATAAAATTTCATAAAACATTTGGAAATTGTAAGTTGTAAAAATCATAATATAAATACGTAATACAATTTCGAAAATTGGAAATAATATTTTCAATCTATAAGCATATATTTTCGAAAATTCCAGACTTTATAATTAAAATAAATGAGGTTCTTTTGGACTTCTAATGGGTATTTGGTACACAAATTTTATGGTATAAAACACATGTATACAACCCCCCTTTGTCCAAAAACAAGTTTCATTTTGATTTTTGAAAATAACGAAAGCATAATTAGGCTATTTTAAAAAAACTGGACAGCAACTAAAGTTGGCATAAAATGCCTTTAAAACCATCACATTAGCCCTCAAAACATGGCTAAAACATTCCTTGAATGCCCATGCATTCACACGAAAATACTACTACTATGCACACAATTAATCATAATTTTACGTCATCTAAACAACCTTAAAAACAATAACTAAAACAACTACTTAAGCATGCATATATCTTCTACTAAAGCATAATTAAACATAACTATAAAGCATTAAAACTACGCTAGAACATAAAACTAAACATGATAAAAAAAAAAACTAATCTATCCTAAGCATACAAGAACCTAAGGCTAAGAAAGCGGTAGACATCGAAGCATACCTCAACGTCTGGAAGGCTACTTTAAGATCGCTCCCTCCTTAGAAAATTAAACTCAATTCTCTCGGTTATTCTTCCGTGAAAACTTTTCACTTGTTACTCCTCTTTTATTAGAGGAGAAGTGGAAGAAATGTTGAGAGAATTGTGAAGATAAGTGATGGGTGAAGGGTGCTATTTATAGGATGGAGGGGTGGAGGAAAAGCTAAATTTTTCCATGTGGGACAAAGTGGTGTGTGGTGGTGGATGAGGGCCGTGTGGGAGGGGATAAGGGAGGGGTGTGTGGTGGTGAGGTGGTCTCGGGAGTTGTGTTGTCAAGCATTAAATACTTGATGACTAATTGACCAAACACTTAATAATACGGCAAATAAAATACGGCATGCATAAAACGACCTTTAAAAATAAAATTCTAATCCATAAAAATATTTTTATTTACCGAAAATATTTTTCCATAAAATAAAATAATTTTCGCAATATATATATATATTATTTTCGAAATATATAAGTACATATTTATTTATTTTGAAAATATTCCAACTTCAAAAATAATTTATTATTTTCTGAAAATACTATTACGGCAAAATACTTTGTTTTAATCATAAATACCTTTGAAAATAATTCGAAAAGCTCTTTTATAAAATATAAAACCTTTTTATAAAAGATATTATTTTTGAAAATTCTTGAAAAATTACGGGTATTACACAGCGTCTTAACCCAAGCCTTAGAATCTTACTCTAAGGTTAGGCGTCTAATAGTAAAATCAAGCTAAACTTTAAATCTTTAATCTTTAATCTTTTATTTACATTCTTAGTCAATCTTAAGTTGCATCTTACGCCTTGACTTAAGACTAACATGTAAATCATCGAAGTTATCCTCAAGATTGCCTCTTTTGCCTTTTCTTGAGTCTAACCATAAACATTACTACTTCTGTAATCAATCTTAAACATTTCCTTAACTTTATTTACTTTCTTTAAACCTCTTTAATTATTACTAACTTTCTTTAACTTTCAAGACTCGACCAAGAACTCATAAAGAACTCAAAGAACTCAACCAAGGTTCAAGAAAACCAATCAAGAACTCATAAAGAATTCATAAAGAACCCATAAAGAACTCATAAACAACTCATAAAGAGTTCAAGAATTCAATCCCAAAATCATCATCATCATACAAGCATAAGCATGACCAACTTGTACCAACTTATGATAATCGAAACTTCACGAAACTTGATCATCAATGAACACGAAATTATCATAAACAATCATGAATTACATAGAATCAAGGCACGAATATCATTAAAACATCACCCAAACTCTTACTTGGAAATCACGCATGAAATGATGAACAATCATCAAAAACTTATCTAACAAGATTATTTAATCTATCCTATAAACATAGTATACAAATTAAGGTAAGATAGTATGTTACCTATTGATGGTTACACACAAAAATACCAAGAACTCGCTGTCCGGAACCAAACTACACGGCCTAGAACACGGCAGCAACACGCATGACCACCACGCTGTAGCCCTCACGAACACCACACAGCACCACATGGCCACAGCACCACTCCACGAGCACGTCTCCTTTGCACGGACCACCACGCACGACCTTCAACACGAACACCCTCTTGAACACGACCTTCAACACGGCCAGCCACGAACCACATGAACCAAACGAGTGAGACCCAAAAACCCAACCCGAACTAGAAGTCTTGAACGAAAAGAATGAAGGCTAATGTGTTTTTGGTCACTTAAAGATCAATGGAGTTTGAATCTTTAAGTTTGGGTTTTGAAACAAGGATGAACAATAGTTGGGTGTTCATAAGCCAAAATAGGCGTGTGGAAAATGGAGAGCAAAAGGAGGGAGAGTGCTTTGGTTTGATGGTGGCAAATGAGGATTAAATGGGCAAATGGTGTTTAAGCCTTACTAACAACCTCTATTTATAGAAGTTAGTTAGGTGTGAAAACAAGGCAAGTAGCAAACCAAGCCTCATAAAAGAAAGAGGGGTCGGTTATGGCTAATGAATTGGGCCAAAATGATCACTTGGGCCATTGGCACTAAATCATGACTAACCATGATTAAATTCGTACTTGGCCCAAACTTAATTAATTAATTAGAAAATTATAATAAAATTCTAATTAATCAAAATAAAACAAATAAATCACATAATAAAATAATCATAATCAATCAATAAATAGTCCAAATAAATTTAGACTATACTTAAAATTAAAATAATTATAAACAAAATAAACAAGAAAATAGCCCAAAAATCTGGGGCGTTACATACACGGCCCAACACGCCACGAACACGCACGGCTCCACAAACACCACCTCGGCTCTTGGACGGCACCACCACGGCTCTTGCACGGCTTCACCACGACTCTTGCACGGCACCACCGTCTTCACACAAGCACCATCGTGCACCACCACTCAATCTACGAACCACCCACACGAACACAACAAGCGAGACCCAAAACCCAACCCGAACAAATGATCTTGAATGAAACAATTGAGTTTTAGTTTGTGTTTTGATACCTAAAGATCAATGGAAGTTGAATCTTTAAGTTTGAGTTTTGAAATGATGATGAACAAATGGTTGGGTGTTTATAGCCAAAAATGGCGTGTGGAAGCAAAGTCAAGGGAGAGTGTTTTGGCTTTTGTTTGTGGCAAAGGATGATCAAAGTGTTAGGACGGCAAAATGAGCTTCCAAGCCTTACTAACCCTTCTATTTATCAAAGTGGTTTAAGGTGTGAACATGAGGCAAGTGGCAATTAGGCCACTAATTACCAAGGGGTCGGTTATAATAAGGCTAAAATGGGCTTTTTGGTGATCAATTGGGCTAATTGCACTCATGCATGATTAATCATGCTTAAATCGCATTTGGCCTAAATATATTAATTAACTAATTAGAAAATTAAATAATAAAATTCTAATTAATTAAATAATAATAAAATAAATAATAAACAATTAAAAAAAGAAATATCGAAATTATTCACATAAAATAAAAATAAATAGTCCAAATAAATTTTGGACCATACATAAAATAACATAAACAACAAATAAATCAATGGCAAAAATACAGAAAAATGTGGGCCATTATGCTGAAGACCAGATGGACTTTTGCAGCCATTGCCGATACCCACATTGAAATTTGATTCCATATCCTGGATGAATCGTCGATAGTATCCGGCCAATCCCAGAAAACTACGAACCTCCGCCACATTTCTCAGGCTACTCCATTCAACTACAACCTTAACTTTTGCCGGGTCTACCTTAATGCCTTCTTTACTAATTACGTGACCCAGAAATGCTACTTCGCGAAGCCAGAAGTCACACTTGGAGAGTTTCGCGAACCACTTATTTCTCCATAATATCTCTAGTACTATCCGGAGATGCTCCGCATGCTCAGACTCATCTCTCGAATAGACTAAGATATAAATACTACGACGCACTTATCGAGTAAGTGATGGAAAGTCCGGTTCATCTGATCCATGAACACGGCTGGTGCGTTAGTGAGGCCAAAAGGCATCACCTTGAACTCGTAGTGGCCGTATCTCGTAAGAAAAACGGTCTTCGGGATGTCTTCTTTCTTGACTGGAATCTGATGATATCCAGATCGAAGATCTATCTTTGAAAACACTCCCGCTCCTCGTAACTGATCGAACAGGTCCTCAATCCTAGGCAACGGGTACTTATTCTTGATAGTTACCCGATTCAACTCTCGGTAGTCTATGCACAGGCGCATACTACCGTCTTTCTTCTTCACAAAGAGCACAGGTACTCCCCATGGAGAAACGCTTGGCCTAATGAAGCCCTTATCGATCAAATCCTGGAGTTGAGTTTTTAACTCCTGCAACTCCGATGGTGCCATCCGGTAAGGTGCCTTCGAAATCGGCGTTGTCCCGGGTGCTAAGTCGATATTAAACTCGACATCGCGCTTGGGTGGAACTCCCGGTAGCTCATCAGGAAATACGTCTCTGAAATCCCTCGCTACAGGTATATCTTCCAACAGACTATCCTCAGTCTAGTCCCTTACCTGACATAGGAAAACCATATCGCCCTTCTGGCGATGCTTTCTCATTTTCAAGGCTGAGACTGTAATAACCCGAAATTCTGGGCCAGAAAATTTCGCGGTTATTAACGTATTTATTAATTCTAAGTCCGACTAGGCCATTTAGAATTGGACTGTTTGCATCTTTTAATCCAAATTTTTCCTTTAAATTGGGTCAAAGACCCAATTCCCTTCCTCTTATTACCATGGCCGGTTCTTTCTTTTAATTTGGGCCAACACTAATTTTGATTTAATTAATTGATCTTAATTATAATAATATTAGGTAATTAAATTAATTAATTAATTTCTAATCTAAACCTATTCAAAGTTTGTTGCTAACCTAACAAACTCTTCTCTTTTTCCCTACAATCTCACGGCACACCTTAGACTAAGATTAGGGTTGTTTTTTTTTTTTTTTTTTTTTTTTTTTTTTTCTTTCTTTTCTCTCCTCTTTCTTTAAATAGGACCTCATTTACACTTTTGGGTCCTAATTGTCAAATTGTTCCAAAAACCCTAAAACATTCTCTTCTCTCTTTCTTTCTTCATTGTGCCGAGTGAAACAATTCACTAAAGTGAATTGATTTTTTTTTTTGAATTTTTTTTGGAATTAATAAGCGAATCCAGGTAACTTCGCTATTTCATTTAATTTAAGGGTAGAAAAACATATAGTGATTAGGATTGAACATGAAAATTGTAGGAAATTTGTTCATGTTTCGGTTCGAAAATGTCGAGTATTGATGATATGATTTCTTGATTTATTTCATGCATTTTCTTGAATTTATATGTTAATCTTGTATGTTTGATTAATTAAAATTGCATGGATTAATTTTTTTTATTTATTGTATGATTACTCGAAAATTATGTATGAAATTTCTAGCTTATGATCTTGAATTTTCGAGTGGCATGAACATGGCTATGATGATTTTTCTTTAAGTTTTAAAGCATGATCATGACTAATTTAATTAGTATAAATTAAATCTTGGATTAAAATTAATCTTGTTATTTTTCTTTGAAATGTCGAGTAACATATTATTTAAAGGAAGATTAAAAAAAATATGATTTTTATGTTAATCTTGATCATATAGAATTAATTATGTAAATCTTTAATTTGATTCTTTAATTGTATCATGATAAGATTCTTGAATTAATTTTTGTTTATGTTTTCTTTGAAGAATGCCGTGTAGTTGTTGTGAGCAAAGGATGAATTTTTGATCTTGATTCTTTAACTCAATCTTGTTAATTTTGTTAAAAAGTATGATTTTATGATTATTGATTTATTTAATCTTGATTGATTGAAACTATTTAGATTATTTGATAAAAATTGGTATTTTGAGGCAAAAGTGTCGAGTGAAGGAAAATAAGGAAAAATATAATTTTTATCATAATTTTGGTAATTTTAGTAATGAATTGATTAATTAAAATAATTTAAGGAATTAATTAATCATTGTTTGAACTTGGAGAAATACCGAATGGAAATAAAAGAATTTGTCAATTTTAGTTAATTTGAATTATTATTAATTTAGGAATAATTAATAATAAAAGTTATGGATAAAATAATTATTAGGGATAAGCTTAAAGTGAAGGGATAGATAATAGTACTACTATTATTGCTATTGAGATTCGGTTATTAGTATTATTATTATTAATATTTACGAAATAATATTGGTATTATTAATATTAAGGTTAGTATCCGGAAGGATAAGTTATAAGGATATAATAAGATATTGAGGATAGTATAAACTAAGGTTGGAAGTTGCATAAGATATTACTAGGGATAAGAAAGGAAACAGAGTAATAGCTATAAATGTCATGTTTCGGTCTCTGGCTAGGAAAGACTTGGTATTTAAGGTGGCCAATATACGTGCCGCACCTCTCTTTCCTGGGACTCCGAACATTTCATTTCCTATTACGTTCACCTAGTATTTCCCAATATATGATATGATATGATATGATAATTGAAGATATAAGATATGATAAGGACGCCCACCTGATGACCCGAGTAGTCAGACTGGGTTAAGTCGAGGCCACTGCTCAATGGGACGAACACACGAGTTCCCCCGAGTAGTTCTGGGTCTTAGGATATGTAGTCGTCTAGTAGTAGTACAGGAGCTGCTATTAGGAGTTATGGCCATAGCTTAGGCTTAGTGGTGAAACACGAGATCCGCTACGGGTTGAGTACACGAGCTCATCCCGGCATGTTCTAGGAAAGTTGTGGTGAAACACGAGATCCACAACGAGTCATAGTGACCGGTCCAACGAATGATATGATTTGATATGATTACGACATGAAATGAAAGTTATGATATGAATATGAATGAAAGATACGATATGTTAAGAAATGACTACGATAAGATAAGATTATGAAACCATAGGTTATAATATATGATAAGTTATAATATAAGTTGATGGAAAGTTTGGGTTAAGATATATATATATATACTATTTATGTTATGATATAACATAGGATATAAGTTAAGGTATAAGTTATGACTTGAGGAATATGGGATAATATAGGTTATGATTGTATAACAATATAAGAATATGATTCAGAATGATATAAGTCTTCCGCTGTGATTCTGTATTTGTATGAATGAAAGTATAAATGTATGCGTATGTATGTATATGATTGATGAGTGTATTTTTATACGTATTTCTAACCGTATAATGCAGGGTTGATTGTACGTACACTATACGTAGAAATTATGAATCCTAACCGTTTTTCTGCAGGTATTTTATACGTATTTTGTACGTATACGTATATGTATTTTGTACGTATTTTTATACGTATTTTGAATGATTGTATGTAAAGCATGTATTAAGTTTCTGTGCGGTTTTTATGTGTTTTCCTATGATATTATATGTTTGGTGGTCCCTCGATTAAATGGGACAGCCTAGTTACTCGCCACTGACGGTGGACCCCCCCCTCAGTTTCAGGAGAAGGAGAAGCAGCTGATTGACGGGCTTTCGTGGATGGGCTTGAGTGGCTGAGGATTTATCTTTAGTATACCTTAGTTACTTAGATTATTTAGACGCTTCTTATAGTTTCAAGACAATTACTTAGTTTTTTTTTATGATCCCGGTATGTTGGGACAGTTTTAAGTTAATTTATGTATTAAAGGATATTGAGTTAGTGTTTGGATATTATTTGACTATTTAATAAAAGTATCTATTTTCCGATGAATAATTCATTTATAGTTTATTTTAAGTTGGTAATGATCCGTTTGTCAATTTTCCTTCGTAAATCGACGTGTCCAAAAGTCGGGTCGTTACAGAGATTACCTTTATACCCTTCTTCAGAACGATCTTAGAATAGGTGATCCAATTGCCTTGCGATCCTCGGAATGTCACTGACTGGTCTCGGCAACGAATAGTCGCTTGATACCTCGATAGCCAGTCCATGCCAAGAATGACATCGAACTCCATCAGCGGGAACTCCTTCAGATCAGCCGTCGCCTGCTCTCCAGCTATAACGATGGGCACTCTTCGGAACTCGCGCTGACAAACAAAATCCTCTCCAGAAGGGAGAGTTATGATCGAACTAACGGGGGAACTGTCTCGAAGATTAGACCTTGAGAAAAAACTACTAGCCAAGAAAAAAACTGTGGCACCAGAATCAAATAATACAAATGCTAAAATACCAGAGACAAGAAATCTA
This sequence comes from Salicornia ramosissima, assembly GCA_951394345.1. Lineage (NCBI taxonomy): Eukaryota > Viridiplantae > Streptophyta > Magnoliopsida > Caryophyllales > Amaranthaceae > Salicornia > Salicornia ramosissima. The sequence continues at coordinate 43,463,542 of OX596232.1, forward strand.
CCTGAGACTACGTCTGGTGGGACTTCTGCCTCTGCCTCAGTCATACAGTAGACTCGATTCTTCACTGGAGTCTTAGCCGGTGCTGGAAGTTGCTTGGTCTCGGTGCCTGGCTTCTTCTTGGGGCAAACTGACGCCATGTGGCCTTCTTTCCCACAGATGAAACATGTAATGGGCGTCCCGTCGCATTGCTTCCCTGGATGGAAGTCCTTGCCACATCCTCTGCATCTCGAACTCCCTGATCCCTGAGACGAACTAGTGGTCGGAGGGGTACTGCTAGGTGCACTAAATCGGGGCTTCTTAAATGATGGTGACGTCACCGGGGTCGGGGTCCTCTTCGTGCTCATATCCTCCTCGATGACATATATCTGGATCTCAAGTGCTACCTCGTAAGCTCGCTGTAACGTCATCGCTCCACACTACTGATCACATGGCCGCGAATCCTCTGATCTAGCTTTTTGATGTAGCGCTTGACCCGCTCCTTCTCAGATGGTACTACCGATGTAGCAAACCTAAGTGAGTGAAGCCTTGGGTAGAGCTATGGGATAAGTCATTTTACATTCTTTGCGATGATCGAATTTAAGTTTGGATTGTCTTTTGATTTCCATAACTTGTGCATTGTTTTGAAGAATGGCAAGTCCGGAACCATCACTTAGTGGCCGTAACTGGCGCTGTATATCAGAGTGGCGCAGCGGAAGTGTGGCGAGCCCATAACCCACAGGTCTCCGCCTCGATCTGATCGTTTTATGTTTTTGATGGTTTTTATATTCCATTGTTTTCTTACGTGTGCTTCCTTTTGCAAAATTTCGAGGACGAATTTTCCTTAAGGAGGGGTGACTGTAATACCCCGAAAATTTGGGATATTTTAAAATTTTTAATTAATTAAATGTATAATTAATTAACTATTTAATTGATTATTATTTAATTAATTATTATTTTGTGTAGCAATCTAGTTATTTTGAGCCTGGCCCTAACCTTTTTATCTTGCCAAAACCCGAGCCCAATTGTTTCCTTTGATCAATATGTTACGCAGTCCATCCTTTTATTCTTTCTTTGTTCCATTAATTTCTTTTATTCAATATTTAACCTTTACCTATTGTTGACTAAGGCTTAAGCCTTAACCTTTGTTCATCTATTTTCACTACTAGATTTTAGGAAGGAAACAACCCTTTCCCTTCATTGTTACACTGCTTCCTTAATTAATTTCCTTTTTATTCTTCCATTTAATTTGTTTAACAGATATTATTAATTCTTTATCTATTTTGACCCTATTTCCAAAAATTCTATTTTTATATCCTTGCCCATCTATTTTCCTCCTACTATTAAGGGAGCCTATTGTCCCTTTATTCTTTTTCTTTTCTCCTAAATATTTTATTATTCTAGGTCCAAAAGGCCTATATATACTTTGGACTGTTTAATTTTATTTCGTTAATTTGATCCGGGAACCGGGTCCCATGCCCCGTCCCCTCTAGCTTGGCCGGCCCTGTTATAAGTTGGCCAACAATTATTTTCTTTTCTTTTTCTTTAATAATGGTTAATTAAATAATTTAAGTATTTATTTAATTAATTATTGTAATTTGTTATGAATTAGTAAACTTGGTCTACCAATTTACCAAGTCCCCTAATTTTTCTCCCCTTCCTATTTCTTCTCTATTCCCACGGACCCCCTCCCTTCTTGTTATTTTTATTTATTCTTCTTTTTGTTCCATACATTATAAATAGGGAACAAGTCTTTAACCTAAATTTATTTTACATATTTTTCCATACTCCAAAAAAAAGGGAACCTCAAGAACCCTAAAAACTCCTAAGCCTAGCCGTGTATATTCATTACCAAAGAGGGTAGTTTTCCTTGGATTTTTCTTGCGAATCAGGTAACTAGACTTACCCTTTTAAATTTGGTACAAGTTTTCTACATAATTTATTAGGATTAAATCATGAAAACGGTTAGGAAAATTAAAGGAATTAGTATCATGTTAAGGTTAAGAATTTCCAACCATGTGATGAATTATTATGAAATTTTCTTGATCATTTTACGTAGTTTCTTGAAATCTTTAATTGTTTAATAATTATTTGTATAAATTTATTTCTTAATCAAATCTTACTATTTCTTGATGAATTTTTCGTGGGAGTTTCTTTACTGTTTCATTATGAATCATGATTTATTTCGTGGCAAAATTCGTCTTTTTTCTTGCTTGAAATAATTTAATCTTTCAAATCGGTAAAACTGTCCAGATTTAGTTTACGAATTATTCAAGACACTTAATTAATTCGGATGGCTACGAAATTTTAGGTGGAAGTCAGTAATAGTGCTTTACAGCTTGTGTTAAATTTTCGTAACTTTTAAAAGTTCGTTTGCTATGGCAGAAAAATCTGAAACTGATTTCAGCCTAATCTGATTTGTTAGTTATAAAATCCCTTAAAAATAGTAAACGACGTTATTTTTGGACGAAATTCATGCACGTTAAACCTTGAACCCACATCTAGCTTCCATTAAAATTTCCAGATTATTCGAGACCTTTTAATGGTGGTTCTTAATTTAATTCTTTAAAATCAGATTGTGTAAAATAGTGTGATTAAATTATTAAAACATGTTATTATTGAATTCTTGGATTTAATCTTGATAATTTTAATATGCCAGAATGCCGTGTGATATCATGTATATAAAGTGTTGATTTTGATCTGGTTCTTGATAACTTTAATGTTTAAAGTATGATTTTTAATTAACATTATTAAGTTAAAATTGCTAATTATTGATGATTGTATTTAATTAATTGTGTTAATTTTCGGGATTGCTGACATGGAGTTTTCGAGTGGTATAAAATATGAAAAGTAGGAATTTTATCATGTTTTGAGTAATTTATGTTGCTAATTGTATTTTTATATAATTTATTGAAATAATTGTTGTTCTATTGTCTAAGATTGTCGAATGGAATAGAAAGTTTATGATCAATTTTAGTTTACTTTTGACTTACAATATTATTAAGAAGGTATTTTAGGGGTGATTATCATACTTATTATTACAATTAAAGGAGTCAGTAGGGATAAGTTACAATAGGAAAAAGGAAGGAATAATAATAATAATAACATAACAATAACGAGGGACAGGAAATAGAGTAAAAGGACATTGAATTGTTTCGATCTTTGTCTAGGAAAGAATTGGTATTTAAGATGGCCAACATAAGTGCCGCACCACTCTTTCCTGGGATTTCGAACATCTCAGTTCCGATTACGGTCACCTAGTACTTCCAAGATTTGGTATACTTTACCGGGTATTTTGGAATTGACGGCCGGTATGTGTACCAATAAAAGACTTAAAAGGAATAGTTGTCTCACGATGACCTTTAGAAAAGATAATAAGTATTAAGGATGCCCCTTTGGTGATACACGAGTCATCAATCGGGTTAAGTCGTTGCCACTGCCAGACTGCGGTATCTGCGCAGTTCTTGATTCTAGAATATGTAGTCGTCTAAGTAGTAGTACACGAGTTGCTATTTAGGGGTTATGGCCATAGCTTAGGCTTAGTGGTGCACACGGGATCCACTACGGGCTGAATACACGAGTTCACCCCGGCATGTTTTAGGAAAGTTGTGGTGCAAACGGGATCCACAACGAGCTATAAAGACCGGTCCAATAATACGCCTTGATTATGATAAGATAAGATGATTAAGATATGAATGAAGTGACATGATAAGATAAGATATGCATTTATGAAAGATTGATTGTATTTATGTGATTTTTAGAGTATTTAAGCATTGGGTTGTAGTATTAAGTCTTCCGCTGTGTACGTCTGGTAAGTTTGTGTCATATATGTATTTCTGAGTGAATGTATGTAATTTCGTATTTGTATGTACTCGTATACGTATAATGTATTTGTATTTGTACGTATTTGTATTCGTATGTTGTACGTATTTGTATCTGTAATGTATACGTATATTGTATGTATTCTAACCGTATTCTGCAGGTATTGTATATGTATTTGTGTACGTACTTTCGTACGTATTTCGTATGTATTTTTATACGTATTTTTCTACGTATTTTTGTACGTATTTTTGCACGCATGTTTATACGCATTCCGTTTATTGGCTTGTACGTATTTTCTGGAATTTCGTTTGGTTTTTCGTGAATGATTCTATGCTATTATGTGGTTAGCGGTCCCTCATTTAAGCGGGACAGCCTAGTTACTCGCCACTGACAGTGGACCCCCCCAGTTTCAGGTGAAGACGCAGATACGTAAGTGGGCTTGCGGTGGTTCGGGATGTCTGATTGATAGAGAACCCTTAGTTTAGTTTGTGTTATTTATTTCTTATTTATTAAGTATCTATCCCAGCCTATTGGGATTAAACAATATTTCAATATGTACTTTAGAATTTTGAGACTAGTAGTTAATCCTTTAGTTAATAAAAGATCAATTATACTTAGAATATATTATTTTTGCTATGTTTATGTTTAGTAATGATCCATTTGTCAATTTCCTTCTTAAATCGATAGTTCTAAAAAGTCGGGTCGTTACACAAACCTTTGATCTCATCTTGTCAGAACTCGAGCCCAATTTCCTCTTCTCTTGTTAAACCTCACGGTCCCCCATCCCTTTTCTCCGAATTGATTTATTTAATTTGCTTTGACCAATATTGTTAAAGGATATATCTATTTTGACCTTTTCTAAAAATCCTATTTTTATCCCAACTTCTCCTACTTTGACTACAAGATTTTAGGAAGCTAATAACACCCATCCTTCTCATGATACCCCATGGTCCCCCCTTACATTTCTCCTTCAAATTATTTAATTCCTTTTCAAGCTAAAATAATAGATCATATCTATGTTTGATGAGATACCAAAAAAACCCAATTTTTATCCTAACTACTCTACTAAGATTTAGGAGCCAAGAACCCCTCTTTGTTCATCAATATACACGGCCAAGAGAGGAAAGGACAACAACAACTTTTATAAATTTTATTCTTTAAAGAAAAGTTGCAAAACCATCCACCCAAATAAAACCTCAATTCTTTCTATTGAATCATCAACCAAGAATTGAAACAAGAATCATCAAAGAAAGCCAAGAACCGTGAACACCCCTTTAAAAGTCGAACCATATAGATTGCTTTATTTAATCAATAGGATAGATTAGTTGTATAATTCTTAAAAGAGGTTTAATCATGTTTATAATTGTTTAGAATTACTTAGAATTATTGTTGAATTGATAAACTTACTTGTTGATGATATATTATGATGGCCGAATACTTTTGCAGTGTTTTCATGAATTTATTTTATGTTCTTGTATAAATCTATGCATGTTATATGATTCATGCCTTATAAACTTGAAGATTGATTGAATGAATTGTGTACTTTGGGAATGTCGAATAGTAACCCAAGGTGTTATGAAGTTTTCGAGTGGTTCAATCTTTCAAGAATCGATCTTTATGCTATATTCTTGATCTAACTTTAATCTTTGATGACAATCTTGAATTTAATCTTTGAATTAATTATGATATGATAGTTTCTTGAATTTGATCTTGTTAATGTTGTTTTGCCAAGAAAGCCGTGTAATATATATGTATTAAAGGATTGATTTTGATCTTGTTTTAGTCCATGTTTGATGATTTAATGTTTAAAGTATAATTTATGATTTATTATTAAGATCATATGATTAATTATTGGTAATTGTATTTAATTAGATTGAAGTGTAAATTTCGGTTGCTTGCTTCAAGTATGTCGAGTGGTGTAATGTTATAAAAGGGGAATTTTTATCATGTTTTAAGTAATATTTATTGATAATTGTTAGTTTATATGATTATTTAATTGATTGATTGAATTTTTTATATGATTATTGTAAAGAATTGAATTAATTATTGTTTTATATAGTGAATGTCATGTGGATTGAGTTTGAGACTAGAGTTTTGAGTCAAGTTAAGTTGAACTAGAATTGAATAGAAGTCAAGTTGTGTCAATAAGGATTGAATTATGAACTAGAATTGAGATCTGGAATTGTAAACTGGAAAAGATGATTAACTATGAAGTGACCGCTTATCTAGAAGCTAAAAGTGCCATGAACATAGGTATAGTCGAAGCCACTGTCCCATCTTTGGATTTGGGACAGCACTGGATCCCAGTGCTCGGGAAGTAGATCAAACGTGGTTGACCCAGTATGAGACAAGGAAAGTTGGGGAAGAATTAAGGTTTCCCCTACGAGCATATGACTGGTCACGGATTAGCACTCGAACTGATGAGAACTGGAAAGTCATTAGTAGTGTCTAGAAGTCTAGAACTGAATACCTTAATTTGGAAGGTTTTAGTTATTATTTTATTATGAATGTTTCCGCTGCGTCGTACTTGAACGATGTTGTCTATGTATGATTTCTTGATGACTTGTTTGACTATATGGTTGACCCGTTGTTCTAGTTATTATATTTCTAATTGTGTTCTACTGATTAAGTAGAACAATCTAATTACTCACCACTGACTGTGGACCCCAATATCCTTTTCAGGTACAGGTGATGACTGATTGAGTTACGCAAGGGCTGGGATTGTGTGCAAGATAGCTTAATAGTTTATCCTGATGACCATTTCTAACCTTTGTATTATTATTATTAGTGGACCTTTCCTTATTTTGTAGTAATAATGGACTTTGGAATCTTATTAATTTTGGATCATTTAATGGATTATTTGAATAATATGAATTAAGTTTAGAGCTTCCGCTGTAATTAATGAAACTGATAATAAAGGTTTTTAAATAATAATGATCTGTATTGTTGTTTTCTCCGAAAACAATGCTGCTAAAATACGGGTCGTTACAGTTGGTATCAGAGCTGAACCTTAGGATTACTTGATCATAAGTAACCCGAAAGATTGAGCGCTTTATGATCCCGAGAGTTAACATAGTTAGCTTTGCCACAAGAACTTAAGTGAGTGTTGACTTGGGTAGAGCTATGGAATAAGTAATATTTCATTCTTTTGCGACGATTTAATTTAAGTTAGAGTTGTCTTTTGATTTCCATAACTTGGGTACTTTTTTGTAGGATGGCAAGCCCAAAACCATCGCTTAGAAGCCGTGACCGTTGCCGTATGTTAGAAGGCGCCATCATAAGCTTAGCTCAGAGAGGAGCACAGTCTACCAGCGGTCAAACCACCTTCGATAGAATTTCCCGTCACCGACCCCCTACCTATGATGGCACAGCAGATCCGGTGATACTCGAAAGCTGGATTCGTGAGATGGGAAAATTATTCGATGCAATCGATTGCCCGGATGACGAACGAGTTCAAATCGCTAGCTACTATCTTCGATTAGAAGCGGACAACTGGTGGATGACGGTTCGACCATAGGGAAGAGCTATAAAGGACATGTCTTGGGAAGAGTTCACCTCTAGGCTACAAGAGCGTTTCTATCCCGACGAGCTTAGGTGGTAGAAACAAGAAGAGTTCCTTATGCTCACTCAGGGAACCATGTCAGTACAGGCTTACACCGACAAGTTCGCGGAGCTGCCAGATTTGCCACTACAGTAATACCATCGGAAGATGAGAAACTAAAAAGGTATATCAAGAAGATGAATCCTCGCATTCGGGTACACGTCATCAGCAGCAAGCCAACAACGTTTCAGAACGCTTATGAGACAACTTTGGAGATTCATGAATCGCTAGAGGAGGAAGGAGCTACAAAGAAGAGAGCCATGGAAAGCTAGTCGCCTGCAGCCGTAAAGAGACCACGAATCGAACCATCCCAGGAGCAGAAACCACAGGACGGTCAAGCAACCAAAGTCCCGGAGACCACAGTTTGCAGAGGATACAAGAAGGAACGTCATCCCGAGAAGAGGTGCGACGGGTCTACGATAGTATGCTACTTGTGTGGTCAGGTAGGGCACAAGTCTTGGGCGTGTCCAAAGAATAAGCCAGTAGCAACTGTGAGCCAGGCGCCGATAAAGAACCGTATCTTTTGCATGACCCAAGAAGAGGCGGACGCACGGGCCAACGTAACAATTGGTACGGTCACTGTCTTTATTTATCCACTTTAATGTTATTGTTGCCCTTTTATTTCATTGTTTCTTACATGTGCTTCCTTTTGAAAAATTTCGAGGATGAAATTTTCTTAAGGAGGGGTGACTGTAATACCCCGAAATTTCGGGATATTTTAAATTTTTCTTAATTAATTAATAATATAATTAATTAAATATTTAATTGATTATTATTTAATTAATTAATAAATTAGTTGTAGCAATCTAATTATTTTACCTTAGCCCAAACCTTTGATCTCATCTTGTCAGAACCCGAGCCCAATATCCTCTTCTCTTGTTAAACCTCACGGCCCCCCATCTCTTTTCTCCTAATTGATTTATTTAATTTGCTTTGACCAATATTGTTAAAGGATATATCTATTTTGACCTTTTGTAAAAATTCTATTTTTATCCCAACTTCTCTTACTTTGACTACTAGATTTTAGGAAGCCAATAACACCCATCCTTCTCATGATACCCCACGGTCCCCCCTTACATTTCTCCTTCAAATTATTTAATTCCTTTTCAAGCTAAAATAATAGATCATATCTATGTTTGATGAGATACCAAAAAACCCCAATTTTTATCCTAACTACTCTACTAAGATTTAGGAGCCAAGAACCCCTCTTTGTTCATCAATACACACGGCCAAGAGAGGAAAGGTCAACAACAACTTTTATAAATTTTATTCTTTAAAGAGAAGTTGCAAAACCATTCACCCAAATAAAACCTCAATTCTTTCTATTGAATCATCAACCAAGAATTGAAACAAGAATCATCAAAGAAAGCCAAGAACCGTGAACACCCCTTTTAAAGTCGAACCATATACTTCTTGTCAGGTAATTAGATTGCTTTATTTAATAAATAGGATAGATTCGTTGTATAATTCTTAGAATAGGTTTAATAATGTTTAGAGTTGTTTAGAATTACTTAGAATTATTGTTAAATTGATAAAACTTACTTGTTGATGATATATTATGATGGCCGAATACTTTTGCAATGTTTTGATAAATTTATTTTATGTTCTTGTATAAATCTATGCATGTTATATGATTCTTGCCTTATAAACTTGAAGATTGATTGAATGAATTGTGTACTTTGAGAATGTCGAATAGTAACCCAAGGTGTTATGAAGTTTTCGAGTGGTTCAATCTTTCAAGAATCGATCTTTATGCTATATTCTTGATCTAACTTTAATCTTTGATGACAATCTTGAATTCAATCTTTGAATTAATTATGATATGATAGTTTCTTGAATTTGATCTTGTTAATGTTGTTTTGCCAAGAAAGCCGTGTAATATATATGTATTAAAGGATTGATTTCGATCTTGTTTTCATGTTTGATGATTTACTGTTTAAGGTATAATTTATGATTTATTATTAAGATCATATGATTAATTATTGGTAATTGTATTTAATTAGATTGAAGTGTAAATTTCGGTTGCTTGCTTCAAGTATGTCGAGTGGTGTAATGTTATAAAAGGAGGATTTTTATCATATTTTAAGTAATATTTATTGATAATTGTTAGTTTATATGATTATTTAATTGATTTATTGAATTGTTTATATGATTATTGTAAAGAATTGAATTAATTATTGTTTTATATAGTGAATGTCGTGTGGATTGAGTTTGAGACTAGAGTTTTGAGTCAAGTTAAGTTGAACTATAATTGAATAGAAGTCAAGTTGTGTCAATAAGGATTGAATTATGAACTAGAATGGAGAACTGGAATTGTAAACTGGAAAAGATGATTAACTATGAAGTGACCGCCTATCTAGTGGCTAAAAGTGCCATGAACATAGGTATAGTCGAAGCCACTGTCCCATCTTCGGATTTGGGATAGCTCTGGATCCCAGTGCTTGGGAAGTAGATCAAACGTGGTTGACCCGGTATGAAAGTTGGGGAAGAATTAAGGTTTCCCCTACGAGCATATGACTGGTCACGGATTAGCACTCGAACTGATGAGAACTGGAAAGTCATTAGTAGTGTCTAGAAGTCTAGAACTGAATACGTTAATTTGGAAGGTTTTAGTTATTATTTTATTATGAATGTTTCCGCTGCGTCGTACTTGAACGATGTTGTCTATGTATGATTTCTTGATGACTTGTTTGACTATATGGTTGACCTGTTCTAATTATTATATTTCTAATTGTGTTCTACTGATTAAGTAGAACAATCTAAATACTCACTGACTGTGGACCCCAATATCCTTTTCAGGTACAGGTGATGACTGATTGAGTTACGCAAGGGCTGGAATTGTGTGCAAGATAGCTTAGTAGTTTATCCTGATGACCATTTCTAGCCTTTGTATTATTATTATTAGTGGACCTTTCCTTATTTTGTAGTAATATTTGACTTTTAAATCTTATTAATTTTGGATCATTTAATGGATTATTTGAATAATATGAATTAAGTTTAGAGCTTTCGCTGTAATTAATGAAACTGATAATAAAGGTTTTTAAATAATAATGATCTGTATTGTTGTTTTCTCCGAAAACAATACTGCTAAAATACGGGTCGTTACACCTTAGCTATGAACTCAGCCCAAGACATCAGATGTAGGGGCATACACGTGTTCTTCGCTACGCTCCACCAGTTATCGGCCTCTCCACACAAGTAGTAAGCGGCGATTTGGATCTTGTCGTGCTCGGGGCAAACCGTCGCGTCGAAGAGCTTCCCCATCTCGCGGATCCAACTCTCCAACGTCATAAGGTCGGCAACCCCATCGTAAGTAGGTGGCCGATGACGAGCGATACGATCGAACGTCGACTGCGATCTCGATGGCTAACGACTATGATGCGCAAGCGTAAGAATCGCCTCCTCGAGCGCTCGTAACCTCTGTCGACCCGAACTTGTCCAGCGAGGTGTGGACATGATGAAATCATCACAGAAACAGACAAACAAAAAGAGACAATGTCAGTAAAAAATCCACACTCCAGTCAAGTATACACACAAAAGAAAATAGGAAAAAGAGTCTTATCCCGGATTCTTCTACCCGACACTCTTCTCCCTTAACTTATTCTAATTTGATTTATCACTCGGGAATGGTAAAGCTCTCAACTCTCGGGTTTTACTCAAATCCTAAAACTTCACTTAAAATCTATTCGGCTCTGATACCAACTGTGACGACCCGACTCGCTTAAATCGGCGCGGAAGAAACCGACGAGTCGAATTGTCGATCTAACAAACAAACCTACTAAAAATTAAAACAAAACCTCGAAAACATTATTACTATAACCCAAAACGTACAATACCTACAAGTTTGTACAATACTAAATCCAAATGTATCAATAATAATGAATAACTCCAAATACTGTCAGAGTCAAAATATACTAAAGTTAAAACTATACGTCCAAACTATTAACATATCGTAATCTAGTACACAAATAATATAACGGCACTCGCCCAACCAATAGCTAAGCAGCACAGTCATCATCAGAATTATCTGAAAAATAACAACAATCCACTGTCAGTGGCGAGCAACATAACAGTCCCACCATAACATGGATACACATAATCATAGAATAAATCAAACAACATATCAGACTACCAACCATCATATGATAAAAACGTCGAAATACCATTAATCGCAAAACTGACCAACTTTTAATAATTCCTACTTAAAAATCATAAAAACAACTTTGTCGCTATCATTTACATTTTAGACCAGACTATGCACGTACAAACGCTTCTTACGCCAATGAACTTTCTTACTATGCCAGGAATGAGAATCTTACTCCCAAACCCATGAACCCCATCTTACGGAAATTCATATCAAACAGACAACATAGCAAGTATACACTATCGTAGTCAGGATAGGGGCAACTTCTTAACCCAAAACTTAGAATCTTACTGTAATGACCCAGATTTTATTGGTATTTTTGCCGATAATTAGGTGTATTTATGTGTGTTTATGTGTTAGTTTAAATTTATTTTTGAACTATTTATTTTATTTTATGTGAATAATTTCGATTTAATTCGAAATATTTATTTTTAGTTGTTATTATTTATGTTAATTATTATTTAATTAATTAGAATTTTATTTATTTAATTTTCTAATTAATTATCTAATATTTTGGGCCAAATCGATTATTGCATGATTAGTCATGCGGTTTTTTCAAATTAGCCCAATTAATCACGAGAGCCCATTTTTAGGCCCATTATTACCCTTTGGCCGGTTTTTACAAGGCAAGCCATGCCTTGCCACTTGCTTTGTGTTCACACTACTCCCACTTCTATAAATAGAGGGGATCAGTAAGCCTTAAGATCATTTTGCCCACTTTGCCATCTAATGCTCTTGCCATCCATTTCAAACACAAAAACTCACCCCATTTGCTCTTCCACTTTCACGCCATTTTGATCAATTGAACCCATCAATTGTTCATCATTTTTCTAAACCCAAAACTTAAAGATTCATAACCCATTGATCTTTAGGTATTCAAACACATTCCTAAACACATTCATTTCATTCAAGATACTAGTTCGGATTGGATTTGGGTTCGTGTTCGTGTGGGTTCTTGTGGTGGTGGTGTCCGAGTTGTGCAGCAGGGCCGTGTGGTGGTGCCGTGCAGAAGGTGGTGTCGTGCTCGTGGTGGTGCAGCAGGCCGTGTGGTGAAGCCGTGTGTGCTGTGGTGCCGAGTTGAAGACGTGGTGCTCGTGTGTGTGTGCCGTGTCTAGGGGCCGTGTTTGACTTGTTTTCCGGGCTGCATTCTTGTGTTGATTTTGTGTGTAATCCTCAATAAGGTAACATGCTTTCTCAACCTATTTGGTATACTATGTTTATAGTATGAATTAAATGCATGTTTGGGTTGATTGTTGATGAATATCCATGATTTTATGCATGATTTATAAATCTGATTTTTATGTGTTTATATGATGTTTTAGTGATGATTTTTCATGATTTTATGATTAAACATACGTTGTAATATGATCATGATTAATGTGTTAAAGTTTGGTTAATTTTGGATAATTGAAAGGATGATTTTGAATGGTTTTTATGTTGAGTTATGCATGTGGTTTAATGAGGTTGGATGAGTTCTTGGTTGAAGATCTTGAATCTTGATTAAGTTCTTGGTTGAAGACCTTGAATCTTGAATGAGTTCTTTATGAATCTTTAATGAGTTCTTTGAGTTCTTTATGAGTTCTTGATGAGTTCTTTGAGTTCTTGATTGAATCTTGAAAGTTAAAGAAAATGGTTTAAAGGTTAAAGAAAGTTAAAGAAATAGTTTAAATTGATTAAAGAATGGTTAAAGATTGTTGGATTATGATTGGTTAGACTCAAGATTAAGGCTAGAGGCAGTTCTTGAGAATAACTTCGATGATTTAACTAGTTAATTTCGAGAATCAAGGCTAGAGGCAATTCTTGAACTTAATTTAGTTATGTTGGGATATAAAATGAATAATATGATTAAAATGATTAAAGATTTAATTAATTAATTAGCTTGATTTCATTTTTAGACGCCTAATACTTTGAGTAAGATTCATTGTATTTGGGTTAAGACGTTGCCCCTATTCCATCCGCGGTATTGGGATAGTTGGAGTCATACTATGTGATCTTTGTGAGTTTCCAGTAAGATTGGTTTCACGAGACATGGATTTCCAGTAAGATTGGTTTCATGGGGTTTGGGAGTAAGATTCTCAAATCCGAGCATAGTAGAAAGTTCGAATGCGTAAGATGCGTTCGTACGAGCACAGTCCGGTCTAGAATATGAATGATTGCACCAAAGATAGTTGATTAGGATGATTCGAGTCGAGTTCACGTTTGGGTTGATCTTGCACTTTGATTATTGATTTGATATTGATTATTTGATTTGTGCTATGTACATGTGTATTCCCATTAGGGTGAGTCAGTTATGTTACTCGCCACTGATGGTGGACTGTTGTATATTTTTCAGGTATTTCTGATGATGATACTCTTGCTTAGCTTTGGGTTGGGCGAGCGACGTTGTTATTACTATTATCTGTTGTATTTACTGTTTTTCGTGGTTTTAGATAGTGATGGAGTTATATAGATTTTATACGTTGTTGAATGGACTTTTATATGTTGTTTTAGACTCCGATGTGTGGTTGGAGTTACTTGTTTTTTTTAGTATTTCTCGTTTGATTTTTGGACTAGTATATGTACAAACTTGTGGGTATTTGTACTTTTGAGGTTCGATAATAATATTTGAGGAATTAGTTTTATTTCTTAAGTATTTTAAGTTGTAGTTTCCAACTATTCGACTCGTCGATTTCTTCCGCGCCGATTTAAGCAAGTCGGGTCGTTACAGTTGGTATCAGAGCCGAATAGGTTCTAAATGGAGTTTTTAGGATTTGAGTTAAACCCGGGAGTCGAGAGCTTTACTATTCCCGAGTGAACAAACCAAATTCTAGGATTATGTGAAGAGAGAAGAGTTGGGTAGAAAGACCGTGATAGAATTCTTTCTATTTCTTTTCTTTTTACGATTGTTACTTGACTGTGGTGGAGTGATTGACTAACATTGTATCGTTGTTATGTCTTTTGTTGTGATGCGTAGCAGCATGTCTACACCTCGCCGGTTGAGTACTGGACGACAGAGGTTGCGGGCACTCGAGGAGGCGATCCTTACGTTAGCACACCATAGTCGTCATCCGCCGAATATGCATTCGACGTTCGACCGTATCGCACGTCATCGACCTCCGACTTACGACGGGGTTGCCGACCCCACTACTTTGGAGAGCTGGATCCGCGAGATGGGGAAGCTCTTCGACGCGACGTTCTGTCCCGATCACGAGAGGGTGCTGATCGCCGCATATTACTTACGTGGAGAAGCTGATAACTGGTGGACGTTAGCGAAGGACGCGTACCAGCCGTTGCATGCGATGACTTGGACCGACTTTATCGATAAGGTCCAGGAGCGTTTCTACCCCGACGAGTTGCGGTGGCAGAAATAGGAGGAGTTTCTTACTCTTGCACAGGGTAAGATGACTGTCCAGGCGTACACCGACCGATTTACGGAGTTGTCGAGGTTCGCTACATCTGTGATTCCGTCGGAGAAGGATCGGGTCAAGCGCTACATCAAAAAGCTAGATCCAAGGATTCGAGTTCACGTGATCAGTAGTGGAGCGACGACGTTCCAGCAGGCCTACGAGGTAGCACTCGAGATACAGGCATCGATTACCGAGGAGGATTCGAGCAAGAAGAGAGCTCCGGTTCCGACGACTACAACTTCGTTTAAGAAGCCCTGGTTTGGCACATCTAGCACTACCCCTCCGACCACGAGTTCGCGTAAGGGTAATGATGGCTCGAAGTGTAGAGGTTGCGGCCGAGACTTCCACCCAGGGAAGAAGTGCGACGGTTCTCCGATCACTTGTTTTACTTGCGGGAAGGTAGGCCATAAGGCGTCGACATGCCCCGAGAGGAAGCCAGATCCTGAGGTTAAGCAGCTTCCAGCACCGCCAAAGACTCCGGTGAAGAACCGAGTCTACTGTATGACCGAGGCGGAGGCCGAGGTCCAGCCTGACGTCGTATCAGGTAGATTTCTTGTCTCTGGTATGTTAGCTTTAGTTCTGTTTGATTCTGGTGCTACTGTTTCTTTTGTGGCTAGTAGTTTTGTCTCGAGGTCTAATCTTCGAGGCAGCCTTCCTGTTAGTTCAATTATTACTCTCCCTTCCGGAGAGGATTTTGTTTGTCAGCGTGAATTCCGAAGAGTGCCTATCATGATAGCTGGGGAGCAAGCGACGGCCGATCTGAAGGAGTTTCCGTTGATGAGTTTGATGTCATACTTGGTATGGACTGGCTATCAAGGTATCGAGCGATAATTCGTTGCCAAGATCAGTCAGTATCATTCCGAGGATCTCAGGGCAACCGAGTTACCTTCTCTGGGTTCGTCCTTAAGAAAGGAGTAAAGGTAATCTCTGCCTTGAAAATGAGGAAACATCGCCAGAAGGGCGATTTAGTGTATCTCTGTCAGGTACGAGACTTGACTGATGAGTCTCTGTTGGACGATATACCGGTAGCGAGGGATTTCAGAGACGTATTTCCTGATGAGCTACCAGGCGTGCCACCTGAGCGCGATGTCGAGTTTCATATCGACTTAGTACCCGGGACAGCGCCGATCTCGAAGGCACCGTACCGGATGGCACCATCTGAGTTATTGGAGTTAAAGACACAACTCCAGGATTTGATCGATAAGGGCTTCATTAGGCCAAGTGTTTCTCCGTGGGGAGCTCCTGTGCTCTTCGTGAAGAAGAAAGATGGTAGTATGCGCCTGTGCATAGACTACCGAGAGTTCAATTGGGTAACTATCAAGAATAAGTACCCATTGCCTAGGATTGAGGACCTGTTCGATCAGTTGCGAGGAGCAGGAGTGTTTTCGAAGATAGATCTTCGGTCTGGATATCATCAGATTCTAGTCAAGAAAGAAGACATCCCGAAGACTGCTTTTCGTACTCGATACGGCCATTACGAGTTTGAGGTGATGCCCTTTGGCCTCACTAATGCGCCAGCCGTGTTCATGGACCAGATGAACCGGACGTTTCACCACTTACTCGACAAGTGCGTCGTAGTATTTATAGATGATATCTTGATCTATTCTAGAGATGAGTCCGAGCATACGGAACATCTCCGGATGGTACTCGAGATATTGAGGAGTCATAAGTGGTTCGCGAAACTCTCCAAGTGTGAGTTCTGGCTTCGCGAAGTGGCCTTCCTAGGTCATGTGATCAGCAAAGAAGGCATTAAAGTAGATCCAGCTAAGATTAAGGCTGTGGTAGATTGGAGTAGCCCGACAAATATGGCGGAGGTTCGTAGTATTTTGGGTTTGGCCGGATACTATCGACGATTCGTCCAGTACTTCTCCAAAATAGCTAGACCGATGTCTAGTCTCCTGCAGAAGGAGGTCCGATTCGTTTGGACAGAGGCTTGCGAGCAAGCATTTCAGGAGTTGAAACAGAGATTAGTCTCTGCTCCGATTCTTACTCTTCCGAACGATGAAGAGGGCTTCGAGGTCTATAGTGATGCTTCGAAGTGTGGCTTAGGTTGTGTGCTCATGCAGGGTGGGAAGGTCATCGCTTACGCATCGAGGCAACTGAAGGTGCACGAGCGTAACTATCCTACGCATGACTTAGAGTTAGCGGCTGTAGTGTTCGCGCTCAAAATTTGGAGGCACTATCTCTATGGTGGTTCGTGTAAGGTATTCACGGATCATAAGAGTCTCAAGTACATCTTTACTTAGAAGGACCTCAATATGAGGCAGAGACGGTGGCTTAAGTTGATTAAGGACTACGACCTGACGCTCAACTATTGCGAAGGCAAGGAGAACTTAGTTGCGGATGCGCTGAGTCGCAAGCATCGCTTCAACTTCAGTAGGAGCCGTGGTTCCGTCAGACTTCGTCTGACATCTATGAGTGCCGAGCCTGATTTATTTCAGGAGATGCGCGAGGGTCAGCAGAACGGCCCACAGTTTGCTAGGATTCAAGAGGCTATACGGCAAGGTAAAGCTGTAGGTTTCGAGATCCCTTCTGATGGTGGTATGCGCTTTCGAGGGAGATGGTGTGTACCGGACTGTTCTGATCTTAGAAACAGGATCATGTCCGAGGCACATAATTCGCCTTATTCTGTTCATCCCGGTGGTAATAAGCTCTACCAGGATCTTAGGGGCCAATTCTGGTGGCCTAAGATGAAGAGGGATGTAGCGGAGTTTGTTGCTCGGTGTTTGACCTGTCAGAAGGTCAAGATTGAGCATCAGAGACCAGGAGGTCTATTGCAGCCACTACCTATTCCGACCTCGATGTTTGAGTCGGTATATATGGACTTCGTAGTGAGCTTACCCACTTGCAATGGCTTGAATGCTATTTGGGTCATAGTGGATAGGTTGACTAAGGTCGCTAGATTCATTCCGATGAAGATGACCTGGTCGATGGAGCATCTAGCGGAGGCGTATACTCAGGACATAATCCAACTTCACGGAGTTCCGAGGGAGATTGTTTCTGATCGGGATCCGAGATTTCTGTCTCGTTTCTGGAAGTCAGTTCAGGAAGCCTTTGGGACGAAGCTGAAGTTGAGCACCGCTTTTCATGCGGCTACTGATGGTCAGACTGAGAGGACCATCCAGACTTTGGAGGATATGCTTCGAGCATGTACCCTGGAGTATCACCAGTCTTGGGTACGTATGCTCTGCTTGACAGAGTTCTCCTATAACAATAGCTATCACTCCAGCATTGAGATGGCTCCGTACGAGGCCTTGTATGGCAGGAAATGTCGGAGTCCTATTTGTTGGAATGATATTAGCGATACTGTGGCTTTAGGACCTGAGATGGTACGCGATACTATCGAGAAGGTTCGAGTCATCCGGTCTAAGATGCAGGCCGCTCAGAGTCGTCAGAAATCCTACGCCGATAATCGACGTAGACCGCTGGCTTTTAAAGTAGGTGACAAAGTCTTGCTTAAGGTTTCGCCATTCAAGGGAGTGGTACGCTTCAGTCAGAAGGGGAAACTCCGACCAAAGTATGTGGGACCTTACGAGATACTTGAACGAGTTGGGGAGGTGGCATATCGATTGGCATTACCACCTAGTTTGGCTAATGTACATGATGTATTCCATGTTTCCCAGCTAAGGAAATATGTACATGATCCTACTCATGTGATTACAGCGGATCCGGTTGTGATCGAGCCGAATCTGACTTATGAGGAGCGACCCGTCCAAATCTTGGATCGGGAAGTGAGGACCCTGCGGCGTAAGCAGGTACCGCTTGTCAAGGTGTTGTGGAGAAATCAACACCATGAAGAAGCGACTTGGGAGACGGAAGCGTCTATGCGGCAAAAGTACCCGGAGTTGTTTGATGGAGAGCGATCTCCTGCACCTTGAAATTTCGGGAAGAAATTTCTTTGAGGGGAGGTTGTAATGACCCAGATTTTATTGGTATTTTTGCCGATAATTAGGTGTATTTATGTGTGTTTATGTGTTAGTTCAAATTTATTTTTGAACTATTTATTTTATTTTATGTGAATAATTTCGATTTAATTCGAAATATTTATTTTTAGTTGTTATTATTTATGTTAATTATTATTTAATTAATTAGAATTTTATTTATTTAATTTTCTAATTAATTATCTAATATTTTGGGCCAAATCGATTATTGCATGATTAGTCATGCGGTTTTTTCAAATTAGCCCAATTAATCACGAGAGCCCATTTTTAGGCCCATTATTACCCTTTGGCCGGTTTTTACAAGGCAAGCCATGCCTTGCCACTTGCTTTGTGTTCACACTATTCCCACTTCTATAAATAGAGGGGATCAGTAAGCCTTAAGATCATTTTGCCCTTGCCATCCATTTCAAACACAAAAACTCACCCCATTTGCTCTTCCACTTTCACGCCATTTTGATCAATTGAACCCATCAATTGTTCATCATTTTTCTAAACCCAAAACTTAAAGATTCATAACCCATTGATCTTTAGGTATTCAAACACATTCCTAAACACATTCATTTCATTCAAGATCACTAGTTCGGATTGGATTTGGGTTCGTGTTCGTGTGGGTTCGTGTGGTGGTGGTTTCCGAGTTGTGCAGCAGGGCCGTGTGGTGGTGCCGTGCAGCAGGTGGTGTCGTGCTCGTGGTGGTGCAGCAGGCCGTGTGGTGAAGCCGTGTGTGCTGTGGTGCCGAGTTGAAGACGTGGTGCTCGTGTGTGTGTGCCGTGTCTAGGGGCCGTGTTTGACGTGTTTTCCGGGCTGCATTCTTGTGTTGATTTTGTGTGTAATCCTCAATAAGGTAACATGCTTTCTCAACCTATTTGGTATACTATGTTTATAGTATGAATTAAATGCATGTTTGGGTTGATTGTTGATGAATATCCATGATTTTATGCATGATTTATAAATCTGATTTTTATGTGTTTATATGATGTTTTAGTGATGATTTTTCATGATTTTATGATTAAACATACGTTGTAATATGATCATGATTAATGTGTTAAAGTTTGGTTAATTTTGGATAATTCAAAGGATGATTTCGAATGGTTTTTATGTTGAGTTATGCATGTGGTTTAATGAGGTTGGATGAGTTCTTGGTTGAAGATCTTGAATCTTGATTAAGTTCTTGGTTGAAGACCTTGAATCTTGAATGAGTTCTTTATGAATCTTTAATGAGTTCTTTGAGTTCTTTATGAGTTCTTGATGAGTTCTTTGAGTTCTTGATTGAATCTTGAAAGTTAAAGAAAATGGTTTAAAGGTTAAAGAAAGTTAAAGAAATAGTTTAAATTGATTAAAGAATGGTTAAAGATTGTTGGATTATGATTGGTTAGACTCAAGATTAAGGCTAGAGGCAGTTCTTGAGAATAACTTCGATGATTTAACTAGTTAATTTCGAGAATCAAGGCTAGAGGCAATTCTTGAACTTAATTTAGTTATGTTAGGATATAAAATGAATAATATGATTAAAATGATTAAAGATTTAATTAATTAATTAGCTTGATTTCATTTTTAGACGCCTAATACTTTGAGTAAGATTCACTGTATTTGGGTTAAGACGTTGCCCCTATTCCATCCGCGGTATTGGGATAGTTGGATTCATACTATGTGATCTTTGTGAGTTTCCAGTAAGATTGGTTTCACGAGACATGGATTTCCAGTAAGATTGGTTTCATGGGGTTTGGGAGTAAGATTCTCAAATCCGAGCATAGTAGAAAGTTCGAATGCGTAAGATGCGTTCGTACGAGCACAGTCCGGTCTAGAATATGAATGATTGCACCAAAGATAGTTGATTAGGATGATTCGAGTCGAGTTCACGTTTGGGTTGATCTTGCACTTTGATTATTGATTTGATATTGATTATTTGATTTGTGCTATGTACATGTGTATTCCCATTAGGGTGAGTCAGTTATGTTACTCGCCACTGATGGTGGACTGTTGTATATTTTTCAGGTATTTCTGATGATGATACTCTTGCTTAGCTTTGGGTTGGGCGAGCGACGTTGTTATTACTATTATCTGTTGTATTTACTGTTTTCCGTGGTTTTAGATAGTGATGGAGTTATATAGATTTTATACGTTGTTGAATGGACTTTTATATGTTGTTTTAGACTCCGATGTGTGGTTGGAGTTACTTGTTTTTTTTTAGTATTTCTCGTTTGATTTTTGGACTAGTATATGTACAAACTTTTGGGTATTTGTACTTTTGAGGTTCGATAATAATATTTGAGGAATTAGTTTTATTTCTTAAGTATTTTAAGTTGTAGTTTCTAACTATTCGACTCGTCGGTTTCTTCCGCGCCGATTTAAGCGAGTCGGGTCGTTACACTTACTCTAAGAATAGGCGTCTAAAAGTAAACTTAAGCTAATCTTACTTACAAACATCGAAGTTATACTCAAGATCGCTTCTTTCGCCTTTTCTTGAGTTTAACCAAAATCAATCCTTTTTCATAATCAATCTTTATCGAATCTTTAACAAATCTTTAAACCTTTCCTTAACTTCTTGAAAACTATCTTTCAAAATCTTGATAAAACCTTACTAATCTTTAAATATTACTTTGAAAACATCAATAATCTTGCACTTTAAAAGAACATAAGACCAACTTTCAAGACTTCAAGATTCAACCAAGAACTCATAAAGAACTCAAAACCACACGAAAATCACACGAAAATTCTCATAAAAAACATGCGTGAAAACTTACGCAAATCCATACTTAAAATCACGCACGACATGATAAACAAACAACAAAAATCCATCTAACATGTGCACTTAATCTACCCTATAATCATACTACACATATTAAGGTAAGAAAGTATGTTACCTGAATTACTTGAATGCACACATGATAGCAAAAACTTGTTGCCCGGAATACCCCAAATTACACGGCCCAACACGCCACGAACACGCACAACATGGCACGAACACGCACGGCACCACGAACACCACCTCGGCTCTTGCATGACACCACCACGGCTCTTGCACGGCTTCACCATGACTCTTGCACGGCACCACCCTCTTCACACAAGCACCATCGTGCACCACCACTCGATCCACGAATCACCCACACGAACACAACAAGCGAGACCCAAAACCCAACCCGAACAAATGATCTTGAACGAAACAATTGAGTTTTAGTTTGTGTTTTGATACCTAAAGATCAATGGAAGTTGAATCTTTAAGTTTGAGTTTTGAAATGATGATGAACAAATGGTTGGGTGCTTATAGCCAAAAATGGCGTGTGGAAGCAAAGGCAATGGATAGTGTTTTGGCTTTTGTTTGTGGCAAAGGATGATCAAAGTGTTAGGATGGCAAATGAGCTTCCAAGCCTTACTAACCCTTCTGTTTATAGAAGTGGTTTAAGGTGTGAACATGAGGCAAGTGGCAATTAGGCCACTAATTATCAAGGGGCCGGTTATAATAAGGCTAAAATGGGCTTTTTGGTGATCAATGGGGCTAATTACACTCATGCATGATTAATCATGCTTAAATTGTATTTGGCACAAAAATATTAACTAACTAATAAGAAAATTAAATAATTAAATTCTAATTAATTAAATAATAATAAAATAAATAATAAACAATTAAAAATAGAAATATCGAAATTATTCACATAAAATAAAAATAAATAGTCCAAATAAATTTTGGACCATACATAAAATAACATAAAAAACAAATAAATCAATGGCAAAAATACCGAAAAATCTGGGCTATTACACCAAAGACCAGGTGGACTTTTGCAGCCATTGCCGATACCCACATGAAAATTTGATTCCATATCCATGGATTTTGTAGTGGGCCTACCCACGACATCTACGGGTTTGGATACCGTTTGGGTAATTGTTGACCGTTTGACTAAAGTCGCTCAATTCATTCCGAAGAAGGTAGCTTGGTCGATGGAGAAGATGGCGGAGGCTTATTCGAGGGAGATCATACGGTTTCATGGTGTACCTAAGGATATCGTGTCTGACCGAGATCCCCGATTCTTGTCACGATTCTGGAAGTCTTTGCAGGAAGCTTTTGGAACTAAGCTAAATCTGAGTATAACATTTCATGCAGCCATAGATGGCCAGACGGAACGGACCATCCAGACTCTAGAAGATATGCTACGGGCTTGTGCGTTAGATTTCCAGCAGTATTGGGTTAAATCTTTGAGCTTGATGGAATTTTCGTACAACAACAGCTATCATGCTAGTATTAAGCTGGCTCCTTATGAGGCGTTGAATGGGCGCAAGTGTCGCAGCCCTACTTGTTGGAGCGACATCAGCGATGCTTTGGTGATAGGTCCTGATCACATCAAAGACACGGTGGAGCAGATCAAAATCATCAGGGCAAGGTTGCAAGCAGCTCAGAGTCGACAGAAGTTGTATGCCGATGGTCGACGGAAGCCGTTGGAATTTCTGGTGGGTGATAAAGTTCTGTTGAAAGTGTCCCCGATGAAGGGCGTGATTCGTTTTGGCCAGAAGGGTAAGCTCAGACCCAAGTATGTCGGGCCATACGAAATTCTAGAACGGGTCGGAGTAGTTGCTTATCGTTTGGTGTTTCACGTATCCCAGCTACGGAAGTACGTGAATGATCCTTCCCATATCATCCCGGTGGAATCGTCAGAGATCTAGCCGAACTTGACCTTTGAAGAGAAGCCAGTAAGGATTTTGGACTGCCAGGATCGAATTTTGCGTCGTAAGGTGGTACCATTGGTTAAGGTGCTCTCGCGTAGCGAGAAGTTTGAAGAGGCTACGTGGGAGACGGAAGCTTCAATGAGGGATAAGTATCCCGAGCTCTTTGAAGCAGGTATGCAGTCGTTTTTATTTATTTTGTTATCTGCTTTGTATTTGTTTTGTGTGTGTTACTTGAGCTTCTTTAAGTAAATTTCGAGGACGAAATTTATTTAAGGAGGGGTGACTGTAATAACCCGAAATTATGGGCCAGAAAATTTCGTGGTTCATTGTTATTATTCCATTATTCTAAGTCCAAAAGGCCCAATTAATTGGACTGTTTAAATCTTATTTCTTTTCCTTGTCTTAAACTTTGGCCCAATGACCAATTTCTCCTTCTCTTGGCCGACCCTCCTTATTAGTTTGCCACAGATTATTTTTGATTTTGATTAATTATTATTTAGATAATTCTAAGTCTGAATATCTATATATTAATTAGTTATCTCAATTATGCTAAAAACCCTATTTTTAACTAACCTATTACTAAGTCTCCTAAAGTTGACCCTTCCTCCTACTATTACTCAAAACTCACGGCCCCCTCTTCCTTTTAATTATTTAGTTATTTGTTTCTTTTGTTCTTTATAATTATATAGGGAACAAAACTCATATTTTTGTATCCTAACTTCAGAAACTCTAAACTCTCAAAATAAACCACAAAAATTCCCTTGTGTGCCGTGTGAAATTTCGAACCAAGCAAGGAAATTTTTCTTTGTTTTTCTTCCTAATTCAAGGTAACTAGACTATCCCCCTTGAATTTGGTATTAGTTTATCATATAGTTAATTAGGATTAAACTAGGAAATTAATTGAATTAGTATCATGATAGGGTTATGTTGTTCGAACCTTTTTGATGATGAATGTTCTTGTTTTTCCTTGATATGTTTACATGATCTTTTTGAATCTTTAATGTTTTTATTTAGTTTTAAGCATATTTTAATACCTTAATTTATATGTTTTGATTAAAATAATTGCATGTAATTTTTCGAACTTACTTCTTAAATCATGCGTTTATTAGTCGAACACTATGCTTAAATTTTATGATAATTTTAGGATGTTTTCTTGATCTAAAAGCATGTTCATAATTTATTTAATTGTCTAATTAATGTCTTGAATTAAAGTTATAATGTTGTTCTTGGTTCTTTAAAATTTTCGAGTGACACAAGATTAATAAAAGAATTAAAGATTCAATTTTTCTTGTTCAATTATATTCCTAACCTTAATTTATTAATTAGTCTTTATTTTAAAAGTAATATAATTATGATATATTAGGTTCTTGAAATTAATCTTGAGCTTGTTTTATTTCTATGTTGGCCGAATATTTTTCGGAATATAAAGGCTTGATTTTTTATCCATGTTTAGTTATAAACTTATGATTTATGGTTAGTTCATAAATTTATAATTTATATAACTGATTTAATAATTAAAAACATGATAATAAAATTTGGAATTAATTTATAAATTTTCGAGTGATATTTGTTGTTATGGCCGAGTATTTGAATATTAAAAAGGACAGATTTTGATCTTGTTTTGACTTCTGTTTTGGTAATTCAAAGTTAATCCATAATTTTATTATTTATCTAATAGGTTTTAATGATTTATCCTTGATATTGTGTCTTATATTTCAAGTGTCAATCTTTATTATTTAACCTAAGTGTTTCAAATGATGCAGGGATTGAAAAAGGATATTTTTATCATGAATTATGATAATTGTTGATTATTATATTGGTTTAATGATTTATTTGTTTTATTGAATTAATTGTGTGATTATTTTAAATGAATTGAATTTAATTGATTATGTTGCTTATTTTCGAAATGTCGAGTGATATGGATGATTATATGAACGATTTAATTTAATTTTTGGCTTATAATAATTTTAGTTATGATTTAAGGATTTAATAATATTAAAGGAATAAAAAGGAAATAAGAAGATAAGTTGTAATAGTAAGGATAAGGAATTAACTTTGATAAGAATATGATGATAAGATGTTATTGGTCTCACGATGGCCATGTCGATAAGATAAGATAAAATAAGAAGTGGATGCCTGTTTGGTGATACACGGGTCACCAGATTGGCTTAAGTCGAAGCCACTGCCCTACTGCGGTCTCTGGGCAGTTCTGGATTCTAAGATGTGTAGTCGTCTAAGTAGTAGCACACGGGCTAAGATTTAGGGGTTATAGCCATAGCTTAGGCTTAGTTCTTGCAAATGAGAGCTACGAGTAGTATACACGGGTTCTCCCGGCGCATTTTAGGAAAGTTGGGATGTACACGGGCATCCTTATGAGCTATAATGACCGGTCCATGAACTTAAGAAGATGGTTAAAAGATGGCATTCGGGAAGTAATATGATAAGATATGTATTCGACAGGTTGGTATATTATTTGTATGCTATTATGTTACTTAAGCACGTATTTATGTATTTATCCATGTATTATTATATGTATGACATGTTAAGTCTTCCGTTGGGTATGTCTGACATGTATGTATTTCTGCACGTTTATGTATGTATTTTATATGTATATGTATGTATTTTTATACATATATGTATGTATTTTTATACATTTATGTATGTATTTTTATGCGTATATGTATGTATTTTTATACGTTTATGTATGTATTTTTATACGTTTATATATGCATTATTGTACGTTAATCTTGGTTGATTCTATGATATTATATGGTTTAGGGTTCCACATTTAAGTGGGACAACCTAGTTACTCGCCACTGACGGTGGACCCCCCCCCATTTCAGGTGAAGATGCTGAAGAATAAGTGGGCTTTTGTATGGATCGGGTTGAGTGTTTTCGCAGGATTTATAGAGAAATACCGAAGTCTACTTTACTTTTTAGTTTATTATTTCTTTGATTTTACCCAGCTTGTTGGGAATAAACAATTTTAGTTGTAGTTTATTGAATAATATGGATTTATGGACACTTTATCCATCCATTAGTTTATTACTTAATAAAGAGCTATCTTAATTTAAGTTTAAAGGTTATCATTTAATAATACTTTAGCATGTTATGTTTGGTAATGATCCATTTTTCGATTTCCTTCGTAAATCGATAGCTTATAAAAATCGGGTCGTTACAAACTTGACACATGTGGCATCTCATTACTGGTTATCCTCTTTCTTTTTTTTTGTTTTTAAAAAGCAATTTCAAAAAATCAAACTTTTAAAAAAATCAAAATTAAAAAAACCAAATAACCAGAATTAAAATCCAAAAAATCCTTACCAGGCCAATCTCTCTCTTCTTCCCCACTCTCTCTCCTCAAGTTGTCTTTCTCTCCCCCAACCACCTCCGCCGGCGCCACCACCACCAACACCTCTCCCTCACGTTATCTCTCTTCCCAACCACCATCACCGACACGTACTCCTTATTCTCTCTCCTCCCTCATGTCACCACTGTGCGCACCACCACTCTTCTTCTCTTCTTCTTTCCCTTTGGGCAGTGGTTACGGGGGCGGAGACGACAGGGTTTGATTTGGGTGGGGGTGGTTTTGTCACTATTGGAGGAGGGGTGGTCGATTTTAAAAGGGAGGGGGGTTGTTGAGTTCAAATAGGGTGGGGTGACTTGGGTTTGGGCGGCTTGGGGGTCGGTGGCGGCGGGGGGCTGAGGGACGACTAGGTTTATTGTAGATTTGGTTGTGGGGGCTTGACTGTGACGACCCGACTTGCTTAAACCGGCGCGGAAGAAACCGACGAGTCGAATAGTCAGAACTAACAGATCAAATTACTTAAAATTAAAAACAAATCCTCAAAAGATCATATTACTAAACCAAAAGTACAAATACCCACAAGTTTGTACATAACCAAACCAAAAATCAATATTACTACTACTGATAAATGCAACTCCAAAATCATACTAAAGTGTAGAAAAAAAAACACACTAATACTGGATCTATAGTCCAAAGCTAAATACAGTAACGACAACAATACAAAAACCATAAAACAACATCGGCGCTTGCCCAACCCAAAACTAAGCAAGGACCTCACCATCAGAAATACCTGAAAAATAAACAACAGTCCACCATCAGTGGCGAGTAACATAACTGTCCCACCCTAACGGGGATACACAAGGTCATAGAATAAATCAAACAAACCAACACATAATACCATACGAAACATACATCAACCTGCGAATCAAGCAATAATACCAACAATGAATAACAACCACTAATCATTCCGACTCGACTAACTTGACCATTAACCAACAAACTTAATCTTTGGTGCAATCATTCACATACCAGACCGGACTATGCACGTACGAACGCTTCTTACGCGATCGAACTTTCTACTATGCCAGGATTGAGAATCTTACTCCCAACCCTATGAAACCAATCTTACTGGAAATCCATGTCCAAGTGAAGACATAGTAAGAGCTCCAACTATCCCAGTACCGTGGACATGATAGGGGCAACGTCTTAACCCAAACATAGAATCTTACTCTACGAGTTAGACGTCTAATAGTGAAATCAAGCTAATCTTTAACTTTTAACACTTTTAAACTTTCACCATAACTTAGTTAATTTCAAGATTGCCTTTGCGCCTTATTCTTGAAAATAACCAGTTAAATCACGAAGTTATCCTCAAGATTGCCTTTGCGCCTTATTCTTGAGTCTAACCAACATTAATCAACTTTCTTTCATCCATTCTTTAACTTTCTTTGACAGTTTCTTTAACTTTCTTTAATTAATACTACTTCCTTTAACTTTCAAGACTCGACCAAGAACTCATCAAGAAACCATAAAGAACTCATCAAGATTCATACAGAACTCATCAAGATTCAAGATCTTCAATCAAGAACTAATCCCATAATCATCATCATCATCACGTTTGAAACAACACATGAATTATCAACTTACTATCATTCAAACATTCACCAAACTTGAACAAGATTAACATAAAACTTAATAATAAAATTTCAATCATGAAATCATCATTTTAAAACCTTAAAATCATCATAAAACCACTTCAAAATCAGATTATAAATCATACTTAAAAACATGATTAAAACTTCATAAAAACCAAACCAAGTCATTTAATCTATACTATGAATCATAGTATACCAATTAGATTGAGATAGTATGTTACCTCAATGAAGATTAGACACAAAAACGTACGCAAACTTGCTGCCCGGAACGAGTCTTACACGACCATCAATACATGGCTACCCTCGCACATGAACACAACTCCTCACAGCCTTGCACCTCGGCAGCAACAACACGGCTGCCTACTGCTGCACACACGGCGCCACTGCCACTGCACGGCTGCCCCACGCTGCACGGACACCCCACACGACTTCTTGCACGAGCCCTATCACGCACACACTTGCACCCCGAACCAACACCCAAAATACCAACCCAACTAGTGATCTTGAACGAACCAATTAAAGTTTAGGTTGTGTTTTGATACTTAAAGATCAAAGGATGAAGAATCTTTAAGTATGGGTTTAGAAAAGATGATGAACAAAGTTGGGTGTTTAGAGCCAAAAATGGCGTGGCAATCATGAACAAATGGAGGGAGTGTTTGGCTTTTGAACTTGGTGGCAAGAGCAAATGATGGCAAATGACAAAATGGTCTTAAGGCCTTACTAACTCCTCTATTTATAGAGTTTAGTTAAGGTGTGAACATGAAGCAAGTGGTAAAACTTGCCATCAACACAAGGGGGGCGGTTATAGGCTTACACAAGGGCCAAATTGATCACTTGGGCCATTTGCACTAATTCATGACTAATCATGAATAATTTCGCACTTGGCCCAAAACTAATTAATTAATTAGAAAATTAAATAATAAAATTCTAATTAATTAAAATAAAATAAAATTAAGAAATAATAAACCATTAAATAAAATGGTTACACTCAAGCCATAAAAATAGTCTAAATAAATTTAGACCATGCACCGAAACAAAATAATTACCAGCAAACAAACACGAAAATAGCCCAAAAATCTGGGGCGTTACATTGACGATGGCGGCGGGTTTGGGTGGAGGTTTCAATGGGTTGAGGTGGTTTTGAGGGTGGTTGGCTTAGGTGGTGTTTGTGAGTTTGGGGTTTTTATGTTGGGCTGAATTCAAAGGTGGTTGCCGGTTATGGGGGTGGTGGTACATGAATTAATGATTTTTTCATAATAAATTGTAAGTGGCAGACATTCCAACTAGACCAGACAAGAACAATGCAAGCATCACACTAAAGACATGAATTGGATTTAGGTACTCGGGTAAAAAAATTCAGAAATTTCTATGCGCAAGTAGCAGTTGGATTCAGACCACAAATTATTAACTGGACCAGGGACCCGCCAGGTCCCGGGTCCAAAACGACGTTGTTTTTTTAAAAAAAAAATTATTTCGCTTCTCTTTCCTTCTCCCTTCTTCCTGCTGATTCGTTTTTCTTTCTTCTACCAGTTTGCACCTCTATTTTTGTTCTTATTCATCAAATCTTGAGCATTTTATGTTTGCACCTTCATTTTTTCCCCATGTTATTCCCCCCCTCCCCCTGTTATTTTGGTGATTATCATGAATTTTTTTTTATATATTTTTGTTTGCATTGGTTAATATTTTTAATTTTGCATTTATGTTGTGAACATTTGTCCTTGGGGTCTTGAACATTGCATTATGGTGAACATTTTTCATTTATGATGTGAACATTTTGTGCATTTAATTTTTTATTTTGTTGTAAACAATTGTCTTTGAGCTCATGAACATTATTGATCCTATGGTGAATATTTATTATGGTGAATATTTGTTATGGTGAACATTTATTGTTTAATTTGTGAATATTTCTATTTAAACTGTGAGCATTGCCATTTTGGTGAACATTTGTGATTTATGTGGTGAATATTTATATTTAATTAGTGATATGTAAGTGTTGTGAACATTTATTGTTTAACTGGTGAACATTGTAGTTTTTATGAACATTTATGATACATGTAGTAATATTTATATTTACTTGGTGAATTGTAAGTGGTGAACATTATTACTATTTAAACTGTGAACATTATTACTATTTAAAATGTGATGGATATTGTGCATATTCTTGTGAACATTACTCTTTTCGTGTGTGAACATTACTCTTTCGTGCGTGAACATTTGTAGAGTGTATAAGTTTACAAGTGACATTCTACAAAATGTGATGAATATTGTGCATAGTCTTGTTAACATTACTCTTTTCGTGTGTGAACATTTGTAGAGTGTACAAGTTTACAGGTGACATTCTATAAAATGTGATGAATATTGTGAATAATATTGTGAACATTAATCATTTCCTGTGTGAGCATTGCTCTTTCTTGTGTGAACATTTGTAGAGTGTATAAGTTTACAACTGACATTCTATAAAATGTGATGAATATTATGCATAGTCTTTTGAACATTACTCTTTCGTGTGTGAGCATTCATAGAGTGTATAAGTTTATAGGTGACATTCTACAAAATGTGATGAATATTGTGCATAGTCTTGTGAACATTATCCTTTTCGTGTGTGAACATTTGTAGAGTGTATAAGTTTATAGGTGACATTCTATAAAATGTGATGAATATTGTGTATAATCTTGTGAACATTACTCTTTTCGTGTGTGAACATTGCTCTTTCGTGTGTGAACATTTGTAGAGTGTATAAGTTTATAGGTGACACTCTATAAAATGTGATGAATATTGTGCATAGTCTTGTGAACAATACTCTTTTCGTGTGTGAACATTACTCTTTCATGTGTGAACATTTGTAGAGTGTAAGGTGGGAGGGAGCGCGTCAGGTTTTTTTTTCTTTCAGTAGTTTGGACGCGCGGGACCACAAATAGCTGGCTGGTCCCGGGTCTATCTATTACCTATTGGATTTAGACAAAAAATTGTAAATTTCATCTCAAGCATTCAAACGAAAATTTTTGTTGGTTGAGGAATCAGATGATGCAGTCATGAAGGTCTTGCCAACATTGATGTTTGACAGGAAGCTTGTAATACCCCGAAAATTTGGGATATTTTAAAATTTTTTATTTATTAATTAAATGTATAATTAATTAGCTATTTAATTGATTATTATTTAATTAATTATGATTTTGTGTAGCAATCTATTTATTTTGAGCCTAGCCTTAACCTTTTCATTTTATCTCGCCAAAACCCGAGCCCAATTATTTCCTTAGAATCGGTGCTGCACGACCCCTATATTCTTTTTTATTTTCTCCTAATTATTTTATTATTCTAAGTTCAAATGGCCCGTTTATTTGGACTGCTTAATTTTATTCCTTATCTCAGAATTGGGCCAGTGACCCAATTTTTCCTTGATCTTTTAAGCATGGCCGGCCTCCCCCTTTTCTTTTGGGCCAAGTTTTATTTTTGGATTTAATTGATTAGCTAATTAAATTAATTAAATCAATTAGTTTAGATTCTAAACCTAAGTCAACCATCCTCACCAAGTCTACCCCATTTTTTCTCTTTTCCCTACTTCCTCTCTACTCTCCACGGTTTCCCCCTAGATTAGTTGTTAGGTTGTTGTTTTTTATTTTTTTATTTTTTTATTTTATTTTTTTATTTATTTATTATATACTAGTTAAATCATTTTATGATCCATCATTTTACCTCACTCCAAAAAAAAATATTTTCTCCCTCTCTTCCTTCCTCAAAACCGTGAGCCTCCATAAGCCAAAGGAGAGATTTTTCCTTGGAAATTTTAGCGTATCGAGGTAACTACGCTATCTTGTTTAATTTTGGTACAAGTTTTACACATAGTAAATTAGGATTAAAAGCATGAAAATTGTAAAGGAATTAGTATCATGATTAGGTTTAAATTATTTCGAACCTTATGAATTTTATGAATATGATATTTCTTGATTTTATTTTAAGGTATTCTATGCATAAATTAATCTATTTATTTATGTATTTTGTATGAATAATTGCATGAATATTTTTGTTATTGTTGTTCTAATTTGTCGAGTGACTTAGAATAATTTTAGGAGCTTCTTTACTGTTTGATATTTAATCAAGATTTATTTCATGGCGAAATTCGTCCTTTTATTGCTTATAAAAATTTAATCTTTTAAACCGGTAAAACTGTCCAGATTTAGTTTACGAATTTATTAATATACTTAATCAAATCGTATGGCTACAAAATTTTAGGTGGAAGTCAGTAATAGTGTGTTACAGCTTGTTTTAAATTTTCGCAATTTTTAAAGATCGTTTGATATGGCATAAAAATCCGAAACTGATCTCAGCCTAATCTGATTTGTTAGTTATAAAATCTCTTTAAAATAGTAAATGACATTATTTTTGGACGAAAATTATGCACGTTAAACCTTGAACCTATATTTAACTTCCATTAAAATTTCCAGATTAATCGAGACCTTTAAAGGGTCGTTCTTAATTTAATTCATTAAAAATCAGATTGTGTAAAATAGTGTAATTAAATTATTAAAACAAGTTATTTCGAATTCTTGGAGGAAGATTAAATCTTGTTTTGCTCTTTGAATGTGTCGAGTGGTTTGAAGAATAAAAAGATGATTTTTTGATCTTGTTTTGTATTCAATTTTGATGATTTTATGTTAAAAACATGATTTTTATTATTGTTGTTTGGTTAATTAATTGAATCTTGTTGATTGTAGTTATTTAAATTAATTGATAAAATTGGTGTTCTTGAGTGAAAAATGTCGAGTGAACAAAGGAATAAAAAAAATGGAATTTTTATCATGTTTTAAGTTATTTTAGTGATTAATTGATTAATTAAAATAATTTATGAATTTATTTAATTAAAGTTGTTTAACTAGAATTATCGAGTGGCCTAAAAGTATTTAGTCAATATTTTTTTTTGTTTAATTTTGACTTATAATATTTTAGGAATAATTAATTATAAAAGTTGCAGTCAAAGGGATAAGTTGTAACAGGAAGGGGTAGATAATAATATTGTTATTATTATTATTACAATTACACGAGTATTATTATTAATAATATTAATATTACGATTATTATTAGTATTATTATTAATATTAGGAATCAGTAGGGATAAGTTATATAAAATACGATAAGATATTAAAAGGGTAAGAAAGGAAACAGAGTAATAGGAATATGAATTGTTTCGATTTCTGGCTAGGAAAGACTTGGTATTTAAGGTGGCCAATATACGTGCCGCACCTCTCTTTCCTGGGACTTCGAACATTTCATTTCCGATTACGGCCACCTAGTATTTCCCGATATAAGATAAGATATAATATTGAAAGATATAAGATAAGATATAATCTTTGAAATATAAGATAAGATAAGGACCCCCACCTGATGACTCGAGTAGTCAGACTGGGTTAAGTCGAAGCCACTGCTCAATGGGACGAACACACGAGTTCCCCCGCGCAGTTCTGGGTCTTAGGATATGTAGTCGTCTAGTAGTAGTACACGAGCTGCTATTAGGGGTTATGGCCATAGCTTAGGCTTAGTGGTGCAAACGAGATCCGCTACGGGTTGGGTACACGAGCCCACCCCGGCATGTTCTAGGAAAGTTG
Source organism: Salicornia ramosissima (assembly GCA_951394345.1). Classification (NCBI taxonomy): domain Eukaryota; kingdom Viridiplantae; phylum Streptophyta; class Magnoliopsida; order Caryophyllales; family Amaranthaceae; genus Salicornia; species Salicornia ramosissima. The sequence goes on from OX596232.1 coordinate 43,497,630, forward strand.
TGGTGCAAACGGGATCCACAATGAGTTATGGTGACCGGTCCATCGAAAGATAAGAATGATATGAAATGATACGATATGATATGAATGATACGAATGATAAGATATGATATGAATGACATGTTCGATAAGATATAGTATAAGTTAATGAATAATATAAGATATGATATACATATTGTAATATGACATAAGATGTATAACATAAGATGTAGGTTATGATTTAAAGGAAATGGGATGATTGGGTTATAAGAGTATAATGTTATAAGGATATGTATTGAGAATAGTATAAGTCTTCCGCTGTGTACTTCTGTATTCGTATGAGATTGTATGTAAGTATGTACGTATGTATGTATGCATGTATGTATGAGTGTATGAGTGTGTTATACGTGTATTTTGTACGTATTCCTAGCCGTATTTTGCAGGTATGATTATACGTATGGTATACGTACATTATACGTAGATTCTACGTATTCTAACCGTATTTCTGCAGGTATTTTTATACGTATTTTGTACATATTTGTATACGTATTTTTGTACGTATTTTTATACGTACCCCGTGTTGACTTCTGTATAGCATGTATTAGGTTTTTGTATGGTTTTCATGCGATATTCTATGATATTATGTGTTTAGCGGTCCCTCGATTAAACGGAATAGCCTAGTTACTCGCCACTGACGGTGGACCCCCCCCTTAGTTTCAGGTGACGATGCTGCAGCTTAGAACGAGCTTCCGATGGTTGGGCTTAAGCGTGGCAGAGTTTTAGCTTTACCTTAGAGTTTCCTAGATGTTTTAAGACAATTTTACTTTATTTATTCGTTTATGATCCCGGCATGTTGGGACAGTTTTTAGAACAACTTATGTAATTGCTTTTCTTTTGAGAATATTAGACTTTGGATATAGTTTTATTTATTTAATTCAATAAAGGTAGTTTAATTTAATTAATTAATTTAATATTTAGTTTAAATAGTTTTGGTAATGATCCGTTTATCGATTTTCCTTCGTAAATCGACATGTCCAAAAGTCGGGTCGTTACAAAGCCAGCGGATGATGGAAGGGTGAAAGATAACATAGAGCGAAAAACTTAAAAGGGAGGGATGCTTTTAATCTAGACGGTATGATTCAGAATCAAAAGCCTACAAATGCTTCTCACTTTTCTCACTATAATTACTCTTCTCACATGAACCTAATTCTTTATTTTGATTTAAAGGTTAAGATTTTATCGCCTAAAATTTAATTTTAATAATTGAAACAAATTAGAGAGTAAAAATTAAAAAAAACCCCTAATATTTCTTCCTCTCCTCCTTATATCAGGTGACTTTTTTTGTCACCTTCTTAAAAATTGCTTTTTTTTCTTAATATATTTAAATTTGAATTTTATGTTTTTCTTAGATTTGTTGTAATTTAAAAAAAAATAATTGAATAAATTGTTGTGTAAATTTGGAACTTTGATTTTAAACTTCGAAACTTGGTTGACAAATTCCGAAGATGGCTTTTATAATTTAGACCATGGCTTTTATAAGTTAGAATATGGTTGACAATGAAAACCTAAAAATTAAAGATCCTAGCTGTTGTTTAATTTAAATCTCATCTTAACCGTTGTTTACTTTAACAAAAGTAGACTCATATTACACAAAAATAATTTCTCTCTCGTAAAAAAAAAACTTCCTTTTCTCTCTTCTTCATCACTTGCAAGTTGTACATGCATTCATTTATCAGATACTACATAAAAAGACATAGAAATAATACATATAACATTAAAGGGGTATATTTAATATATCAGGGGTACGTACAATATTAAAAGGGTACATATGACACAATAAAGACAAATATTATATGCAACATTAATGGGGTACGTATAAAAATATCAGGGGGTATATACAACATTAAAAGGGTACATAAAAAGATACATGAGTATATACAACATTAAACAATAAATTTAGTGTGTAAGTTATACAGGGGTACATATAATATATCAGGGGGTACATACTGTTCTGGCCAAAATTTCCCTAAGGTCGTCTTGGCGAATGTAGGGCAATTAGCATGACAAGTCTAAGGCAGAAATATGTAAACAATACGTATAATATATGGATACTGTAAATAAAGGGTGAAAGAGGAACAAGAAGAGAGTGATTATATTGCAATATGAGAGAATCAGAGAATTCAAGTGTCTTTTCTCTGTACAACAATACATATATATATATATATATATACGTTAGCATACAAGGTTCAAGCCAACAAAATAGCCTAAAAAATAGGACCAGTGACGTGTTGCAACAAACTTGGACTGATCTTGTTCTTCAACCTCTCCCTTGAATATCAGACTTTCTCAAGAACCTTCTTGCTGACCAATTCCACACGGAGAAGAACCCTAGGAAAATTAGGGCCCAACAATTACCCCTAAATTTCATTTTGAAGATCACATGTCATTCACAAAGAAATTTACTCTTTTGGAACTCATACCTCGAACCTGATATGCTGTTTCAACGGCTAGTAGTGCATAAGCTATGACTTCATTATAGCAAAAACCAACACCTTTAAGTAGACCTGTTGATATTACCAGGAAGATTGCTACCACTGTACTGCAGTTGTGTAGTCTTCAAGGTGTGAATACAGTTAGTATTTTGAGATTTTTTTGGGTGACATAGGGTCAGGCAATTTTGAGTGGTTCTTGGATTATTTGTAGGTGACATTTGTGGCATAACTCATAATTTTCTTGGCTCAACATGGAATTTAAGATCGCTGAGAATGGGGTGAAGGAAATAAGGAAACAAATTATTTTAAGGTCTAAATCTTAGAAGACCAAAAGACATATTGAAGAAAATGAAGTAGTTGGTTGAGAACAATGTGGTGACTATATGGAAGAACTTTAACACCTTAAATTGGGTTGCTGAGAGAAAAAATTAACTCAAATACCAAGATGCGAACCATTCTTCATATTTGATCAATTCAAGAAGATGTTTGCCACTTTATAACATTGCAATTGCCTTTAAGGATGTTTGGCCCTTGAACCAATCACATGTATGAGAATAAAAGGGACGATGAAGTCAATTTTCTAGACTCACTTGACTAAGGATCTCATTATTCCTGTAAAAAGGACAAGCACATGATTTTGACGAATTTGCATATTTGTGATTTTTAGGCAACCCTGGATTATGCACTTTGTGTCTGGTTTGCCTTTTATTTTGTATTTTGCATTATTTTGTAATTTGCGTTTTGTGCTTTGTGCTTTGCCATCAGTCACATACCATTTTTGCAAAGGGGTTATGCCTTTGACTCTGCTTTTGTTTTGTGTTTTGTTCCATCCGTCACAACCCTGAGGCTGATATATGCTAGGAAGCTTTTGTTCAATCCGTCACAACTCTGGCGCTGATATAGGCTAGGCATCTTTTATGAAATGAGACCTGTAATATTCCGAAAATTTGGGATATTTTAAAATTTTTAATTAATTAAATGTATAATTAATTAACTATTTAATTGATTATTATTTAATTAATTATTATTTTGTGTAGCAATCTAGTTATTTTGAGCCTGACCCTAACCTTTTTATCTTGCCAAAACCCGAGCCCAATTGTTTCCTTTGATCAATATGTTATGCAGCCCATTCTTTTATTCTTTCTTTGTTCCATTAATTTCTTTTATTCAATATTTAACTTTTACCTATTGTTGACTAAGCCTTAAGCCTTAACCTTTGTTCATCTATTTTCACTACTAGATTTTAGGAAGGAAACAACCCTTTCCCTTCATTGTTACACTGCTTCCTTAATTAATTTCCTTTTTATTCTTCCATTTAATTTGTTTAACAGATATTATTAATTCTTTATCTATTTTAACCCTATTTCCAAAAATTCTATTTTTATATCCTTGCCCATCTATTTTCCTCCTACTATTAAGGGAGCCTATTGTCCCTTTATTCTTTTTCTTTTCTCCTAAATATTTTATTATTCTAGGTCCAAAAGGCCTATATATACTTTGGACTGTTTAATTTTATTTCGTTAATTTTATCCGGGAACCGGGTCCCATGCCCCGTCCCCTCTAGCTTAGCCGGCCCTGTTATAAGTTGGCCAACAATTATTTTCTTTTCTTTTTCTTTAATAATGGTTAATTAAATAATTTAAGTATTTATTTAATTAATTATTGTAATTTGTTTTAAATTAGTAAACTTGGTCTACCAATTTACCAAGTCCCCTAATCTTTCTCCCCTTCCTATTTCTTCTCTATTCCCACGGATCCCCTCCCTTCCCTTCTTGTTATTTTTATTTATTCTTCTTTTTGTTCCATACATTATAAATAGGGAACAAGTCTTTAACCTAAATTTATTTTACATATTTTTCCATACTCCAAAAAAAAGGGAACCTCAAGAACCCTAAAAACTCCTAAGCCTAGCCGTGTATATTCATTACCAAAGAGGGTAATTTTCCTTGGATTTTTCTTGCGAATCAGGTAACTAGACTTACCCTTTTAAATTTGGTACAAGTTTTCTACATAATTTATTAGGATTAAATCATGAAAACGGTTAGGAAAATTAAAGGAATTAGTATCATGTTAAGGTTAAGAATTTTGAACCATGTGATGAATTATTATGAAATTTTCTTGATCATTTTATGTAGTTTCTTGAAATCTTTAATTGTTTAATAATTATTTGTATGAATTTATTTCTTAACCAAATCTTGTTATTTCTTGATTAATTTTTCTTGGAAGTTTCTTTACTGTTTCATTATGAATCATGATTTATTTCGTGGCAAAATTCCTCCTTTTCTTGCTTGAAATAATTTAATCTTTCAAACCGGTAAAACTGTCCAGATTTAGTTTACAAATTATTCAAGACAATTAATCAATTCAGATGACTACGAAATTTTAGGTGGAAGTCAATAATAGTGTTTTACAGCTTTTGTTAAATTTTCATAATTTTTAAAGTTCCTTTGCTATGGCAGAAAAATCTGAAACTGATTTCAGCCTAATCTGATTTGTTAGTTATAAAATCCCTTAAAAGTAGTAAATGACGTTATTTTTGGACGAAATTCATGGACGTTAAACCTTGAACCCACGTCTAGCTTCCATCAAAATTTCCAGATTATTCGAGACCTTTTAATGGTGGTTCTTAATTCAATTCTTTAAAATTAGATTGTGTAAAATAGTGTGATTAAATTATTAAAACATGTTATTATTGAATTCTTGGATTTAATCTTGATAATTTTAATATGCCAGAATGCTGTGTGATATCATGTATATAAAGTGTTGATTTTGATCTGGTTCTTGATAACTTTAATGTTTAAAGTACGATTTTTAATTAACATTATTAAGTTAAAATTGCTAATTATTGATGATTGTATTTAATTAATTGTGTTAATTTTCGGGATTGCTGACATGGAGTTTTCGAGTGGTATAAAATATGAAAAGTAGGAATTTTATCATGTTTTGAGTAATTTATGTTGCTAATTGTATTTTTATATAATTTATTGAATTAATTGTTGTTCTATTGTCTAAGATTGACGAATGGAATAGAAAGTTTATGATCAATTTTAGTTTATTTTTGACTTACAATATTATTAAGAAGGTATTTAAGGGGTGATTATCATACTTATTATTACATTTAAAGGAGTCACTAGGGATAAGTTACAATAGGAAAAAGGAAGGAATAATAATAATAATAATAATAATATAACAATAACGAGGGAAAGGAAACAGAGTAAAAGGACATTGAATTGTTTCGATCTCTGGCTAGGAAAGACTTGGTATTTAAGATGGCCAACATACGTGCCGCACCTCTCTTTCCTGGGATTTCGAACATCTCAGTTCCGATTACGGTCACCTAGTACTTCCAAGATTTGGTATACTTTACCGGGTATTTTGGAATTGACGGCCGGTATGTGTACCAATAAAAGACTTAAAAGGAATAGTGGTCTCACGATGACCTTTAGAAAAGATAATAAGTATTAAGGACGCCCCTTTGGTGATACACGAGTCATCAATCGGGTTAAGTCGTTGCCACCGCCAGACTGCGGTATCTGCGCAGTTCTTGATTCTATAATATGTAGTCGTCTAACTAGTTGTACACGAGCTGCTATTTAAGGGTTATGGCCATAGCTTAGGCTTAGTGGTGCACACAGGATCCACTACGGGCTTAATACACGAGTTCACCCCGGCATGTTTTAGGAAAGTTGTGGTGCAAACGGGATCCACAACGAGCTATAAAGACCGGTCCAATAATACGCCTTGATTATGATAAGAAAAGATGATTAAGATATGAATGAAGTGACATGATAAGATAAGATATGCATTTATGAAAGATTGATTGTATTTATGTGATTTTTAGAGTATTTAAGCATTGGGTTGTAGTATTAAGTCTTCCGCTGTGTACGTCTGGTAAGTTTGTGTCATATATGTATTTCTGGGTGAATGTATGTAATTTCGTATTTGTATGTACTCGTATACGTATAATGTATTTGTATTTGTACGTATTTGTATTCGTATGTTGTACGTATTTGTATCTGTAATGTATACGTATATTGTATGTATTCTAACCGTATTCTGCAGATATTGTATACGTATTTGTGTACGTACTTTCATACGTATTTCGTACGTATTTTTATACGTATTTTTCTACGTATTTTTGTACGTATTTTTGAATGCATGTTTATACGCATTCCGTTGATTGGCTTGTACGTATGTTCTGGAATTTCGTTTGGTTTTTCGTGAATGATTCTATGCTATTATGTGGTTAGCGGTCCCTCATTTAAGCGGGACAACCTAGTTACTCGCCACTGATAGTGGACCCCCCCAGTTTCAGGTGAAGACGCAGATACGTAAGTGGGCTTGCGGTGGTTCGGGATGTCCGAGTGATAGAGAACCCTTAGTTTAGTTTATGTTATTTATTTCTTATTTATTAAGTATCTATCCCAGCCTGTTGGGATTAAACAATATTTCAATATGCACTTTAGAATTTTGAGACTAGTAGTTAATCCTTTAGTTAATAAAAGATCAATTATACTTAGAATATGTTATTTTTGCTATGTTTATGTTTAGTAATGATCCATTTGTCGATTTCCTTCGTAAATCGATAGTTCTAAAAAGTCGGGTCGTTACAAGACCTGCCTGTCAACACTTCGTTAGGAACCATTGGCTATTGGCGTGGCCAACGACCCTCGATGCTTAAGTTAGTAACGGCTTTGAGAATAAATCAATAAATTAAATAACTAAAGAAAATGCAAGAAATTAAATAAACTGAGTTTATAAATGGCACAACTTTAAGTGTGTTGCATTCCGATTACCACTATCTTGTTGCTTATGAATTACGACCCATTATCACATAGGATCTCTGATGGTACTCCAAACCTTCACAAGACATTACGTTTAATAAAAGATATTACTTCTTAAGACTTCTGCTTCAACCCATTTTGACAAGTAATTTGTCATGGCCAGCATGAAGACTCTTTGGCCATGCCGCACTTCATGAATGGCCATGACATGAGAGCTAGATGAAGTTGTTCCTAGTGTATTTCCTGTTTGGTCTATCATGTTCAGTCGACTCCCTTCTACTTTCCATGTCTTCTTCCAGCCGTACCTGTGACAATGCCTTGTTAAAAGCGTCTTGGAACTTTATTCAATGATATTTTGTAAGTTCCATGTACAAGTCTGAGTCACCCAGTAATCCCTGTCTAAATGCTTCGATTGCCGTAGGGGTATCACATTGTGGAATAGACACCTTCTCGGCGTTGAACCTGCTAATGTATTTTCTGAGGCTTTCCCCAGGGCGTTATACGATTCGGTAAAGGTCACTTGTTTGCTTTTGGACCTTTCTACTGCTTGCGAATTGCTGGTTGAACATGTTATGTAGTTCTGTAAATAACGTGACACTTCCATTATTGGGAAGTTTAGTAAACCAATATAAGGCTGGTCCTGACAAAGTGGACCCAAAGCCTTTGCATACACATGCCCCCCTCATTTCCCTTGGGATGGGGATGTTCATCATTATATGTTTATATTGTTTTATGTGCTCACTGGGATTCATGGTCCCATGATAGAGTTTGATGTTTTGTGCCCCTAACCTCTTAGGTATGTCAATGACATCTATATGTTCAACATAGGGGCAGTCGGCATAACTGTTTGGTTTGGCTTCGGCCATGGGGGGAGTAACCCCAGGGATCTTGTTTATCATTTCTTGGAGCATATTGACTTTTTTCTCCATCTCTTGGTTCATATTCCGTAGGATTGGTTGCAGGAAGTCAAGGCTAGGAGGTATGATTTGAGGGTTTCTTGGAGGTGTCAAGTTGTTTTGGATAGTGGTTGGCCCAGTTGGTCTGAGGACAGGGTGATTAGCTATGTAGGAAGGTTGTCGGGTTGATGTAGGCCGATTTAGTGTCGGGTTTTGGATAGAGTGGAGTTCACGGATACTTACTCGATTAGACAGATTAGAGATAGGTGGTCGTAATAGTGCGTTTGGAGGTATTGTGGTAGGTGTTATGTTGAAAGAAGGCACATTTAATCTTGAGGGCACACTAGGGTAGAACCGGTGTGTCTCATCTTCAATTGAGAATATATCTGGTTGATTTGATTTGAGGTTATTGGATGGGTTGTTCTAAGGACAAAAGCAGTTGTTGCTGGGGTGGTGTTAATTATGAGTATGTTGTTAGGATTGGTGGAAGGAGTGTTTGGTGTTACTGAACGTTTGGGCTGTGGCGTCTGGGAGTCCAGATCAATATGTCTCGGGGTTTTCACATTGGTTCTGCGCATTCACACCCTTGAACTGGACGCCATTGAGGCCACGCATTGGACCGGATCCCTTAGGATATCATTCTCCTTCTAGAGGAGATCGATCTTTTCATTCATGCGTTTCCACATTTGATCAGTGACAAACGAACCATTTGAGACATGTCGATTTGTTGATTGGGAGGAGAAAAGGTGGAGGAAATAATGTTTTCGTATTTGTTCGAACGAATTTAGACTCTTTTCAAGCCAAATGCCCCACGGTGGGCACCAAATTATTCTGGCCAAAATTTCCCTAAGGTCGTCTTGGCAAATGAAGGGCAATTAGCTTGACAAGTCTATGGCAAAAATATGTAAATAATACGTATAATATATGTATACTGTAAATAAAGGGTGAAAGAGGAAGAAGAAGAGATCAGAGTGATTATATTGCAATATGAGAGAATCAGAGAATTCAAGTGTCTTTTCTCTGTACAACAATACATATATATATATATATACATTAGCATACAAGGTTCAAGCAAACAAAATAGCCTAAAAATAAGGACTAGTTGCAACAACTTGGACTAAGCCTAGAAGACAGGATGTGTTGCAACAAACTTGAACTAAGCTTGGTCTTCAACCGCTCCCTTGAATATCGGACTTCCTCAATAACCTTCTTGCTGACCAATTCCACACAGAGAATAACCCTAGGAAAGTTAGGGCCCAACACATACAACATTTAAAAGACACATATAAGCCTTGAAACGTTTAATTTCGTAAAACTATTATTCGAAAATATCAAGGCCAGGGTACATATAAAATTTAGTATGCAAGTTATACAGGGATACATGTAAAATTTTCACAGTTTACTTATGAAGAAGTAAACTCAGGATTAACCTATGGCTCTTGTACACACTGTAACACCCCGCATTTTAGCAACGACATTATTACTGATAACGTCATAAACAGGCAGTTACCAATTGATTTAGTAAACAAAATATAACTAAACTCGTGGAAGTAATACTTTTATTACTAATAATAATGAATCCCAAATTACAAAAGGTTAAACTAAACCATAAATCTAGTCCTAAAACTAGAAATAAAACCTATTGCAAACACAGGAATTGAAAACAGGGGCCTAAACGCTCAATAACCTATCCCGCTTCTAGCCTCTATCCTGCTTACCTGCAAAATAGATTTAGGGGTCCACCATCAGTGGCGAGTACCTAGACTGTCCTACTTAGAAGTAGGACCACATTACATACAATAATAGGGTTTGAAACACAGGATACAAGTACTACAACAGAGTTAGCTGCGGAAACATAACAACCAATAAACATCATACTCAAATATTACCATGCTTACTTATCAATACAATAATCTACATTATTAGACATCAAGAATATTTCCGACACGACTGAAGTCGATACAACAAACAAGTCCCTGACACGATTCATCACAAATGAACCGATAACAACAAACAAGTCCCCGACACGATTCATAACAGATGAACCGATACGACACGGCGCAAGGCCGATACAACAACCAAGTTCCCGACACGATTCATCACAGATGAACCGATACGACACGACGCAAGGCCGATACAACAAACAAGTCCCCGACACGATTCATCACAGATGCACCGATACGACACAACACAAGGCCGATACAACGAACAAGTCCCCGACACGATTCATCACAGATGAACCGATACGACACGGCGCAACGCCGATACAAGAAACAAGTCCCCGACACGATTCGTCACAGATGAACCGATACGACACGGCGAAAGGCCAATAACAACATTGACACGACCGACTCAAAGCGATAAATGACACGACTCAAAATAAGCATGCAATGACACGACTCAAACCAGACGAGCATCAACAATCACGTATGACTCTTACAATAATGACACATCAAGTTCAACAATCCAAATAAGCAATTATGTACACCAACCAGATAACGCATGAATAACATGAAATAAACATAAAGGTTCAATTTTTATAATTAAGAAACAAGATTTCAAGAATTAATCATCAAACAAGATAAAAATCCAAGCTTAACAACATGCTATCACACGCATAACATAATCGAAAATACAATGCAAGAACATTGTCAAATTATCAAGATTAAATACAAGAACATCAAGAATTAATCATAGAACGAAATAGCTTAGAAGATCACACAAGAACATAAATTGATCAAACAAGAAAACAAATCTAACAACCTAGACAGCATGTTTATACGAAAATCATAACAATAACAACGTGATTCTAAGCTTAGTATCCTATGCATCCTAATCCTATTCCTATGTAGAATAATCTAGTTACCTTAGAAGAACAACAAACCACACGCATAAACCACGCCCAAACACGCCACCTTCGACCACCAACACACGACCATGAGCAAGGCAAGCTTTGATCTTCAAAGGCTAAAGGTTGAACTTTCTTTGATGAAGGTGTTTGAATTGATGAAGTGAAGTAGGAATATTTGGTGGGGTTTTGATGTATGTGTCGTGAGGGCCTAGTAGAAGAGAGGAAGGAGTTGTTTTGTTTTAGTTTGATCATATGATTAGTAATGAATAAAGGGTGGGTTTTTATGTAATATAAATAGGATAAAAGGATTTTACTGAATGATAGGAGTTAGATTAGGAAAAGAAATTATAGGGGAAAAAGAGGAGTTTTTATTTGTAGTTTAGGATTGAAAAAAAAGAAAATAAAAACAAAGGGGCTGGCTAGGGAGATGCAAAGTAAGTTTTGTTTGGATGTTTCTAAAATGTAGTAAGGTGGTTAGGAGAATAAAAATGGGATTTTTAGGATAAAAATAGATATGAATTGTTGATTAGGGATAATAAAAAAAATTAATAATAAAAAGGAAACTAGTAATATGGGGCCGGCTAGATGGGGAATTGAGGCAATTTTTAGCTTGTTTTAACACACATAATCAAGTCCGTTGGCCCAATATTAGAATATTGGATTTTACGGCTTAATTCCAAACGAAATTTTGCGGCCCGAAAATCCGGGTCGTTACAATCTCCCCTCCTTAAGAAAATTTCGTCCTCGAAATTTCATAAGGAAGCGCACGTAACGCATAAACAAATAACATAACACCAATGAAACTTCGGACAACTAAAGAATAAAATTATTCCTAACCCAGGTTACTACCCAAAGTTACTCACAGTACTGTTTCAGGGTTTTTTGATCTAAATTAAACTCTTGATTCAAAAAGCACTCATCTCACAGTTTACTTATGAAGAAGTAAACTCGGGATTAACCTATGGCTCTGGTACCAACTGTAACACCCCGCATTTTAGCAACGACGTTATTAGTGATAACGTCGTAAACAGGCGGTTACCAATTGATTTAATAAACAAAATATAACTAAATTCGTGGAAGTAATACTTTTAATAATAATAATAATGGAATCCCAAATTACAAAAGGTTAAACTAAACCATAAATCTAGTCCTAAAACTATAAATAAAACCTATTGCAAACACAGGAATTGAAAACAGGGGCCTAGACGCTCAATAACCTATCCCGCTTCTAGCCTCTATCCTGCTTACCTGCAAAATAGATTTAGGGGTCCACCATCAGTGGCGAGTACCTAGACTGTCCTAGTTAGAAGTAGGACCACATTACATACAATAATAGGGTTTGAAACATAGGATATATGTACTACAACAGAGTTAGCAGCGAAAACATAACAACCAATAAACATCATGCTCAAAGATTACCATGCTTACTTATCAATACAATTAATCTACATTATTAGACATCAAGAATATTTCCGACACGACTGAAGTCGATACAACAAACAAGTCCCTGACACGATTCATCGCAGATGAACCGATAACAACAAACAAGTCCCCGACACGATTCATCACAGATGAACCGATACGACACGGCGCAAGGCCGATACAACAAAAAAGTCCCCGACACAATTCATCACAGATGAACCGATACGACACGGCGCAAGGCCGATACAACAAACAAGTCCCCGACATGATTCATCACAGATGAACCGATACGACACGGCATAAGGCCGATACAACAAACAAGTCCCCGATACGATTCATCACAGATGAACCGATACGACACGGCGCAATGCCGATACAACAAACAAGTCCTCGACACGATTCATCACAGATGAACCGATACGACACGGCGCAATGCCGATACAACAAACAAGTCCTCGACACGATTCATCACAGATGAACCGATACGACACGGCGCAAGGCCGATAACAACATTGACACGACCGACTCAAAGTGACAAATGACACGACTCAAAATAAGCATCCAATGATACGACTCAAACCAGACGAGCATCAACAATCACGTATGACTCTTACAATAATGACACATCAAGGTCAACAATCCAAATAAGCAATTATGCAGACCATCCAGACAACGCATGAATAACATGAAATAAACATAAAGGTTCAATTTTTAGAATTAACAAACAAGATTTCAAGAATTAATCATCAAACAAGATAAAAACCAAGCTTAACAACATGCTATAACACGTATAACTTAATCGAAAATACCAAGCAAGAACATTGTCAAATTATCAAGATTAAATACAAGAATATCAAGAATTAATCATAGAACGAAGTAGCTTAGAAGATCACACAAGAACATAAATTGATCAAACAAGAAAACAAATCTAATAACCTAGACATCATGTTTATACGAAAATCATAACAATAACAACGTGATTCTAAGCCGAGTATCCTATGCAACCTAATCCTATTCCTAAGTAGAATAATCTAGTTACCTTAGAAGAACAACAAAACACACGTATAAACCACGCCCAAACACGACACCTTCGACCACCAACGCACGACCATGAGTAAGGCAAGCTTTGATCTTCAAAGGCTAAAGGTTGAACTTTCTTTGATGAAGGTGTTTGAATTGATGAAGTGAAGTAGAAATATTTGGTGGGGTTTTGATGTATGTGCCATGAGGGCCTAGTAGAAGAGAGGAAGGAGTTGTTTTGTTTTAGTTTGATCATATGATTAGTAATGAATAAAGAGTGGGTTTTTATGTAATATAAATAGGATAAAAGGATTTTACTGAATGATAGGAGTTAGATTTGGAAAAGAAATTAAAGGGGAAAAGGAGGAGTTTTTATTTGTAGTTTAGTTTTTATTTGTAGTTTAGGATTGAAAATAAAAAATAAAATAAACATAAAGAGGACGGCTAGGGAGATGCGAAGTAAGATTTTTTTGGATGTTCCTAAAATGTAGTAAGGTGGTTAGGAGAATAAAAATGGGATTTTTAGGACTAAAATAGATATGACTTGTTGATTAGGGATAATAAAACAAATTAATAATAAAAAGGGAACTAGTAATATGGGGCTGGCTAGATGGAGAATTGAGGCAAGTTTGGGCTTGTTTTAACACACATAATCAAGTCCGTTGGTCCAAAATTAGAATATATTGTGTTTTAGGGCTTAATTCCAAATGAAATTACGGCCCAAAAACCCGGGTCGTTACAGAAATTGTTTTGATTACAAATCAATAAAACTACTTCAATCGATCCACCCCTTTTAGCACTTGATTGTCAGTATTGTTGATCAACATGTCCAACAGACAAGATATTATTTGCATTTCACGTTTATGAAATTCCTGTAAAAAAAAATGTGTATACATATATTCAAAACATATTGATATGAAGAGAATATATATGGTATTTTATATAAATTTTGAAGTGCAGCAAATTACCTTGAACCAAAACGATGTGTGTAATATGTATGAGGCATAGTAATCCAGTGTCTGAGTTGACATTCCCTATAACAAGTTCCTTTGCAGGTTTTAATTGATAGTGTTGAAACTTAATAGTGAGTGGAGTTTATATCTGGCCTAGAAGGTCTTGCATACAATTGCTCTACATAAATTAGCAAAATAGTATTAGATTTTACCTTGTAGGATCAAAATAAAAGAATGTTGATATGGTGAGTAAGACTGGAAAGCAGAAAGATACGAACCAAGACACTAGCAATCGTGGAATTTTCTGTACTAGCCTTGTAATTCAAAACGTACAATATTCCCCTCTTAATAAGGAAGACGAATGTAATCCAGTTACCACCATACAACAAAGGAAGGTAAAATTGTTTGACAAACAAACACGTTAAGCACCTCTTTCAACGTTAAACTATTAATTAATATAAGCTATTTTAATTTGCCAACAATACCTTCCTTATCTTTTCCATATCTACACCCAAACTTATATCTTCATTCAACACAGATGACTTGTCTGACACCAGTTGGTCTATGTTTTCACCATTGAGCACATTAGACACAACGTTACCCTATACAAAATTCAAAAGACAAATAATTAGTTTCTGTAGCATATCATATAATTCCAAATCACAAGCCACATCACTAACCACAGAAGACGAGCATATGACGTATATATCACCTCTAATCACACGGTTACCAACAATAGGCATTCCGTCCATCACCTGGTTGAACAAGAAAATTTAAAAATAAGTGCAACATGACTGTTTAGTATCCTAAAGAATCAAATAATTTCCTAGAAAATATTAAAAATTAACTAAATCTTACTTTGTACTAAAGATGTTTTGTAAAAATTAAGATTATCTCAACTGGAACTGCGGATTTTTTATAAAGACAAAGGATAACTGTTCTCGAGTTATCTTGAATTCATTATTCTTGAAGAACACCGTCTTCAACGTTATCTTCGCATCGCATAACTTACGAATTCTTTTGTTCATTGTTGGAGTTAAAACTGGTAAACTATCAGTCCATTCAATCTCGTTATCTGATAAACAGATATTATCCTCTTGTCTAGCCCTCTTTTTACCCCTCTTTACATTACTCTTTTTGGTAACTACTTCCTCTTCCTGAGAATCATCATTTTTTTCTTCCTCTTCCCCTTCCTCCTCCTCTTCCTCTTCCTCTTCCTCCTCCTTTTCCTCTTCCTCTTCTTCTTCTTCTTCTTCATTAACTTGTTCATCAGTCTACAAGTGGAAATATTAATGTAATCAATATTACTATGGAAATTATAATTTAATCAATTTTAGTATATTGATTTTTCAAAAATGATCCATCCTTGATAATATTCAAATCAAGTATGGAAACTAATAATTGATATGTGAAGATTCATTCCAACCTCATCATGTTTGGAATTTGATGCAAACTTGTACAACACCCGTTGACGTACAGGTACTTTACCTTCAATTTCCTGTGTTTCCAGTGTCACATGAATACCAACCATTATAAATAATACACGAAATTTTTTAGTTGTAACTATGGTAAGTAAGATAACCTGTTTGCCTTTGTATGTAGGCAAATTTCTTGTTTTCATTTCTGTTACTGCAAGCTTCTTAGTCAAAACCTTTATCCCTCCTTTGTGTGTGTAGTCGGCACAATCTGCAGAGGATCACGAAGATAACCAAGATGGTTCGTTGTAAGGAGAACCTATGGGGTACTCCTTTCCATACCTTACTTTTCTAACAACCTATAAACCATAAACAATGCAAAATGATCCTACTTAAGTAAACATTGCGGTAAATTCTACAATATTTTTTAAATTCAAACCAAAATCACCTCCTCAGCCCCGTAGGTGCCATCTGCTGCAGTGTCAGCCTTGATAGCATTGTCAATGTCCTTCTGTGTCCAAATTCCAAGTCTTGGACAACCGGTTCTCCATCTATTTCCTTTTCCTTTAACATTCAGCCTACCTAAGTACACAATCTGAAAAAAAAAACATTTACACTTTTCATCGATTGATAATTATGTAAACTATGTAGAGGGAAATACCAGAAGAACCAATGGGGATCCCTTCACACCACAACCATCTTTGTCCTTGTCCTTCCCATGATTTACGATCCAGTCAAGGACAAACCTTACCCAGCTCCATCCAGAACATGCTTTAACATACTCTTTTTTAACTAACCAACACAAACCCGGACTAATCCAATTGTTTAAAACCGTACAAAATAAATTACCAAACACAAAGAATGAAAGATTGAAGGAATTTAATCATGTCATCTGAACTGTCACAACAATGCTTAAAAACAATTTTAGAGCCAATTCCTCCCTTGTTCTTGTACAAGAACTTCAACCTCTTGTACTCTTGATCAGTTGCTTTATGCTATGGAAATTCATACCTATAATCGCCATAAGGAAGTCCTAATACCTATCCAACCATCTCTTCATCGATGGTTATTTCATAGTCTTCTCTTATCCTTAAAACTATGCTATCAGTATCCCACCTATCACAAAGCCATGTTAAAAAATATCGACCAAGGCTTTCTATTTTAAGATTCCATAATTCTTCGAATCCTGCGTCAGCCACCCATTTCATTGTTGGTTTCTGTTTGTCAAATGTAATTCGAATCACAACATTGCAAAATCAATAAAAACTACTCACATTATGCAACACACATGTTACATATCACATAATATCCAATACACATACAACATATCTCACTTAATTTTTAAATTCAGCAGTGATACGCAAAAGCTTACAATTGTCTTTTTCAACGATTCGGGTATTGGTTTCCTGCCACTGTTTTTGCGTTCAGAATCTTCTGCGGTTTCCTGTAACATCATTTATATTTAAACAACTATATCAAAATACTAGACATCATAACTTTATGATTTCAATACTCTCATACTACAGAAAAACTTACCTGTGCAGAAACCTTTGTTTTTGGACCATCATGCTTGTCCCCTACTCCTTGGCTGGTCTCCTTTGTTACCTGAAAGATCAAAATTCATATAAATTCTTCTTCACTTCAACATTATTACCGACTACAATTATCCTACTAATATGTAAATGACCCTGTGAAAATACTTGCCATCATAACTAAGAACATTGCAATAGTCTCATTGTAGAAAAAAACTTACTCGTGTAGAACCTCTGGTTATTGGACCTGTGTTATTCCCTTTTTTGTATTTTACCACCATCTTTGTCCGATCCTTACTTGGAGGGAAATCAAATTCATCTCAACTCCTCCTATTTACATTTAAATGATCCCAATAAAATTCAATTAGAGAATTCATGTGACAACACAACAAATTATCCTACCATATTCAAAATGACCCCAATCTAATTCAATAAGAGATTTCATTTGACTACAACGAAGATACAGAATCATACCAAATTAAAAATTACCCCATTAAAATTCAATCAGAGAATGCATGTCACAACACAGAACACATTTTCCTACCAAATTAAAAATTACCCCAAAAAAATGACACCAATAAGATTAAATCATAGGATTCATAGACAGTACAAAACATTTTATCCTAACAATTTAAAACTGACCCCAACAAAATAATTGAAACTTATGGAAGCCAACAAGCACTTATAGGAGTAACAGTTTGCAACTTTTCAGCCGGTTTTTTTGGAACGACCCTTAGTTTGAGCAGCATTGGTGGCAGTTTGGGCTTGGGTGGTTGGTGTGGTCGCCTAAAATAACAAAAATTACAAAGTAGTTACCAACCACCATTTATTTGAATATTTTTTTCAAATTATTCTACTATGTTCAAAATGTCAGTATGAAGCACTTAGACATGAAAATTTGTATAATTCAATATAGGTGAATTAATTTTCAACATACCTCAGTACTATCTTTTTCATTCCCAACTGGCTCTGGATTCTTTCACACAGGTTGTTTTTTCCGCTGAATTTGAATTAATTTCTATTAGAATCAAATTAAACTAATTATGAATGAAAACCTAAAAAATAGAACCATTAATTAAGCAATGGTGTAAATTTGCTTACCTTGGGAGCAGATTTCCTTGGTCTTTTTATTGTTGTTGGTTTATCCTCAACAACCATTTCTTCTCTTTCATGCTTTTTTTCCTAAATTTACCCTTATTTTGTACCCTCAAGAACCCTGTTCTACATCAGGCGGTCTGTGACTCGACAAAGGTTGGGGATCCATTAAAGGCACTTTAATTGGCGGTTCTTGGAAGGATGTTTCGGGAGTTGGTGATTTTCCTTTAGTTGTAGATGAAGATAGTTCATTTAAAGTAGGATTTTGAGATGATGGTGGTTATTGAGATGACTGTGGTGGTTGTTGAGGTGGTTTTTGAGATGACTATAATGGTGGTGATGTTGGTTTCAGTTAGAGTTGAAATTTGTGGTACTGTTGATGATGGTGGTTTTTCTAGGGACTGTGGTGGTTGTTGTGGTTGTTCCTCTTTTTTTGAGGATGAAGATGTTTCAGTTGGAGTTGGAATAAAGGGTAATGGTGATGATGGTGGTTTTTCTGGTGACTGTGATGGTTGTTGTGGTGGTTTTTCTTTGTTTAAGAATGAAGATGTTTCAGTTGGAGTTTGATTTTGTGGTGACGGTTGGGGCGGTTGTTCTATATTTGTGGATAAAGATGTTCTCGGAGTTTAAATCATAAAGCTTCTACAAAAGAGAGATTACATTTAATATTTTAAATCATAAAGCTTCTACAAAAGAGAGATTGTTTTCATCATTGAAAAAAAAATTACAGAGCAAACATTTCGTTAAATAAAAATAAAACTAATCTATTGTAATTATACCATTCTTCCCAATATTGAATACAAATGGGTAATCAAGCTCTCCATGCTTCACTTGACCTCCATAAGTATTGATAAAATATTCCTTAGCTTCCAAGAACATTGCTTAACGAATATGAATACTCCACCCACAATGACGACATTCTACAATCTCAATCAAATTATTATGCACCACATCATTGCATAATTCAAGAATAGGCTGTGAGAAAACCTTCTCAAGTGCAATCCAGTCGATATTTATGTTTTTGTTAATCCTCTGACCAACAAATGAAGCACACTCTATACTTACGGTTTGACATTTGAGCAAATCAAATATTCCATTAACCTTTGGAAGTATCTCACCTAAAAAAATATCCTCCCATACCCCAAAATTTGATTTTTCTCTGGATACATATTGCTCAACATCAAATACACTAAGACATGTATTTTTTAATAAGGATTGACACTTTTTTCCCTCCATTGTTTATATGTGTATTTATATTAATGCTTATTGAATATGTGTCCTATGTAGCAAATATTAATAAGAAGGATATAAAACCAACAAATCATCCCACAAAATGGATATTTAAAATAAAGGGAAAAAAAATTTAGCTCAAAAAATCCTGATTAATGATAAATGATCCTAAATTAATTATCCCAAACCAATAGGGGACAAAAAAAAAATCTTCATGTCCAATGTTACATAAATCTACATTAATGATCTGATAAATGATCCTAAATAATGATTCACAAGTTTCATATAGCGTGAAACACATATACCTAATAGTTTACTGAATAACAACAACATAAAAGATCATATATTAAAGTTAAGGATCATTAATTCAACTTTTCAATATCCCTTAACCCTAAACCCTCTTTCCTAAACCCTAACCCTATTCCGTAAACCCTAAACCCTAAATCATAATATTAAATACAAATGGACAATCACTAACAACATATTCATCATAGTCATTGATCATGAAAAACAATGTATCAGTAATTCATTATAAATAATATTACACGATCATCATTCGTCATCATCATCCATCATCATCATCCATTATCCTCCTCCTAATCACCAACAACATTATAGTCAATCATCAATATCCTACAAATTCATCATAGTCATCGGTCATCATAATCAATGTATCAGTATTTCATCAAAAACAATAATACACTATCATCATTTGTCATCATTATCCAGAATCATACAGAATCATCATCATTATCATCCATTCCCTTCCTCATCATCCTAAAAATCATCATAGTCAGTTGTAACTAACAACCTATTGATCATAGTCAGGTCATCACAATAAATGTATCAGTAGTTCATCGGGAACAATACTACACAATTTACATTAGTCATCATCATCCATCATCAGCATCATCATAGTCACCATCCTACTCCAATTCAACAACAACATCATAGTCCATCATCAATAACAACCTATTCATCTAGTAATCGGTTATCATAATCAATGTATCAGTAGTTCATCAGAAACAATATTACACAATTATCATTCGTCATTATGAAGCATCGTCATCATCATCATCAACAACATCCATTATCCTTCTCTTCATCGTCATCATCATCATAGTATATCATAACAAACAACCTATTCATCATAGCTATCGATCATCACAACCGATGCATCGGTGGTTCATTTCAAACAATATTACACGATTATCATTCGTCATCATCAACCATCATCATCATCATCCATCGTCCTTCTCGTCGTAGTTTTCATCATCATAGTCTATCATCACAAACACCCTATTCATCATAGTCATCGGTCATCATAATCAATGTATCAGTAGTTCATCAATTCATCTTCATCAACAACAAGCATAATGAAATTATGAAGTAATATGAACATTAATGCTTTCATATATGTATATTATTAACAATAAGTTAAATAATAATTAAATTTTTATAAATGATAACTACATTATTGTCATTATATCTATACATATTTTAAAAAAAACAGATGGATTAATCATTTATAGCCCTCCAATTCTTTTTTTACTCATATCTCAGCCATAGGATCAAAAGCAAATGGATCACTAATCCTAACCTTTAGATTAGTATGAATTCCAATATTATCCCTAGGATCAAAAGCACATGGATCACTAATCCTAACCTTTAGATTACTTTGAATTCCAATATCACCCCTAGGATCAAAAGCACATGGATCACTAATTCTAACCTTTAGATTGATATGAATTCCAATATCAGCCCTAGGATCAAAAGCACAAGGATCACTAATCCTAACCTTTAGATCTATGGTTGATTAATCCGAGCCATTCACTTTGTTTTGATATAACAACACAAGAACTAAAACCTAAACTAATTTCTAAAATAAAAAAAGTGCAGCCGTTCGTTCTCTCTCTCTCTAACGTCTTCAAGAAACTTCAATTTTATAAGTTTGATATTCAATTTTTTTAAGGTTTGATTTCATTTTATTTTAATTTTGTTTTGGTTTTTTGTTATATTATGTTCAGTACTAAATTTATTTGACTTTTGTTTTTGGCAGGCACTTCAAGAGTCGTAAAGTTGGACAACAATCTAGAAATCAGAGAAGCTGAAGAATGTAAAATTGAATCTTCTTTTTTTTCATTATTTTGAAGTACTGGGTTTGATTCATTTTGTGTTCATTATGTTGAAGTTTTTCTATTATTGGATTTTTTCTTTTTTAGTTTTATTAGAGAACTTTGTTTTTTTAAGGACGAATTTCTTGGTTTGGTATATTTTAGGATTTCAATCCATAATTTTTTGGTATTATTTTGGTTTTTTATTTTTGGTCAGAATTTTATCTTTGTTTGTATTTTTTTTTATTTAATGAGGGTTTAAACATGTATTTTGAATATGTATTTTTTTTTTGGATTTTGTTTCATGACTTAGTATGTATACCACGTATATTTGGGGTTAGAATTTTAGGTAATTAGTTTGTCTTTCCTGTTGTCTTAACAAAAAAATTCGAAATCTATTAATAGATTACCTGTTTTATCTTTGGAAAATTTTTTAAAAGTTATTTTCCGGAAATTTATGTTATTAATATTTTATTATGTGTCAAACTAATTTTCTTTCTTACGGTTATCTTACATTCTCTCCTTTGGCCTCAACCTATTAGGTTCCCAAATCTTTACCTTAAAACAATTCAAGGTTGTGGACCGACTCAAATTTAATGTTGAATTAATGACGAGTTGGCTAAGTAGAGGTTAGAAGTAATTTTAGTCCCTTCTTGGTAACAGGACTTGAAAAGCCTTTTCATTTGATTTTTGGTCCATTGATTCAAGTTGAGCCCAAATAAAACCTGAGCCCGAAACTTTTACCTTGCTTGCCTTACTCAAAATAGGGCCAAAAGCCCAATCCGATTTACTACATAAGCCCACACGACAACATCCCCCTTTTTGATTGATTATTTTCCAAATCTTTTAATTAGATAAGGATTTACCCAAAAATCTCACTTTTAACACTTTCTACCTATTTTTAGGAGTTCCCTCAACAAACCAAAGAGCCTATAAAAACCCCTCCATATCACTAACCTCACGGCACCCCTCAAAGAAAGAAACTATAATAATTACTTTCATTCTCTCTCAAAAACAACTACACAGAAAAACTCCTAAAGACCTTCAATTCAATTCTATGATCAAGAAACCAAAAGATTAAAGCAAGAAAACAAGTACAACCAAGCCTAGCATTCGAGTATCACACGACCAAAGAAGGGAATTCGAAATCCTGTCCATCAACTTGAGGTAATTAGATGTTTTATTTAATTCTAGAATAGATTAAATTTACAATAGTTTAGAACATGTTTAGAATTGCTAAAGGTTATATTTTTGATGTTTGAATTATTATTATTGATATTAAACAATTTAATGATTATAAGTGTGGTGTTGAGTGTATAAATTTATTTCTTGATCAAATCTTGTTATTTTTTGATTAAAAATTTTGTGGGAGTTTCTTTTCTGGTTGATTATGAATCAAGATTTATTTCGTGGCAAAATTCGTTCTTTTCTTGCTTATAATAATTTAATCTGTCAAACCGGTAAAACTGTCCAGATTTAAGTTACGAATTTAATAAAATACTTATTCAATTCTGATGTCTACGAAAACATGTGTGACAGTCCGAATTAGAGTTTTACAGCTTGTGCTAAATTTTCATAATTTTTAGAGTTCGTTTTCTATGGCAGAAAATTCTGAAACTGATTCGAGTTTAATCTAATCGGTTAGTTATAAAATCCCTGAAAATTATGTAATGATGTTTTTTTGGACGAAACATATGCATGTTAAACCTTGAACTTAGATTTAACATTCATCAAAATTTCCAGAATGTTAGTGACCTTTAAATGGTTGTTCTTTAATTTAAATGGGTAAAATCAAATTGTGTAAAATAGTGTGATTAAATTATGATTCTTTATGACTTTCTTGATTTAATTTTACTAAGTGAATAAGTTCTTGAATTAAATTGTTAATCTTGTTTTATTTAATTAAATTCAATAATTATGTTTTATTGATTATTATCTGTGAAGATGCCGTTAATATTGTTTATAAATAAAGTTTGGATTTTTGTTTAATTATTAGATTATTGAAATCTATTTATTGAACTACGTATTTTTATGAAGTATTTGTTTTGCTTTGTGATCATGTTGAATTATCTTTATTGTTTTCGAGTGATTGAAGTGCTCGGATTAATAAGTATTTGAAGAGTCTAAGTTGTTATCGAGTCTAGAAGTCAAAGTTAGGATATTTGACCTGGAGTTGACTAAGTGATAAGTTGAGTTGACTTAGAGTTAAGTTGTAGTCTAAATAATTAATAATAAAATAAATAACGAAGAAACGGAAACGGAGTAAGAGGATATTGTTTTGCTTCGATGTCTGGCTAGGAAAGGCTTGGTATTTAAAATGGCCAATATACGTGCCGCAACTCCCTTTCCTGGGATTTCGAACAACTCAGTTCTAATTACCGTCACCTAGTATTTTCGATTATGGTTTACTCTACCGGGTTTAAGGAATTGTTGGCTGGCATATACTGATAAATTGGAATTGACGGACAGTTTATGCCGATTATTAAGGAATTGAAGGCCGGTATGAGCACCCATATAAAACACATAATAAATGATAATGAGAAAGAAATAATGAAAGATGACGAATTTATTAACTATGAAGTAACCACCCGTTTAGTGGCATTAGGGTCACGAACACGGGCATAGTCGAAGCCACTGCGCCACTACGGAATGGTGTCAGTTATGGATCCCAGGGAAAGGAAAGTTGGGGAATAAGTTCCCTTACGAGCATATGACTGGTCATGGATTAGAATGAAGGAGTGAATTTGGAAGTTGAATAATTAAGAAACTAGGAAGCATAGAGTCTGGAGGTGGCCCTAGCAAGTGAATAGAATGATCATGGTTTATATTAATAGAATGAATTGGGAAGATGAAAGTTTAGAGGTTAAGAAGTCTAGAGTCTTGAGGTGACCCTAGCAGATGTATATAGAATGGTTATGGTTAGTTATATGTTATTCCACTGCGTTGACTGATTGTTGCGATATTTGAGTATAATGGTTTATGCTGACTTATTCGTGTGATTGGGTGATTCGTGTTCTGACTATTATATATTTAATTGCGTTCTACTATAAAGTAGAACATTCTAATTACTCCCCACTGACTGTGGACCCCCCCACTCCCCTTTGAGGTGAAGAAGAAGAATAAGCCAGGTGTTAGCGAGGGTTGGCCTGGGATTCGTGAGCTTGCAAGCGTAGCAGTATAGCTACCCAATTTAGTATTATTTCTAGCCTAATGTTTAACATTTCTAGCTTGTAATAGTATTTTAGTAGTTTAATGAGAACCTTTGGGATATTTCTAGTTTTGTTTTAATAAGTTTTATATTATAAATGGCTAAGTTTGAGAGCTTCCGCTTTCGTTTTATGACTTGTTTATCATAATATCATTTATTAATGATTGGTATTGTTGTTTTCTTCGAAAACAACGTTGCTAAAAATACGGGTCGTTACAGTTGGTATCAGAGCTGAACCTTAGGTTTACTTCCTCATAAGTAACCCAAAAGATTGTGAGCTTTATGATTCCGAGAGAACAATATAGTTTGCTTAACGTTTGAACTTAGAGAGTGTTGACTTAGGTAGTAGCTTAGGTTAAGACTATTTTTGATATCATATTTGTTGGTGTGTGAATATTTATTGTTAATTATATTTTTAAATGAATGGTTCCGCTTAGAATTTCTGGTAATACAATTGTATTATATCAGAGTTCGCAGCGGAAGAAAATTGGTTCTTGATCTGTTATTTTATTAATTGTTGTAGTGTTATTTTGAAGTTTCGAGGACGAAACTTATTTAAGGAGGGGTGACTATAATATCCCGTATTTTTGGGGTTAGTATTTTAGGTAATTAGTTTGTCTTTCCTATTGTCTTAAAAAAATTCGAAATCTATTAATAGATTCCCTGTTTTATATTTGGAAAATCTTTTAAAAGTTATTTTCCGGGAATTTATGTAATTAATATTTTTTAATGTGTCAAACTAATTTTCTTTCTTACAGTTATCTTACATTCTCTCCTTTGGCCTCAACCTATTAGGTTCCCAAATCTTCACCTTAAAACAATTCAAGGTTGTGGACCGACTTAAATTTAATGTTGAATTAATGACGAGTTGGCTAAGTAGGAGTTAGAAGTAATTTTAGTCCCTTCTTGGTAATCGGATTCGAAAAGCCTTTTCATTTGATTTCTGGTCCATTGATTCAAGTTGAGCCCAACTAAAACCCGAGCCCAAAACTTTTACCTTGCTTGCCTTACTCAAAATAGGGCCAAAAGCCCAATCCCATCACATAAGCCCACACGACAACATCCCCCTTTTTGATTAATTATTTTCCAAATCTTTTAATTAGATAAGGATTTAGCCACAAATCTCACTTTTAATATTTTCTACCTATTTTTAGGAGTTCCCTCAACAAACCAAGGAGCCTATAAAAACCCCTCCATATCACTAACCTCATGGCACCCCTCAATGAAAGAAACTACAATAACTACTTTCATTCTCTCTCAAAAACAACTAAACACAAATACTCCTAAAGACCTTCAATTCAATTCTAAGATCAAGAAACCAAAAGATTGAAGCAAGAAACCAAGCACAACAAAGCCTAGCATTCGAGTATCACATGGCCAAAGAAGGGAGTTCAAAATCTTGTCCATCAACTTAAGGTAATTAGATGTTTTATTTAATTCTAGAATAGATTAAATTTATAATAGTTTAGAAAATCTTTATAATTGCTAAAGATTGTATTTTTGATGTTTGAATTAATATTATTGATATTAAACAATTGAATTATTATGAGTGTGTTGTTGAGTGTATGAATTTATTTCATGATCAAATCTTGTTATTTCTTGATTAATTTTTTATGGGAGTTTCTTTACTGGTTGATTATGAATCAAGATTTATTTCGTGGAAAAATTCTTCCTTTTCTTGCTTATAGTAATTTAATCTGTCAAACCGGTAAAACTGTCCAGATTTAAGTTACGAATTTAATAAAATAATACTTAATTCTGATGTCTACAAAAATTTTGGGGAATGTTTGGATTAGATTTTTACAACTTGTGATAATTTTTCGTAATTTTTAGAGTTCGTTTGCTATGGTAGAAAATTCTGAAACTGATTTGAGTCTAATCTAATCGGTTAGTTATAAAATCCCTTAAAATTAGTAAATGATATTTTTTTTAGACGAAACTTATGCAGGTTAAACCTTGAACCTATATTTAAGTTTCATCAAAATTTCCAGAATGTTAGAGACCTTTAAATGGTTGTTCTTTAATTTAAATGGGTAAAAACAGATTGTGTAAAATCGTGTGATTAAATTACTAAAATAATTTTTAAAGTATATCTTGTCGAATATCTTGTTAAAATTATGATTATTTACGACTTTCTTGATTTAATTTTACTAAGTGAATAAGTTCTTGAATTAAATTGTTAATCTCAATTTAATTAATTAAATTCTGTAATTATGTTTTATTGATTATTATCTGTGAAGATGCCGTGAATATTGTTTATAAATAAAGTTTGGATATGTGTTTAATTATTAGATGATTGAAATCTATTTATTGAATTACGTATTTTTAAGAAGTATTTGTTTTGCTTTGTGATCATGTTGAATTATCCTTGTTGAATTTTGTATGATATTTTCGAGTGATTGAAGTGCTCCGATCAATGAGTAGTTGAAGAGTCTAAGTTGTTATCGAGTCTAGAAGTCAAAGTTAGGATATTTGACCTAGAGTTGACTAAGTGATAAGTTGAGTTGACATAGAGTTAAGTTGTAGTCTAAATAATTAATAATAAAATAAATAACGAAGAAACAGAAACAGAGTAAGAGGATATTGTTTTGCTTCGATGTTTGGCTAGGAAAGGCTTGGTATTTAAAATGGCCAATATACGTGCCGCAGCTCCCTTTCCTGGGATTTCGAACAACTCAGTTCCGATTACCGTCACCTAGTATTTTCGATTATGGTTTACTCTACCGGGTTTAAGGAATTGTTGGCTGGCATATACTGATAAATTGGAATTGACGGACAGTTTATGCCGATTATTAAGGAATTGAAGGCCGGTATGAGCACCCATATAAAACACATAATAAATGATAATGAGAATGAAATAATGAAAGATGACGAATTTATTAACTATGAAGTAACCACCAGTTTAGTGGCATTAGGGTCACGAACACGGGCATAGTCGAAGCCACTGCGCCACTACGGAATGG
The DNA here is from genome assembly GCA_951394345.1 of Salicornia ramosissima. Taxonomy (NCBI): domain Eukaryota; kingdom Viridiplantae; phylum Streptophyta; class Magnoliopsida; order Caryophyllales; family Amaranthaceae; genus Salicornia; species Salicornia ramosissima. Next base: position 43,525,581 of record OX596232.1, read on the forward strand.
TGTCAGTTATGGATCCCAAGGAAAGGAAAGTTGGGGAATAAGTTCCCTTACGAGCATATGACTGGTCATGGATTAGAATGAAGGAGTGAATTTGGAAGTTGAATAATTAAGAAACTAGGAAGTATAGAGTCTTGAGGTGGCCCTAGCAAGTGAATAGAATGATCATGGTTTATATTAATAGAATGAATTGGGAAGATGAAAGTTTAGAGGTTAAGAAGTCTAGAGTCTTGAGGTGACCCTAGCAGAAGTATATAGAATGGTTATGGTTAGTTATATGTTATTTCACTGCGTTGACTGATTGTTGCGATATTTGAGTATAATGGTTTATGCTAACTTATTCGTGTGATTGGGTGATTCGTGTTCTGACTATGATATATTTAATTGCGTTCTACTATAAAGTAGAATATTGTTGACCCCCCATTCCCCTTTCAGGTGAAGAAGAAGAATAAGCCAGGTGTTAGCGAGGGTTGGGATTCGTGAGCTTGGAAGCGTAGCAGTGTAGCTACCCAATTTAGTATTAGTCCTAGCCCAATGTTTAACATTTCTAGCTTGTAATAGTATTTTAGTTGTTTAATGAGAACCTTTGGGATATTTCTAGTTTTGTTTTAATAAGTTTTATATTATAAATGGCTAAGTTTTAGAGCTTCCGCTTTCGTTTTAAGACTTGTTTATCATAATATCGTTTATTAATTATTCGTATTGTTGTTTTCTTCAAAAACAACGTAGCTAAAAATACGGTTCATTACATAGTATTTTCTTATTTGTTTTTGAGGATAAAGGATGTAGAATAACAAGTAGTTTCATGCTTAGAACAAATTGGTGGTTTTAAAGATTTGTATTTTTGTATGTAGTTCATACAATGTAATAAAATATTTGCAGTTGTACATTTCATTAAAAAAAATTGTTTGTCTTATAGTTTTCAACATTAATAATACAAATTATTCAACAATTAGTTAATTTGGATTTGTAATGTTGTTTGCGATTACTTTACGGATAGGACAATTGCACAAAATAACAATATATTCACATAATGTTAATTTGTTAGATCAAAAAACCAATTATAAGATCACAAATATTAATATATATAAAAACTTCATATGTCAACTTTGTATCCAAATAAAGCATAAATGATCCTCATATTATGATCTACCACGATCAATTGTACATTTTGTTATCCAAACTGTGAGTTACATTTAAAATTTTATTCAAAATGCAATTGGAATTGCTTTGAAGATATAAAAACAACTTCATACAAAATATATATTCATTTCACTTCGTCAATTACATCTACATAAAGAAGATCAAAATTCAAGTTGTGAATTAATGTTCTTCATAATTCAACCAACACTTACAAATTACATACTAATACCTTAAGCCCTTAACTAACCAACAATTTTAGGTAAATAACTTCATAATAACCACTGAGATTATGATAGAAACAATCACATGAAACCAAATCCCATAGTGCTGGTTTTCTTTTTCAATCTTTACATTTTGCTTTTTCTTCTTGTTCATCATCTTTGTCAGCTCATGCATTCGTACTTGTTTTTCAATTTCTAAACATGAAAACTTGTCCTTCTAAGAATTAACCTCATTTTGCAACTCTGTTTTCACACTCAAAAGTCAGTTTGCCACTGATTGTTTCCTTCATCTATCCATCTCCAGTAATTGCATCCATTTCTTCTACTACAACTACTTCTTTGAACAGTCGGAATGTAGTATTTGCATCATACGAACCTTCTACCAGGATTCATGGATGTCCAAGACACAAGCTCAACAAGGGGAATTCCACAACGGCACAAACCTCTTGGTTCACTTCCTATTGAACCCTCACTTCTTACAGACATTTTAATTCTAAATAAATTATAATTCTTAGATTTTTTAATTTGATGAAGAAGAGAAGCAAAGAACAGAGAAAATGTAATTAAAACAAACAACTAGAGTATGTGGGAGGATAATTAGGTATATAAGAAAAGGGGGCAAACATTTAATTTTGAATTTCAAAACTAAAAATGAAATTAATTATCAAACTGGACCCCAATCTTGATACGTATGAATTCTTATATGTAGTTAAAAATAATTTTATCTTATAAATATAAATATGATCCTCACATAACGTGAATCATCATAAACGTACTTATCCATCACAATCAATTGTACGTTCTTACGATGTTCAATTTTATAGAGGTGGTAAATGTGTCGTGTCGTGACGAGTTCGTGTCATGTCATTTAATTAAACAGGTTCAAACCCCTCAACCCTAACCCTACCCGTTTAATAAACGGGTCGTGTCGTGTCAACCCGTTTATATTAAACGTGTCAAAATCATTGACCAAAATTCGTTTATTTCGTGTCCAGTTCCGGTCGTGTTGGCGGGTTATGTTGTTTTTTCACGCTAAAGTTGAAAAGTAAGTAAAATCGTGTCAGGTATGGTTGACCTGTATAATTAAACGGGTTGAACTCCCTTTATAATAACCCGAAAATTTGGGATATTTTAAATTTTTATCTATTATTTAATTACTTATTTTGATGGGCAAAGATTCGAACCCAAACAAAAAACCTTGCCCAAACTTTTTACCTTGATTTGACAATTTTGGGCCAAAGCCCAAAATAGCCCCAACCCTATGAGCCCACACGACATCTACACTCTTGTTTTTCCCCTTTTATTTAAATTGTTTTATCTTATTAATTAACCTAAAAACTAATCCAAAAATCCTACTTTTATTTTTTGCTCTATTGCTCTCCTAAATTTTAGTAAGCCTCCTCAACAACCTAGCAAAAGAAATAAAACCCCTCTTGCTCTTCATTCACGGCCCTCCACAAAAATCAACAAACATAATTCTTGTTCTTCTACAATCATAAAACTACATAAAATCCTAAAGGCTCACAACCATCCATCCCCAAAGATTGAAGCAAGAAACAAAAGAAGCTAGGCTAACACTCGAACCAACCAACACGCATGGCCAAACTGTTCACACCTTCGAATCTTGATTCGTTAATTGAGGTAATTAGATGTTTTGCTTAATCTTAGGATCAGTTAAATATAGGATTGATAGAACAAGTTTAGAATTGCTTATAATTATCTAGAATAGATTAAAATTACATGTTTGAAGATTATTATAAGTTGGCTGAATTAATCATAGGATTTTATGTTGTTTATATTTAATGTTCTATCACGATTTTATGCTCAAAATATGTTTCTTGCCATAAATCTTGATGTGTAATTTGATTAACTAAATTATTGCATGAAAGTCGAATGGTGATTAATTGATCTTGGAATTGTTCGAGTGTGATGTATGGATTTAAGCAACGATTCTTGATATAATCTTGTTCAATTCATGTTTCTTTATGATTATCTTGATTTTATTTTACTAATTACTTAAGTTCTTGAAATAAAGTGTTAATTTTGTTTAATAATTAGAGGATGTTGAATGATGATGATGTTTAGGTAGGTTTCCTATTCGAAAATCTTGAACCATAAAAAGAAGTATGGATTTTTATAAAGTTAGTATAATTTATTTATTTTAATCTTAATTGTTTCGAATAAAAAGAAAAGATTAAATTTTGATTTATGATTATTTTCCTTAAGGAAAGCCGTGAGTATGATGAATAATAAAGGGTTGATTTTTATTGTTTAAATGATAAAAAGATTAGATTTTGAACACTTTCATGAAATTATTTTTGGTTAAATTTAATTAAAGATTGTATTTTAATAAGTTAATTGATTTAATTGTTTAATTATGAAAGATTGATTATTGTGACTTATTTAAGATAAGAAAGTCGTGTGACATGACATATTTATGGACTATGATTCGACTTCTATTTTACCAATTTGATGTTTGGATTTTAACTATTGAATTATGTATAACTTATGAATCTATGTATGAATTTGTTGAATTGTGTTGTATGAATTTAATGTTGAGTTTCGAATGGATATTGTTGAACCATGTTTGATTTGATTGATGACAAACCAGTTCTCTATACTTGATTGCTATGCATGTTTGTGCTTGATCAGGTTGAATCAAGTGAGGACTCTTCAAGGCAACTTTGAAGGCCTTTGAGATACTTGAAGATCAGAAGCCAAGAGCTTGGAGCCCTTTATTTTCTGTTTTTCTAGGATCTTCTTGTAAAACAAACTTAGGAAAATATAACTTGTGTTTTTAAGTAAAGAGCAAAATGGGTCAACGTTTATGTCCAGTAAAGAGAACAAGCTAAGAACAGGCAATGAACAAGCTTGGAAAAGTTCTCTTTACCAGATGTAAACTTTGTAGTACTGAGACCACTATAGGAACAGACCTCACTATTACGCACGTGCACTTAAGTGATTCGTATCGATTTTCGTGTTCAAAATTATTTTTGAAAATTTATTTGAAAAATATTGATCACTTATGTTTTGGAAATCTGCCAAATTGATACATAAAATCAGCTTTGCATTGTACTTGTTGGACTTTAGTGTACTTTTCCACTACATGTAGTAGAAGGAGACAAAGGTCTGAAATAGGTACCGTTGCACTTGTGTCAGCTGAGTTTGTTTGCATAACTTAGGCAAGTCTCCAAGCACACTTTTAGGGAACAGTTTTCATTTGCTTATAAAAACAATCTTTTGGAAAACCCTAAAATGACTCTTGCTCTCAAAAGAAAACCACGCCATATTTTTTTAGAGTTTATCCATAGATCAAAATTATCTCCATATCCATCTTTAAGAGAAAATTCAAGGAGATTTGAGATTGTAATTTTTGAACCACTTAGAGGGAAGTGGTTGGGGAGTGTTATGTGAACACTGAGTAAACTGTTAGAGTTAACAGTTGGGGACTTAAGTGTTACAGAGTTGTAGCATTTAATTGAGTGTGTAGCCTTGTTATTATTCAAAGTTGATTAATAATATTGGTGAGAGAGTGGAGGACGTAGGCTTGTTTAGAAGCCGAACCTCGTTAAATCCTTGTGTCCCTACTTTGATTTACTGTTCCGTCGTTGTTCTCTAAAAAAATAAACAAACTTTGAAAACGATTTAAAAAAACACACACTCAATTCAACCCCCCTTCTTGAGTATACATTGAACTTACAATTGGTATTAGAGCCTAACTTCTCAAAGGGTTAACTACCTAGAGGAGCAAGAAGATGTCTACTAAAGAATCAAAGAGTTCCAGACTCCCCAAGTTCAATGGCACTAACTACTCCTGGTGGAAGAACTGCATGACAAATCTTATCATTGGGATAGATTATGAATGCCGGATGATTGTTAAAAATGGACCCACATCTGTTCACAAGAAGAATCAGGAACGGCTCATTGTTCCAAAGTTAATTAGAAGAAGAATATATAAGTGAGGATTACAATAAGGTAGAGAAGAATGCAAAGGCAATGTCACTTGTTTAATAAGGAATTGCAGAATGTGAGCTAAATCGAATTCTAGCTTGTTCTTCTGCAAAAGAAATATGGGATACAATAGAGCTTTCTTATGAGGGCAACTCTGAAGTGAGAAGGTCTAAAATTGACATGCTCATGTCAAAGTATAAAGTCTTTGAGATGACTAGAGAAGAAAACATCAAGGATATGTTTACAAGGTTCATGACCATTGTAAATGAACTAAAGTCATTAGGAAAGACCTTCTCAAGTGAAGAGTTGGTAAGGAAAATGTTGAGAAGTCTGTCAGGGAAGTGGATGCCCAAGGTTATAGAAATACAAGAAGCAAAAGGTCTAACAACATTATCTCTGGAACAACTCATTGGTTCCTTGATGACTCATGAGATGTTGGTAGATAGGTTGAATCTAGTTAAAAAAACAAGGAGATGGTTCTAAAAGCAGAAGAATCTGAGGAGGATTAAGATGATATCATCCTTATGGATAGAAGATTTTGAAAGATACCTTAGGAAAAAATCCAAGGGTAATTTTTCAAAAGGAAGAAACAGTTCTGGACAGTTCAGGAAAACCAGTTCCAATGCTGGTTTCTTTAAATGTGGTGAAATGGGGCACAAAATCAAGGAGTGTCCAGCATGGAAGAATACCAAGGGAAATCCTGGATTCCAGACTGAGAAGAAGGTTTTCAAGAGAGCTATGCTAGCTGCAGTTTGGGGAGATTCAGAATCAGAAAATGAGGAAGATGAAGAAGAAGCAAATCTCTGCCTTACTGCTTTCACATGCACAGACCAGTCTGAGGTTTGTTCTGAAGAAGAAGATGTTCTCTGTCTCATGGCTGGTGGAAGCACTTTAGATGACAACCAGGTATGTTTTAATGAAATAAAGGCAAACATGCATAATCTAGATAGAGAAGAATTAATTGATTATCTTGAGTTCACTATTGATCAATGCATTAGTGCTAGGTTTGCCTACCAGAACAACAAAAAAGAAACTAAAAGAAAAACTTCGAGATTATGAAATATGTGGTGCTAGATCTGCTGAATTTGAGCTTATATGTGAGGAACTTAAGGAAAATATTTCTGAACTTGAAATAACAGCAGATCAGCAAAAAATAGAGCTTGAGACATTAAACTCCAAACCAGTCCATAAAGAGGATGAATTTTTCGAAAAAATTGAAATGGGGTTTAATGAGCTTAAGAAATTGTTTACACATAATTCAAATTTTGAACTGTTAAAAGATACATGTACCTTTGGTAAATCTGATGTCATACTTGCAGATGTCCACTTAATTGAAAAACTTGAAGATTTACACAAGGAACATGGTGATCTTAAGGTTTCTAGAGAAACTGGTTCTCTCACTGCCTTTGATGATGTTTTGGATGTTTTACATGATGAGTGCACAGCTAAGATTTGTGATCTTGAGGCTGAACTCATCTTGCTAAAACAGGAAAACATCAAGATGACTAGTGACGAACCAGATCCCTCCCTGGTTTCAAGACTACAAGATGAACTGCAGAAAACTAGACTTGGTCTGAAATCATTTGGGAAACAAAATGAAGTTCAACTTAAGAGGCTTGAAAACAAGGAGAATGAGCTAACAGATTGTATGAATCAATTGACCAAAATGTTAGATGCTTAGAAAACCCTAAACATCCTCACATCCCAACCTAGAAATTCTCAAAGGTTTTGATTAGGGTATTCTTGATCTAGTTCTACAACTGTTATAGGCAGAGACAACACATGGTTGAATGAATTCAAGAAAGGCAACTATATAATTTCCAAGGACATGCATGTTTGTACCTACTGTGGTGAAAGTGGTCATGTAACTAACAAATGTTTCACAAAAAGAATACATGACAAGAAGAACAAAACCTACACCCAACAAGTGTGGGTTAGGAAGGTCAAGGTTGAGAATGATTCAAAGAACAAGGAACCCAAGCTGGTCTGGGTTCCTAAAACTAACCTTTAATTTTCTTATGCACGTACGAATGAAAGGAAAGCCATATTGGTATTTGGACAATTGTTACTCAAGAGACATGTCCGGGGATAAAGAACAATTCCTTTCACTCACTGCATTCGAGGGAGGGCACGTGAGATTTGGTGATAATAGCAAAGGACTTATCAAAGGAGTAGGTAAGTTTGGTAAGTCATTCTCCCAAGCAATTGACAATGTTTACTATGTAGAAGGTTTGAAACATAACCTTTTGAGCATTTCACAACTATGTGACAAGGGAAATAAAGTGAATTTTGAATCAATCACTTGTCACATAGTGAACCCTAAGACAGGGGAACTGGTCTGAGAAGGAACAAGGCATAGCAATGTGTATATTACATACTTAAGTCAAATTCCATAGAATAGTGCCCTCTGCTTCAGTGTTGTAGAGGATAACCAATGGCTCTGGCATAAAAGATTAGGACATGTTAGTTTCACTTTACTCAACAAGTTGAGATCACAAGATTTGGTGATAGGTTTACCTAACATCAAATATGTGGCAGACCAGCTCTGCCAAGAATGTGCAAAGTGCAAACATGTCAGATCATCATTTAAGCCAAACAAAGTGGTTAATTCCTCTAGGCCATTTGAACTTATACACATGGATTTATGTGGACCAATGCGTGTGCAAAGTAGAAATGACTTTAGTTATGTATTTGTTTTAGTTGATGATTACTCTCGTTTCACTTGGACCATATTCTTGAAATACAAAGATGAAACTTTTGATGAATTTGAAATTCTAGTGAAACAGGTACAGAACAAGATCCATCATCAGTTGGAATCTATCAGATATGATCATGGATCAAAGTTTGATAATGCGAGCTTCATAACTTATTGTATGGAGAATCACTAGTAGAAAAATTCACATATAGTGCGCCACATTGGATGCGGTACTTTTGGAACCGCATTCAAAAGTACTGAAATTTTGAAAAAAATGCACTACTTATGGCTGTGGGGTAAAAAACCGCAGCCATAAGTACTTATAGATGCAGTTCCTAAAAAACGCAACAATAAATATTTATGGATGCGGTTCTTGAACTTATGGCTACGGGATTTAGAACCGCTGTTATAGGTAACTTGATTTACACAAACAAGAAAAACCATTCTTTGTCACTGATACAATTCACGATAAAAAAAAAAACCGCACCTCCATCAAACCCTCGCAGTGCACCTCTGTCGAACCCTAGCTGCGCACCGCCGTCAGAATCCTAGTAGCGCACCACCATCGAGTACGCACCGTCTCCGTGGCCCTATTGTTGTCTTCGTCGTTGGCCTGTTGTTGCCTTCGCACGTAGTGGTTCGAACTGCTGTCTTCGCACGCAGCACACCACCATCGCGTATGCACCCTCAAACGCCCGATGCTCTCCTTCCACCGCCCCTTCCACCTCTAAAATCTAGGGATAGCATCTACTTTAATTTAAGTTATAATTTCTTATTTATAATTTTATTTCTGATTTTTTTTTTATTATTTACTTTGAATTTAAGTGGGCTTTTCAATTTGTTTATTGCAATTTTTTTGTTCAAAATAGAGTTTAAATGGATTTTTAGCTATTTTTTCATGATTAGAAATGAAAGATGTAGTGTTTTCTTATAAATGATTGGGTTTGTTAAAGCTATTTGGATTAAGGATAGTGGGGTGCTAGCAGGGATAGTGGGGGTGGGGGTGGCGGGCAGGGGGACAGAGGGGGTGGGGGATTGCTGGGCAGGGGGATAGAGGGGGTGGGGGGCTGTTGGCAGGGGGTGGGGGGGCTGGAGGCACGAGTTAGGGGGGTGGGGGACTGCTGGCAGGGATGGTGGGGGGGGGGGGGGTTGCTAGCAAGGATGGTTACTCTTAAATAATGAACTACATTGAGATTCTCACTTATTTAGTTATTTATCGTTTTGATCATTGTTATTTAGTTTTCCTTTTTTTTGCTATTGGGGCACAAACTTAATTCTAGGCTTAGAGGTGAATTCATTATGCTGAATATTGTAAGCAGAAAGAATGCTGACTTATAGTTTGTTTTTTCCAATCAGATTGATGGCATCACTATTTGTTCCCTCGATGACGTGCCTGTCGATGCTGTTTCTTCTTTCTTTCGATCTATCAGGGATACATTAGATTTTGATTTTGAAGATGAGAATGAAGGTCAGTGATATATTGCAACATTGTTAAGTCTGATGGTTGATGGAACATCAAACTTATTTTTTCGAGTTTGTAAACATCATACAACATTCTGATTTTCTAAATGGGATCACATCTGAACCTTTTCCTTTGCTTCACTGAACATTATAAAACCCCATGTATGAAATGTAGAGGTAAATATATGTATAATCGTCTTTGGCATTGCCAAATGTCACTTGCATTGTAGGACCATCAATGTTGTTCTAAGTTTTTATCCCCATAGACTTCAGGTTTACAATCAGCTAGGTTAGTGGCCTTCAGAGAGGTAGCTTGCGTTATGTCCACTATGTACTCCCCCCCACCCCCACCCCCAGCACAAAAAAAAAAGTGCAGTTGGTTTATACTTATCATTTGGGGTGATATTCCATATTTATGAGAAGATTGCACTACCGAGCTGCAGGTAGGAGAGATTCAGCAAGAAATTGAAATACAGTGTCATGAAGAGTTTAGAGTTATCTAGGAACTTTAAGCTTTAGTTTAGAGTTATCTAGGAACTTTAAGCTTTAGTTTTTATATTTGATATGTCAATGAAATTACAATGTCATGAAGAAAATGCGAGCATCGCATTTTCATGCAGGAGATGCTACTCCTCAGATTATATCAGTAAAGGTAAATGAAATACATTTTGATTTCATTAATAATATTTTCTTTTCATTATAATGTATTGATATATATATGTGTTTTTTTTCCACATGATTTTATATTAGTGTGCTCAACAACAAAACAGTGTTGAGTGTGGGTACTATGTGATGAGATACATACATGATGTAGTCTCTGTTTGCTTGAAGTCGGGAGACCTACAAAAGGTACGTAGCGTACACTGCATTTTACATATTACTTGTCAAAGAAAAATAGGTTGTAACTTGTACGAATGGAACTTAGAGATTGTTAGGATAGACACTTGGTATTCGCTTAATGCGGATTATACTGGTGGTGTTTGGAGATTTATTGGGATTGTTGTAGTTCAGAAAGGGGACAGTTATGAAAACTGTCTTCCTTTATTTCTGTTGCAGATAATAGAGGCGGTTCAGATTTTTGGCGTAGATAGGTAGTGGAGAATTAGGATTTTTACTTGCCTATTTGAGGTGTTTTGGGCATGTTTGAGTTTATTTGAATGATTTTGAAGCTATTTAAATGGAATTGGATATTTTTTTTCGTTGTTTTGGCCACATATGGGTTGAATATTGCATGTTTGTATATTTTTACATGATTTATTGCCTATTTGAGGTGTATTAGGCATGTTTGAGTTTATTTGCATGATTTTGAAGCTATTTAAATGCATTTGGGTATTTTTTTCGTTGTTTTGGTCACATATGGGTTGAATGTTGAACGTATGCGTATTGTTTCATGCTTTCTTGCGTATTTGAGGTGTTTTCGGCATGTTTGAGTTTATTTGCATGATTTTGAACCTATTTAAATGCATTTGAGTATTTTGTTCATTGTTTTGGCCACATATGGGTTGAATATTGCTTGTTTGTGTATTTTCACATGATTTCTTGCCTATTTGAGGTGTATTAGGCATGTTTGAGTTTATTTGCATGATTTTGAAGCTATTTAAATGCATTTGTGTATTTTTTTTCGTTGTTTTGGCCACATATGGGTTGAATGTTGCATGTTTGTGTATTTTTTTAATGATTTCTTGCCTATTTGAGGTGTATTAGGCATCTTTGAGTTTATTTGCATGATTTTGAACCTATTTAAATGTATTTGGGTATTTTTTTCATTTTTTTGGGAACATGTGGGTTGAATGTTGAATGTATGCGTATTTTTTCAGGATTTCTTGTGTATTTGAGTGGTTTTAGGCATGAGTTTATTTGCATGATTTTGAAGCTATTTAAATGCATTTGGGTATTTTTCGTTATTTTGGCCACATATGGGTTGAATGTTGCATGTTTGTGTATTTTCACATGGTTTCTTTCGTATTTGAGGTGTTTTAGGCATGTTTGAGTGTATTTGCATGATTTTGAAGCTATTTAATGTATTTGGGTATTTTGTTCGTTGTTTTGGGCACATGTGGGTTGAATGTTGAATGTTTGTATATTTTTTCATGATTTCTTGCCTATTTGAGGTGTATTAAGCGTGCTTGACTTTGTTTGCACGATTTTGAAGTAAATTAAATGCATTTGTTTCTTTTTGTGTTGTCTTGGCTACATGTGGGTTTAATGTTGCATTTTGTGTATTTTTTCATGATTTCATGCCTATTGGAGGTTTATTAAGCGTGTTTGAGTTTGTTTGCATGATTTTGAAGTTAATTAAATGCATTCGGGGTCTTTTTGTGTTGTTTTGGCCACATGTGGGTTGAATGTTGCGTGTTTGTGTATTTTTTTTAATGATATCTTTCCTATTTGAGGTGTATTAGGCGTGTTTTAGTTTGTTTACATGATTTTGAAGTTATTTAAATGCATTCGGGCGTTTTTGTATTGTTTTGGCCACATATGGGTTGAATATTGAATGTAAACTTATTTAATTTGTTCATGATTTCTTGCTTTGTTTTGACCACATTTATGTAGATTATTATAAGTTTATGTATTTTTTCTTGAGTGTTTGCCTATTTGAGTTTTATTAAGCATATTTGAGTTTAATTCCATGATTTTGATGAACCACTTTTTTTGTTTAACATTCGGGCATGTTTCGTACTTTTTGCGTATTCGTGGTCATATTTTTTGTTCTAACAATTATAATTTGTTTTTTTTTTGTTTTGTTTTTTCTTACACCTAGATTATTGATGCTGCAACAAGGGAATGGCATTTTACTGTTCAAGAAATTTGTGAGGTTCGAGACAAGTGCGCTAGTTTTCTTACAGAAATTTTTTGTGATATATACTTACGGATTTATTTTGTATGTACAAAACATTATTATTGGTTCGTTTGAATGTTATATTTTGATAACCGTTTGAGTTTTAGAGATGTTTGCTCGACATTTTTATTTGCAATTTATCTATATATATCGATGTATTTAATTATTATTGCAGGATATATATTATAATTATATTTATATATAAAAAATTATTTGTTTTTTTATTATAAAAAAAAGGAGGACTTATGGATGCGGTTATGGGGGAGAGCCGCATCCATAAGTCCTCCTTTTTTTGGAGGCAACGAAGCTTTGGATGCGGTTCTAGTAGGAACCGCATCCAAAAGTGGACTTTTGGATGCGGTTCCAGTTAGAACCGCATCCAAACCTCACTTTTGGATGCGGGTGGAACCGCAGCCATAGGTCATAGACTTATGGCTGCTACGACATTGGCTGCGGGGCAGAACCGCATCCAAAGGGCCTAAATGTAATACCCCGAAATTTCAGGATATTTTAAATTTTTCATAATTAATTAAGTATATAATTAATTAACCATTTAATTGATTATTATTAATTAATTATTAATTCTATTGTAGCAGTCTAATTATTTTAACCATGGCCCGAACCTTATATCTATTTGACCCTTTCCTAAAAATCCTATTTTTCTCCTAACCTCACCTATCTTTCCTACTATTGTTACTAAATTTTAGGAGGTCAAAACCCCCTATTTTTTCCCCCTCATACACGGCCTCCCCTTTGTTCATTTCTTTAAATTAAATTATTTATTTGGTTTAACCAATATTATTAATTCATATATTTATTTTGGACCTTTTCCTAGAAACCCTATTTTTATCCTAACTTCACCTATCCCTCCTACTAGATTTTAGGAGTTAACAATCTTTCCTTTTTCCCTTATAATACACGGCTAAACCAAAAGAAACAACCAAGAATTGTTTTACTATTTTCCTTTCAAGAACCAATCCCAAAATTATTCCTAACCCTTTCCTTTTGTTCCAACCCTCAAAGATTGATCAAGAACTCAAAGAAACTTAAAGAAACCGTGTGATATAGTGTTATTATTCGAACCTCGCTTCCCCATCAAAGGTAATTAGATTTGCTTTACTTAATCAATAGAATAGATTAGCAATATAATCGTTAGAATAGGATTAATCATGTTCCGAGTAGGTTTAGAATTGCTTAGAATTATGAAGAAAATATTTTAAATTAATTAATGTTAAGTATTATAGCATGTAAAGTGGCATAAAACTTAAACAAGGATTATTTGACAAGTTTATTTCATGTTCTTGCCATGTTCCATAAATGTTTTATGATTCTTGCTAGATTAGAATTGGTAGAATTAATTGTTGAACAATTATGTATGTGTGCCGTGAACCATAGCTAGGTGCTCGAATGATTCTTGGATGAAAAATACGATTTTTATGTTACGATCTTGATCTTTAATGAATCTTTGATGTTAATCTTGAATATGATCTTTAAATTGGGCATGTTATTCTTAAATCTTGAATTGAATCTTGATATGGTTAGTAACCCCTAAAGGCCGTGTATTTTAAGGTTTAACAAGCATTGATTTTGTTCTTGTTTTGGTACAAGTTTGATGATTTATTGATTAAAGTATTATTTTATGATTTATTATGATGTTTATGTGATTAATTATTGTTAATTGTACTTAATTAATTGAAGTGTAAATTTTAGTAAATATGGGCATGAATGCCTTGTGATGATGAATGATAAAAATGAGATTTTAACTTTGTTTTTTAACATTATGAGTTGATGAACGTTAGTTTCTATGATTATTTGTTCATTCAATTTAATTAGTGAATTGTTTATGTTGTTATTTAAAGATTGATTGACTATTGTTCATTAAGAGGGATTGTCGAGTGGTATAATAAATTGGAATAGAGTTTGAGTCAAGTTAAGATGAGGTAGAATTGAATAGAAGTGAAGTTCAGTCAATAAGGGATTGAATTGTGAAAAGGAACCAAGAACATAAGAGAACATAATTGAATTGAAAAGATGATTAACTATGAAGTGACCGCCTATCTAGTGGCACACGTGCCATGAACATAGGTTTAGTCGAAGCCACTGTTCTATCTTCGGATTCGGGACAATTCTTGATCCCAGTGCTTGGGGAGTAGATCTTCGTGGTTGACCCGGCATGAGAAAGGAAAGTTGGGGGGAGTAGATCTTCGTGGTTGACCCCTTACGAGTATATGACTGGTCACGGATTAGCACCTGAACTGAATAGAATAGAAGAGTCAATAGAAGTGTCAAGTGGTCTAGAATGGAATGAGTTGGTATATAAGGTTTTGGTTTATCATGTTATGATTATTTTCCGCTGCGTACTTGTTTGATGATGTTTAAGTATGATTACATGATGATATGTTGTTTCTTTGATTGATCTCCTCTAATGATTATGTTTCTAATTGTGTTCTACTGATTGAGTAGAACAATCTAATGACTCACCACTGACTGTGGACCCCAAAATCCTTTTCCAGGTACAGGTGGTGACTGAATTGGGCTACGCATGGGCTGGGATTGTGAGCTAGCCAACTTAGTAGTTGACCCTTTTGATTAGTTTTAACTTATGTCTTATTGTTATTAGAGGACTATTCCTTACTCTGTAGTAATTATGGACTTTGGACTATTATTTATATTGGATTATTTACTAGTTTAATTGAATAATATGATTAAGTTTAGAGCTTCCGCTGCAGTTTACTTCATCATAAGTAACCCGTGAGAATGTGCGCTTTATGAACCCGAGAGATAACATAGTTAGCTTTACCACAAGAACTTTAGTGAGTGTTGACTTGGGTAGAGCTATGGGATAAGCTATTTTTCATTCTTTTGCGACGATTTGATTTAAATTTTAGTTGTCTTTTGATTTCTATAACATGTGCATTGTTTTGCAGAATGGCAAGTCCGGGATCATCACTTAGTAGCCGTGACCGACGCCATATGTTAGAGGACGCAATCATCAGCATAGCTCAGAGAGGAGCCCAGTTGACCGGCGGTCAAACCACATTTGACCGGATTTCTCGTCACCGACCCCCTACCTATAATGGCACGTCTGACCTGGTGGTACTCGAGAGCTGGATTCGGGAGATGGGAAAACTATTCGATGCAATCGATTGTCCGGACGACGAACGGGTTCAGATTGCTAGTTACTATCTTCGACTGGAAGCGGACAACTGGTGGATGACGGTTCGACCACAGGGAAGAACTATAAAGGGCATGTCCTGGGAAGGGTTTACAACCAAGCTACCAGAGCGTTTCTATCCCGATGAACTTAGGTGGCAGAAACAAGAAGAGTTCCTTACGCTCACTCAGGGAACCATGTCAGTACAGGCTTACACCGACAAGTTGGCGGAGCTGTCCAGATTCGCCACTGCAGTAATCCTATCGGAAGCTGAGAAACTGAAGCGGTATATCAAGAAGATGGATCCTCGTATTCGGGTACACGACATCAGCAGCAAGCCAGCAACGTTTCAGAATGCTTATGAGACAGCTTTGGAGATTCAAGCATCGCTCGAGGAGGAAGGGACTACAAAGAAGAGGACCAGGGAAAGCCAGCCGCCGGTAGTCGAGAAGAGACCACGACTCGAATCATCTCAAGAGCCGCTGCCGTAGGACGTATAAGCAACCAACGTTCCGGAGACCGTAGTTTGCAGAGGATGCAAGAAAGAGCGTCATCCCGGGAAAAGGTGCGACGGGTTTGCGATAAAGTGCTACGTGTGTGGACAAGGAGGGCACAAGTCTTGGGTATGTCCAAAGAATAAACCGACAAAAATTGTGAGTCAATCACCGATGAAGAACCATATCTTTTGCATGACCCAGGAAGAGGCGGACGCGCGGGCCAACCTATCTACTGGTATGGCCACTGTTTTATTTATAACGTTATTGTTGCTTTCCACTATTTCACTGTTTTCTTATGTGTGCTTCCTTTTGAAAAATTTCGAGGACGAAGTTTTCTTAAGGAGGGGTGACTGTAATACCCCGAAATTTCGAGGTATTTTAAATTTTTCATAATTAATTAAATATATAATTAATTAACCATTTAATTGATTATTATTTAATTAATTATTAATTCTATTGTAGCAGTCTAATTATTTTGATCATGGCCCGAACCTTGTATCCTATCTTGCCAAAACCCGAGCCCAATCTTTCTTTTACCCTTCACGGCTCCTTTGTCTATTTTTCTTTAATTTCTATTAATCAAATATTATTATTAAGCCTTATCTATTTTTGACTAAGCCTAAAACCCTAATCTTTGTTTACCTATTCTTCTTGCTAGATTTTAGGAAAACACCAACCCCTTTTACTCCTCATACCTTACGGCCCCCTTGATTATTTTTCCTTGAATTAATTTATTTATTTAACCAATATTATTATATGTTATATCTATTTGACCCTTTCCTAAACATCCTATTTTTCTCCTAACCTCACCTATCTTTCCTAGTATTGTTACTAAATTTTAGGAGGTCAAAACCCCCTATTGTTTCCCCCTCATACACGGCCTCCCCTTTGTTCATTTCTTTAAATTAATTTATTTATTTGGTTTAACCAATATTATTAATTCATATATTTATTTTGGACCTTTTCCTAAAAACCCTATTTTTATCCTAACTTCACCTATCCCTCCTACTAGATTTTAGGAGTTAAAAATATTTCCTTTTTCCCTTATAATACACGGCTAAACCAAAAGAAACAACAACCAAGAATTGTTTTACTATTTTCCTTTCAAGAATCAATCCCAAAATTATTCCTAACCCTTTCCTTTTGTTCCAACCCTCAAAGATTGATCAAGAACTCAAAGAAACTTAAAGAAACCATGTGATATAGTGGTATTATTCAAACCTCTCTTCTCCATCAAAGGTAATTAGATTTGCTTTACTTAATCAATAGGATAGATTAGCAATATAATTGTTAGAATAGGATTAATCATGTTCCGAGTAGGTTTAGAATTACTTAGAATTGTGCAGAAAATATTTTGAATTAATTATTTTTAAGTATTATAGCATGTCGAGTGGCATAAAAGTTAAACAAGGATTACTTGACAAGTTTATTTCATGTTCTTGCCATGTTCCATAAATGTTTTATGATTCTTGGTAGATTAGAATTGGTAGAATTAATTGTTGAACAATTACGTATGTGTGTCGTGAACCATAGCTAGGTGTTCGAATGATTCTTAGATGAAAAGTTAAACAAGGATTATTTGACAAGTTTATTTCATGTTCTTGCCATGTTCCATAAATGTTGTGATTATTGTCGTTCTCCATGGCTGAATTTCAACTTTTTACTTAAAGGAAAAAAAAAAACCTTAGAACAGAGATTTAGTTATTGAAGAAACTAAAATAATGGTAGAGAAAGTGTCTTTCTTTTTAGTGGTTGACATATATATATATATATAGCCACTTAAATTGTTAGCAATGTGGAGAAGTAAAACAATGAAAAGAAGTTACAGAGGAGTAAGTGGGGGAAGTGGGGGAAGTGGAGAAGTGGGAAGTGGGAAGTTAAGTTGTGGGAAGTTATGCGTTATTCCAATCTTACGTTCTAATATAATAGATCAAAATTTTAATTTGCATCCTATGTTTTATTAGGATCATATTGGGTTACGGAGTATATATGTTTTATTACGATCATATTGTCTACATTTCGTATTTTAATTTGCATTCTATAAATCTTATGTTCTAATATAATAGATCAAAATTTTATAATGAGAGCTTGTGTAAATGACTTTTATATTTACTAATCGATATAAAATTAATGTATAACTTCATTTTAAATATGACAATAAAACAACCTACCATATCATCTAAATATCGACTGTAAAATTTTTTCAATTAAAATAAAATTAAATAAGCAACAAAGAAAGCCACATCTTTTTAAAAGAAAAATTGTACAAATGACATTTCATATTTACTAATTAAAATTTTACTAATAGATTACTACGTTTAAAATATGACAATAAACCATTACACAAATTAACATTCCTAAATTTTTTAAGAATATATTGTATACATATTCTTAACACCACAAGTAATTGAACCCATATTTCATTGTACATATTAACTACCTAACCAACACATCTCCTTAAAAAAATTGAATAAACATAAATAGGTCACCTACAATCGCACATCAAAGAAGTATAACCACAAGTAATTGTACTTTATTGTGGATAAAATGTTGGATTAATTGATTTTAATAATACAACCTTTTGAGGATTCGCATCTAATAAACCAACTTTTTGATTATTTAATAATAAACCAACCTTTGCACAGTAATTTCTTTCAATGAACCAAAGCCAAAATTGACCTGCTGTAGCAAGTCACTAAACGTCCGTTACTGTTAACTCACCCTTGGAAGCCTTTTAAATTTTTTGGCAGAAAAATTTTCTACCTCTATTTCATTATCTCTCTTTCCTTTTTACCACCATTTTCATCGTCTTCAACTCTCCATCTCCATCTTTGTTGAAGCATAATTTTTTTTTTTTTTTTTTATTTCGTAACCCAGGCACCATAGATCGAGATGGCTGGAGGTAGTAGAACATCAAGTGGCTCGAACAATAATTATAAGTTTAGCAAGCAAGTGTTATGTAATTGTGGTGGAATTGCGGTTCTTCGAACGGTGAAGCAAGGGCCAAATACAGGAAGAAAATTTCATGGTTTTCCAAAATGGCCTGTGAGTTAGTTTGATTATTTGTTAGTTTTATTAGATGCGAATTCTCAAAAGGCTGTATTAGATGCAGGAATGAAAATTTGTCAGTTTTGGCTTTGGTTCATTGAAAGAAATTACTGTGCAAAGGTTGGTTTATTATAAAATAATCAAAAAGTTGGTTTATTAGATGCGAATCCTCAAAAGGGTCTATTATTAAAATCAATTAATCCTGAAATGTTTTTAAGGCGCGTATGCAACAAAATGATTTGAATTTTTTTTGTAATTAAATTATAGAGGTGGGAAAACTTGAAATGACCCGCCAACGCGACACCAAATTGACCAGTAATTAACGGGTTTTGGTCGATAATGTAAACCAATTTAAATTAAATGGGTTGATACGACACGACACGTTTAAAAAATGAGTTGGTTAGGGTCAAGGGAATGCAACCCGTTTAATTATACGGGTCAACCGTACCTGACACGATTTTACTTGATTTTCAACTTTATCGTGACAAAACCACATAACCCGCCAACACAACCGGAACTGGACACGAAATAAACGAGTTTGGGTCAATGATTTCGACATGTTTAATATAAACGGGTTGACACGACACGACCCGTTTATTAAATGGGTCGTACGTGTTAGGGTTGAGGGATTTGAACCCGTTTAATTAAATGACACGACACGAACTCGTCACGTCACGACACGTTTACCACATCTGTAAAATTGAACATCATAAGAACGCACAATTGATTGTGGTGGATAATGATGGTTCATGTTATGTGAGGATCATAATCATATCTATAAGATAAAATTATTTTTAACTACATATAAGAATTCTTATGTATCAAGATTGGGGTCCAATTTGATAATTAATATTAATTTTAGTTTTGAAACTCAAAATTAAATATTTCCCCCCTTTTCTTATATAGCTAATTATCCTCTCACATACTCTATTTCTTTGTTTTAATTAGATTTTCTCTTTTCTTTGCTTCTCTTCTTCTTCAAATTTCAAAATCTAAGAATTATAATTTATTTAGAATTAAAATGTCTGTAAGAAGTGAGGGTTAAGTCGGAAGTGAACCAAGAGTTTTGTACCATTGTGGAATTCCCCCTGTTGAGCTTGTGTCTTGGACATCCATGAATCCTGGTAGGAGGTTCGTACGATGCAAATACTACATTTCGACTGCTCTGAGTAGTTCTAGGGGAAGAAATGGATACAATTACTGGAGATGGATAGATGAAGTAAACCATCAGTGGCAAACTGATCAGATTAATACACTTTCGTGTGTGAAAACAGAGTTGCAAAATGAGG
This sequence comes from Salicornia ramosissima, assembly GCA_951394345.1. NCBI lineage: Eukaryota > Viridiplantae > Streptophyta > Magnoliopsida > Caryophyllales > Amaranthaceae > Salicornia > Salicornia ramosissima. The sequence goes on from OX596232.1 coordinate 43,545,876, forward strand.
TTAATTATTGGAAGGACAAGTTTTCATGTTTAGAAATTGAAAAACAAGCACTAATGGAAGAGCTGACAAAGATGACGAACAAGAAGAAGAAGGAAAATGTAAAGATTGAAAAAGAAAACTAGCACTATAGGATTTGGTTTCATGTGATTGTTTCTGTCATAATCTCAATTGTTATTGTAACGAACCGTATTTTATCAACATTGTTTTCGAAGAAAACAACAATACGAATCAAAATTAATCCAGGTTATAATTCGAAAATTTTAATAACAACAGCGGAAGCTCTAAACTTAATCAAATTTATTCAATTAAACCGAAAATAGTCCAAATTAAATAAAATACCAAAGTCCATTATCAATAACAAACTACAGAAAATCCACTAAAATGCTATTACAAAGGCTAGAGAAGACATAAAGGTATCTAAACTACTATCCTCGCTTGCTCACAATCCCAGCCCTTGCGTAACCCAACCATTCTTCCTCTCTACTTGAAAAGGGATTTTGGGGTCCACAGTCAGTGGGGTGTAATTAAATTGTTCTACTTAATCAGTAGAACGCAATTAGAATCATAATAATCAGAATAAGTCAACAGATCATCCACACAAGTCAACAGAATTAACATTAACAATAATAAAAAAACTCAAGTCCGCAGCAGAAACTAGGCATATTAGATTATCATAACAAGACCTTCAAGACGAGCTAAAACTGACTCTAGACTCTAGACTTCCATTATTAACTTTCAAGTTCTAGTTCAAGGGTTCTAATCCGTGACACAGTCATATGCTCGTAAGGGGTCAACCATAAAGGATCTACTTCCCCCAACTTCCCTTGCTCATGCTGGGTCAACCACTTTTGATCTACTTCCCGAGCACTGGATCAAGAACTGTCTCAAAACCGCAGAGGGAACAGTGGTTTCGACTATACCCATGCTCATGGCACTTTAGCCACTAGATGGGCGGTCACCTCATAGGTTATTATCTTTTCAAGTTCATCTTTCTAGTTCACGATTGGACTCTCTTTTTACAAGACCTATCTTCTAATCAATTCTAGTTCAACTTTTATTGAACCAATACTCTAGGTTAAGACTCGAAATACTCGACACTTTGACAACAACCACACGAAAATTCCTCATGCAACCTTATTATTCAATTCATCAAGTTCATACGTAAAGGCATGCAATAATCATAATTTAACAATATAATTCAATAATATGTACCAAATAGAAGTCGAAAACTTACACATAACTTACCAAAGTACACAGTCCATCATAATAATATTAATACAATAATTCATCATCATAATTCACATATCTAAATGAATCATCAACCTATAATACAAGCTTTAATTAATTAAATAAAATAATTCCAAGAACGTAATAAAAATTCAATATTTTAATCATTTGAACAATAAAAATCCACTCTTTTTATTCTTTTTCACCCTCTCGACAATTCGATAATAATTAGCAAAAGAATTCAAGTTTAACTTAGTAAAAGAAACATAGTTTAAATTAATTATTTATATAATTTCAAGAACGAGTTCAAAGTCTAATCTTTTATCAAGAAAACAAGTAAAAATTAACCTTTTAATCCCATTATAATACTCGGCCTTTATCAATTAAAATACCAAAATTACGCTTTTCTTTATAATTCTTGAAATATCAAGACTTAATTCCTAGTACTAGATTAATGAAATAAAAATTCATACTTTAGTTTTTAAATCAAGATTTTCGAACCAAACCATATCCAAGGAGTATTTATCACACGGAAACATTAATGTTAATACAAGATTATAATTTTAGTTTTCAAGAACAAGTTTAATTCAAGTAATAAATCAAGAAAATCGTCAAAGAACAATATTAGAACAAGATTATAAATAAAAGATCAATTCTTGAATAATCATTTCATTCGAAAATATGGTTGATACTCGACCTACACACGACATGTCCATGTTATGCAATTCAATAATTAAATCTTCAAGTTTGTTTATCAAGGATCCTAAAACATGCATAAAAGTAAGGTATGGAAAGGAGTACCCCATAGGTTCTCCTTACATGGGACCATCTTGGTTATCTTCGCGATGCTCTGCAGATGGTGCCGACTACACACACAAAGTAGAGATAAAGGTTTTGACCAAGAAGCCTACAGCAACAGAAATGAAAACAAGAAATTTGCCTACATACAAAGACAAATAGGTTATCTTACTTACCATATTTACAACTAAAAAATTTCGTGTGTCATTTATAATGGTATTCACGTGACACTGGAAACACATGAAATTGAAGGTAAAGTTCCTGTAAGTCGTCGGGTGTTGTACAAGTTTGCATCAAATTCTAAACGTGATGAGGTTGGAATGAATCTTCACGTATCAATTATTAGTTTCCATACTTGTTTTGGATATTATCAAGGATGGATCATTTTTGAAAATTTAATATACTAAAATTGATTAAATTGTAATTTCCATAGTAATATTGATTGCATTGATATTTCCACTCACAGACTGATGAAGAAGTTAATGAAGAAGAAGAAGATGAGGAAGAGGAAAATGAGGAGGAAGAGGAAAAAGGAGGAGGAATAGGAAAAGGAAGAGGAAGAGGAGGAGGAAGAAAAAAATGGTGATTCTTAAGAAGAGGAAGTAGTTACCAAAAAGTGTAATGTAAAGAGGGGTAAAAAGAGGGCTAGACAGGAGGATGATATCTGTTTATTAGATAACGAGGTTGAATGGTTTGAAGGTTTACTAGTTTTAACTCCAACAGCGAACAAAAGAATTTGTAAGGTATGCGATGCGAAGATACCATTGACGACGGTATTCTTCAAGAATAATGAATTCAAGATAACTCGGGAACAATTATCCTTTATCTTTAAAAACAAAATCCGCAGTTCGAGTTGAGGTAATCTTATTTTTTACAAAATATCTTTAATACGAAGTAAGATTTAGTTAATTTTTAATATTTTTCTAGGACATTATTTGATTCTTTAGGATACTAAACAGTCATGTTGCACTTATTTTTGAATTTTCTTGTTCAAACAGGTGATGGATGGAATGGCTATTAATGGTAACCGTGTGACAAGAGGTGATATATACGTCATACGCTCGTCTTTCGTGCTTAGTGATGTGGCTTGTGATTTGGAATTATATAATATGCTACAAAAACTAATTATTTGTAGTTTGAATTTTGTATATTGTAACGTTGTGTCTAATGCGCTCAATGGTGAAAACAGAGACCAACTGGTGTCAGACGAGTCATATGTGTTGGATTAAGATATAAGTTTTGGTGTAGATATGGAAAAGATAAGGAAGGTATTATTGTTGGCGGATTAAAATAGCTTAAATTAATTAATAATTTAACGTTGAAAGAGATGCTTAACGTGTTTGTTTGTCAAATAGTTTTACCTTCCTTTACTTTATGGTGGTAATTGGATTACGTTCGTCTACCATATTAAGTAGGGAATATTGTAAATTTTGAATTACAAGTCTGGTATAGAAAATTCCACGCTTACGAAGATTGCTAGTGTCTTGGTTTGTATCTTTCTGCTTTCTTGTCTTATTCACCATATCAACATTCTTTTATTTTGATCCTACAAGGTAAAATCTAATACTATTTTGCTAATTTATGTAGAGCAATTATATGCAAGATCTTCTAGGCCAGATAGAAACTCCACTCACTATTAAGTTTCAACACTATCCATTAAAACCTGCAAAGGAACTTGCTATAGGGAAAGCCAACGCAGACACCGGATTGATATGCCTCATACATATTGCACACATTGTTGACGACACATGGGGTTGGTTCAAGGTAATCTGCTGCACTTCGAAATTTATATAAAATACCATATATATTCTTTTTATATTAATATGTTTTAAATATATGTATACAAATTTTTATATAGGAATTTCATAAACGTGAAATGCAAATAAGATCCTGTCTGTTGGACGTGTTGATCAACACTACTGACAATGAAGTACTTACAGAGGTGGATCGGTTGAAGTAGTTTTATTGGTTTGTAATCAAAACAATTTCACTCTCAAATATCTATGGATACTGATTGTGTGTGTATGTAACAAGTATTGGAAAACTTAGTTTCGTGACCTATGTATGGTATATTTTTATGTTCAGGATCTTAGCTGTACAAGTATTCAAAAAATATGAATGATTTTGGTTCGAAACAAATGTTTTGGAACTTGATTTTCTATAACAAATCATTGTGTTAATATTAAAAACCATGCATATAATAATTACCTACCTATATAGAGTTTTGTAATAAATAACTATGTTACTAGAATCTAATTGTAAAAAATTTTGACATAAGAAAATTGAAAAAATGGAATATGATGATTATTAAAAACTCCAACTTATTCGACTTTGTTAATTGTATAATGTTTAAATTATATTTTTACTATAGAAACATAAAAACAATTAACATTTTAAGTTATGTTTAGTATTAAGAATCAAAATTAATAACAAGTAGTAAATAAAAGCAAATTTCCGTAAATATTAAAAACATAGATAAAAAATTACCATAATAAATAAATTGCATGATACATGTACTCATGACAATATGGTGCCATAAAAAACTTGAGAGGTTTTATAACGAAAATGTATAAGATCATTTTAGTTAATCATTGGGTGACTGGTTTTAAACATAGAAGACTAAAAATCACATTTTACCCGCCAAGTTAGTTTTTGGTGGGAATGATTTGCCACTATAAATAAGACTCTAGTTTTAGACTTAATATACAATAATCCCCTTTCTTAAATCGAAATACTTCCACAATACAAAAATAACCATGGAAAGATACTTAAAAAAAACAAAAGCCTTTAACACTAGCTTGCCAAAAAAAAATAAAATTACTTCAAAGCTACCACCTCAGAAATCTCAGTCAAAGCGCAACTTAAGGGAAGATGGAATTCTTGAAGATATCTTTATTTGTAAAGTCCTACCCAGAGTGGAAAGCATATTTGAGTTGTTAAAGTTGCAAACGTTGAACAAAGAGTATTTGGCTGTTATTGGAGAAAGGATAAACAAGAATAAGGGCATCGAATGGAGCGACCTTGAACGGGTTTTTTGTGCACCAACTGCTGCTTCTGATATCAATCACAAGAACTTCAATGAGCTAGAGGGGTGTGATCGATGTGGATGGAGAGCTGAAGATCGTAAATCAACATTCAAAGAGTGTGTTAAGTTTTATATTTATACTTACGGTGGTCACACCATTAATGATGATCATACATGGCCATGGAGACACGCACTAAGGCTGGAATACGCTATGAAGAATAGTAGAGAACCAAACGACGCTGTGATGTTTCGTTGGTTCAGACTTGCAAGAATGAATGGTATTGTGTTTGTACTTAGTATGCCCACTTGCTCTTTGCCATGTTTTTATTTTATTAACTTTTTTATGGTAAGTAAGTTCATAATCATAACTTCAGTTTCTTATCCAAAATTTGCAATCGTTGTTGTTTTAATTATCGTTTAATATATTAAGATATTCTAGTAAAATAGCTTTACTGGACTTAGAGTTTCTTTCTTTCTTTCTTTGTTTTTTTTTGGTTATGAATATGCTTTCAATATCACATAATAATACGATCAAATTATGTTCCCAGTCATATTGTATCTCAAAGGATCAAAATTAAATTTTTAGGATAATTGTTTCATTATGGTAACTGTTCCTGTTCTGGAACTTCTTCTATTTGGTCAAGGATCTCTGATGTGTTTGATGTGGACTCCGCGCGTTCCTCGCTAGGGTTTTGACCTGCAAAACAATCAAAGGTTGCTAATCCGGGGGTGGAACCCGGGAACGCCCCTCCGATACTTAAGTAAGATATCGAGAGTAAGGAGTCAGCATATTGTGAGTTTATGAATTATGAATTGCGTACCTGTAGAATGACTGGACTGATCCTTATATAGGCATTAGGTTTCCAGGTCAGGATTTTATTGAGTCAGCTGGGCCGACATAGGGGCCTGGCCCATGACAACCTGGTCAAGGTTTTACTAAGTCAGCTGACACGTGGCACCACATTACTAGTTGTGGAATATTTGACGTGTCCCTAGCCCTACCAGAACCAGGCCTAGGGTTTGGGCCAACTAATACGGGTTTGACCACCTAGATGGGCCCGGAACAATTAGCCCCACGCTTGGCGTGGAACGAGAATCCTTAGACGTTGGATGCCGGGCGGAATTCTTCGGAAAAAAGGAAACACAAAAGACTCATGTTAAGCCTTGAGGGATAGCGCCTCGATCGAGCGGCCCTCGACCGTGAGAGAAATCCCTCGACCAATGGCCCTGTGGCTTGCCTAATGTCCACCTCGACCGTATGGGTGCCAGGAGTGAGGACTCCTCGATCGACGTGATGCGCAGCTGCTGCTATAATTGCCCATTACGCCCACAACTTGCCCAATTGGCCACCTCGACCATGAGGACCCTTAATGTGAAGCAGTTGTTGAGGGTGCCATAGTGGTTACCTCGACCATGAGGCACCTACCTCGAACGTAGGGTGTTTATCTCGATCGTGAGGTATTCACCTTGATAGAATGGGGCTCTGCTGTTCCGTTATGTACACTTACTTCAACAAAAATAGTTGCAAGATTTTCCTTCCTGGATCATGTCCTGACCTCAAGGGTGAGCTCCTCGATGGGGAACAGCTTACCTCGATTGGGATGAATTTCTTTATGAAAAACTTGAGAAATTTCTAAGTGTTGGCATCACTCTTATCCTCCACGACCGTAGGTACCTCGGTCGCCGTAAGGGTAAAGTTTTGTGATCCCTTCCAGAAAACTCGAGGGTCCCTTCACCTCGACTTTGATAGATGTTTTTCCAGAATCCTTGAGAATAACAAACGAGGTAATTGAGGTGATGCTATTCTGCGACCATGATAGCATTTTCTGCGACCGTGAAGGACCTCCTTCTTTTGAACCTTACTATTGAAATAGCTGAAAGTTTTCTAAGTGTTGATTTTTCCTAGGCTTCGTTTTACCTCGAGGGTCTTCCCTTACCTCGACTATGAGGGATGTGCCTTTGGGATGCAACTGCTCTGTTCTTACTCCTTTCCCAATTAGGTTCCCATGTTGAATGGGGCTTTAACATGAGATGATCTAACCTAGCCTTAGGGTCTAATGAGCCCCATGAGTTGATATTTCCACCACGAGGATCTCTCTTACCTCCAGGGATAGCATGATAGACCCTGGAACAAAGCCTTCCCAATGACCTCGAGGGTCCTACCTACCTCGACCGTGAAAGAGGCGCAAGGAGAGGGTTGCCTTGTTAACCTCGAGGGTCCTAACTATCTCGAGTGTGATGGAAGATACTTAGGAGATGCGTTTTGGTTGTCCATACATCTTGAATGGTGCCAACATTAAGTGGGGCTTTTGGCCTAAGATGATCAATAGTTTCCCAGGGGCTAATGAGCCCCATGACATGGTTGACATCCATCCAGCCTCCATCTTCCTTGATGGATGCCTACTTTGACTAGGGCTTAATGTTAGCCTCAAGAGCTTTCCTCAAAGACAAGGGGCTAATAAGTCCCAGGGGCTTTGAGTGTTAAGCCACCTTCCCTAATGACCTCGAGGGTGTTTATTACCTTGACTATGACAGAGGTACGAGGATAGAGTTGCCATGATAACCTCGAGGGTCTCTCTGTACCTCGAGTGAGATGGAGGTGCATGAAAAAGAAGTCATGGCTGCCCATCTGCCTTGATGGGTGCCCACATTGCGTGGGGCTTTGGCCTAAGGTGATCAACTGTCCATTAGGGCTAATGAGCCCCAAGACGTGGTTGATACCCATCCAGCCCCCCATCTCCTTTGATGGGTGCCTACCTTGAGTAGGGCTTATTCATTGGCCTAAGGAGCTTCCCCAAAACCAATGGGCTAATGAGCCCCAGCGACTTTGAATGCCTGTGCAGCCACTCCATTTTCCTCAATGGCTGCCTATGTTGAATAGGGCTTTTTGTCACCTGGTGAGGTGGCAGGTTTGACCAAAAGTCAACGTATTAATGAACACTGTTCATCTTCTAAACTCATTAACTGATGTCGTTTTAGTTGGTTTTTACCATAATGAGGTAAAAACCATTTCACAGTCTTTACCCCCTATATATTCAAGGGAAATTCCTAGTGGTATACCCGAGCTTTTTCGAAATCCCACTCGTATACCCGAGTTTATTTTATTCCCAGTGTGTTAGTTCAATGTATACTCAAGAAGAGGGGGGGGGTTGAATTGAGTATGTGTGTTTTTTCAATCGTTTTCAAGTTTTGTTTATACTTTTGTGAGAACAACGAGAGAACAGTAAGCAAAGAGTAAGGACACAAAGATTTAACGAGGTTCAGCTTTTAAACAAGCCTGCGTCCTCCACTCTCTCACCAATATTATTAATCAACTCAGAATAATAACAAGGTTACACTCTCAATTAAATGCTACAACTATGTAACACTTAATTCCCCAACTGTTAACTCTAACAGTTCACTCAGTGTTCACAGAACACTCCCCAACCACTTCCCTCTAAGTGGTTCCAATATTACAAACTTAATTAAATCTCCGTAAGTTTTTCTCTTAAAGATGGATATGGAGATAGTTTTGGACTAAGGATAGACTCTCAGAAAATATTACTTGGTTTTCTTTGGAGAGAAAAAAAAATCTAGGGTTTTTTGCAAAGATTGTTTATATAGACAAGGAAAACCGTGCCTTAGAAGTGTGCTTGGAGACTTGCCTAAATTGTGCAAACCACTTCAGCTGACACAAGTGCAGCGTTCTAGTTTCAGACTTTGTCTCTTTCCACTATGGGAAGAGAGATGTACACTAAAGTCCAAACAAAGTACATTGCATTTAATGAGCTGATTTTGCAAATCAATTTGACAGATTTCCAAAGTACAAGTGATCCAAATTTTTCAAATAAATTTTCAAAGATAATTTTGAACACTAAAATTTGTACGGATCACGTGCGTAATACTGAGGTCTGTTCCCACAGTGGTCTCAGTACTACTAAGTTTACGTCTGGTAAAGGGAACTGTTCCAAGCTTGTTTTGTGCCTGTTCTTAGCTTGTTCTTGGGTTGTTCTCTTTACTGGATGTAAACTTAAGGTCTTTTTGCTCTTTACTTAAAAACAATAAGAATATTTTCCTAAGCCTATTTTACATGAAGATCCTAGAAGTATAAAAATAAAAAGCTCCAAGCTCTTGGCTTCTGATCTTCAAGTATCTCAAGGCCTTCATGATTGCCTTGATGAGTCCTCACTTGATTCAACCTGTTCATATACAAATTTTAATAGACATCAAGTATAGAGGACTGGTTTGTCGTCATTCAAATCAAACATGGTTCAACAATTTCCCCCTATTTGATGATGACAAACCATAAAGTTCCCCCTGAGAACAGTATCCAATTATTTCAAAATAAAATAACTGTTCAGAGGAACTGGTCTTGCACTGTGCCTGTAGTCAGATTCATAATCTCAGAAAATAAAAAATATACAGCAGACTAAAGCACAATTAGACTGATTACAGTGGTCAGTCACTCATCACATTACTCAATTTATTATTGAGTTTCAGCATTAAACCTGTAACTTGCAAGACTTATCAATTATCAAATGTAGCAAGAGAATTTTCAATTTCACTTGGAAGAATTTCCTCCAGTTGGGATGGGTAGGAGCACTTGATCTGAATTCAAGATACTCCTAGGAAAAAAGCTGGGCCCTCTCTTAACAAGGTCTGAACCTTGTTCAAGTTGCTACACTTGATACTAGGAACTCTAGGAACTTCACCTGTCCTATCCCCCCTTTTGACATCATCAAATGACAAAAATAATCATAGCACAAAAATTAGGAGAGGGCAACAAGTAAAGTCAAATACAAGCATAATATTAACACAACATTCTAGAGATGTTGTCCCACATGTGAGTACCTGCAACTCACAATCCCAAACTGTTCATGAACACACAGAAGTTTAAAAAATATATAGACCAGGACCATTCTGTATAGAAATTGTTTAGCAGAATTGGTCAAAAACTAAAGGTAGCAATTGTTCAGAGAAACCAGAGTAATTGTTCAGAAAAACAAGAGAAATGAAAGTTTGAGATTAGTGTTAGTAGGGAAGGGGGTAGGCTAAGAAGAAGTGGAGTCAGCATCATCATCAGAATCCTCAGTAGAATCCTCATCCTCATTTTCTACACTCTACTCCTGCTGCTTCTTCTTGACTTGGGCTATGATGGGAACTGGTCTTGGAGTGGTCTTGGGCTTGAAGCTGGAAGAGGAGGCAAGCTTTTCTTCATGGGAGTCCAGTCATGCTGATATGTTCTTTATAGAGCCATCCAGAGAAGTGCACAGAGCATTGACACTAGCCATCATCTGTTGCAGTAATTCCCCATGTGTCTGCACCTGTTTGGACAGTGACCCAGTAGCTTCCTCAGACCCGGAACTGCTTGTCCTTCTGGCCCCTATGACCCTGTCTTCATCCCTCATTTTGAGCATACCACCCTCAAAGGTCATCCCCTTCTGACCTAGGATCTGGTTGGTGAGGACAAACATTTTCTTGACCTCACCACTCAGATGAACCTTTCTACTTTGGAAAACCAAAGTAAGCCAGGCTCCATAGGGTAGAGAGTGGTTGGACCTTTCCAGAATGCTAACCATGTGAGCCAGCATGAGACCAGGGAGACTCAACTTAATTTTCTCATAGAGACAGTAGATGATCACATCATCCATCTTCCTAACATCCATTCTGCCCTGAGCCCTAGGGAGCACTATCTTAGAGGCAACTGTATGGAACAGCCTCATTACTGGTTCCCTTAATTGGCCAATTACATAGCCACAACCATCACTTGGAGGATCAGTAAAGAGAGTGGTCTGTATATGTTCTGTACTGACCTCAGGAATAGTTGGCCAGTTGTCCTTGGAATAATCACACAACCCACCCCTAGGAACACCTAGTACCTCCCCTAGACTCTTCTTTGAAAGAGTGATGTCGACCCCTTCGACCTCACTCCAGATCTTCCCCTTCTCTAACTTCCCCAACTTAGAGTAAAACTCTTCAACACAAGTTTCAAAAACATCTAGCCTCTTATCAAATAACCCTTCCCAGCCCTAGAATTCTATTGCCTCTTTGAACTCTTCTAGAAAAGACTGACTCGTCCAAGACTTAGGACATACAAAGCCAAATAAGACACCCCTACCACTTAGTTCATACAATGGTTCAGAAGTGGTCTTATCTTTCTTCTTGGCAGGAGTCTGTTCAGAGGCAGAGGCAGCTTTCCTCTTCTTTTCTGCTGGAAGTTTGGTTGTGGGCTTAGGGCTTTCAGAGGCTTTTCCCTTCTTGGCAACACTCTTTACCCTTTTCTTCTTTTCATCCTTCTTCCCTTCTGGAACCTCCTCAACAAGTTCATTTTTTATCTCTTCCTTGCAAACCCTTGTACTTAGGGGCCTGGTTCTCTTTCCTGTTTCCTTTTCCCTTTGTACTACCCTTGTGATCTCGACATCCATGTCATCATCATCTTGCTTTTTTGTTTCTTCCCTTTCAACTTCCTTTTCTTCAGTGCTTGGCACTGTTTTCTGTGTGGTCTGAGGTGATGGTTTGGGTGTTTTCTGTGGTTGTGGAGAAGATGATGAGGTTATTTCCTTTTGTGGTGAAGGGGGTAGTGGAGTTTTGGTCTTTGGTGGTGATGGTGATTTTTGTGGAAGGGAGAGGATAGCAGTTTGTGAAGAGGGTTGTTTAGGTGAAGGAGGAGTTGAAGGTTTGGATGGTGATGGAGTTTTCTGAGGTTGAGGTTGAGGTTGTGGGGATTTTGGTGAAGATGGTGGTGATGATTTGGGGCTTGGTGGAGGAGTAGATTTCTCATCAGGCTTGCATGCACCCTTAGATTTAGCAACTGTTTCTGTTATGGTTTGATCCTTGATTTTTTCTTCCTTTTCTTCTGTGTGGTGGTGTTCAACAACCACTACATTTTCTGATTCTATCTCAGCCTTAGAGGGTGTGAAATTTGGAGATTGGCTTAATCCACGACTTTTCTTCCTTGCAGCCTTGCTTTTCTTTCTTCCCATTTTGATTAGATCAGCAGATTTGATGAAGAACAGAGAGAAACTGAATTCGAGTTATTGAAGAGGATTTTGATGATGGTACTTAGGGTTTGAGAGAGAGGATTACTTTTGGAGAGAGAGACAGTTAGAGAGAAATCAATGTGAAAGAGTGAATTAAAATGGAGAAAACCGGCAGTTATTCGAACAGATAAAGTAGAAGTTACTTCTACACTGTTCACAACGGTCATGTGTCAGAACACTTAACTCCTCAATTTCAAAATTGAGGGTTCAGCAGTAACTGATATAACCGGTGTGGGGAACTGGTCTGACGATGGTCTAACGCTGATATGTATATATATTAAAAACTTAAGGCATCTTTCAGTTAGGCAACTTAGAGACACCACACATTGGAACAACATCAACATAAGAATTTTGAGACCACATGCATAGATGACATTTAGGAGTTAACCAGCCCTGCTTATTTACACTAATGATCAAAAAGTCAAACATAGCCAAAAAGAGAAAGACAAGTCCTAAGGAACTAGGATCTAATCCTTACCATATGAAGTAATGTGCGGAGTTTGACAAACACTTCCTTGCTCAGGGGTTTAGTGAAAATATCAGCCAATTGTTCTTCAGATCTGCAAAATTCAAGATTCACATTTCCTTTTTCAACATTGTCTCTGAGAAAATGATGTCTGATTTCAATATGTTTGGTTTTAGAGTGTTGGACAGGATTTTTTGAAATGTTTATAGCACTGGTGTTATCACACAATATGGGAACACTTCCGGAACAGACCCCAAAATCCTTAAGTTGTGTCTTTATCCAAAGCAATTGAGCACAACACAAAGCAGCAGCTATGTACTCTGATTCAGCTGTGGATAGAGCCACTGAATTTTGTTTCTTAGATCCCCATGAAATGAGACAAGAACCTAAGAAGTGAGCCATTCCTGAAGTGCTCTTCCTGTCCACACTAAAACCAGCATAATCAGCATCAGTGTATCCTAAAAGATCAAAATTGCTTCCCTTTGGATACCATAAGCACATGTCCTCTGTACCACTCAGGTACCTAAAAATTCTCTTAACAGCTTTTAGATGAGACTCTTTTGGGTTGCTTTGAAATCTTGCACACAACCCAACTGAGAACACTATGTCTGGTCTACTAGCTGTTAAGTAGAGAAGTGAGCCAATCATACCTCTGTATAGCTTATCCTCAACATCCTTTCCTTTCTCATCTAGGCTCAGTTTAGAATAGGTAGGAATAGGCGTGTCATAGGACTTGCTATCTTGCAAACCATATCTCTTGAGCAGCTCCTTGAGATACTTCTGTTGATGGATCATGATTCCATCATCCACTTGCTTGATTTGAAGCCGTAGGAAGAAACCAAGTTCTCCCATCATGCTCATCTCAAATTCACTTTTCATTAGGTCTGCAAACTCATCACACAAAACAGAATTAGTAGCCCCAAACAAAATATCATCAACATATACCTGGACCACTAACAGATATGTTCCCCTTTTCTTTAAGAATAGAGTTTTGTCCACTGAACCTCTCTCATAATGATTTTCAATAAGAAAGCTAGAGAGTCTCTCATACCAAGCACGAGGGGCTTGTTTGAGGCCATAAAGAGCTTTGTCTAATTTGTAGACATGATCTGGATAGACTCTATCCTCAAAGCCAGGGGGCTGTTCCACATACACATCTTCTTTCAAATAACCATTTAGAAAAGTAGTCTTAACATCCATTTGAAAGAGTTTAAAGTTCATGTGGGCAGCAAATGCAATTAAAATTCTTATTGCCTCAAGCCTGGCTACTGGAGCAAAGGTTTCATCATAGTCTATTCCCTCTGGTTGGTTAAACCCTTGAACCACTAGCCTGGCCTTGTTTCTGACTATGGTACCTGAGTCATCCATTTTGTTTCTGAAGACCCATTTGGTTCCAATAACTGACATCTCATTGGTTCTTGGTTCAAGATGCCAAACCTGATTTCTTTCAAGCTGGTTCAACTCATCTTGCATGGCCAAGATCCAATCAGGATTAGTTAGAGCAATCTTATAGTCAGTTGGTTCTATGTGAGATAAGAAAGAGAAGTATGCACATAAGTTCTTCCAAACAGAATTTCTAGTTTGGACTCTTTTTGATAAATCACTAATGATTTGATCAGAAGGATGAGAGCTTCTTTGTTTAAACATACTCTTTCTTACAGCATTTGAGTCACCTAAGTTAGAACCAGTGTCTATACTGGTTCCCCCTATTTCATTTTCATTTTGAGAGGGTGGACCAGTTTCTTCAGTGTTCTCTGCTACTTCATCTTCAGATGGATGGGCAGGAGAGTCACTGAGTTCAACAACCTGTTTAGCATTTCCCTCTGCTGCACCAGACTCATTGTTGTTTTTAGGAGAAGTTTGAGGGTTTGGTTTAGCTCCAGTGAAATTTGTCATTCTAATGTTAAAGCCTTCATCATCATCTACCTGCGCAGGCTTGTTGAACATGTTAGTTTCATCAAACAATACATGGATACTCTCTTCAACACACAAGGTTCTTTTGTTGAAAACTTTATATGCCTTGCTATGAGGAGAATACCCTATAAAAACAGCTTCATCACTCTTGGGGTCGAACTTGTCCAAACTGGTCTTACCATTGTTGTGTACAAAACACTTACAACCAAATATCCTTAAATGTCCAATGTTTGGTTTTCGACCCCTTAGAAGTTCATAAGGTGTTTTTCTTAGTATTGGTCTTAGCATAACTCTATTGAGTATGTAGCATGAAGTACTCACAGCATCAGCCCAAAATTTCTTGGACAGACCACTCTCTAGAAGCATGGTTCTGGCCATTTCTTCTAGAGTGCGATTCTTTCTTTCAACAACTCCATTTTGTTGTGGAGTTCTGGGGGCTGAGAAGTTGTGAGAAACACCATGCTCCATACAATAGGTTATGAAGCTAGCATTATCAAATTCTGACCCATGATCAGATCTGATGGATGCTAACTGATGATTGATCTTGTTCTGGACCTGTTTTACTAAAATTTCAAATTCGTCAAAAGTTTCATCTTTTTATTTCAAGAATATGGTCCAAGTGAAACGAGAGTAATCATCAACTAAGACAAATACATAGCTGAAGCCAATTCTACTTTGTACACGCATAGGTCCACATAAATCCATGTGTACAAGTTCAAATGGTCTAGAGGAACTAACCACTTTCTTTGGTTTAAAAGATGATCTTACATGCTTCCAATTTGCACACTCTTGACAGAGCTGGTCTGCCACATATTTGATGTTAGTTAAACCTATCACCAATTCTTGTGTTCTCAACTTGTTGAGCAGAGTGAAGCTAACATGTCCTAATCTTTTATGCCAAAGCCATTGGTCATCCTCTACAACACTAAGGCAGAGGGCACTGTTCTGTGGAAGTTGATTTAAGTATGTAATATACACATTGTTATGCCTTGTTCCTTCACAGACCAGTTCCCCTGTCTTAGAGTTCACTATGTGACAAGTGTTTGATTTAAAGTTCACTTTATTTCCCTTGTCACATAGTTGAGATATGCTCAGAAGGTTATGTTTCAAACCTTTTACATAGTAAACATTGTCAATTTCTTGGGAGAGTGACTTACCAACCTTACCTACTCCTTTGATAAGTCCTTTGCTATTGTCACCAAATGTCACGTGCCCTCCCTCGAATGCAGTGAGTGAAAGGAATTGTTCTTTATCCCCGGACATGTGTCTTGAGCAACCACTGTCCAAATACCAATATGGCTTTCCTTTCACTTGTACCTGCACAAGCAAACTAAAGGTTAATTTTAGGAACCCAGACCAGCTTGGGTTCCTTGTTCTTTGAAACATTCTCAGTCTTGACTTTCCTAACCCCCGCTTGTTGGGTGTAGGTTTTATTTTTCTTGTCATGCTTCCTTTTGGTGAAACATTTGTTAGCAACATGACCACTTTTACCACAATAGGTGCAAACATGTATATCCTTGGCAAATATATACTTGCCTTTCTTGAATTCATTTAACCATGTGTTGTCTCTGCCAAGAACAGTTGTAGAACTAGATCCAGAATACCCTAAACCAAACCTTTGAGAATTTCCAGGTTGGGATGTGAGGATGTTTAGGGTTTTCTGAGCATCTAACATTTTGTTCAATTGGTTCATACAATCTGTTAGCTCATTTTCCTTGTTCTCAAGCCTCTTAAGTTGAACTTCATTTTGTTTCTCAAAAGATTTCAAGTCAAGTCTAGTCTTTTGAAGTTCATCTTGTAGTCTTGAGACTAGGGAGGGTTTGGTTCGTCACTGGTCTTCTTGGTGTTTTCTTGTTTTAGCAAGATGAGTTCAGCCTCAAGATCACATATCTTGGCTATGCACTCATCATGTAAAACATCCAAAACCTCATCAAAGGCAGTGGGAGAACCAGTCTCTTCAGAGCTCTTGAGCTCACTATGTTGCTTGTGTAAATCTTCAAGTTTTTTAATTAAATGGTCATATGCAAGTATGACATCAGATTTACTTAAGGTACATGTGTCTTTTAGCAGTTCAAAGTTTGAATTATGTGTGATAAATTTCTTGAGCTCATTAAACCCCTTTTCAATTTTTTCAAAAAGTTCATCCTCTTTAGGAACTGGTTTGGAGTTTAATGTCTCAAGTTCCATTTTATGGTGATCTGCTGTTATTTCAAGTTTAGAATTTTTTTCTTTAAGTTCTTCACAAATAAACTCAAGTTCAGCATATCTAGCACCACATATTTCATACTCTCGAACTGTTTCTTTTAATTTCTTTTTGTTCTTCTGATAAGCAGACCCAACACTAATGCATTGATCAATAGTGAATTCAAGATAGTCAAGCAGTTCATCTCTATCTAGATTATGCATATTTGCCTTTAAATCATTAAAACATACCTGGTTGTCATCTGAAGTACTTCCACCAGGTATGAGACAGAGAACTTCTTCTTCTTGCAAACAGTCGTCAGACTGGTCTGTGCATGTGAAAGCAGTTAGACAGAGATTTGCTTCTTCTTCATCTTCCTCATTTTATGATTCTGAATCTCCCCAAACTGCAGCCAACATAGCTCTTTTGAAAGCCTTCTTCTCAGTCTGGACTCCAGGATTTCCTTTGGGATTTTTCCATGTTGGACACTCCTTGATTCTGTGCCCCATTTCCCCACATTTAAAGCAACCAGCATTGGAACTGGTTTCCCTGAACTGTCCAGAACTGTTCCTTCCTTTTACAAACTTACCCTTGGACTTTGTCCTAAGGTATTTTTCAAACCTTCTGGCCATGAGACTTATATCATCTTCATCATCCTCAGATTCCTCTGCTTTGAGGACCATTTCCTTGTTTTTTGAGCTAGAGTCAGCCTTTGAATCTACCAACATCTCATGAGTCATCAAGGAACCAATAAGTTGTTCTAGAGATAGTGAGGACAGATCCTTTGCTTCTTGTATGGTTGTAACCTTGGGCATCCACTTCCTTGATAAGCTTCTTAACATTTTCCTCACCAACTCTTCACTTGAGAAGGTCTTTCCCGATGACTTTAGTTCATTTACAATGGTCATGAACCTTGTAAACATGTCCTTTATATTTTCATCTCTAGTCATTTCAAAGACTTCATATTTTGACATAAGCATGTCAATTTTTGACCTTCTCAACTCAGAGTTGCCTTCATATGCAAGCTCTAGTGTATCCCATATTTCTTTAGCAGAAGAACAAGCTAGAATTCGATTCACCTCACATTCTGCAATTCCTTGTTGGACAAGTGACATTACCTTTGCATTTTTCTCCAGCTTCTTGTAGTCTTCACTTGTGTACTCTTCTTCTGTCTTTGGAACCAAGAGCCCTTCCTGATTCTTCTTGTGGATGGACGTGGGTCCATTTTTGACAATCATCCAGCACTCATAATCTATCCCAATGATAAGATTTTTCATGCAATTTTTCCACCAAGAGTAGTTAGTTCCATTGAACTTGGGGAGTCTTGAACTGTTTGATTCTTGAGTAGACATCTTCTTGCTCCTCTAGGTAGTTAACCTTTTAAGAAGTTAGGCTCTGATACCAATTGTTAGTTCAATGTATACTCAAGAAGGGGGGGTTTTGAATTGAGTATGTGTGTTTTTTCAATCGTTTTCAAGTTTTGTTTATACTTTTGTGAGAACAACGAGAGAACAGTAAGCAAAGAGTAAGGACACAAAGATTTAACGAGGTTCGGCTTCTAAACAAGCCTACGTCCTCCACTCTCTCACCAATAATATTAATCAACTCAGAATAATAACAAGGTTACACACTCAATTAAATGCTACAACTATGTAACACTTAATTCTCCAACTGTTAACTCTAACAGTTTACTCAGTGTTCACAGAACACTCCCCAACCACCTCCCTCTAAGTGGTTCAAATATTAGAAACTTAAATCTCCGTAAGTTTTCTCTGAAAGATGGATATGGAGATAGTTTTGGACTAAGGATAGACTCTCAAAAAATATTACTTGGTTTTCTTTGGAGAGCAAAAAAAATCTAGGGTTTTTTGCAAAGATTGTTTATATAGACAAGGAAAAACCGTGCCCTAGAAGTGTGCTTGGAGACTTGCCTAAATTGTGCAAACCACTTCAGCTGACACAAGTGCAGCGTTCTAGTTTCAGACTTTGTCTCTTTCCACTATGGGAAGAGAGATGTACACTAAAGTCCAAACAAAGTACATTGAATTTAATGAGCTGATTTTGCAAATCAATTTGGCAGATTTCCAAAGTACAAGTGATCCAAATTTTTCAAATAAATTTTCAAAGATAATTTTGAACACTAAAATTTGTATGGATCACGTGCGTAATACTGAGGTCTGTTCCCACAGTGGTCTCAGTACTACTAAGTTTACGTCTTGTAAAGGGAACTGTTCCAAGCTTGTTTTGTGCCTGTTCTTAGCTTGTTCTTGGGCTGTTCTCTTTACTGGATGTAAACTTAAGGTCTTTTTGCTCTTTACTTAAAAACAATAAGAATATTTTCCTAAGCCTATTTTACATGAAGATCCTAGAAGTATAAAAATAAAAAGCTCCAAGCTCTTGGCTTCTGATCTTCACGTATCTCAAGGCCTTCGTGATTGTCTTGATGAGTCCTCACTTGATTCAACCTGTTCATATACAAATTTACATAGACATCAAGTATAGAGGACTTGTTTGTCGTCATTCAAATCAAACATGGTTCAACACAGTGGTATACCTGAAATTATGTCTAATTCCTATCCGTTACATTTAGAAGGTATATTCCGTTAAATGTAATGGAATATACCTATTTAAGGTTAGATTTAACTTTGGTTAACAATTTATTTAATTTTCTTTAAAAAAATTATAATTTAAAACTAATAATATATTAAATTAATGGGTTTTTGCAAAAAAAATGATCCGATTGCCCCCAGTTTGCGTTCCTGATTCGCATCGATTTGCGCGCATTGATCTACGTGAAAAAAATAGTCCGCTCATGGTTTTACGGGTCATTTTTATCCTTACAGGACCCAATTTGAGGTGGGATTTTGCAAAAAAAGATCCGATTGCCCCCAATTTGCGTTCCCAATTCGCCTCGTTTTGCGCGCATTGCTCTACATGAAAAAATAGTTTGCTGAAGGTTTTACGGGTCATTTTCACACTTAAGGGGTCCAATTTGAGGTCGGATTTTGCAAAAAATGATCCGATTTCCCCCCAATTTGCGTTCCCGATTCGCCTCATTTTGCGCGCATTGATTTATGTGAAAAAAAATTGTCCGCTCAAGGTTTTACGGGTCATTTTTATCCTTAAGGGTTACGATTTGAGGTCGGATTTTGCAAAAAATGATCCGATTGCCCCCAATTTGTGGTTGTTTTTCCTTTATTTTTATTTTTTTGTTTTTTTTTTCAATTTATTAACCATGGTTAGTGTTTTTAACAATTTTTAACCAAAAAGGTTAGTTTTGGGAATTATGTTTAACATTAGGTACACCTCTGGGATTAAAAAAACTCGGGTATACCAGTGGGATTTCCAAAATGTTCGGGTATACCACTAGGAATTTCCCTATATTGAACTCCTAAATCATTTTCTCCAAATCACTTTCTCACTCCTCAAAGTTTCTCTCTCTAGAGCTCTCTATTCTCCTCGAAGGTCTTCTCTCAGCTTTTGTCTAGGGAACCTCGGAGTAGTCTTTCTGTCAAGGTAACCATCTTCCCCTTCTTTGTATTTATTTGAATAAGTGAGTCCTTGTCCTGTCGAGTACCTTTTCTTTTCTTAGTTTATTTTTAATAACTTAGGTATTGGACATGTAGAGTACTCCACCCCTTCTTCCCCTTGAGTGCACAGGGGTCCTTCGGGTCAAGGGTGATGAAGGGATTGAATCCCAAAACATCCCCGAGGCCATCCCTCTACCTTTTGACTCGGATGGGTCAGTCATTGTCTGGGGGAGAAGAGGTAGAAACCCCCTATCCCTGGGAGCCATCTGTAGCCCATCCTAACAATTTATCATTCAATATATGAAAAACGTGTAGGTGTTTTAAACATGAACCTCGAGGGTTCATCCACCTCCGGTCAGGAGGAAATAGAGAACATTGTGTATCCCAAAGCTCCCCCCTGAGAAGGGTCCAAAATATTTCTTTATTGCCCCAACCCTTAACCATCGTTTAAAGCAAGACTTACGCTCTTTTGCTGCCCAATTTCAATTTTCAGAACCTTACGTAGTAGTTCGACCCATCAACCATCAGACCATCTGTAACACCCCGCATTTTAGCAACGACGTTATTAGTGATAACGTCGTAAACAGACAGTTACTAATCGATTTATGATGTAAAAATATAACGAAACTCATGGAAGTAATACTTTTTATTAATAATACTGGAATCCCAAATTACAAAAGGTTAAATAAACCTTAAATCTAGTCCTAAAAACTGAAATAAAAACGTATTGCAAAAGCAGGAAATAAAAATAGGGGCCTAGACGCTCATCAACTCATCTTGCTATTAGCTTCTATCCTGCTTACCTGCAAAATAAAATTGGGGGTCCACCATCAGTGGCGAGTAACTAGACTGTCCTACTTAGAAGTATGACCACATTACATACAATGATAAGGTTAGAAACTCGGCAACAACACGTTCATAGGTTACAAATTAATTATCATCAGAGTTAGCAGTGGAAAACATAACAGACAACAACAACGTTAATATCAATCAATTCAAACCAGTGCATCATTTCGAAGTACAACACGCATCATCAAACTCAAGTTCAGTAACAAGACAACGCTCGATCTACAACCGATAACAAGACTAACAACAAAGGACTTGCCCCGCACGATTCATCACTGATGAAGCAATAGACGCGTGATCTTTAACCGCTCGACGCACGATCTTTAAACGTTCGACATGACTCTGACTCTCAATCAATTACACAAAACTTGCCTCGTATGATTCATCACAGATGAACCGATAGACGCACGATCTTCAAACGCTCGACGCACGATCTTTAACCGTTCGACACGACACGACTTAACAAGACTCAAAGACACCATAAAAATATAAAAAAGATCATAATTCAGGATTTAGTCATAAAAATCGAGCCTTTGTGCCATCAATATCACACGCATAAACCAAGCAAGAACATTAATAACAATTACTAACAAGATTAATCAAGATTCATGGAAAAATAAACATAAAAATCCAAACTTAACAACATTCACACACATAACATAATCGAAAATACCAAGCAAGAACATTGTCAAATTATCAAGATTAAATACAAGAACATCAGGAATTAATCATAGAACGAAATAGCTTACGAGATCACACAAGAACATCAATTGATCAAACAAGAAAACAAATCTAACAACCTAGACAACATGTTTTATACGAAAATCATAACAACAATAACAACGTGATTCTAAGCCTAGTATCCTATGCAACCTAATCCTATTCCTAAGTAGAATAGCTAGTTACCTATAGGAGAATCCACACACATAAAACCACGCACAACCTTGCCCATTCGTCCCTTAGTTCAACCCCAGCCACGCCCAAGGTTACGTTTGTATTGATGAACAAGGTTGAAGGTCTTGAATCTTCAATGGTGTCTTTGATTTGATGAAATAAAAGAAGAATTGGGTTGGGATTTTTGGTGAGGTGCCGTGAGATGTAGAGGGAAAAAGGATGGGTTTTTATTTGTAGTGTAGTTCATATGATGGAGGAAAGAAAGGGTGGACTTTTAGGAGATGACTTTACTAAATAACAAGAATTAGTTACAAGATTTTAGGAGTTAGATTAGGAATTCAATTAAGGGGAAATAATAAGGGGAGGGCCGGTCAAAGGGAGTTAGAATAGGAGTTTGGTTTCCTAAAATTTAGTAAAGGGTTTTAGGAGAGAAAAATAGGATTTTAGATTAAATAGAATAGATATAATTTGTTGATTATGGAAGATAAAACAAATTAAATAAGAAAAAGGTAAAAAAATTAACAAGGGCCGACTAGGGAGTGATCAAAGCAGCATTTGGGCTAGCTTCAAACAAATCAATTAAGTGTTTTGGGCCCAAATCGGATGATTCAGACTTTAAGGCTTAATTTCACACGAAATTTTACGGCCCAAAAATAAGGGTCGTTTCTTTCACCCCTCCTTAAGAAAATTTCGTCCTCGGAATTTCATAAGGAAGCACACATAAGCAGATAGATAATAAACACAACACCAAAGGAACCTAGGACAACTAAAGAATAAACTTATTCCTAACCCAGGTTACTACCCAAAGCTGCTCACACTACAATTTCAGGGCTTTGTGATCTAAATTACGCTCTTGATTACATAAAGCACTCAACTCACAGTTTACTTATGAAGAAGTAAACTCAGGATTAACCTAGAGCTCTGATACCAACTGTAACACCCCGCATTTTAGCAACGACGTTATTAGTGATAACGTCGTAAACAGACAGTTACCAATCGATTTATGATGTAAAAATATAACTAAACTCGTGGAAGTAATACTTTTTATTAATAATAATGGAATCCCAAATTACAAAAGGTTAAATAAACCATAAATCTAGTCCTAAAAACTGAAATAAAAACCTATTGCAAAAGCAGGAAGTAAAAATAGGGGCCTAGACGCTCATCAACTCATCTTGCTATTAGCTTCTATCCTGCTTACCTACAAAATAAAATTGGGTGTCCACCATCAGTGGCGAGTAACTAGACTGCCCTACTTAGAAGTATGACCACATTACATACAATAATAAGGTTAGAAACTCGGCAACAACACGTTCATAGGTTACAAATTAATCATCATCAGAGCTAGCAGCGGAAAACATAACAGACAACAACAACGTTAATATCAATCAATTCAAACCAGTGCATCATTTCCATGTACAACACGCATCATCAAACTCAAGTTCAGTAACAAGACAACGCTCGATCTATAACCGATAACAATACTAACAACAAAGGACTTGCCCTGCATGATTCATCACCGATGAACAGATAGACGCGCGATCTTTAACCGCTCGACGCACGATCTTTAACCGTTCGACATGACTTTGACTCTCACTCAATTACACAAAACTTGCCCGGCATGATTCATCACAGATGAACCAATAGACGTGCGATCTTCAACCGCTCGACGCACGATCTTTAACCGTTAGACACGACACGACTCAACAAGACTCAAAGACACCATACAAATATCAACAAGATCATAATTGAGGATTTAATCATAAAATTCGAGCCTTTTTGCCATCAATATCACACGTATAAACCAAGAATATAACAAGACACATTAATAACAATTACTAACAAAATTAATCAAGATTCATGGAAAAATAAACATAAAAATCCAAGCTTAACAACATGCTATGACACGCATAACATAATCCAAAATACCAAGCAAGATCATTGTCAAATTATCAAGATTAAATACAAGAACATCAGGAATTAATCATAGAACGAAATAGCTTACAAGATCACACAAGAACATAAATTGATTAAACAAGAAAACAAATCTAACAACCTAGACAACATGTTTTATACGAAAATTATAACAACAATAACAACGTGATTCTAAGCCTAGTATCCTATGCAACCTAATCCTATTCCTAAGTAGAATAGCTAGTTACCTATAGGAGAATCCACACACATAAAACCACGCACAACCTCGCCCATTCGTCCCTTAGTTCAACCCCAGCCACGCCCAAGGTTAGGTTTGAATTGATGAACAAGGTCGAAGGTCTTGAATCAATCTTCAATGGTGTCTTTGATTTGATGAAATAAAAGAAGAATTGGGTTGGGATTTTTGGTGAGGTGCCGTGAGATGTACAGGGAAAAAGGATGGGTTTTTATTTGTAGTCTAGTTCATATAATGGAGGAAAGAAAGGGTGGACTTTTAGGAGATGACTTTACTAAATAATAAGAATTAGTTACTAGATTTTAGGAGTTAGATTAGGAATTGAATTAAGGGGAAATAATAAGGGGAGGGCCGGCCAAAGGGAGTTAGAATAGGAGTTTGGTTTCCTAAAATTTAATAAAGGTTTTTAGGAGAGAAAAATAGGATTTTTAGATTAAATAGAATAGATATAATTTGTTGATTATGGAAGATAAAACAAATTAAATAAGAAAAAGGGAAAAAAATTAACAAGGGCCGACTAGCAGGGAGTGATCTAAGCAACATTTGGGCTAGCTTCAAACAAATCAAGTAAGTCTTTTTGGCCCAAATCAGATGATTCGGACTTTAAGGCTTAATTTCACACGAAATTTTACGGCCCAAAAATCCGGGTCGTTACACCATCCGTTCCCCCCCCCCTGATGGATGTGTAGCTGTGTACAAACATGCCATGGTCAGGGGGGTTAGATTTCCATTATATAGTTTTGTTGAACAAATTCTTTGTGAATTTAACCTATCCTTAGCCTCGTTGGTACCCAATTTTTGGGCCTCGATCAATTCATTTATTGGCATCTGCACGATGCTTAGGATTACCCCCACCCTCCGCCTTTGGCGGAATCATGTAAAGTAAGTGAGAGCCATGGCACAGACCATGGAAAAGGGTGGTATAGCTTCCAGGTCCGTAGAGGCTATAGATTTGTAGATAGTATGCCCACCAACCAAGAAGGATTTAGGCACGAATTCTTCTTTGTTTTCAATAGTGAGGGCTGGAGAATCCCTAGGGTGGTGGAAGATGAACCAAACTTTCACCTAAACCGTCAAGTGCCGAAGATGTCTGCTTAGGAAGCAGTGGTGGCCATCTACTATGAGCTTGAAGAAAAAGAGGAAAAAGGGAAAACAGTGATGGTCCCCTTTAACTGGCTCCCTTCTACGGAACACTTGAAGAAGGACTTCTTCTTGTCTGCTATGGGGTTGAACCCATCATTTCATGAGGGTAGGGGTACTTAACCATTACTAACTTTTAGTTTTTGAATGTTTTTTATTTAATGACTCTTTGTTCTTACAGTCGTTGCTCGATCAAAGCTTGATCCAAAAATGGCCTCAAGGATGACCGCAGCTGTTATCAAAGCTCTTTCTGTGACGGGCTTGGTCGAGGAAAAGAAAGAAGCTATCCCTGAGCCCCCAAAGGTAATCACCTTTGCTTAATGACTATTATTTATGTTGCACCATTTCTTTTACTCAATGATGCTCATTTCTAACTCTTCCAATACCTCGATAGGACCCCAAGCACAAAAAGAAATCTTCAACCAGTGGGGCCCTGAAACAACAGGAATGCAATCGTCGCCTAAACAAGGCATTCAATGCACTCTACTCTTCCTCTGACGAAGAGTTCATTAGGGGCGCCGATAAAGATGAAGCGTTCGACGATCTCCATAATGCCTAGTTGGAGGTAAAGCTGGTCCCACCACTAATAAAAAAAATCCTATTTGTAACTGCTTATTTGGATCGTGCTTAGAAACACACGATGCAAATAATTGTTATTTGGATCGTGCATTTTTAGGCACGATGCAAATAAATTCTATTTGGATCGTGCCTAGAAATGCACGATCCAAATAAAAAGTTATTTGGATCGTGCCTAGAAACGCACGATCCAAATAACAATTATTTGGATCGTGCGTTTCTAGGCACGATCCAAATAAAGTGCACAATGAATAAGTAACTGAATTATTTGGATCGTGCTTTATATGCACGATCCAAGTAAGTGCAACATAAAAATTGGGCGGATCACTCCTCCTCAATTCTCATTTGTCATTTCCCTTAAAAACTTCCACAGTAAAATTGTCTCAGACACTGGCAGATCAAAAGCATGATTGCTAATGCCTTATCGCCGCTACGCTGGTGCTGTAATGTTGCTGCTTCTCGTCGACTGCCAGCTGCCACCTATTCTCGTCGAGCCAATGACCAGCAGACAACGCTCCTGTGAATGTCGCTGCACCGCTGCTGTTTAGCTTCATTTTTTGTATGCTATTTCGTGAAAACCACCACCACTTTAGGTTTGTTGAGTATAAACCCTAATTTTTTTTGTTAATGGTTGATTTTAGTTGTAGGATTTTGTTGATATAAACAATTTTTTAGTATAAACCCTAAATTTTTTTGTCAACGGTTGATTTTAGTTGTAGGATTTTGTTGATATAAACAATTTTTGAGTATAAACCCTAAAATTGTTGAGTATAAACTCTAAAATTGTTGATTTTAGTTTTCGATATATTGTTGATTTGGGGTTATCACGATTTTTAATCAGTTTTCTGTTCACTCAATCATGATTTTCTTCATCTATGTTTGACGATCCTGCCAAATGTCCTTTTGCATGTTCATTCTCCTATGCCATGTCGGCCAGTGAAGTTTCTTCACCTCCGTTCTTGCTTGTGGTTGCTTCTAATTAGGTTTTTTGCGTTTCCCTGTCACTTACTACAGGTTAGTGCCATTTTTTCTAGGGTTTACAATCTACTTCATGATCTAATTTGTGGGATTATTTCCTTGTTTCTCTCCCTAAATCATTCATTATCTTTCTCTAATCTACTGCAGTAGCTTATATTTGCCTATTGATTTTTTATTCACATTTCATTTTGGTGTTACTGGTTTATTTTTTTCGAATTTCATGAATTTTATTTCCTGTCAAAAATTGGTGTATGTTCCTTGTCGAATTTTGGCTGCAATAGAATTTTGAGTTGAATATTGGTTGCTAGTAAAAGTTTTTGCTGAATGTTTACATGTTTTAGTTGAATAAAGTGTTTTTCAATATTGAAGTTTTTTGGGATCTTCTTCATTTTGACCTTGATTATTGATTGGATTTTATTTTTAATAGTCAGCTTGATGATTGTAATGTAGTTATGGATGAGGTTGTTTCTTGATTTGTGTAAATATGAGCACTGAGGCTTATTAAGCCACCATACTAATGCCTCTAATCGAGCCAATGACCACGCTGAGCCACCACGCTGCTACTCTGATAACCCCTGCGTTGCTCTGGTTCCGCTGCTGCTGAGCGAGTCCGGTGCTGCTGCGGCTGAGCGATACTGGTGCTGCTGCTGCTCTAACAACCACATCAACCATCATCACCACCCAACATCCTCTTTTGGAATGAAGGTAATCTTATTTGTGTTGACTAATAGTTGATTTCGTTTAGGGTTTATTTTGGGGATTTTTTAATTCCTAGCTCTTTGTTTATTTTGGGGGTTTATGATTGATTTCTAATATTCGGTTTTATTTTAGAGAATTTAATTAATCCATTTCTATTTGTATATACTTTATTAATTGCTTGTCGAATTCGATTTTATTTTAGTGCTTTATATGGATCCATTTAATAATAGTGTTAAAACAAATATTTATTTAGATTTATGTTCTTCATGTGTGTTTGGTTACATGGCTGAATTACATGTTCTTATTTGTTAATTGTGGGTGTAATTGCATACTAGAGTTGTTTCTACTTCCTAAGTCATTAAAACCTCAATGGGGTATAACATTGGATAGAAGGGAGAACATATTCAACTTGACCGAAGTGTATTTCTTTGCACCAACATGATAAAGCAACTGGAAAAAGTAGAGGGTTTGGTTTTGTTACCATGGCTTCAATTGAGGAAGTAGAAGCAGCTACTCAACATTTCAATGGCTATGTAAGTTAGCTGTTCTAAAATTTATGAAGCTTATATATATATATATATATATATATATATATATATATATATATAAAAGTAATTGAGTTGGCTGTTGATTTAATATACAGGGTAATCCACAGACATCTCCTACATTCTAATACTAGTAAAAAGACTCATATTTATAATTGCTTCATGGTTTCTTCAAAAATAGGGCTATAATGAATTCTTCTGCCTTCTGGTGATATTATATGTGAGAAAATGCTTTCGATTAACAAACTTAGTATTGATGTTACTTTAATGAAAATTGGTGTTGTTATTCTTGATTATGGAATGCAAGTAATAGTAGTTCAAAGCATGATTTATTCCATTTTGTTCTGTTTAGCTTATGTTTGTGCATCAAATAGGGATATTTGCACCATGGAGATGAGACTTGAAGAGCTTTCTCATAATTTTGGTTCTAGACCTATAGTTGTCACAAAAAATGGTGTTAATATAGTTTTAAACTACTTTTATGTTATAATTGTAGCATATCATGGTTTATCAGAATTATATACTTACTGCAGTTGAAACAAAGGCTTTTAAAAGGCAAACAAGCTCTACATCACCGTACTGAGACAATTGAGAAAGCCAAGATGGAGTTGTCATCAACAACTTTGGCAAACATTAGGTATTATTTTACTTCTATGACTGCTTTGCTTCTTGTTTTCCAGTATTTTAAATAGATTTAACTTAAAGTTGAAAGTGATGTTGTTTTTAGTTTGCCATTTATCATATCACTACCATTGCTGATGGGTCTAAGCACATCGAAACCACTTAGACAAGGGCAAAGTTGGAGGAACTATGTTCAGATCTTCTAGTGGTGCATGTGAAATGTGAAGGTTGTTGCTGATACTTTCATCAACTCTTGTTGCTGAAACAAGTTGGTGCTCATTTGGCTGTGGCAAAGAATTGTTTATTTTACTTTATATAGATTATTTTGTATAAGTTTTTTAGACGAATAATTTATTTCAATTTATTTAGTTTATTTTGTATAGGTTTATATATGAATAAGTTATTTTATATATATAAATATTATTTGTATATTTAATATCATAGTTTCTTTTGTACTAATAACAAGAAAATAATGCAATTGAATTTTTTTTTGCATATGAAATAATTTGTATCTTACCTAATGTTTTTTATACAACCATATATATGCTTCTTGCTTGCCAAACAAAAAGCCATATATATGCTTCTAGCTTGCCAAAAAAAAAAAAACTATTTGTAACGTGCCTTTTGAAGGCACGATCCAAATAACATACTATTTGGATCGTGCCTACAAATAGTCAAGTTATTTGGATTGTGCCTTTGAAGGCACGATGCAAATAGTCAAGTTATTTGGATCGTGCCTTTGAAGGCACGATCCAAATAAGTTAGCTATTTGTAACTGTTTCATTTGTAACGCCAAATGCACGATGCAAATAGCCTAAAATGAACGATGCAAATAGAGATTTTTCCACTAGTGCACCTCCCTTTCTATTATTATACTTTACCATTTTTGCTATTACTCACTTTCCCTTTTTGCAGATGTCAATCCGGATGCACGCTGCATCCAGATTTATGCTTGAGGCCCAATGCAAGGGCCAATCCCCTGCTGATGTTGAAAAGGCCAAGCCTGAGTTGCCCAAGGAACAGAGTGAGCATGCCACCACCAAGAAATCTCTTGAGGCTGCTAACCTCAAGGTGAAGTCTCTAGGAGAGCAATTGGAGACGGCTAAAACTGATCTTGCCACCGCCAAGACCTCCATCAAGGAGCTCGAGACGAAGCTTGAGAATGTCGTCTCGCAACGTGACTCTTACAACCGGGTAAAGATTAAAGCCCAAGAGGATCTGGAGAAGGCCAAGAAGATTCTGAAGAAGGCCAAGCAATCTCTTGACAAGGCCCTCGAGGGAATGAAAAATAACGAGGAGGCCATCGTCAACAAGTGGCTCGACTCTGAGGCCAGAGAGATCTACAAGTCCGGCCTTCGCTTGAATGGTGCTGCTGAGGGTGCTGGTATCCTTATTGTTGATACCTTCGGCCGAGCTAGGAGGGTGCTGGAGGAGATGTACCCTAGGGATTGGGCGTCCTTTGAATCCAGGTAGAAATCTCTGGAACTGGAGGACGAGGCTCAGGATGCCCCAGTGAAGGAAGAAAAGGAGACCAAGCAAGAGATCACTCCTGCAAAAGGTGAATACATTACCAACCTCATCTCTTCTTCCCACTCCTCTAGCTCGAGCGAAGGTGGTGACCTGGGCGCGGTTGGAAAGAGTGGGAGGCACAGCGGCCAAGGCAGCGAGCAACAACTGTAACGACCCGACTTTTTAAGCTGTCGTTTGACGAAGGAAAACGACTTGCGGATCATTACTTAAGCATTGAATTAGTCATTAATTATAAATTTAAAAATAAAAACGTCTTTTATTATCTTAAAAGTCTGAAAATAATCCCAAAAGTCATTAAAGGTAAAAATACCTAAAGTATTACATAAACTGAAAATATTGTCTTCCCAACATGCTGGGATCATATATATAAAATAAAGTAATATTGTCTTAAATCACTCTAGTAAAACTAAACTCTGCCACGCTTAAGCCCAACCATCGGAAGCCCGTTCTAAGCTGCTGCATCGTCACCTGAAACTGAGGGGGGGGTCCACCGTCAGTGGGGAGTAACTAGGTTGTCCCGCTTAATTGAGGGACCGCTAAACACATAATATCATAGAATTATACATGAAAACCACATATAAACATAGTACATCTTATACAAAAATTCATACGAGGTACGTATAAAAATACGTACAAAAATACGTATACAAATACGTATAAAATACGTTTAAGAATACCTGCAGAAATACGGTTAGAATTACGTACAAAAATACGTATAGAGTACGTATACAATATGTATAATAATACCTGCAAAGACACGGTTAGATATACGTACAGAATACGTACACAATACAAAATACATACGAACTACATTATACATACATACATACCAAGCTCATACAGCGGAAGACTTATACCATACATATACACTGCTTATCTTATACTATCATACATCTTATCCTTCGATTATCGTAATATACTTCATATTATCATCAATTCCATACTCATATCATTCATCTTAACCTATATTCTTATCATATCATAATATTTCATATCATTTCATATCATATCATATCATATCATCTTTACTTCTTTACGGACCGGTCACTATAGCTCGTTGTGGATCCCGTGTGCACCACAACTTTCCTAAAACATGCCGGGGTGAACTCGTGTATTCAACCCGTAGTGGATCCCGTGTGCACCACTAAGCCTAAGCTA
This sequence comes from Salicornia ramosissima, assembly GCA_951394345.1. NCBI lineage: Eukaryota > Viridiplantae > Streptophyta > Magnoliopsida > Caryophyllales > Amaranthaceae > Salicornia > Salicornia ramosissima. The sequence goes on from OX596232.1 coordinate 43,577,194, forward strand.
TGGCCATAACTCCCAAATAGCAGCTCGTGTACTACTACTTAGACGACTACATATTTTAAGACCCAGAACTGCCCGGGTGAACTCGTGTATCCATCCCATTGGGCAGTGGCATCGACTTAACCCAGTCTGACGACTCGTGTATCATCAGGTGGGCGTCCTTATCTTATCTTATACTTCAAATCTTATATCTTTCTTAAATCGGGAAATACTAGGTGGACGTAATCGGAAATGAAATGTTCGAAGTCCCAGGAAAGAGAGGTGCGGCACGTATATTGGCCACCTTAAATACCAAGTCTTTCCTAGCCAGAGATCGAAACAATTCAAATTCCTTTTACTCTGTTTCCTTTCTTTCCCTTTTACTGTTTATCATCCTCAATTCCTTATTGTAACTTATCCCTACTGACTTCCTTACTTATAATAATAATAATAATAAGTAATAAATAATAATAATAATAATTCCTAAAATTATCCCAATATTATTATAAGTCCCAAAATAAACTAAAGTTGATCAAAATAAAAAGGCCACTCGACATTTCTTTAATTATAACATAATAATCAGATCAGCTCATTAACAATCATATAAACAATTTAACAATTAACAACATATATTACTCAAAATATGATAAAAATCTTATTTTTATCACAACAAGCCATTCGACACTCTTGAATAAAAATACCAAAATTATACTTTTAATCAATTGAATACAATTAACAACAATTGATCAAATAAACTTAATAATAAACAATTTAATTTACTTTAAACATTAAATCATAAAACATGGATTAAAACAAGATCAAAATCATTCCTTTATTTACATCACACCACACGGCTATCATAGGGTTCAAACAAAATCAAGATTGAATTCAAGAATTCAAAATAACATGTTTTAATAATTTAATTACACTATTTTACACAATCTGATTTTTAAAGAATTAAATTAAGAACGACCCTTTAAAGGTCTCGATTAATCTGGAAATTTTAATGAAAGTTAAATATAGGTTAAAGGTTTAACGTGCATAATTTTCGTCCAAAAGTAAGGTCATTTACTATTTTTAAGGGATTTTATAACTAACAAATCAGATTAGGCTGAAATCAGTTTCAGATTTTTCTTCCATAGCAAACGATCTTTAAAAATTACGAAAATTTAACACAAATTGTAAAACACTATTACTGACTTCTACCTACAATTTCGTAGCCATACGAATTGACTAAGTATATTAATAAATTCGTAAACTAAATCTGGACAGTTTTACCGGTTTAAGAGATTAAATTATTTCAAGCAAGAGAAGGACGAATTTCGCCATGAAATAAATCTTGATTAAAGATCAAACAGTAAAGAAGCTCCTAAAATTATTCTAAGTCACTCGACAAATTAGAACAACAAGAACAAAAATATTCATGCAATTATTCATACAAAATACATAAATAAATAAATTGATTTATGCATAGATCACCTTAAAATAATAAAGATTCATACTAAAATCAAGAAATATCATATCCATAAAATTCATAAGGTTTGAAATAATCTAAACCTAATCATGATACTAATTCTTTTACAATTTTCATGTTTTTAATCCTAATTTACTATGTGTAAAACTTGTACCAAAATTAAACAAGATAGCGTAGTTACCTCGATACGCTAAAATTTCCAAGACAAATATTTCACTCTTTGGTGAAATTTAGTTCGGCTCGGCTTTTTTTTGGAAGGAAAGGAGGAGAACAAGATTTTTTTTGGGGTTTATGAGACAATAGCAATTAGGAACAAAATGAGTGGAATATGTTCTATTTATAGAAAAAGAAGAAAACAAACCCTAAAAATTACTAAAGGATGCCGTGAAAAGGAAGCCCAAAAATTAGGAAAACTTAGCTAATCTTAGACTAAGTTTTAGGAATTTTAAAAATATAATTTTTAATTAATTTAATCTAATTAACCAAATAAATTAATTAGAAGAACCATAAACTTGGCCCAAAAAAAATGTGGGGAACCGGCCAAGACAAAGAAAAGGAAGAAAAATTGGGTCATTGGCCCAATTTAGAATAAAGGATAGAAAATAAAAATAAAACAGTCCCAAAAATAATGGGCCTTTTGGACTTAGAATTAAAAAATAATATTAATAATCGCGAAATTTTCTGGCCCTAAATTTCGGGGTATTACAACAACAACAACAACTGGGGGATTCTTTAACCCATCAGTTCTTAGATGAACTGAACATTACTATAGACTAAGTTCTTTTTTACTTAGTTTTTTTATTTTTTTATTTTTATTCTAATTAGCCTTGATTGTAACAACAATTTTAATATCAATGAAATGACAACTTTTGGACTATCTTTGCCTCGATTATTGCTTTCGTTACTTTATAGCTCGATCATATGTTCATTTCCATAAGTAAAAGAATGACAGTGGCAACCTTGACCCGATAAGGGCTTTATTATGCAAAGGCTAACGATAAACATTAAACTTGACCCTGCTAGGGCCATAAACACTAATAAACAAACTCGACCCGGTAAGGGTTTATTTCATTACGCAAAGAGTAATTATAAACATTGAACTTGACCCCGCTAGGGCTTTAAAAGTTAATGAGCAAACTCGACCCTGTTAGGGCTTTATTGAACAAAAATATCCAAACTTAATAATCCGACCCGGTAAGGGCTGACAAAACATAAAAGAAAAACATCTCCCTGCTAGGGACTTTCATTCCAAACCTAACTAACATAGTAGGGGTAAAACTTAAGCATAAAACTTCATCAGGTGATCTGCATGCCATGGTCGAGGTAAGGGATTTCCTTCTTGATTAACAAGTCTGAACGTTCCTGGCCTCACCATCTCCTTCACTTGGTAGGGTCCTTCCCAGTTGGGACCCAACTTTCCTCGAAGAGCAATCTTCCCAGTAGCCTCGACCTTCCTTAATGCCCAATCTTCGATCGAAATTTTTCGTGGTGACACTTTGTGATTGAAATACCTTGTCATTGTCTGCTTGTAGGCGATTGACTTGAGAAGAGCATTTCCCCTTGTTTCAAGTAGCAAGTCTAGGTTGATGGCCTTTTCTTCCTTATTCTGATTGTAGTAATAAAAAGTGACCTTGGTGAGGGTATTCCTACCTCGACAGGTAACACAGCTTCACATCCATAAACAAGTGAGAACGCAGTATGCCCAGTAGCTTCCTTGACTGTTGTTCTAGTTGACCATATGATTCCTGGAAGCTCATCTACCCAAGATCCCTTGACTGCTTCTATTTTCTTCTTGATACCTTGATTTATGACCTTGTTGGCTACTTCTGCTTGTAACGACCCGCATTTTAGCAACGTTGTTTTTCGGAGAAAACAACAATATGAGTCTTCAAGAAATCAAAAGGTTGCAACAATAAATTAATTAATCACAGCGGAAGCTCCAAACTTAATCATTTTATTTAATAAACTTTAAAGTCAATCCAAAAATAATGGAATCGACATGGTCCTTATTACAACATAAACTGCTAAAACCAGAAAAATAACGAGGAAAAATAAGAAAAATAAACGGGATTCTAAACTGCTCGCCAAACACTCAACCCAACTCTAAACTCTATCCTGAATACCTGGAAAAAAAATTGGGGTCCACCGTCAGTGGCAAGTAACTAGACTGTACTACTTAGAAGTAGGACCAAACCACATAGAACAACAGGTTAGAAATTCCAGGAAACAATACGATACAACAACAATCATAACGTCATGGAGGTTACATATCAAACTACGCAGCGGAATAACATAATCAATATCAAATATCATCAATCGACAGTTCCATCATAACTCAATAACATATCATCTCAAGTTCCATTTACAAAACCATATCAAGACTCTGCTTGGTCTACAACCGATAACATTACCAACGACAACAGACTTGCACCGCTCAGTTCATCACCGATGAACCGATATACCCGCTCAGTTTATCACAGATAAACCGATAGACATGACCCGCTAGGTCTTTAACCAATAGACACGACCCGCTCAGTCTTCAACCGATAGACATGACAGGACTCTAACTCTCAAGCAAACACAAAAGACTTGCCCCGCTCTGTTCATCACTGATGAACCGATAGACTCGCTCTGTTTATCACCGATAAACCGATAGACATGACCTGCTCGGTCTTCAACCGATAGACATGACAAGATTCTCACAACTACTCAAGAGATTCCAATCAACATCTTCACACGAAATTTGCACTTTTACACGCATAATCATCAAAAATTCAATCAGATTGCTATTATTTAAAACAAGAAAAAAATCGACCCTTTACTTCATCACAACCTCACGCATGGAACAAGGAGCCAAAAGAGTTCAAGAATTCAATAACCAAATAAGAACTTCAAGAAACGTACTTTCAAACAAGATTCAATGATTAACAAAATAAAAATCAAACCTTTAGAACACTAGCATCAAACGCATAATCAAGAAGCCAAGCAATGTTCAAGATTCAACAATTTCAATCAAGATTTATCAAAGATTTAACAAGAATCTACAACAAGATAATATACAAAGATTCATCAAGATTAAATAACAGAAACAAGAACCAATATCATGCTTAATACATCATCATCACACGCAAATTCACGAATCAATACCAAATCAAGAACTTCATGAATTCAATAACAAGATTCATAAAACGTGAAGGCATGGAATAATCATTCAAGATTCATCAAATAACAAAGAAAGAACTCGAAGCTAATCATTCAATTTACTCGGCTAACTCACGCATGGTACACGAATCAACAACAAACAACAACTTCCTAAACTATTATCCTATGCAATCTAGTACTAGTCCTAAGTAAGACAGCTAGTTACCTTATTAAAGAACAATCGAGAAGCGAGCCCAATCCTCACGGTTTACTAGCAGGAAAACAGTTATAATCTGCAAATAGGTTTAAACTTGTTAGATTAAGAAAGAAAGAATTGAAAAGAAAAGAGATTGAGAGGAAAGGGCCTAGGGCCGTGTATTACAAGGGGGAGAGAAAGAATGTTTTTGCATGAGTTTTGATCATATGATTAGTAATTAAAGGGTAGGTTTTTAAAGTATAACTAGGATGATATGTTTGCTAATTAATAGGAGTTAGTTTAAGAAAAGAAATTGAAGGGGAACAATAAGGGGGCTGGCTAGGGTAGAGTAATTTTAGGAGTTAGTTTCCTAAAATGTAGTAGGGTGGTTACAGAAATAAAAAAAGGATTTTTAGGATAGATAAAATGAATAGATATATTTGGGTAATTTAAAATAGATAAAATAGAAATAGAAATGAGGAAATTAGGATGTAGAGGGCCGGCTATAGGGAAAGAAGTACGGGTTTGGGCTGGCTTCATAAATTATCAAATTAAGTCCGTTGGCCGAATTTAGGAATTTGGGCTTTAAGGCTTAATTTCTCACGAAATTTTTCGGCCCGAAACTCCGGGTTGTTACAATCTCCCCTCCTTAAGAAAATTCCGTCCTCAAAATTTCAGAAGGAAGCTCACATAAACACACAATCAACTAACACATCAAGCAATGCTAGGAATTATACCTGTTATGTTCCTGGTTTGAGCTGCTGCTTCCTCCTGGGTTATGCAAAAGACGCGATTGCGCACATGGGTCTTGTGATTAGTGTCAGTTTGTTGCTTCCGCAGACAGAAGAATGACTTGTGACCCGGTTGACCGCACTTGTAGCACAATATGGGGTTACGATCACATCTTCTACCTGAGTGCAGAATCTGCTCACAACTGTTGCATGTTTTCAGACTCCGTTCTCGGACGGGTTGACTGGCCTTCTGAGGACCATCTCCATCTTCAAATCGAGGCCTCTTGGCTACCGGCTTATGGAATAACTTCTGTGACCTCCTTCTTGCTTCGTCTTCCTCCGTTATCGATGCGTGGATCTCCAGAGATACTTCATAATCTCGTTGAAAAGTCGTAGCGCCGCTGCTGATTACGTGAACTCGGATGCGGGGATCCATCTTCTTGATGTACCTCTTAAACCTTTCTGAATCCGAGGGAGTCACTGACGTGGCAAACCTGGATAGTTCAATGAACCTATCCGTATAGGCTTGCACGGACATTGATCCTTGAGTCAAGGTGAGGAATTCCTCTTGCTTTTGTCATCGGAGCTCATCGGGATAGAATCTCTCCTGAAGCTTCTCCACGAATTTTGTCCAAAGGACTAACTCTCCTGGTTCCAGCCCTGGCTGGATCGTACTCCACCAATTGTCCCCTTCACCTTTGAGGTAGTAATTAGCAATCGGAACCTTCTCCGACTCGGGACACCCAGTAGCCTCAAAAAGTTTCCTCATCTCTCGAACCTAGCTTTCCAGCACCACCGGATCAGCAGTGCCCTCGTAGGTCGGGGGTCGATGACGGGCGATTCGGTCAAAGGTAGACCGTTAACGGAAGGATTGAACGCCTCGTTGAGTTAAAGTGAGGATTGCACCCTTTAATGTGCGACGATGGTTCCAAGCGTTGATGAAACGAGTTGAATACGCCATCCTGCAAAAGAGTAACGAGAATTAGGAAGAAATACACGATAATACAAGAACCTAAAAACTAAAGAGTAAAATCATTCTTACCCCGTGGCTCTACCTAAGTCAACACTCAGTAAGTTCTCATGGCATAGCTAACTATGTTAACTCTCGGAATTATAAAGCACACAATCTCTCGGGTTACATATGGAGAAGTAACCTAATGTTTCAGCTCTGATACCAACTGTAACGACCCGCATTTTAGCAACGTTGTTTTCGGAGAAAACAACAATACGAGTCTTCAAGAAATCAAAAGGTTGCAACAATAAATTAATTAATCACAGCGGAAGCTCTAAACGTAATCATTTTATTTAATAAACTTTAAAGTCAATCCAAAAATAATGGAATTGACATGGTCCTTATTTCAACTTAAACAACTAAAACAGGAAAAATAACGGGGAAAAATAGGAAAAATAAACGGGATTCTAAACTGCTCGCCAAACACTCAGCCCAACTCTAAACTCTATCCTGAATAACTGCAAAAATAAAAATTGGGGTCCACCGTTAGTGGCGAGTAACTAGACTGTCCTACATAGAAGTAGGACCAAACCGCATAGAACAACAGGTTAGAAATTCCAGGAAACAATACGATACAACAAAAATCATCACATCATGCATGTAACATATCAAAGTACGCAGCGGAGCAACATAATCAATATCAACTATCATCAATCGACAGTTCCATCATAACTCAATAGCATATCATCTCAAGTTCCATCTACAAAACCCTTTCAAGACTCCGCTCGGTCTACAACCGATAACATGACCAACGACAACAGACTTGCCCCGCTCAGTTCATCACCGATGAACCGATAGGCCCGCTCAGTTCATCACAGATGAACCGATACACCCGCTGAGTTTATCACCGATAAACCGATAGACATGACGTGCTCGGTCTTGAACCGATAGACATGACACAAATCTGACAATGACTGAAGAGATTCCAATCAACATCTTCGCACGAAATTTGCACTTTCACACGCATAACCATCAAGAATTCAATAAGATTGCTATTAAATAAAACAACATAAAAATCGAGCCTTTACTTCATCACAACCTCACACATGGAACAAGGAGCCAAAAGAGTTCAAGAACTCAATAACCAAACAAGAACTTCAAGAAATGTACTTTCAAACAAGATTCAATGATTAACAAAATAAAAATCAAACCTTTAGAACTCTAGCATCAAACGCATAATCAAGAAGCCAAGCACGGTTCAAGAATCAACAATTTCAATCAAGATTTATGAAAGATTTAACAAGAAACTAAATCAAGATAATATACAAAGATTCATCAAGATTAAATAACCAAAACAAGAATCAATATCATGCTTAATACATTATGATCACACGCATATTCACGAATCAATACTAAATCAAGAACTTCATGAATTCAATAAGAAGATTCAAAACAAGGATCATGAAACGTTAAGGCATGGAATAATCATTCAAGATTCGTCAAATAACAAAGAAAGAACTTAAAGCTAATCATTCAATATACTCGCCTAACTCACGCATGGTACACAAATCAACAACAAACAACAACTTCCTAAACTATTATCCTATGCAATATAGTACTAGTCCTAAGTAAGACAGCTAGTTACCTTATTGAAGAACAATCAAGAAGCGCGCCCAATCCTCACGGTTTACTAGCAAGAAAACGGTTATAATCTGCAAAAAAAATTTAAACTAGTTAGATTAAGAAAGAAAGAATTGAAAAGAAAACAGATTGAGAGGAAAGGGCCTAGGGTCGTGTATTACAAGGGGGAGAGAAAGAATGTTTTTGGTTGAGTTTGGATCATATGATTAGTAATTAAAGGGTAGGTTTTTAATGTATAACTAGGATGATCGGTTTGCTAATTAGTAGGAGTTAGTTTAAGAAAAGAAATTGAAGGGGAACAATAAGGGGGCCGGCTAGGGTAGAGTAATTTTAGGAGTTAGTTTCCTAAAATGTAGTAGGGTGGTTATGGAAATAAAAATAGGATTTTTTGGTTATATAAAATGAATAGATATATTTGGTTAATTTAAAATAGATAAAATTGAAATAAAAATGAGGAAACTAGGATGTAGAGGGCCGGCTATGGGGAAAGCAGTATGGGTTTGGGCTGGCTTCATCAATTATCAAATTAAGTTTGTTGGCCCAATTTAGGAATTTACGCTTTAAGGCTTAATTTCTCACGAAATTTTTCGGCCCGAAAATCAGGGTCGTTACACTACTTGTCATTGGATTAAGGCCTTACTACAGATGTAAACCTTGTTTGGATATCAAATTAAGCACAATATGCCTTTGTTGGGCCACTTTCGAACTGCCTTCCGTAATCTGATACCAGCATTCTTGGAATTCCAAATCTGGTGATGATGTTCTTACAAATGAACTCTTGTATCTGCTTATCAGAGATCCTCGACAAAGGTTCAGCCTCGACCCATTTGGTGAAGTAGTCGATCCCAACAATAAGAAACTTTTTCTGTACCACAACTGGTGGGAAAGGACCCAGCAGGTTCATTCCCCATCTATCAACGGGTACGACTGCCTGAACTGCTGTTAATGTTCTCGATGGTTGCCTAAGGATGGCAGCATGAATTTGGCATTGTAGCCACTTCTTTACCAGCTCGATGGTATCCTTCTTGAGGGTGGGCTAGTAGTATCCATCTCGAAGAGCTTTCCCCGCAATTGTCAGTGCCCCTTTGTGATTGCTACAACATCCTTCATGAATTTCCTTCAGAAATTAGTCCCCCTCTTCAGGGGTTACGCATTTTAATAACAGATGTGTGTAAGACAGCTTGTACAACACTCCATCATGTAGTATAAACCACTTAGAATTTCTCTTAATTTCTTCAGCTTCTTTATCATCCATGGGTAGAGCCCCATGTTTCAGATATTGGATGATAGCATCTTTCCATGTTTCACCTCGAGCCAAAGTGTGGACCTCAGACTCGTTGATACTTGGTTCTTTCAAGACATGCCACTGAATGAATCGTGGCTCCTCTCCCTCTGCAGAGCTTGCCAACCTCGATAGTGCGTGAGCTTGTTGGTTCTTAGATCGAGGGACATGTTGAATGTCAAAATATTCTAATTTCCCGGCAATGGTTCTGACTTTCTGGAGGTACATCTTCATGTTTTCTTCTTTTGCTTCAAACTCCCCGTTGAATTGTCCCACGACCAACTGTGAGTCAGCCTTAGCCTTAACATGTTTTTCTCCAGCAGTGAGGCACATTTATATTCCTAAAATCAGAGCCTCATATTCTGCCTCGTTATTTGAGGCCACAGAGCTGAATTTTATGGCATATTCCATTCGATCCCCATTATCAGTCTTGATTAATATTCCTGCTCCTCTACCACTCTGCGTAGAAGATCCATTAGTAGATAACTCCCAGACCATAGAATTGTGTGGATCAGAAGAGCTTCGCATGTTGGTGCATTCCATAATAAAATCAGCCAAAGCTTGAGCTTTGATAGCTCGACGGGGCTCATACTCTAACCTAAAGTCAGACATCTGGTTTACCCACTCAGTTATGCGGTTTGAATGATTCTTTCCCTCGATGATCTTCCTTATTGGTTGTCCGGTTAAGACCTTTATTGGGTGAGCTTGGAAATATGGCCTCAATTTTCAACTAGCCATGACTAAGACATAGATCATCTTCTCAGTCTCTGTATATCTAGACTCTGCCCCTCGAAATGCATGACTGATGAAGCAAACCATATGTTGATGCTTTTCTCTCTCGGCCACTAGTACTGCACTTAAGGCATACTCAGATATTGCCAAGTAGATGTATAACGTTTCGCCCGGCAAGGGTGAAACTAGCTTTGGGATACTGGCAAGGTATTCTTTTAACTGCAAAAATGCCTTTTCAGCTTCCTCGTCCCACTTGAACGTGGCTCGCTTCAACACCTGAAGAAAGGTGAGGCTTTTGTCTGCTGATTGTGATAAGAAACGACCCAATGCAGCCATGCAGCCAGTAAGCCACTGTACCTCCTTGACAGTCCTCGGAGATCGCATGTTGATAATGGCTTGCATTTTGTCAGGATTGGCCTGGATTCCCCTCTTATCGACCAAGAAGCCTAAGCACTTTCCCCCTTTGACCCCAAAAACACACTTCTTGGGGTTTAGCTTCATACCAAACTTCCTCAATGTTGAAAGAGTTTCCCTGATATCCTTGGGATGATCAGCCATTTGTTTACTTTTAATGATCATGTCATCAACATAGACTTCAACATTTCGACCAATCTGCTCAGCAAAAATTGTGTTTACCAGCTTTTGATAAGTAGCCCTAGTGTTCTTGAGACCAAAAGGCATGACTCGATAGCAGTAAACTCCTTGATTGGTGATTAATGCAGTGTGTGCTTGGTCTTTTTCAGCCATGGGTATCTGATGGTAGCCAGCATTGGCATCCATGAAACTGAACATTGCATGACTAACAGTTGAGTCGACCAAGCTATCAATCTTTGCGAGTGGGTAGTCATCCTTTGGACATGCTTTATTCAAATCAGTGAAATCTACACACATTCTCCACTTTCCATTAGGCTTTTTGACCTTGGCCAGCCAATCAAAGTATTGGCACTCCTTGATGAATCCATGCTCGAGCAACTTTTTTACCTCAGCAGCAGTTGCCTTGTTTCTTTCTTCACTTTGTCGTCTCAACTTTTGTTTGACCCTTTAAATCCTTCACGGATGTTAAGCTCATGACACATGACTGAAGGATCGATGCCTGGCATCTCTGAAACATCGAAGGCAAAAACATCTCGAAATTCCTTGAGTAGTCGAGTGATTGATTCTTTGATGTCTAGGTCCATGTCAATGCCAATCTTGACTGTGTGCCCATGATTGTCATCGATGGAGATCTCCTTATGCCCCATGATGGGTTTTGGTCGTGCGTAGTGCTTGGCATCCTCAACTAAAAACAGTGCCTCTGAACATTGAACCGGCTCCTTCCTCTTGTCTCTTACCTCGACCGTGGTTGAGTTAGTTTTGATGCTATTAATGTAGCATTGCGTTGCTGTCTTCTGATCACCATAAAACTTCCCAACTTCACCTTTATCAGTTTCGTACTGCAGCAAGAGTTGATATGTAGAGATGGAAGCCTTTATCTTGTTCAGCAAAGGTCTGCCCAAGATAATACTATAGGGAATATTGATATCAATTGGAAACAACTAGAGAATACTTGTTCCAAGCCAACTACTTAATGTACTCTTCCACATCCGGACTTGAATGAGTTGTCAAATTGTGTCCATTGTTGGACGGTTGGAACTTTCAGAAGGTATGTTTTCAAGCAAGGAGTCATGTTTTTTGTTTCCACACTTGGCGGTCTGGTTCGGGGACCTGGTAAGAAGTCATGGCCGTGGAGGGATGCTTTGAAAGTCGAATTTAATTTTGCTTGAGCAAAGTATCTATTTGTAATGTAGTTTTAATTATTTATCAGTGATGTAAGCAACATGTAGCAATGAGTTAATTAAGACATTTAATCTTTTAAATGGATATTTCTTTTACCTTTTGTGTCAAGGATTGCAATTATAAGCATGAATTTAATAATATTTTCTAATTTATAAGTTCAGTTTAATAAAGATTTATTCCGATGGGTTTTACTATCTAATTTATGATTAAACAATAAAGTTTTATTAATTAAACAAATCATCTTATAAATGGAAAATTCCTTTGTTATTTTACAACCATTGCATGTATAATCATCAAATACAACTCTAGCTTTGCATTAATAAGTAATTTTCCTAGCATTGCACGTATAATAATAATCGCTGCTTCTGCATCATTTCACAGTTAATATTTTTAATTTAAATGTTATAACTATTTGTAATTTGAACAAAGATATTAAATTATAATATATTATAACACATTTAAACATCGATGCAATAATAAAAAAAAGATCATTGAAATTTTTTGAGGATTGTATTTTTTGGCAACTAAAGTTGTTTAGAACGATAAAAACTATTATTATGAGGACCTTGATATGAGGATCATTTAAAAATTAGTGAGATCGTATTTCCATTCAAAGAGAAGGAAGGCCAAAAAAATTGACAAATTAAATAAATAATAACTTCAAAATGAATATAATATTCAAAACATAACTTGGTAGTTTATAAAAACTACACATGCCTATTAGACAAATATGGATATGGTACATGTGGTAAGTAAACCACACCATCTTGGTTCATCACAAAAGGCGTCGATGGCGAGTAACTACTTCCAGCACCTCTGCTTGTTTCACCACGATAGAAATCATTGTACATGTTTCCGTGATCATTTCCGGAGGGATTCCCCATTGAAGAATCTTGAGTACCTATGTCAAATTCAACATCTTCATCGCCTTCCTCCTGTTGCTCTTGCTCTACTACCCTTCTCTTCTTGTTCGCCGCCATCGCTTTCTCGCACGGGTTTTGTTTCCTGTTCTTAACATCTCTACTAGTTTGGCGTTTGTCAACTGGATCTTTGATGCTACCACTGTTCGCATTAGCTGCTGCTTACTTTTTAAGGTGTGTTTGATTTTCTTCCCTCCGACGTAGCTGACGACGACCATAAACCTTTCTTAGAGAAGGATCCCACCAAGAACTACTTTTTCCCCCACTCCACACAATTCCTATTGCTTCCTCCTAGTTGCATCGAATTTTCTCTGTGTGCTCTTTGTACATAGCATAAGTCTCTTGATTATGCAATGCTAAAGAAGCCAAATAGTTATGTCTCTGTGCCAACTCCCTTTGTTTTGTAACTCGCTCTAACTCTAACGGATCATAATATGAAACCTTTACCCATTAATAATCTCTAACAATATCCTTCCTCCATCCATCCAAAACATATTTTTCTGGAATATTGTTTATATCCTTTTTTTCCATAACACTAACAATATGTCTGCATAAAATTCCTCTACATTCAAATAATTTACAAGAGCATAAGAACTCACCTTTATTAGACCCCATTTTCACTGAGTAGTTCTTCCATCTTGCTTTCCAAATGGGTTTATTAATTTTCTCTTGCACAGTAAACATGGATATTCCATCGATTATAGGCAACTTTGTCACATTTATGTTCTTCAATGCGGTGCACTCTTCTTTCACTTCCTGAAATTTTGCATTAGTATATGCCTTGTGGTAAACCTACTCGGCTATAATGTTTTTGTCGTATCTAAGCGGCCTATGCTTCGAAGAGAAGTTCAAATATTTTTCATCTTCAACCTTTTCTTTTACAGCTGGATTAAGGCACGAATTTTTCTTTGTTTTCAATAGTGAGGGCTGGAGAATCCCTAGGGTGGTGGAAGATGAACAAACTTTCACCTAAAAATTAACAAGGGCCGACTAGGGAGTGATCAAAGCAACATTTGGGCTAGCATAACAAAAATCAAATTAAGTCTTTTGGGCCCAAATCGGATGATTTGGACTTTGAGGCTTAATTTCACACGAAATTTTACGGCCCAAAAATCCGGGTCGTTACACCATCCGTTCCCCCCCTGACGGATGTGTAGCTGTGTACAAACTTGCCATGGTCAGGGGCGTTAGATTTCCATTACATAATTTTTTCGAACAACTTCTTTGTCAATATAACCTATCCTTAGCCTCGTTGGTACCCAATTCTTGGGCCTCGATCAATTCATTTATTGGCATCTACACGATGCTTAGGATTACCCCCACCCTCCGCCTTTGGCGGAATCTTGTATAGTTAGTAGAGAGCCATGGCACGGACCATGGAAAAGGTTGGTATAGCTTCCAGGTCCGTAGAGGCTATATATTTGTAGATAGTATGCCCACCAACCAAGAAGGATTTAGGCACGAATTCTTCTTCGTTTTCAATAGTGAGGGCTGGAGAATCCCTAGGGTGGTGGAAGATGAACCAAACTTTCACCTAAACCGTTAAGTGCCGAAGATGTCTGCTTAGGAAGCAGTGGTGGCCATCTACTGTGAGCTTGAAGAAAAAGAGGAAAAAAGGAAAACAGTGATGGTCCCCTTTAACTGGCTCCCTTCTACGGAAGACTTGAAGAAGGACTTCTTCTTGTCTGATATGGGGTTGAACCCATCATTTCATGAGGGTAGGGGTACTTAACCATTACTAACTTTTAGTTTTTGAATGTTTTTTATGTACTGAGTCTTTCTTCTTACAGTCGTTGCTCAATCAAAGCTTGATCCAAAAATGGCCTCAAGGATGACCGCAGCTGCTATCAAAGCTCTTTCTGTGAAGGGCTTGGTCGAGGAAAAGATAGAAACTATCCCTGAGCCCCCAAAGGTAATCACCTTTGCTTAATGACTATTATTTATGTTGCCCCCTTTCTTTTACTCGATGATGCTCCTTTCTAACTCTTCCATTACCTCGATAGGACCCCAAGCAAAAAAAGAAATCTTCAACTAGTGGGGCTCCTCAACCGAAGAGGGCGATCGAGACCAATCCTTTTGCTGAAGAGAAAAAGGATCAGAAGAAAAAACAGAAGGTGGTGGAAGAGCCCCAGCCATCTCTGTCTGAAGAGGGGCCCTTCAACAAAGATGCAGACATTGAGGCTGCACTGGTTGCTACTCAGAACGTCATCAGACCTTCCTCGAAAGGAAGGCCCTGCTGGGGGCGACCGTCCTTTTGGGGCCCTGACACAGCAGGAACGCAATCGTCGCCTAAACAAGGCATTCAATCGTCTGACGAATAGTTCATTACGGGCGCCGATAAAGATGAAGCGTTCAACGATCTCCATAATGCCTGGTTGCAGTTTATAACAAGATCAAGAACAATAGAGTTTCAAACTCCAATCAAGTTATTCAAGAAATCAACTCAACAATAATCCAATTATATAACATTCAATTCGGCCAACAAAGGTTAGCTTCAAAATCAAGATTAACCTTACCATATCGCATAAAACCACCATGATAATTCATATACTAAATCAAGACTACAAGATTGAGCAAGAAACAACATAAGGATTCAATCTTTTTCATAAAACCAAGATTGACGCAAGACATGAACTAAAACACAAACTTTAAACAACTAAAATAATTCATGAAGTTAAAGATTCAAGTTTAGCCAACAAACTGCGCATTAAAACAAATAAAAATTTATGCTTGAAATACTATGAAACTCACGCATGAAATAACTACAAGAAAAAAAATCATGCCTTTGATCAACATAATACACGCATAAAACAAGGAAGGAAAACAATTCAAGAAATCATCAATTTACTTCAAGATTCACGAGTAAAATTGAATCAAGGTTCAACAACAAGAATAACTTGCAAGATTAATCATGAACAATCATAAAACAATCAAGAAATAGAAAACTAAATAACTCATATTACACGAACTTCACACGTATGGCAACATCAACAACTACAAACCTTCTAATCATATCATCCTATGTAATCTAACCCTATTCCTAACTAGAAAAGCTAGTTACCTAATGAATATTAAGACCCAAAGGTTACGCACGAAACACGCCCAAACACGAGTACTCTACTCGACACCACACAAGGCCAAGCACCACCACACGTCCAAAGCTTGCACCACCACGAGTTGTTTCAATCCTTAAGGACGGTAGAAGATTGGTTGTTCTTGAACAATATTCCTTTTGGCTTGTATAAATAATGTGGTTGTGTAGACTTTAATTTTACCGTTGGTCAATGGGCCAACGTATTATGATGTGTACTTGATACTTTGACTGTTCTGATTGTAATGCTAGCTAGGTTTTAACTCTAGTTGCTTTCTTTGTTTCTCGAGTATTTTTCTCCTTGCTTGTGTTCTTTCCTATTGATATTGCATGTTAAACTTGCGCATTCGTTGTCCATGCCTGCATCTATAACCAGGTTAAGGGCGACCGTTGGTGTTTCCACCAACGGCCCTCCGATGCTTAAGTCAGTAACGGGTCTTAATAAGAAAACTAGAATAGTACGTAAAATTCACATAAGTAATCAAGGGTTTAACAGAACCTGGTAACTTGTGCACCTGACAATATCATAAGCTGATAACCCGATTACTTAGTGTCTTGTCCACCTGGTAACCTGATAACCTGACCTGAGTTCTCTGCTTGTGTCGAGTTGTCATAACTCTGCAACATAAAACTAGTTAGGAACGACCGTTGGTGTTTCCACCAACGGCCCTCCGATGCCTAAGTCAGTATTTAATTTTGAAAAAGAAATCCGAGAATTTATTTTATGTAAGTAATATACTTCATTAGCTGGGGATAGTTTCCCCCTGCAGTACACTTTTAGAAATGATATTTCTACAAGTGTACTGCATTCCAACTTCTAGGAATTTGCTTACCTTGTGGATCCACTAAGCGATATGCCCCTTTTCCTACTAGCTTTTCTATCTGGCGTGGCCCTTCCTAGGTTGCTTCTAGCTTACCTGCATTCAGCTCTTGTTTTTTTAAACACCTTTCTGAGGACCCAGTCTCCGGTTTGAAACATCTTTGCCTTCACATTCTTGTTGAAACTCCTGGATACTATTCTTTGGTATGCTACATTCCTTATCATGGCGTTTTCCCTAAGATCTTCTATGGTATCCAAGTCGCACGTTAGTTCCTCTATATTTTGTTCTGGTGTGAGCTATCCATACCTGGCTGTGGGGGTTACCACCTCTGCTGGTAGTACAGCTTCGCAGTCGTAAACCAGAGAAAACGGTGTTTTACTTGTAGCAGTCATGGGGGTGGTCCTGTTGGCCCATAGTATCCTCGACAATTCTTCTACCCACCTTCCTTTTTTTTCCCTCTAACCTTTTCTTGATACCATTGATGATGACTTTATTGTTTTATTCTACTTGTCCGTTTGCTTAGGGGTATCTTGGTGTTAATGTGTGTAGGTCTATATTCCATTCTTTGCCAAAATTTCTTATTTTGTCACTAATGAACCGAGATCCATTGTCGCATATAATCTCTGACGGAATTCCAACCTGTAGATAATGTTATTCCATAAAAATGATATGACTTCCTTATCTCTTACATGAGGATAGGATGCAACTTCTATCCATTCCGAGAAGTAATCTATTACAACGAGCATGTATGTTTTCTGACCTGGTGCTTCTTGTAGCTTTCCGACTATATCCATTCCCCACATCATGAAAGGCCATGGCGTGAGGATTGGATTTAGTTGTTGGGTGGGTTTGTGTGACAAACCTGCATGCTTTAGACATTTATCACATTTAGATGCATACGTGTGGGCGTCTTCCTTGATAGTTGGCCAATAGTACCCATTTGTGAGAATTCTATTGGCTAACGACCTTCCTGCTTTATGTGACCCGCATTGGCCGTCATGGAATTCTAAAAGGATAGTTGGCCATTCGACTTCTGAAAGACATCTCTGCATGACTCCTTTGGACGATCTTTTGAATAAGACCCCTTCGTATCTTGCTGCTTTCAATTTTATTTTTCTCGACTCCATCTTGTCCTGTGGGTGTTTGGTTTTGCAAATAATAAAGGATGGGTTGGAACCAAGGCATGTCTTGTGAAGTAGAATTTAAAGGATGGGCATTTGGTTCTGGTTTGGTTATGGCTGGACTTGATAGGTGTATCAAGGGGATGTTACCAAAGTTGCAATTCTTGAGCGTCGGCCCTAAGTTGGTGAGTGAATCCACTTGCGTGTTTTGGTCCCTAGGTACCTGTGTAATGGTGAATGGTTGGAATTTCTCTGCTTTCTGCTTGGATATTGCCAAGTAAGCAATCATCCTCAAGTCTTCGGTTGCAAATTCTCCCCAAATTTAGCTTACTATTAGCATGTTGTTGCTCTAAACATTTAATCCTGTAGCTCCCAAGTCTTTTGCTAATGTCATTCCTGCAATCAAAGCTTCATACTCTGCTTCGTTGTTAGTAGCAGAGAAGTTGTTGGTTATTGATTGTACGATCATCTCCCCTTGTGACGATTATAGTACAACCCCTAGCCTTGCTACTCTGAAATTGGACGAGTTGTCCACATACAAAATCCAGATTTATGGACCAGACAATTGGTTCAACTATAACAGTTCGGTATTTGCTTTAGACTCCAGGGTTGGACTAAAATCAGCCACAAAATCTGCTAGTGCTTGTGATTTTATGGCCGATCTTGGTTGGTACCGGATGTCTAAAGTACTTAGTGCAATGGCCCATTTACCCATTCTTCCAGAAAGTTCGGGTTTTTTCAAAACTGCTTTTATTGGGTAATTGGTCATTACTACTACTATATGAGACTCGAAAGAGTGCTTGTAACTAGGGCTAGTACTAATTTTTCCAATGATGAATACCTGGTTTAAGCGTTTAGAAGAGTTTTGCTTATGTATTAGACAGAAAGTTGCTGGTTCTCAGCTTCTGTGGCTAATACAGCGCTTACGGCTTGTTCACTAACTGCTACGTATAACTGCAACATCTCACCCAGGTTAGGTTTGCCAAGTAGTGTTTTACTTCCTGGAGTGCCTTTTCATGCTCCTCTGTCCATTGAAACTCTTTATTTTTTCGTGAAACGTTATAAAACAAGTGGCATTTATCTGAAGACGTAAATATAAATATATTTAATGCAGCTACCTTGACGGTTAGTTTTTGCACCTCCTTTAGGTTAGTAGGTGATCGAATATTTACAATGGCTCTTACCTGGTCGGGGCAAGCTTCGATGCCCCGCTGCGTAACTATGTACCCATGGAACTTTCTTGCTGCAACTCTAAAAGAGCACTTGGTTGGATTCAGCTTCATATTATGTTTCCTGAGTATCTCGAAGGTCTCTGTTATGTGTTACGTGATGCTCGGCTTTCTTGGACTTTACCAACATGTCGTCAATGTAGACTTCCATCTTGTCTCCGAGCTGGTTTTGGAACATGTTGTTCACTAACCTCTAGTAGGTTGCACCTGCATTTTTTTATCCAAATGACATTACTTTATAACAATATATACTTGTATCTGTGACGAAGGCTGAATACAAAAAAGGGGGCCAATTGGGACGCTTTTTGCGTCATATAGGGCCGCTAAAAAGCATCCCAATTACCCCTTTGGACGCTTCAAAAAAGTGTCCCTAATTTCAAGGTGGCTATATAGGGACGCTTTTCTAGGTCAAATTTGTAACTATTGTGACGCTTAAAAATGTCTCAGTGTAATATATGGGGACACCTTATTTAGTCCATGCTGAAGATAATTTGGAAGGCCAGCATCAGTAGCTTATCCTGGTATTCGGCATGCATCAGTATCTGGTTGTAACCCGAGTATATGTCAAGGAAGGTCAGCATCTCGTGTCCGGCTGTTGCATATAGCATTTAGTCGATATGAGGTAAGGGGAATGGGTCCTTTGGGCACGCCTTGTTCAAATCAGTAAAATCAATACAAACTCTCCACTTGCCATTCTTCTTCCCCACAATGACCACGTTGCCCAAACATTCCAGGTACTTGACTTCCCTAATCTTTCCTGCTTCCAAGAGCTTCGTCACTTCTTCATTTATAATCTTATTCCTCTCTGGTGCGAATTTTCTCCTCTTCTGCTTGACAGGTTTTATACTCGGGTCTACATTCAGCTTATTTGTGATGACTTTAGGGTCAACCATGCCTTCATGCAACCATGCAAAACAATCAGGGTTCTGTAAGTTCAATGTATACTCAAGAAGGGGGGTTGAATTGAATATGTGTGTTTTTTCAATCGTTTTCAAGGTTTGTTTAACTTTTTGTGAGAACAACGATAGAACAATAAATAAAGAGTACGGACACAAGGATTTAACGAGGTTCGACTTCTAAACAAGCCTACATCCTCCATTCTCTCACCAATATTATTAATCAACTTTGAATAATAACAAGGTTACACAATCAATTAAATGCTACAACTCTGTAACACTTAATTCCCCAGCTGTTAACTCTAACAGTTCACTCAGTGTTCACAGAACACTCCCCAACCACTTCCCTCTAAGTGGTTCAAAGATTACAAACTTAAATCTCCGTAAGTTTTCTCTTAAAGATAGATATGGAGATAATTTAGCTCTATGGATAAACTCTCAGAAAATATGACTTGGTTTTCTTTGGAGAGCAAAAGTCTTACTAGGGTTTTCCAAAAGATTGTATTTATAGGCAAGGAAAAACCGTCCCCTAGAAGTGTGTTTGGAGACTTGCCAAAATTGTTCAAACAAGCTCAGCTGACACAAGTGCAAAGGTACCTATTTCAGACCTTTGTCTCCTTCCACTACATGTAGTGGAAAGTACACTAGAGTCCAAACAAGTACATTGCAAAGCTGATTTTATGTATCAATTTGGCAAATTTCCAAAACATAAGTGATCAATATTTTTCAAATAAATTTTCAAAAATAATTTTGAATAAGAAAATCAGTACGGATCACTTAAATGCACGTGCGTAATACTGAGGTCTGTTTCCACAATGGTCTCAATACTATAAAGTCTATATCTGGCAAAGAGAACTGTTCCAAGCTTGTTCTTTGTATGTTCTTAGCTTGTTCTTGGCTTGTTCTCTTTACTGGACATAAACTTTAATTCTTTTTGCTCTTTACATAGAAACACAAGGTATATCTTCCTATGTCTATTTTACAAGAAGATCCTAGAAGTACAAAAATTAAAAAGGCTTCAAGCTCTTGACTCCTAATCTTCAAGTATCTCAAGGCCTTCAAATTTGCCTTGAAGAGTTCTCACTTGAATTAACCTGTTCAAATACAAACATGCATAATAATCAAGTATAGAGAACTAGTTTTTCATGTAACGACCCGACTTTTTAGCTTGTCGATTTACGAAGGGAATCGACATTCGGATCATCACTTAAACATAATTATACTTAAAAACAAATAATTTAGGAAGAAAATGATTCTTTTATTAATAGGCTTCTAGAAATCCAAAATATCCAAAAGTCATAAATTACAATGAAAAACTGAAAATACGGTCCCAACATGCTGGGATCAATAAATTAACTAAATTGTACTAGAATGTTCTGGAAAAACTAAAACTTAAGAAATAGATCTAAACACTCAGGCCCATCCTGCGAAGCCCGCTTTATTCAGCTGCATCTTCACCTGGAACATGGGGGGGGGGTCCACCGTCAGTGGCGAGTAACTAGGCTGTCCCATTTAATCAAGGGACCGCCAAACACATAATAGCATAGAATAATTACATAAAAACTGTAAAGAACATAATACATGCTTAATACACAATTACACAAAAATACGTATAAATGTACGTATAAAATACGTATAAGAGTACGTATAGACGTACGTATAAATGTACGTATAAAGATACGTATACAAGTACGTATAAAATACACCTGCAGAAATACTATTAGAAATACGTATACTTTACGTATCCAAATACGTACGATCACCCTGCCAATACGGTTAGAAATACATACAAGACACATACATCCATCACGTATTAAAATACACTCACATACTAGTATAAATACCATAATTAACACAGCGGAAGACTTATACAATACAATACTTGTGCTCCTTATTATATATCCTTTCTTATCTTAATCTATACTTATCAAATCATTATCATACTTAACATTATTCTCCAACTTATATATCGCATGTTCATATCTTAACTTATATCATCATCATCAATCGATCAATCTCACCAATCATATATCAAGCATAATATATTCCAATCTTTATGTATATGCAATTAACAATCAATCACTACAAATCTTTGCGGACTGTCTTCTACAGCTCGTAACGAACCAATGCGTTCGCAACTTTCCTAAAACATGTCGGGGTGAACCAATGCGTCCCACCCGTAGTCCTCCAATGCAAGAACTAAGCCTAAGCTATGGCCATAACTCCTGGTAGCGACTCATCACACGGTTACCAGACGACTCCATATTCTAGAACCAAGAACTGCTCGGGGGAACCAATGCGTCCGACCCAATTGAGCAGTGGCATCGACTAAACCCAATTGATAACCAATGCGTTATCGCAAGGGCGTCCTTATCTAATTAACCCAATTGATGACCAATGCGTCATCGCAAGGGTGATCTTATGTATTGTATTTTATATCTTAATTAATCAAATCATATTATATATTGGGAAATACTAGGTGACAGTAATAGGAAATGAAATGTTCGGAGTCCCAGGAAAGAGAGGTGCGGCACGTGCATTGGCCACCTTAAATACCAAGTCTTTCCTAGCCAGAGACCGAAACGTAAGCATGTATATCTATTACCCTGTTTCCTTTCTTATCCCTAATAATATCTTAGGTATCTTCAAATACTATCCTTAACATTATCCATAAACTTATCCATAAACTTATCCATAAACTTATCCATAAACTTATCCATTCGGAATTTCCCAAAACAATATAACATTATCCAAAAATAATTATAATCATAACAATATTAGTAATATTAATATTATCCTTTTTATCCCTACACTTTACCACTTGTCCCTAATAATTATTTTATCCGTAAAATAAATATTAAAATATTCCTGAAATAATATTAACTCAAAAATTAACAAACTTTGACCATAATTCCCATATTCCACACGGCATTTTAGAAATGTTACAACAAATTTAATTAATTTCCTAACAAACTTAATTAGTCAAATTAATTACTAAAAATACCCAAATTTATAATAAAAATCTAATCTTTTTAATCCTATGTTACTCGAAAATTTGGAATTTAAGTACAAAATAAAACAATATAATTACACACATAAAAATATCATTTTTATACTTTTAATATCTTTGGCTCACTCGGATCAATCCCGAGAACAAGTATCTTTTAGAATTTCATGTGATATAATTAAATCAAACAAGCATCATCAAAATAATCATGCCCAAATGCTCAAAATACACGGCATTCATAAATATGTATTCAAGAACAAAAATTACAATCTCAAGATTTAAAGATTTCATGATAATAATAAAGATTTAAAATAAAGATTCACATATTTAATCTAGCATGTTCAAGATTAGTATAAAAAAAAATAACATTTTTATTTCCTCCTTTAAATTTTGTACCACTCGAAAATTCAATAATTAATAATAGCATATTTTAATAATTCAATTGCCCTATTTTATACAATCTGATTTTTAAAGAATTAAATTAAAAACGACCATCTAAAGATCTCTAAAAATCTGGAAATTTTTATGGGAGCTAAATATGGGTTCAAGTATTTACGTGCGTAAATTTCGTCTAAAAATAGCATCTTTTACTATTTTTAAGTGATTTTATAACTAACCAGTCAGATTAGGCTGAATTCGGTTTCCGAATTTTCTGCCATAGCAAACAATCTTTAAAAATTACGAAAATTTAACACGAGCTGTAAAACATTATCACTGACTTCCATATAAAATTTTGTAGCATTCCGAATTGATTAAGTACACTAATAAATTCGTAAACCTATTCTGGACAGTTTTACCGGTTTGAAAGATTAAATTATTATAAATAATAAAAGGACGAATTTTGCCACGAAATAAATCATGGTTAATAATCAAACAGTAAACAAGATACCATGAAAAATTCATCAAGAAATAACAATATTTGATTGGTAAATAAATTCATACAAGTAATTATTCAACAATTTCAGATTTCAATAAACTACATAATATAATCAAAAGAAATTTCATAATAATTCATAAATATTACATGAATACATCAAGAGAATAACATGATCAATATTTCATATGGTTCGAAATTCTTGAATAAATAAGCAAACATAAATCCTACAATTTTCATGATATAATCCTAATTAACTATGTGAAAAGCTACCCACAAATTAAATAGAAAAGCTTAGTTTCCTTAAATCGCAAAATTTATCCAAGGTAACAATGGGGTTCGGCTGAATTTAGAAGGAGAAAGGTGGAGGAATACTTTAGGGTTTATGGAGCAAATAATAAAATAGGACCCAAAAGAAGTGAAGGGGTCCTATATATAAAGAAAAGGAAAAAAAATAAAAAAATAAAAATAAAAAAACAACAAACAACCAAAGGTTGCCGTGAAAGTGCAACAAAGGGGGAAAAGTTTGTTGGGATCATCCAACAAACTTTGAATAGGTAATTAGAAAATTTTAAATTAATTAAATTAATTAATCATCAAAAATAATAATTAATATTTAAGTAATTAAAACAAATAACATTGGCCCAAATAAAAGGAAGGAGCCGTCCCAATAGAAAAGAAAGAAAAATTGGGTCTTTGGCCCAATTTGGAAGAAAAAGAGTTGGGCTAAAAAAAAAAACAGTCCAATTAATATGGGCTTTTGGACTTAGAATTCAATAAATAACATTAACAACCGCGAAATTTTCTGGCCCAAAATTCCGGGTCGTTACAATCACCCCTCCTTAAATAAATTTCGTCCTCGAAATTTACTTAAAGAAGCTCACGTAAGAAAGCAATGGAACAACTAAAACATAAACGATCAGCCGTAGACGGAGACCGTACACGTAGTTATGTCAGCTGCGCGTCCGCCTCTTCTTGGTCACGTAGAAGACTCGGTTCTTCACTTGTACTCGGCTCACCATTGTTGCCGGTTTGTTCTTTGGTCACGCCCAAGTCTCGTGCCTTCCTTGTCTACATACGCAACACCCTATTGTAACCCGTCGCACCTCTTTCCGGAATGACGTTCGTTCTCGCACCCTCTGCCAACCGGGGTCTCGGAATCGTTGGTTGCTTGCCCGTCCTGCGATTGCGGCTCCTGGTATGGTTCGATTCGTTGTCTCTTCTCAACTGCGGCCGATTAGCTTCCTCCGGTTCTCTTCTCTGTAGCCCTTTCCTCCTCGAACGATGCTTGAACCTCTAAGGCGGTCTCGTACGCGTTCTGGAACGATGCTAACCTGTTGCCGGTAACGTGTACCCTAATGCGAGGACTCGTCATTTTGATATACCGCTTCAGCTTCTCAGCTTCCGATGGAGATATTGCAGCGAAAAATCTGGACAGCTTCGCGAACTTGTCGGTAAATGTATGAACTGGCATGGTCCCCTGAGTGAGCGTCAGGAACTCCTCTGGCTTTTGCCACCTAAGCTCGTCGGAAAAGATACGTTCTCGTAGCTTGGAGGTAAACTCTTCCCGTGTCATGCTCTTCACAGCTCTTCCCTGCGGCGAACCGTTACCAACTAGTCGTCTGCTTCTAGTCGAAGGTAGTAGCTAGCGATCTGAACTCGTTTATCTCCCGGACAACCGATTGCGTCGAACCGTTCTTCCATCTCTCAAATCCAGCTCTTGCGCATCACGGGGTCAGACGTGCCATCATTGGTAGGACGACGATGACGAGAAATCTGATCCTGGACCTGTGGGTTATGGGCTCACCACGCTTCTGCTGCGCCACTCTGATAAAACACCGGTCACGGCTACGAATTGATGGTTCCGGCGTCGAAGTCTGAGGTTTGGCCTTGGGGGCGTCATCCTGTACGTACACACCTAAACTTCCTATTGTTAGTTCACACAAAAGCACATAGTAACGTCGGAGGACGTAAACGAGCAATCCGATCGAACGAAGACGACTGGGAATTCTGGACCCGCACGCTAATCTGTGCCAAAGTAAGAATTGCGTCTTCTAAGTTGCGACGACGACGGCAGGAACTTGAAGGTCGTGGGATCGACATCCTGAAACAACAATCGCGTTAAGAAATACACGACATACGAAACGGCGCCAACGCGAAACGAAAACGATAAATCGTCTTAACCCTGGCTTCTACCCATGGTTCACTCATCTAGGTTTTCCATATTAGGCTAAGGTTCACTCGGGTTCATAAAGCACTCAACTTTCGAAGTTACTTGTGAAGAAGTAACTTAGGGTCAAACCTATGGCTCTGATACCAACTGTAACGACCCGACTTTTTAGCTTGTCGATTTACGAAGGGAATCGACATTCGGATCATCACTTAAACATAATTATACTTAAAAACAAATAATTTAGGAAGAAAATGATTCTTTTATTAATAGGCTTCTAGAAATCCAAAATATCCAAAAGTCATAAATTACAATGAAAAACTGAAAATACGGTCCCAACATGCTGGGATCAATAAATTAACTAAATTGTACTAGAATGTTCTGGAAAAACTAAAACTTAAGAAATAGATCTAAACACTCAGGCCCATCCTGCGAAGCCCGCTTTATTCAGCTGCATCTTCACCTGGAACATGGGGGGGGGGGTCCACCGTCAGTGGCGAGTAACTAGGCTGTCCCATTTAATCAAGGGACCGCCAAACACATAATAGCATAGAATAATTACATAAAAACTGTAAAGAACATAATACATGCTTAATACACAATTACACAAAAATACGTATAAATGTACGTATAAAAATACGTATACAAGTACGTATAAAATACACCTGCAGAAATACTATTAGAAATACGTATACTTTACGTATCCAAATACGTACGATCACCCTGCCAATACGGTTAGAAATACATACAAGACACATACATCCATCACGTATTAAAATACACTCACATACTAGTATAAATACCATAATTAACACAGCGGAAGACTTATACAATACAATACTTGTGCTCCTTATTATATATCCTTTCTTATCTTAATCTATACTTATCAAATCATTATCATACTTAACATTATTCTCCAACTTATATATCGCATGTTCATATCTTAACTTATATCATCATCATCAATCGATCAATCTCACCAATCATATATCAAGCATAATATATTCCAATCTTTATGTATATGCAATTAACAATCAATCACTACAAATCTTTGCGGACTGTCTTCTACAGCTCGTAACGAACCAATGCGTTCGCAACTTTCCTAAAACATGTCGGGGTGAACCAATGCGTCCCACCCGTAGTCCTCCAATGCAAGAACTAAGCCTAAGCTATGGCCATAACTCCTGGTAGCGACTCATCACACGGTTACCAGACGACTCCATATTCTAGAACCAAGAACTGCTCGGGGGAACCAATGCGTCCGACCCAATTGAGCAGTGGCATCGACTAAACCCAATTGATAACCAATGCGTTATCGCAAGGGCGTCCTTATCTAATTAACCCAATTGATGACCAATGCGTCATCGCAAGGGTGATCTTATGTATTGTATTTTATATCTTAATTAATCAAATCATATTATATATTGGGAAATACTAGGTGACAGTAATAGGAAATGAAATGTTCGGAGTCCCAGGAAAGAGAGGTGCGGCACGTGCATTGGCCACCTTAAATACCAAGTCTTTCCTAGCCAGAGACCGAAACGTAAGCATGTATATCTATTACCCTGTTTCCTTTCTTATCCCTAATAATATCTTAGGTATCTTCAAATACTATCCTTAACATTATCCATAAACTTATCCATAAACTTATCCATAAACTTATCCATAAACTTATCCATTCGGAATTTCCCAAAACAATATAACATTATCCAAAAATAATTATAATCATAACAATATTAGTAATATTAATATTATCCTTTTTATCCCTACACTTTACCACTTGTCCCTAATAATTATTTTATCCGTAAAATAAATATTAAAATATTCCTGAAATAATATTAACTCAAAAATTAACAAACTTTGACCATAATTCCCATATTCCACACGGCATTTTAGAAATGTTACAACAAATTTAATTAATTTCCTAACAAACTTAATTAGTCAAATTAATTACTAAAAATACCCAAATTTATAATAAAAATCTAATCTTTTTAATCCTATGTTACTCGAAAATTTGGAATTTAAGTACAAAATAAAACAATATAATTACACACATAAAAATATCATTTTTATACTTTTAATATCTTTGGCTCACTCGGATCAATCCCGAGAACAAGTATCTTTTAGAATTTCATGTGATATAATTAAATCAAACAAGCATCATCAAAATAATCATGCCCAAATGCTCAAAATACACGGCATTCATAAATATGTATTCAAGAACAAAAATTACAATCTCAAGATTTAAAGATTTCATGATAATAATAAAGATTTAAAATAAAGATTCACATATTTAATCTAGCATGTTCAAGATTAGTATAAAAAAAAATAACATTTTTATTTCCTCCTTTAAATTTTGTACCACTCGAAAATTCAATAATTAATAATAGCATATTTTAATAATTCAATTGCCCTATTTTATACAATCTGATTTTTAAAGAATTAAATTAAAAACGACCATCTAAAGATCTCTAAAAATCTGGAAATTTTTATGGGAGCTAAATATGGGTTCAAGTATTTACGTGCGTAAATTTCGTCTAAAAATAGCATCTTTTACTATTTTTAAGTGATTTTATAACTAACCAGTCAGATTAGGCTGAATTCGGTTTCCGAATTTTCTGCCATAGCAAACAATCTTTAAAAATTACGAAAATTTAACACGAGCTGTAAAACATTATCACTGACTTCCATATAAAATTTTGTAGCATTCCGAATTGATTAAGTACACTAATAAATTCGTAAACCTATTCTGGACAGTTTTACCGGTTTGAAAGATTAAATTATTATAAATAATAAAAGGACGAATTTTGCCACGAAATAAATCATGGTTAATAATCAAACAGTAAACAAGATACCATGAAAAATTCATCAAGAAATAACAATATTTGATTGGTAAATAAATTCATACAAGTAATTATTCAACAATTTCAGATTTCAATAAACTACATAATATAATCAAAAGAAATTTCATAATAATTCATAAATATTACATGAATACATCAAGAGAATAACATGATCAATATTTCATATGGTTCGAAATTCTTGAATAAATAAGCAAACATAAATCCTACAATTTTCATGATATAATCCTAATTAACTATGTGAAAAGCTACCCACAAATTAAATAGAAAAGCTTAGTTACCTTAAATCGCAAAATTTATCCAAGGTAACAATGGGGTTCGGCTGAATTTAGAAGGAGAAAGGTGGAGGAATACTTTAGGGTTTATGGAGCAAATAATAAAATAGGACCCAAAAGAAGTGAAGGGGTCCTATATATAAAGAAAAGGAAAAAAAATAAAAAAATAAAAATAAAAAAACAACAAACAACCAAAGGTTGCCGTGAAAGTGCAACAAAGGGGGAAAAGTTTGTTGGGATCATCCAACAAACTTTGAATAGGTAATTAGAAAATTTTAAATTAATTAAATTAATTAATCATCAAAAATAATAATTAATATTTAAGTAATTAAAACAAATAACATTGGCCCAAATAAAAGGAAGGAGCCGTCCCAATAGAAAAGAAAGAAAAATTGGGTCTTTGGCCCAATTTGGAAGAAAAAGAGTTGGGCTAAAAAAAAAAACAGTCCAATTAATATGGGCTTTTGGA
The DNA here is from genome assembly GCA_951394345.1 of Salicornia ramosissima. NCBI lineage: Eukaryota > Viridiplantae > Streptophyta > Magnoliopsida > Caryophyllales > Amaranthaceae > Salicornia > Salicornia ramosissima. The sequence continues at coordinate 43,606,829 of OX596232.1, forward strand.
CTTAGAATTCAATAAATAACATTAACAACCGCGAAATTTTCTGGCCCAAAATTCCGGGTCGTTACATTTCATCCATCAAATAAAACATGGTTCAACAGGTTCTGCTTCAAGAAATCGATTAAAGCATCTTTTTGAGGTAAGGTGAGGGTTGCACCGACTAAAACTTTGCGCTCTGGTTGCGAAGGGTTTAGCTCCACTTCATGTAACAGCATTTCTTCAGGTACAATTGGGGCTGGATCTTGCTGTAATTGCTATGTGGCATGCTTCTTCGGTTTCAGACTGCTGCTGTAACATTCTCTGGCTGCCTTTCTTTCCCCTTTGATTTCTTGGATCCCCCAAGGTGTTGGGAACTGCACTACTTGGTGGAAGGTTGAGGGTACCGCTTTCATCTTGTGTATCCAGGGTGTGCCGAGTATAATGTTGTAAGCCGACGGACAATATACCACATTAAAGATGTTGGATATGATTACTCCTCCTGCCCAAGTATGCAAGGTTACTTCACCAATTATCTGCTTTATCTTTTTACCTACTTATTATTTTATGGCCATATCTTTCTACCTACTTATTATTTTAAGAATATTCAAGTTGGAGGTTAAAGTTCGTTCCGATTGCTTCGGAACGCCTGGTCATACGCCAAATTCTGATAAGAAATGAAGGAGTTATGACGTTTTTAAAGCTGAATGCAAAGCTGTCCAACAGGCGCTGAGACATCTCCGGCACCCGCTGAGACCTCTACAGCGTCCGCCGAGATTTCCAAGCGCCCACTGAACTGGCTAGAACAGACAGTAGCTCATTTTTTTTGTTGCAGCGCCCGCTGATTTTTGCCAAGCACCCGCTGAGAAGGCCCTGTTCGTATCATTTAATCTGTTTTAGGTCATTTTTCGTGTATTTTTGGGAACACTATATATACTCCCCTCCCCTCATTTTTCTCAGTAGCTGATGTTAGAGGCTCAAAGTTAGGGTTTAGGTTAGTTTTAAGCTCTCTTCTTCATTTCTCTTGTAATTTACACTTCATTTGTTCTTGATTTATGCAAGTAGCTTAGTTAATCTTCATCTTCTTCTTCTTGTTCATTTTCAAGGTACTTTTATAGCTTATTTTATTTCTTTTATTGCTTTATCTTTGTTGTTTGTTATTGATTTCTAGTAGTTGATAGTTGTTGTTGTTGATTAATTTTCTTTAGTTAGTTTTATTGTTTATTTTCATGTTTGTTTAGTTGTTTATGTTGATTTTATTGTTTTTCTTAGTAGTTTAGTTTGTTGTTTCTAGGTTTTAGTTGATTTTGTTGTTCTTAGTTTTAGGTTTAATTTATGTATTTAGTTGTATATTTTAATCATGCTTTTGTTAATTATGTGTGAGTAGTTAATATCTAGGGTTTGAGTTAAACCCCTCAAAATCCTCCATGTTTGTGATCTAGTCATTTCTTGGACTTGGTTTGTGGTAATGTTGGTACCGAAGGTTCGATGATGTTGAGTCTCGTGTCTAGCTAACATTAGATGATTCATAGAAGAATCCCCACCGAAGGACCGAAAGTTGAACGTGAGTGATGACTCCCTTCGCCCAATTAATGGAAGCACCACGAAAGTGGGCCTTCGATAAAGGGAAAGTTACCGGTCTTCGTGATTTGTGCTTATGAATAGTTAGATGTTCCGCCACGAAAGTAGGTTTGTGTATGTCTTCCCGGTCGTCACACTTGCTTTAAAGAGTAGTGTGATCTTAGAATGACCTCCCCTTATCCATGAACTAAGTCTAAGTTTCCATTGATTCGTAATTGAAGGTGGTATGAGTTGTGGATCTCTTACCCTAGTCCCTTTTATTCTTGTGTCCATAATGTAGTTTTAGTTAGTTCGTGTAGTTCTCTTCGCCTCTCGCGACCATCACTTGACCTAGCTTGTTCGACGCTCATGCCTAGACTAGTGTAACGTACCTTCCCCGTGTTTGACACCCCCACTCTTACTGCGACGGGGGTTTTTATTTGGTGAGAAAATCCCCTCTATCAAGAACGCAATTAAAAATATAATAATCAGAACACTAATCAACAAAACATGGAAGTTAACTAGTCAAACATAATAATATTAATAATTCAATCAGATACATAATTCAATCAGTCAACGCAACGAAAAAAATATCATAATCAAATCATACTTTCTAGCTAGGGCACCTCAAGACTCTAGACTCCACCGACTCAGTCTATTCGACCCTCTTATTCATTTCATTATCTTTCATTTGTTCAACTTCAACGTACATCAATTGTACTCCATCGTTCCAATGGTGCAACTTCAACGTACGACAAATGTATCAAACTAGCTGGAGAGACAGTTATAGGACATAAATTCTTTATGAAGATTCTAAGACAGAAAGGGCTGGAAGCATCTAGTTCAGCTTTGGTTTGGAGAGACCAGGAGCCTGTTCAACCTGTTGCTAAGAAAAATAAGAGTTGTGTGTCTGCTTCTTCAACAGATCTCACTCTCCTTCTAGGAAGGATGGAAAAGAAGGAATAAACCCTTAGCACTTTGATGACATTGGTTAGAGGATTGACTGATAGTATGGCTAAGAAACATGTGTCTCTGGAGAAGAAGTTGATGGCTACATAACTTCAATTGTTACAGTTGGCAGGGGAAACAAAAGAGGATGCTGGTCAGTCTTCAGGAAATTAAAATCTAAACCAGCAGGGAAACCAGTTGATAGTGAGAAGGATACAGGAGATTCTTCCTCAACAGAGAAAGCTGCACATGAATCTAAAGAAGATGCTGAGGTTTCTGAAGATGATGATGAAGTCTCTGATCCTGATGTTGAGCTTGATGAGGATGTAGATGATGATGATGAATGATACCTGCCATTGGCCTTCTTATTTCCCTTTCCCACTCTGCCAATCTGCCTATAGTATTTCTGTTTTCCTTACCATATTACAAAATAGTTTGTCTGTAATTTGGTTTCTTTTCATACTCTACTAGTTTATCTAACTAACTGTTTGAAATGCTTTTGGGATAGTGAGTTGATGACTCACTAGTGACTATTGACAGGTTTAACATTTTGGGTAGTATGGCATACCTTTTTTGGATGAATGCATGAAATTTGCTTGCTTTACTTGTCTGTGAATGTTTTTTTAATGATGCCAAAAGGGGGAAAATAGGTCTTTGAAGTTTTGATAAGCCAAATGAGACTAGTAGAATAAACCTTAGTCTGATTACTAATTCTGAAGCCTAAGTGTTTAGTATATTCTGAAAAGGTAGTTCTGGTTAGTTGAGTTGGTTAGTTAGTGAGTCAATAAAAGTTTTTTTTTTTTTACAGCTGTTTTGGATAGTTGTTTTCATGGCCAGATTTTTTTAATCTTTCAGGATAGTTGTTCTTAGTCTTGAAATAATGAAATAGTTAGTATTTCACTTAGAGTTTAGGATTTTGATTTAGTTAGTTATTTTCTTTTTGAGTGAGAAATTTTAAAAAATTCAAAAATAGTTCCATATGTTTGAAGCTTTCTGTGACTAAGTTGTTTATTGTAGGAAAAACTTTAAAAGGTTTGTCATCATCAAAAAGGGGGAATATGTTGGGACTGTAACACCCCGCATTTTAGCAACGACATTAATGGCGATAACGTCATAAATAGGCAGTTACCAATCAAATTAACACTGGAAAAATATAACTAAACTCATGGAAAAAGGTATTCGTTAATAATATTAATGAATCCCAGTAGACAATATAATAAAGTAATCCAAAATTAGGGTCCTAAAACAAGAAACAAAACTATCTACTAAAGCAGGAAAGGAAAATAGGGGCCTAGACGCTCATCAAACTCATCCCGCTTCTAACCTCTATCTTGCTTACTTGCAAAATAGAATTGGGGGTCCACCATTAGTGGTGAGTAACTAGACAGTCCTACTTAGGAGTAGGACCACATCACATAAAATAATAGGGTTAGAATACAGGAGAAACAACGTTCACAGGTTACAAAATAATTAACATCAAAGTTAGCAGCGGAAACATATCAAACATGAACAACAATATCAATCAACCAAATCAAGCCAACGTTTCCATGCACAACACGCACAATTCAAGAGTTCAATAACAAGACAATGCTCAGTCTACAACAGATAACATGACCAACAATAAAGGACTTGCCCGGCACGGTTCATCACTGATGAACCGATAGATGCTCGGTGTTTAACCGCTCGACGCTCGGGCTTTAACCCTCGACACGACTCTGACTCACAATCAATCACAAAAAACTTTCCCCGCACGATTCATCACAGATGAACCAATAAACGCTTGGTCTTCAACCGCTCGATGCACGGTCTTTAACCGCTCGACACGACACGACTCGACAAGGACTGAAAAGACAGCCAAACAAATCAAAACACGAATTCAAGCCATCACGCATGCATTGTTCTTATTATCAAAACAAAACTCATACTCCAAAATATATTTATATAATACGCAACTAATTAGCAAGCGTTGGTCAACTTAACTACACGCACGGATCAAGCTATAACATCAATGCAATTGTTCCTAATCTTTACAGCAAGTTTCAACAAAAATAATCCAAACAAGAATTACATAGATTCATGGTTTAACCATTAAATTAATTATGAAAGTCAAATAAAAACTATATCTTGCAACTAAAGGAACTGACGCATGATTTACAGCAAGAAAAATCAAAGCTTGGCTACTTAGTTACACGCATGCCACTAGATAAAATAAACAAAGCAATTAAGCAATTAAATAGTCAAAGCAAGCTTATCATTAGTTTATGGATTAGCCACCAAATTATACCATAAAGTTAATTAAAAATCCATACTTACTATACTAATAATCACGCATGAAATACAATCAAGAAAGATCAACCCTTTGAACACTACTTACACGCATGACTCAAGTAACAAAGAAAAGCCGAAGATTGTAATCAACATAGGAAGATTATCAAGAAGCATTTTTAAAAGATCAAAGAAACAAAAGTAATTAATCAATGTCATACGGCTATTACATACAAAGAAACAATCGGCAACAACACTACCTAATCCTATTATCCTATGTAATCTAATCCTATTCCTAAGTAGATAAGCTAGTTACCTAGTTTGATCAAGCCAAAACTCAAGCACGGAAACTCGCCCAATGCTTTGTAGATCACGGTTCGCAAGCATCGTTGGATTGAATGCTTGTAGTTGACTTGTTGATGATAGGAGTATGATGATGGCTTTGGTTCTTTGGGGCTTTGGTGTGCCGTGTGATTGCAAGATGATGGGGGTATTTAGTTGTAGCTTGATATTATGAGGAGGGGAGGAAAAAGTGTAGGCTTTTTAGGGGTTTATATAGGGTAAGGGTTTACTAGAAAATAGGAGAAAGTTACTAAATAATAGGAGGGATTTTAGGAGTTAGTTTAGGATTGAAATAAGGGAAGGGACAATAAGGGAGGCTGGCCATAGGGGTTAAATAAGGGTTTGGTGCTACTAAATTTAGTAGGGTAGTTAGGAGATAAAAGTAGGGTTTTGTTAGGATTAAACAAAATAGATATAATTAGATAATGAAGGTAAATGAATCAAATTAAATAAAAAATAAAGGGGAGGGTCGTGAGGCTTGTCATGGCATGAGGATTAATGGGCCTTGATCAATTAAATAAAAATCAAGTCTTTGAACCCAAATCGGATGATTCGGACTTAAAGGCTTAATTTTACACGAAATTTTACGGACCGAAAATCCGGGTCATTACAGAGACCCTTGATGTTTTGAGTGATGACAAACAGATGAGTCAATCAGGTGTGACAAACAGATGAGTCAATCAGGTGTGACAAACAGTTGTCACAAACAGTTATTAAAAACAGTTAACTGGAACAGTTGCTATTGAATGAGTTTATACAGCTGTATTGAAACAACTGAAGTGTACTGTTCCTGAGTTACTCATTCAGAGTAACATTACCTTTCATGTCAAATATTGTATATTATTTTGTGCATGTTTGACATACAGGTATTCCAGTACTTGAGACATGGAGAATAGCTTTATCAAAACTGAAGTATGCTAACAATGGAGAATCCAAGTGTCCAAGTAGTGAAGAACATGAAGACTGAAGAGTTACCTTAGGAGTTTTACTCAGTCTTTTTGTTGTATAGAGTGTTTAAGTAGTTTAGTAGATTTGTGATGTTTGATCTTGGTATGATGCAAACACCAGACCATTGTCTAGTGATTGTAACATGACTGATCTGAGGAACAGTTCCTAGAACAGTTCAGCAGACCAGTAGGTTAACAAACTGACCCACGAAATAATTTGAAAGAATTCGATTCTTGGATTCTTTAAAGATATTGCACGTGGTTAAGTCAGTTTGGTAATCAATGTTAAGTGCTAACAAACCCACGTATCCTTATGAGATCTCAGCAAATCATAGAGATCTTTGATTTCGAATATTTGATCTCAACATTAAATGGGTTTAATCATTACGGTTACAAAAACCCTCTTGTTTGGAATAATCTGGTTTTTCTAACTGCCTATATATAGTAGCACTTAATGAACAAAAAGCAACCAAGAAGATAGATGACTCTCCAATACTTCATTGAGCAACATATTCGACAGTCCAAAAGATCAAACAGAACAGTTTACAAACTACTAGAGCATTTTAAAAAACCCAGACTTAACTTTATCTCTTGTAAGCTTTTGAGAAGAAATTGTTTGAGAAACTTTTTGTAATTCGTCACTAACAGAGGGGTTAGTGATTGGGAGCATTTGAGAGTTCATTTGTGAGTGCTTGTGAGTTCAAGTGCGAAACAGCACTCTTGGTTTGAGAGTGAGGAAGTCTGTCGTATGAGTTTACGATAGCAATTGTACTATCTTTTGTTCATTAGAGTTGATTAATAAAAGATTGGTAGCGATAGTAGGAGGATGTATGCACAGTTTCCGAACCTCGTTAAATCTGTGTGTTCTTTATTTGCATTACATTTACTGTTTTAGTGTTCTAGATATTTCCGCTGCTAAACCACTTCTCTGGTTCTATCTCTAGAACAAATCAAGAAAAAGGTGATAAAGAAATTTTTAAAGAAACACTCAATTCACCCCCCCTCCTCTTGAGTGCTATTGGGACCTTCATGTACTTTCTTAAAATTAAAAAAAAAAAAAAAAACTTTTCAAATGCTATAAGATAAAAAAAAAATTGCTTGCTTAAACTGATCCAAAAATATATCCGGCCCGTTTGGTTGTTAGTAATAAATTATGGTAATGGTAATGAATTTAAGTGTAATTTGTTAAGGAAAAAATCATAATCCCCATGAAATATATATTTTTTATTCCAAAACTTAAAATTTCTTCTTATTTTCCATTATCATTCATTACCATGTGAGAGGGTGGTATTAGATGAAAATGGATAATTGTGAAGAAAATTATATAATTTGGAGTTAAACTAGCACAACTATGGGAATAGATTTTGATTTTCGTTCCAAACTTAGTTATAAATTCATTCCAATTAGCACCATTCATAACCGACTACCAAACGGGTCGTTAGAGCATTTTTGGTAAGACTGAGAGTAATAACGAAAGAAAAAATTAATTGACTCCATCCATTTAAGCGGTCAATCAAGACATATTTATGGATGATAAGTGAAATAGAGGGATCATATGCATGAAGTTATACACTTACACTCTGCAGCTCCGCTCATCAATCAAGAAAGATGCTAATTTCCGTTTTTGGTATCGCAATGACCATTTCGTTTTTCTTTTATCTTTGCTTTTTTTTCCAAATTTTTCGGCAGTGTGGCCTACATGACACATTTCGCCGCCCCCCATCTTTTCTGTAGTCATTTACTCTGACTTTTCTTTGTCTTTTACTCGTACTTTTCCTTTATCTCTCATTAAAATTTATTATAATTTTACACTTTTATCATTTTTTATCTCAAACATATTAGGTAAAATGTAACCCTTATAACATATAAATGTATCACATAACAATTTTATATTTTTTCATTGTTTATTTTAAGTTAATGAAAATGTGACTTAATTTAAGAAGACTAGATAATATTTTTTTTTTTACAATTTTCCTATCAATTTTAATTTAAATTTTATCAGAATTTTCGTTCATCAATTTTTTTTTTTTTTTTTTTTTTTATTTTTTTGCATGACCTTGCTGGCCTTGATGATATGAGACGAATCTTCTTCGACAATTTTGTTTCCAGAGCAAAAATTAGTCCTTGTCTCATAATTCAATATTTTAAGAAATTTTATCGTCATTTTTCATGTTTATATTATTAAGGTAGTTTTAAAAATATATTATGTAATAAGATTACATTGCACATCCAAATTCTTTTTCAAAAAAAAAAACCACCAACTTATTCTGTAATAATATATATAAAATACAAACCACTAAATACGTTAGTTAAATAATATACATGCTTGGGTATTATATCTATTATCGATTCTATTATGTATTATGTATTATCACTACTACAAAAAGGGCTGTTGAGGTGCATGATATTTTGCTCCCGCGACGCTTTTTAGTGTCACTATTACCTATACCGACGCATCCAAAAGTGCCGCATAAGTGACCGCCGCTAGATCCTATTGCGACGCTTTTTACAAACGTCGGTATAGTGTCAAAAATATCGTCGCCAAATTGATTCGCTTTTTATTAGCTTATAGAGGCACTTAATAGCGTCGCTAATGTCTAGAGAAAATGTAGCACTTCTCTAAGCACTTTTTATGGCTTCTCTAAGCACTTTTAGTGCGACAATACAAGTTTGTATTTCATATTAAAAGTAAACAATCTCAAATTAAATCAAAAGAACAATTGAGCAACACAAAAGAATTAACTAATAATAAATATTATTGTAAATGTCATTTCATTAGTTAGAACATTAGAATTAACATTAATATTAATAGAATATACAAAAAACCTTTACCTGATACTTTGTTCAAATACTTTAACATCCCCTAAAAATGGATACTTGAAAATTGCAGGAAAAAAATTAGCATCCTTTGTTCACACATATGCAGGACCAAAATCAAAACTCAAAAGCAAAGCAGCCCTAAACATCCTCCATTAAAAAAATAACATAAAACTATAATTTTATACACAGAAGCCTAAAAAACTGAACCAATAAAGCAATCTTACAACAGTCAAAATAACAGCAACAAAATAGTACTAAATCAACAAACTAACACACTTAAACTGCGACAAAAATAGCCACAAAGGCCAAAACAACAAACAAAATAGCTATGACTAGCAGCCCCAGATCAGACAACACCAATAATAGTAGTAAGGGGAGTCTAAATACAAAAATGAAGCCCAAAACATTACCTAAACAAACCCAAAAAAATGACCATAATACAGTAGTCCAAAGCAATCTAATACCACTTTGCAAACAAACTACATAAGTTCTAAATCCAAAACAAATATCAGTACTCATATTCAAATTATTTCTAAAATTAATTCAACTGCACAAAACTAGGCATCAATTACAAAGAATGAGTTACAGATATATAGACATATAGTAGGAGGTTTATTTAGAATAATGATTCCTTCAGCATGACTATTATTACCTAAGTAAACAATTTTTTATCAGACACTGCACTATTCTGTTCTACTTAGAGCTGTCAGTTTGGTTAGAAACTGTTGGTTCAACTGTTAACCTAACTGAACTGAACTTAACTTAACTGAAATAAAATGAACCAAGAATCAAATGACTGATAACTGAAATTCCAACTGAAACAAAATGAACTGAACTTAACTGAACTGAAACTGAACTGATTGATGAACTGAAATCAACTGAACTGAAAAAGTTGATTAAATATAACTGTTTTTAACTGATCATAACTGAATCATAACTGAAATTAACTGCAAATTGTTTGGTTTTGTTAGTTTATTATTTAATTTAACCGTTTTTAACTGTTGATCAACTGAACCGAAATGACTTATAAATCGTTTGGTTTTGTTAGTTAATTAAATTGTTATTAATTGTTGATCAATTGAACCAAAATGACTTGATATTGTTATAATTTAAAGTTAATTGAATTGTTAATTTGTTATACTTCCTCCATAAATGAATTTTTGCAACAAATGTATTTTTGACACTATTCACAATTTTCACTTTGAGTCTTTGATCGTAATTTGTCACTTGTATATACAAAATAAATATATTCATGTGGGATACCATTAGATTCGTCTTAACTTGTAGTTTTTATTATTTAATAATTATAATTTTTTTAAGTACATAATTAGATATATGAAGTTTCAAAATTTTTTCTCGGCATACGTGAAAAGTCCTTTGTTGCAATAATTCATTTACGGAGAAAATAATTTAAAACTAACTAATAAAAATTTAATATTGTTATAATTTAGTATTGTTATAATTTAAAGTTAATTGATAAAAATTGTATTTAATCGACCCATTTGATAATCATTATAATCCATATGAGTATATGACTTAGAAGTATTGAAAAAATTATGAAAACAATCGGAACCGATATATCAACCGTTCACAATAAACTAACATCAATTGAAATTGTACGGGTAAAATCGAAGACCAACCATAACGTAAACCGAATACAATTGGAACTGTTATGTCAATCGTTCACAATGAACTGACAACAACTGAAATCTTATGGGTAAAACCATAACTGAACTGATTTGAACTAAAAATAAAAATAACTGGACTGGTTTGGAACTGAAACTGAAAAGTTAAAACTGCATTGGTTAATTTGAAAAAAATTAACTGAAGTCAACTGAATTGAAGTCAACCAAACCATTTGGGTCCAACCATAACTGAACTGATTAACTAAATTGACACCTTTAGTTCTACTTACCATTCTCTAGACTAAGGGAAGCAACAAACCTACATTAGACAACGAAAATAGGTGTTACTTAGATAATAACACAACAAAAAAATAAGCCTCGGCCGACCGCCATTTACCGACCGTTAACGGTCGGTACTGCAATTTACCGACCGTCGTCGTTCGGTAAAAGGAGGTCGGTGTAAAATTAGTCGGTAAAAATTTTTCACCGACCGACTCTCAGTCGGAAATAATTTACCGACCGTCTACCAACTAAATAAAAATCTTTAAAAAAAATTTGGGGAGCTATTTTCCGACCGGCCTAGCGGTCGGTATTACCGACCGACCATATGACGGTCGGTAATACCGACCGCCCGGCGGTCGGCAAAGTTGCTTCTTCCAGCCAATTTTTTTTTGGCGCTTAATAATTTACCAACCGTGTGTCGGTCGATATATTAATTTTCGTGGTTTTTTAATTTTAATATTTACCATTTTCGCGGTTTTGACTTTTTGGATACCAACCGTTTGGCGGTCGTTAAATTGTTATGTCTTTTTTTTTTTATTTCATTAAATAACAAAAAACCTTTGCAAAAGATATTAAATTATTTATTAATGAAAAACAGGTTATATATACGAAATAATATTTTATATTACTTAAATAAATAATTCGTAATACACAAAACTATGTAATATATATTACAGTTTCCAAAAACGTAAACTAATAAACCGAAATATAACAAACAACTACACAACGAAGGCTCAAGAACCGTTTGTGCGATCGTCGGGGGGTCGTCGGTGAATGGAAGACTGATCGTGGAATTGCCTCATGAAAGCGTCCATCTGCGCCTTCATCTGCTCGAGGTACTCCGCTTGCTTCTTCTGATCCTCCTCCAGACGGCGTTGATGCTCCTCCCGTTGACGGTCTCGCTCCTCCAGACGGCGCTCTCGCTCCTCTACCTCCGTCCTCGCACGCTTGGACTCCTCCAAACGCTCGGTCATCTTTTCCAGTTGAGCGGAAACTGATGGAGAGTAGGCAGATCCAACGTGCCGCCGTGAGGTTCTCTCATAATCGAGAGAAGCTCCGTCTTTGCCGAACCCTAGGACCTCGCCCTTCCGGAAGCCACCAACCGTATCAAAGAAGACCTGGTTGGGATCCGTCTCCAAGCCACTAGCCTGAGACTCCGAAAGGTTCTGGTTATATTGTTCCTGCAAATTATGGGCGGAGTTAGTTCAAACAATTCAAAATAAAAGAACAATAAAGTTAACATTACGAATAAAAGAACACTTGTCATTTTAGACTATTTTAGTTGTTTTTTTTTTTGGCATTTTCGCTCCTAACTTGTCATTTGTCTATAGATTGCTAGATTTCAAACCTTACACATGTCCTATAACAAAATATTATGCTTACTAGGGGCTGATCGCGTTGGTTATAACGACTTTACACCGTTTTAGACATTTTTGGCTCGTTTTTGGTGTTTTCATTCCCAGCTTGGCACCGATCAACGTAGATCATGTTTAAAGGTTAAATCACAACTCATAACATTGATATAGACATTCTATCACTTATTTGCATGTTTTTGGGAAAGTTTAGAGGGTTTTGGAACAAAAAACAAACCAAACAGGCCATTTTTGACTCGTTTTGGTGTTTTCATTCCCAACTTCGCACCGATCAATGTAGATCATGTTTTAATGGTTAATTCACAACTCATAACATTATTATAGACATTCTATCATTTATTTGCATGTTTTTGGGAAAGTTTAGAGGGTTTTGGAACAAAAAACAAACCAAATAGGCCATTTTTGGCTCGTTTTGGGTGTTTTCATTCCCAACTTCGCATCGATCAACCTAATTTGTATTTTTAAGTGTCATTCATGTCTTATAATATTCATGCAAAATTTTATATAACTTATTTGCATGTTTTTGGAAAACTTTAGAAGATTTTGGAACAAAAACAAACTAAATAGGCCATTTTTGGCTCGTTTTGGTGTTTTCATTCCCAACTTCGCACCGATCAACGTAGATCATGTTTTAAAGGTTAATTCACAACTCATAACATTATTATAGACATTTTATCACTTATTTGCATGTTTTTGGGAATGTTTATAGGGTTTTGGAACAAAAAACCAAACCAAATAGACCATTTTTAGCTCGTTTTGGGTGTTTTCATTCCCAACTTCGCATCGATCAACCTAATTTGTATTTTTAAGTGTCATGCATGTCCTATAATATTCATGCAAACTTTATATAACTTATTTGCATGTTTTTTGGGAAAGTTTACAGGCTTTTGGAACAAAAACAAACTAAATAGGCCATTTTTGGCTCGTTTTAGTGTTTTCATTCCCAACTTCGCACCGATCAACGTAGATCATGTTTTAAAGGTTAATTCACAACTTATAACATTCATATAGACATTCTATCACTTATTTGCATATTTTTGGGAAAGTTTAGAGGGTTTTGGAACAAAAAACGAATCAAATAGGCCATTTTTGGCTCGTTTTGGTGTTTTCATTCCCAACTTCGCACCGATCAATGTAGATCATGTTTTAATGGTTAATTCACAACTCATAACATTATTATAGACATTCTATCATTTATTTGCATGTTTTTGGGAAAGTTTAGAGGGTTTTGGAACAAAAAACAAACCAAATAGGCCATTTTTGGCTCGTTTTGGGTGTTTTCATTCCCAACTTCGCATCGATCAACCTAATTTGTATTTTTAAGTGTCATTCATGTCTTATAATATTCATGCAAAATTTTATATAACTTATTTGCATGTTTTTGGAAAAGTTTAGAAGATTTTGGAACAAAAACAAACTAAATAGGCCATTTTTGGCTCGTTTTGGTGTTTTCATTCCCAACTTCGCACCGATCAACGTAGATAATGTTTTAAAGGTTAATTCACAACTCATAACATTGATATAAACATTCTATCACTTATTTTCATGCTTTTGGGAAAGTTTAGAGGGTTTTGGAACAAAAAACAAACCAAATAGGCCATTTTTGGCTCGTTTTGGTGTTTTCATTCCCAACTTCGCACGATCAACGTAGATCATATTTTAAAGGTTAATTCACAACTCATAACATTGATATAAACATTATATCACTTATTTTCATGCTTTTGGGAAAGTTTAGAGGGTTTTGGAACAAAAAACAAACCAAATAGGCAATTTTTGGCTCGTTTTGGTGTTTTCATTCCCAACTTCGCACCGACCAACGTAGATTATGTTTTAAAGGTTAATTCACAACTCATAACATTAATATAGACATTCTATCATTTATTTGCATGTTTTTGGGAAAGTTTAGAGGGTTTTGTAACAAAAAACAAACCAAATAGGCCATTTTTGGCTCGTTTTGGGTGTTTTCATTCCCAACTTCGCATCGATCAACCTAATTTGTAGTTTTAAGTTTCATTCATGTCCTATAATATTCATGTAAAATTTGTATAACTTATTTGCATGTTTTTGTGAAAGTTTAGAGGGTTTTGGAACAAAAACAATCTAAATAGGCCATTTTTGGCTCGTTTTGGTGTTTTCATTCCCAACTTCGCACCGATCAACGTAGATCATGTTTTAAAGGTTAATTCACAACTCATAACATTAATATAGACATTCTATCACTTATTTGCATGTTTTTGGGAAAGTTTAGAGGGTTTTGGAACAAAAAACAAACCAAATACGCCATTTTTGGCTCGTTTTGGTGTTTTCATTCCCAACTTCGCACCGATCAACGTAGATCATATTTTAAAGGTTAATTCACAACTCACAACATTGATATAGACATTCTATCACTTATATTCATGCTTTTGGGAAAGTTTAGAGGGTTTTGGAACAAAAAACAAACCAAATACGCCATTTTTGGCTCGTTTTGGTGTTTTCATTCCCAACTTCGCACCGATCAACGTAGATCATATTTTAAAGGTTAATTCACAACTCATAACATTGATATAGACATTATATCACTTATTTTCATGCTTTTGGGAAAGTTTAGAGGGTTTTGGAACAAAAAACAAACCAAATAGGCAATTTTTGGCTCGTTTTGGTGTTTTCATTCCCAACCTCGCACCGATCAATGTAGATTATGTTTTAAAGGTTAATTCACAACTCATAACATTAATATAGAAATTCTATCATTTATTTGCATGTTTTTGGGAAATTTTAGAGGGTTTTGTAACAAAAAGCAAACCAAATAGGCCATTTTTGGCTCGTTTTGGGTGTTTTCATTCCCAACTTCGCATCGATCAACCTAATTTGTATTTTTAAGTGTCATTCATGTCCTATAATATTCATATAAACTTTGTATAACTTATTTGCATGTTTTTTGGAATGTTTAGAGGGTTTTGGAACAAAAAACAAACCAAATAGGCCATTTTTGGCTCGTTTTGAGTGTTTTCATTCCCAACTTCGCATCGATCAACCTAATTTGTATTTTTAAGTTTCATTCATGTCCTCTAATATTCATGTAAACTTTGTATAACTTATTTGCATGTTTTTGGGAAAGTTTAGAGGGTTTTGGAACAAAAACAAACTAAATAGGCCATTTTTGGCTCGTTTTGGTGTTTTCATTCCCAACTTCGCACCGATCAACGTAGATCATGTTTTAAAGGTTAATTCACAACTCATAACATTAATATAGACACTCTATCACTTATTTGCATGTTTTTGGGAAAGTTTAGAGGGTTTTGGAACAAAAACAAACTAAATAGGCCATTTTTGGCTCGTTTTGGTGTTTTCATTCCCAACTTCGCACCGATCAACGTAGATCATGTTTTAAAGGTTAATTCACAACTCATAACATTAATATAGACATTGTATCATTGATTTGCATGTTCTTGGGAAAGTTTAGAGGGTTTTGGAACAAAAAACAAACCAAATAGGCCATTTTTGGCTCGTTTTGGGTGTTTTCATTCCCAACTTTGCATCGATCAACCTAATTTGTATTTTTAAGTGTCATTCATGTCCTATAATATTCATACTATATGCTGGAAAGTCACTGATAGTCCACAACAATGCTGCGCGAAGATTGAAATTTTGCTTCTTTGAGATGCCATAAGTCAAGGATCCAACCGACCATAGATGCTTCAACTCATCAATCAAAGGTTGCATGTAGACATCCAAATTGTTCTTAGGATTTTTTGGCCCAGGGATAAGTAAGGAAAGGAAAATGAAAGTTTTTTTCATGCACATGGACGGTGACATGTTGTAAGGTGTAGTTAAAATAGGCCAACAAGAGTATTGCTTTTCAAACTTCCCAAAAACGGAAAAACCATCAGTGCACAACCCAAGTCTAACATTTCGAGGCTCGGACGTAAAGTCCTTACAGGTCCTGTCGAAGTGCTTCCAAGCTTCACTGTCACTTGGGTGAGCCATGTTCCCTTTCCCTCGATGATTTTAAGAAAGTCATGTCATAGCCTCAGCAATGTTCCTAGTGGCAAACATCCTTTGCAATCGTGGTGTTATTGGGAAGTACACCAGAAAACTTACGAGAACCAAATTGTCATTCGAAGTCTTCTTGAACCGATTCGACCCTCAATGAAGACAATTATCAAGCTCAGCATCGTCCTTCCAAAATAGCATACATCCATTCGGGCATGTGTGTATCTTCTCGTGAGGAAGCTCTAATCCCTTGAGTACCTTCATTGTGTCGTAATAGTTGCTACACTTAGTTTTTTGGTTGGTGGGGAGCGCAGCGTTCACCAATGACCCAATACCATCTACGCACCTGAGTGGCAAGTGGTACTCAGACTTTAAATTGATCATTCTAGAAGCCATCTCCAACACAGAGATGTTGCTACCATCATACAAAGGCTGCTCGGCTGCCTTGAGCAAGTCGAAGAACATCTTCGCTTCCGCATTTGGTTCTTCTTCAGCCGAAGTTTCCTCCTCAAGGAATGGTGGGTCCACGTTGTTCCCAAAAGCATCGACAACCATTTCCCGGTAAGGATTCGGATGAGTAGGAGACGAGGTGGACACTATACTCACCCTTTCACCGTGACATAACCATTCATAGTAGTTCGGAATGAACCCCTTCTTATACAAATGTACCTTTACGTTAGGCACATCCAAGTAATTCAAATTTTTACACCGAACACATGGACATCTTATCTTGTCCCTATCATTAAGTTCGGGGTGCTGCTGAGAGAAGGCAACAAACTCATTCACCCCTTGGATGAACTCATCCCGAAGTTTGTGGTCCTTATCGTGTCTCTTGTAGATCCAATCACGCTCCTTCCTTTTCATTTCGATTATGCCTATTCTAAGCCATTAACAAATATCAGTTTAAAGCATTCAAACATCCTTCAATGTCTTTACTCCTATCTTATTTTAGTCTTTCTTAATTCTTCTTAAAGCTTTCTTATGTAATGCACATGTATATATATATATATTTAAGTCATATTTAGTTCTATTTTAATTGTATTCATTCACAACAATTACAAAGATTCATAATAAATCAAATACAGAGGCAATTTTGTATTTGAAAATAAATACAACTTAACTTTCAACCAACAATCATATTTCTTGATTTATCACCACATTAAAGTTTATTATCATTATTCTATAAAACTACCACAAGCTAAAAAATTCAAAAAAAAAAAATTTCAATAAATTTAATAAAAATTCAACAAATTAAAAAATTCAAAAAATTGCATCCTTCGAGCCTAATTGAGTAATTGAAATAATAACTAATTTATAAGTCCAAGTCATTTAATCACTACTCAATACTCACTAAGGACTAAGGTTATATTAAATTATCAATTATCAAACAAAAATAAAAATAAAATCAAACTAAATTATTAAACTAAAAAAACAATTCCAATGTTCAAACTAAAAATTCCAGTGACAAACAAACAATTAAACAAACACAAACAAGTCCAATGTTTAAAATAATAAAAATGACAAACACAAACAAAAAAAAATACAGAAAATTAGAAATAAAAATAGCATAAACAAACAAACAAATTACCAATTAAACACATGACAAACAATGATCAAACAATTAAACAACCCAATCTAAATTAAAAAAAAAATCATAAATGAAGCATACAATCAGGCTCAGGCTTCAAGGAGACTGGGCGGATAGGACGGTACCGCGGTGGTGCAAGGGCTAGAGGCCGACTTCGCGACTGGGTGAGGGAGAACGCTGGCTGACCGTCGTCTAGGGCCTCTGGGTGATTGCCTGACTGGGCGAGGGCTCGAAGCTGGGTCTGGGAGACGTGCTGCAGTGCAGCCGCCAGCCGGTGCCAGAGAAAGAAGGGAAAATGAGATCGCGTGGTGTTAGGGTTTGAGGAGAGAGAAAGAGTGAGTGTGAGAGAAAGACGAGTGAGTGAGGCCGGTGGGTGTCGTCCGAGTTGCCGGAGTGAAGAAGAGAGGGAAATAGAGTGAGGGGAAAGAAAGACAAGTGTTGGGTCGGTGGTGTCCCCGACTGAATTTAAAAAAAAAAATAAAAACCTGTACCGACCGAAACAATGGTCGGTAGAGGTCGGTAAACACCAACCGTTAGTAATCGGTCGATACCGACCACTGTTTCGGTCGGTACAGGCTTTTCCGACCGTCATGACGGTCGGAAAAATTTTCCCGACTGATTTCAGACGGCAACAATCGGTATTTTACGACCATAATATGTTCGGTCGGTAAAATCGGTCGGGCGAGGCTTATTTTCTTGTTGTGTAAAATAAAATAAAACAAAACCAAGTTAATATAGGTAGATAAAGTACTTTGTTAATATTTTAATAACAATAATAAAAATCTAATTTGATCACAACACAATGACTAACTATTTTTCTTAAAACAAATACTAAGAACGTAATTAGAACACTACATTCAAAAGTTAATTGAATGAATCACAAGAAAAAATTAAGAAACAAAATCTACTAATGGATTACACAAAGTAGTGGAACAAAGTCAACAATAGTTTTTCTTACATGCTATGTCGATGGTGATAGGAAAAGAACTGGCCTAGCAGCAATTAAACAATGAAATTTCAGCATACTAGTGGAATTTTATCTTGCTCATATTCTGAAAATCCAATTCAACCAATCTGGAAATGGAAAGCCATGAAGATTTGTGATATTTGACTCAATTCATAGGTTAATAAATAGGCAGAAGATTATCACGACTCAACATATATTATATTAAGCAGATGATAATTATATGGTAAACCTTAATAAAGAGGCATAAAAGATAATTAATTATGTGGGCTAAGGAAAAAGAACTTGATTTCCATATTGGTTTTGATGCAGAAAATTAAGTTTTGCAATAGCAAGGTGATAGGAGGGATTTTCTCACCAAATAAAGACCCCCGTCGTAGTATGAGTGGGGGTGTCGAACACGGGGAAGGTACGCTGCACTAGTCTAGGCATGAGCGTCGAACAAGCTAGGTCAATGGATGGTCGCGAGAGGCGGTTAGAACTACAGGAATTAACTAAAGCTACGCTATGGAAACAAGAATAAAAAGGGACTAGGGTAAGAGATCACAACTCAAACCACCATGAATTGTGAATCAATCAAACTTAGACTTAGGTCATGGATAAAGGGGACGTCATTCTAAGATCGCACTACTCTTTCGAGCTAGTACGATGACCGAAAAGACATATACAACCCACTTTCGTGCGGCGACACGTCTATCAAGCCTTAAGCACAAATCACGAAGACCGGTAACTTTCCCTTGATCGAAGGCCCAACTTTCGTGGTGCTTCCATCAATCGGGCAAAGGAAGTCATCACCCACGTTCACCTTTCGGTCCTTCGGTGGGGATTCTTCAATGAATCCTATATTAGCTAGACACAAGACTCAACATTACCGAATCCTGAGGTACTGACAATATCACAACCAAGCCTAAACACGACTAAACCACAAACATAGAGGATTTGAGAAGATTACTCAAAACCCTAGAAACTAAACTACTCAAACATAATTAACAATAACATAATTAAAACTAAAACTAAAAACATAAATAATAACTAAAATTACGAACAACTAAATTAACAAACTAAAAACTAAAACTAAGAACAACTAACCTAACAAACTAACAATTAAACATAAAACTAAACTTACACCAAAACCTAAATAAACTACCAACTAAAACCAACAAGAAACAAACATAAATAACTAAAACAACAAACAAATAACAAGCATAAACAACTAAACTAACAATTAAACAACAAAAAGCAAGAAAAGAAAGCAATAAAGTACCTTGAAGATTGAAGAGCAAACTAAGAAGACATTGAAGAACAAAACAAGAGATTCAATACATAAATCAAAGTGTTTGATACAAAAGATATCTAAAGGGTTACAAAGCTAAGCTAAGGTGAGAGAAGAGACTCTCACGAGCTCCAACCTAGGGTAACAAGGCGAGCTTTCAAAGTATATATATACTAGTAATTTACAAAGCAAAAATGTGGCCAGAAAACGTGAGAAAACAGAGCTGCCAAACGGAGCGGCCGTGCAAGCATGAGGAGCGACCGCTCCTTTCGAGGAGCGAATGTGCAAAGAAGAGGAGCGGCCGCTCCTTTGGTCGGGTGCTTAATTCTTCATTTCAGAGCTTGGGCGCGACCGTGCTATTAGGGGAGCGACCCCTCCTTTTGCAAAAAGCCTCTAAATTTTCCTTGGCTCAGATATCCGATGCTCGAACGACTCGTCGAATTCTGTGAAGTATGAGTTACCTACAAAAATGGGGAAAATGACCAAAAAGGAGTAGCACATAACAAGAATACTGCAAAATAGCTGAAGCACAACTAAACTACAAAAAGGAAATAAAAATGACAAAATGAAATAAGAAAAGGGAAAACTAAGCTATAAATCTAACCTAAAATCAAAGAAAAACGCTAACAAAAAGTCGGTTATCAAACTCCCCCAAACTAAAACGTTGCTTGTCCCTAAGCAACTACCGCGCGAAGATTTCGACAAATCCCTCAGGAGAGGAATTCTACAAGGGACTAAGGACTCCTATTACAGTCTTAAGACGCACAAATCCCAATGCTAGGAACTAACTAAACTAAGGACTAAAACCTTTCAGACATTAGAACCGTAAAGGACTACGAGGTATCCAAGCCTAAACAACCTAACAACCGTCAAATACCCTTGAATAATCTCAGACATAAGTCGGTGGCGGGAAAAATACTCCGTGAGGGAGTCATGAAGAACAAAGGAAAGGACACCCACGTCTCGCCGGAGTTAGCGTCTCTCGAAATTTGACAAGTGTCGCCGCATACCAAAGATGAGACCTTTCGAGAACATGAAATCAATAGGGCTTAAGGTCATAGCATCTTACATACAAGGTCCGAAACTACAAATAACTACCGACCGACCGTTAGGATAATTTACAATAGGACACTGGTCGGCTAAGAAAACTACTATCTCCTTCTCTAATTATGTACATTTTTTTTCTTTTTTTTTCTTTCTTTTTTTTTTGAAGAAAAAAAAAAAACAAGCGTATAAACAAGTAGAACTAAAAACATGACATAATAAACATAAATAATTAATAATTAATTTTATTTTCTTTTCTTTTTTTTTTAGAGAAGGAGTTACAATACTCGAATAATTACACTACTACAAAATTTACAAGGACTGAAAATAAAACTTGATTCTATGACGTAAGATGGTGCCCAAATCATGTTCCAAGTCTCGAAAGGGCGGTAGCAATTCACAAGTCAAAAATCAGAGACAAAAGAAACAGAAAAACTAAAACCGACGAGGGATACAATGCGACGCTCAGAAATGAATAACCCTAAAGGGGTCTAATTAAGGCAGGAGCTCGAAACCTCACCTAGGTTCAAAAACCACCGACTCAGCGTCAACTAAACAAGGGACAACCTCGTACCACAAACCGACTTGGATACACATCTAGTCCTAAAGGGTTCTCCTAAAAGGGAAAAGCATTCTATCCTAAGAGTTAATAAAAAGCATTGAAAATTGTGCGAACTCAAGACTCTAAAGGAAAGAAAAGTCCCTATAAAGATTCCCCTAGTTTCGTCATCGGGAGACGACTAATCCTAGAAAAATAAAAGGGATAAAAGAAAATAAACTACGAAAATAAGCTACATGCAAAAATGGAGAAAAATAAAAGAAAATAAACTAGTATACAAAAACTAATAAAAAGAAACTAAGGAAAATAAGAAAAGAAAAATAAACTACGAAAATAAACTAATATGCAAAGCATTTGGATTATCAAAGGAGCAAAGAAGCCACGGAGGCACACTACACCTAAAAGGAAACAACCAATCAAGAACAACTGCATAGCATAAGAACACCTACTGGACTGACTAGAAGATCACCAGAAAAATGAGCACTAGGCTACCCCCCCAAAACTCCCCCCAAACTAAGCAAGAAAGCACCAAGTGACCTAAGGGAACACCCCCCCAAACTAATGTGGAGCACTGTCCCAGTGCTCCCACATACGTCGGTCTAAATTCTCACGTACCCGGATATCCTCCTCGGATGGATGGAAGTTAAAGGTCAAATCCACACCGTCGGGCGTGTCAATAGGGTCACTAACGTGAGGTGGGAGAGTGTAATCAGGCCTGTTCGGATACATGCCTATCTGGAAAGGTCGCTCAGCAAAGGGCTCCTAACCGCCATGGTAATCAAGGAGCCAACCATCCTCAGGCATCGCGGGGTCCCCATTAGGGTTACAAGCACCGGGGATGTGATAATAAAAGGATGTGTGGTCTCGCGGTGGGAAGTAAGGGTAGGTGGGTTGTCTATCATTCATCGCTGGTGGGGGTCCTTGCTGAGGATGTCTAAATGGGTAGTTAAGGTAAGGGGAAAAATCACCACGGCTCACGTGAAAGTGATAGAGCTAGGCATTCATCAAGTCATATGCAGCTCGGTCGCTCTCGATCTGATCGAGGCGCGAGCTAATATGTCCAAACCCCTGAGCCAAATCGGTTCGCGTAGCTTGCCTGCCCTCGATGTGATCGAGGCACGAGTTAAGCTGCGCGAAAGCATGTGAAAGATCAAATTGGGAGGAGCTAGAAGCTTCTCCCTGCTCAAAGGTGGGTCCAGTTGGGGGCCGCTCGGGAACCACGTCCCGTCGGCTTCGCACGTGCTCTCTACAAGAAGCGCGCTCAGTCCGTACAGCATGGGAGGGGAAAGTCTTAGCAATGATGCGACTGTCCTCCTCAGAGAGGGGCTCAGGTGAAATGAGCCAAGGACGATTCCGAGTAATATCGGAAGCGTTTCGGCTCGGCAAATAAGAATGATGGGTCCCTCCCACCATCCAGCTATAACGACGCTCCTACTCAAGAACTCGTATGAGAACACGAGTTCGTGAGGTACTCGTCATCGAGAAGGTAGTGTGAACCAACTCTCTCAGAACGAGTGAAGTAGCGCTCGTGGCCTAGGGCGCGGGCTATAACAATGACTAGGCCCCCTAGCTGGATGGTGCTTGTACGATGCCGCTCCTGTCGTAACTCACAACATCTCTCTATAAAGAACCACCCGTTATTAATCCGGGCGGTTGGATCCTCCAAAGGGTAGGCGGCGAGGTATAACATCTTTAGCTCTTTTGCGTTGATTTTACTCAAATCAGCTTTTGAATAAACCAAAAAACAAATGAGCCTATGGAAAATGCGGATGGCGGGATGTTGGAGTTCCGAGGCATAACACTCTCGGCTCACAAAATGAGCGCCCGCTCCAGACATAGTCCGCTACACCGCAGTAGGTTTAAATCCCTCGATTTCGCCAACGTTAAAAATAAAGTTCCGAGGATCACAGTGAAATATCTCGTTTAAACGAGTCAGGGAGATCTTGTGCGATTTATTGTACAACTGAAATTGAATGTTGTACTCAGGAAATTCTTCGTCCGACGAGGTGCGTTCATAGTGCAATGACGCAATGAACTCGCGGACAATGTGTACAAATGTGTACTCCGGGGGCAAATCCGAAAATTCGCCCCAACCAAAGTTGG
The DNA here is from genome assembly GCA_951394345.1 of Salicornia ramosissima. Classification (NCBI taxonomy): domain Eukaryota; kingdom Viridiplantae; phylum Streptophyta; class Magnoliopsida; order Caryophyllales; family Amaranthaceae; genus Salicornia; species Salicornia ramosissima. Next base: position 43,630,470 of record OX596232.1, read on the forward strand.
TGGCAAGCTGTCGCACCACATCATCCACCCCTAAAAATCTAGCAATGCTAGGGTCATAGAATCGGGTGGGGTGGATCTTCTGAGACCCAAGCGTCTCAAATTGGGCCCGGAAGCCTTGTGTGCGGATAGGAGGTGGAACGGAATCGTTCTCACGCTCGACATCAAGATTTGCTGAGCTTGAGCCACGTTGCCGTTTTTTAGGGGCCATGGGTAGGGAATCTAGCAACCAAAAAGCAATTAAAACTGTCTCGCAAATAATATGTCGTAATTAAACGACAACAAAGAAAAGTCCAACAACAGTCCTAAGGTCAATCTAGCAGCTTCAAACCTACCCAGTCAATGACTAAGGGGCCTAACTCCAATTGCCCCAAAGCCACACAAAAACAAACAAATCAATGAAAATCAAGCAACAAAGTGTCACCTAAAATTCAATAATTAAATTCAAACAACAAATCCAAACAATAATCCAACCAACAAGGATATTAAACAATTAAATCAAAATTCAACCAACAAATTCATACATATAAAGTTCAAATACAAGAAATGAATCAAAAATATACTTGAAAATGAAAAGGGTTGAAGAATTTATACCAAAAGGGAGTATGAAAATACCCGTTACTACCTCCTTGAAGTGAAGAATTGTAATGAGACTTGTTGTGTTATGCTTAGACCAACAACAATGGCTACCAAAACCCCCTTTTTTTAATCTTTTTTTCGGATTTTTTTTTAGTATATATATATATTTTTTTAAATTTTTTCGACCCTATCACCCAAAAATTCGAACCCTAAGTGAAGGATTCGAACCTTAAACTCAATAATTTCTGTTTTTTTTTTTTTTTGAAATGAAGAAATCCGAACCCAAGGTTCGAATTTTGGAAGGTGAGGAGTGTGACAGATGAGTGGAAGTGTTAAGGAGAAAATTTGAGTGAGAAAATGTGAGATTGGGATGGAGGAAGGAAGGAAGTTCCTTGAAGCTTTAATGGAGGTAGGATGATGGAGAAGAAGGAGATAGGGGTGAAAGAGCTAGGGTTCTTCGTGATGGCTTCTCTGCTTGTTTTCTCTGTATTTTTTTTTGTTTTTTGAAATGTGAGGAGAGAGAAGGTCACGAATTATGAAAAAAAATTCAGAACAAAAGGAGCGGCCGTGGAATGTTCAGGAGCGACCGCTCCTTTTGTTAAATATGCTACTGTAATTTCGACCCGTCAAAGGAGCGATCGTGCGTTTGTAAGGAGCGACCCCTCCTTTTGCAAAAAGCCTCTAAATTTGCCTTGGCTTAGATATCCGATGCTCGAATGACTCGTCGAATTCCGTGAAGTATGAGTTACCTACAAAAATGGGGAAAACGACCAAAAAGGAGTAACACATAGCAAGAATACTGCAAAATAGCCGAAGCACAACTAAACTACAAAAAGGAAATAAAAATGACAAAATGAAATAAGAAAAGGGAAAACTAAGCTATAAAACTAACCTAAAAGCTAAGAAAAACACTAACAAAAAGTCGGTTATCACAAGGCAAGTATTAACATCCTTAGACTCTTCTTTGATTTGTATTTCAGCCAACACCATATCAGACTTGTGGGAAAAAACTAATTTAGGGGAATGAAAAAATTAGTAAACCCACTAATTAGGCAAGAAAATGGGAAAAGTAGTCTAACCCAACTCGAAACAACCCAATCCGAGCAAACCCTGAAACCAAAACCGTCCAAGTACGAACATCCCTCACAAACATTTCATCAACAGTTTTTGGGCAGCACCCAAATCCCTGAACTTCTCATAAACACTTAGTGTACAGTTACCAACATCAAAATCAACAATGGAAGCACACTTAAATACTTAATGACCCTACAATGAAGGGTTTGAAGAGCCAAATTCAGAATTATAAAAAAAAAAAAAAACATTGACATGAAGCCACTGAAATTCACAAAATTAAATTATACATAGAAAACTAACCAAATTAAAAGGGTAAATTTAAGAGATTACAAAATATAATGAGAAATATAATACCTGAGAATGGTAGAAAAGACAGTTATTCAATTATTTAAGTTTGTGAAGCAAATCGACTCATCAAAAATTAAAGAGATTGAGCAAGGTTGGAGAGGTTAAGTGCTCAATATTGAGGAAATTTGAGGTCGAGAATCGCACCACTCACAGTATGAATAGTAGTGGGAGTAGTCGGGTAGTAGTGGGAAGTTTGAAATAATTCACAAAATTAAGCAATTTAAACTGGCGCCATAACTTGTATCAGCACTATATTGCAACGCTTTCTGCCTTGCGCACCCATTTCACACGGAAAGTGAATTTGTCGGCACTATTCTATAATGCACGCCTATCATAGCGTCAGAAAAGACTGTTTTTCTAGTAGTGTATGTATTATGTATTATGTATTATGTATTATGTATTATGTATTATGTATTATATATAATATATATATTATTTTTTTAAAAAATGGTGAAAGAAATTTGAGGAAGAAGATGAGATGAGTTTTCGTAAAAGCTACTTTTAACATTTTCTTTAATTTTTTTCCCCTAAAACACCATTCATTCTTTCTTTTTTTTTTTTATATATTTTTTTAGTTTACCTACTTATGTATTTATCAATTAATTTTAGGAAAAATGGAATTTAATAATCCCACCTTTTGGTGGTCTGCTCAAAACAATCCCACCTTTAATTTATTTCAAAATAATCCTACATTTATACATCATCTTCTTAAAATGGACTATATCACCCAAAATCGGTCCATTTTGAGAAGAAAAAATTAAAGGTGGGATTATTTTAAGCAACTGATATATAAAGGTGGGATTATTTTAAGCAACTGATATATAAAGGTGGGATTATTTTGAAATAAATTAAAGGTGGGATTATTTTGAGCATACCAACAAAAGGTGAAATGTCTACTTTATAAGTTTTATGCGTCGTAACAATAATTTTTGTCGTTGGTATTATGAATAATAGTGTTTGTGATGATATTTCACTATATATGTACATACGAGAATATTATCGGATGATTATAATGTTGATTGTGTGACTTTAAAATTCTTATGATGGTTATAGATATACACTATGGGATCAAGTATGATTTAATTTATACCTTCTAAAATTTGTTTGGATAACTAAATTTAGTTGATATTTCTATTTTTATAAAATTAGACATATTTTTGTCTATGGTTTTGAGGGGAGAAAGAAACCCAAAAGGGTGATGAGCAGGTTGCCCTGCTAGATATTGCTCTATTGGCGCACTTTTTTTTGGGTAAGTAAAGTATTATATATACCAAAGGAGAAGATTATTACATCCTACCCTAAGAGCGTGACACAAAGCCACCACCAGAAAAGAATCGAAGAACTAATAGGGACATGCCCCTAATAGTCCTAATCATCCATCAAAACAAGAGGACTACATTACTTGCTTAATCAAAAGGACTACGTCCCTAATAAACAGTAAAGCAAGCACATAAAGTAGAAAGCACCAGCTAAAAAACAACAATAAACTAGCCTAAGGACTTAGTCCTTTATAGAACAATACAATACAAGTTAGACTTTATAATAAAAACATAACACAAATGAACTATGGGATGTCCAAGCCACGGCTTTGATATCTACCATAGTCTTCCTAAGACCAACCATTCGTCATCAACCAAAACAATATGTATAGTAGAGCCACACTGTGAAGCATCTTCCTTGGAACTATCAAAACTATTCGGCCATTAAGCACCGAGGCAAACCATCTCCCATAAAAAAACCGTGGTTGAGGGAGCTCAAAGAAATCCATATGCAACAGATAGCTAAAACACCACCATATCATTGCAACAACAACACCTTCAATTAAAAATCAAAACATCAACCTATAAACGACAATGATCTAATCTTCACTAGATAAGTCCTAGCATCATTAAGATTGCCCGCAATTTTTAACTAATAATCCAACAATATAAAGCTAGATGGTGCATACCACTAATCAACATCTCACTCAATTGATAATGCAACTTATCAATAACCAACATAACATCATGATAGTATTAAAAGGACCTCGAAACCTTAAAAAAACCAAAATCTCAAAAGTTAGAGCGTTTTAGAACAAAAAGCGAGCCAAATAGGTCATTTTGGCTCGTTTTTGGTGTTATAGTTCCCATCTTGGCACCGATCAACCTAGTTCATGTTTTTAAGGTTCATTCACAACCTATAACATTCATTTAAACTTTCTATAACTTATTTGCATGATTTTGGGCAAGGTTAGATCGTTTTAGAACAAAAACGAGTCAAATAGGTCATTTTTGGTGTTCTAGTTTATACGTTCCATGCAATACATACCAATATCAGTTTACTTTAAGTCAATATCAATTTACTTTAAGTGAATATCCTCTAGCAAGAAAGTTGTATCAATAAACCCATTGAACTAAGAAAAGAAAACTAAATGCATTAGAACTTCTAGCAAGAAAGCTGACAAAGTTGTACCCTAACATCCTTTGAGTCAATATCAATTTGCTTGATTTATATTAACTAAGCCGCTAAGATTTCTTAACAACGACTTCATATTTTGAGTTTTGACAGCATAAATCATGATAAAGAAATTTTGAAAGAGCACAAGTCAGAACACATGACATTTCAAAGTAACTAATAAATTGACAAGACTACAGATTTGCCAATTAGTTCAAACTTTAATGTTCAAATAAGCCATCGGTTTTGATAGATCAAGTTAATTTTCAAACATATACATGAATATCAAGTATCAACAATAAATGTTCATTAATCCGCAAATAGAATGTCACTCGAATAAGAATAATCTATAAGCCTATCTCTAACTTTTGTAAAAACTGAGAAGAAATATCCAGCTAATTACCTAAATAAAGAAATCATAGCCAAATCTAGACATCTAATTAGCTAAATAAAGTAACTTTTGAAGACAGAACTCTAGTTCTTGATTTATTTTAAAGAAAAAGAAGTGGGTTAGCAAAAGCATCAAACATTAGGACAATAAAGAAGCAGCTCCACCAGAATAATGAAGTAGCTCCACCTCAATTTAATGGATATATTATAGTAGCTCCACCTCAATTCAAATAAGCCATCGGTTTTGATAGATCAAGTTAATTTTCAAACGTATACATGACTATCAAGTATCAACAATAAATGTTCATTAATCCGCAAATAGAATGTCACTCGAATAAGAATTATCTATAAGTCTATCTCTAACTTTTGTCAAAACTGAGAAGAAATATCCAGCTAATTATCTAAAGGTTTTTTTGTCCAAAACTACCTTAGTTACACCACTTTTTGTAAAAAACTACCTTACTTACAAAAGTTTGTCCAAAACTACCTTACTTAGCAAATTTCTGGTTGACTACTACCTTATTCACTATTTCGACGTTGACTTTGCCTTTGCTGGCCAATCTGGTTGTTTTTTGCAAATTCCGACTTCAAATTTGACCCTGTATGGCAAAAATGACCCACCAAAACCTTGATGGGGATAATTTTTTTGGCACGCAAACCAATGAACTTATATCGAGACAAATTTTGTAATGCAAATAGAAGCTTATGCTACCATTTTTTGTAGATTCCGACCTCATATTTAACCCTTATAGGGCAAAAATGACCCCAAAACATTGATTGAGCTAATTATTTTCGAGAATAAAACAAAGTCAACGCCGGAACAACGAACAAGGTAGTGGTCAACAAGGAATTGGCTAATGAAGGTAGTTTTGGATAAGCTTTTGTAAGTAAGGTAGTTTTTTGCAAAAAGTGGTGTAAGTAAGATAGTTTTGGACAAAAAACTCTTATCTAAATAAAGAAATCATAGCCAAATCTAGACATGTAATTAGCTAAATAAAGTAACTTTTGAAAACAGAACTCTAGTTCTTGATTTTTTTTTTTAAAAAGAAAAAGAAGTGGGTTAGCAAAAGCATCAAATATTTATCAAATTGGATGATACCACTTTTTATATTTATCAAAAAGTGAAATCTTCAAAAAATAGCTAATATATTATTACTTATGATGTATATATATATAATGTATTGTTGATTTTCAAGACGGCGTGACAACAAAATATATATTGAAAATAAGAACAACCTTTTATTTAGCGACAATAATTTGCTAATATTCTATAAGTGATGAGAAATAGGTTGTTAGAGACATTCACACAGTCATTGTTGTTTGGGTGTAGAAAATCATACCAAAAACTTGTGGTTCTGTTGAAGCAGAGGAGTAAAAGTAGTCAAAAATTGCTCTATGTCAGCTTTGACAGCATCACCCCCAAGCACCTCCATCACCCCTGTTTAAGAAAGCCAAAAAAGCCATCAAAGTGAGAAACCTGTATGAAACACATCATTGCATATAATGAATGAGAATATTGGCATGATGGTCTAACAAGTCGAGGACTTTTGGATCTTTAAAAATCTAAAGATATTCTCTGACACTGGCATATAATGAACCATATGTAGAAGAAATATTAAAACCTAAAAAAAAGGGTTCACATGGCATAATATCCGGCTAATTAGCTAACTTTTGTCACTCGAATAAGAATAATCTATAAGCCTATCTCTAACTTTTGTCAAAACTGAGAAGAAATATCCAACTAATTAGCTAAATAAAGAAATCATAGCCAAATCTAGACATGTAATGAGCTAAATAAAGTAACTTTTGAAGAAACTCTGGTTCTTGATTTATTTTTTAAAGAAAAAGAAGTGGGTTAGCAAAAGCGTCAAACATTAGGACAAGAATATAGGAATGCTTTCAAAATGAAAAGCAAGATAACTATGGTTAAATCAATATAAGTCGACCACCATTTCCAATATTATTAAGTACCCAAAATAAAGCTCAAGGAAATGTTACTAAACTAAGAAAACCAACAAGAGCCAAGTAACAAAAGTGGTAGCAGCAGACCAATAACAACACCAAAGCAACCACAGAAAAGTAACAAAGACAGAAGCGGACCAAGCAATAGTAAAGCAACAACAAGCGACAACAGCACCAACCAACGAATAACAACAATGACTGAGCACCATTAGCAGCATCAGACCGATTAGCAACAACAACTAAGCAACCACAACAAAGCAACATTAGCAACAGTAGCCTGATAGAAATAGCAAAGCAAAGCACCAAGAGCAGTAGTAGACTAATATCAACAACACCAAAACAAAAATAGTAGACCAATAACTTTCGAAATCATAACCAGGACCATGCCCACCCCACTTATATCCACGTCCACCCTACCCAGACCCTCGCAACAATCAAAAGCCAAACCCACACCGAAGCCCCCGTTAAACCAAACCCACGAAATTCCCCACAAAATTTCCCCCAAATTGAAAAACCCTAATAATATCTAAAGTCTAATTAGTACTAATTCATAAAAATACAGGAAATTAAACATTAAAACTAATATTAAAAACAAATATTAAAACCTTTTACCCCTTTTCATTCGATTAAAACAACGAGAGCAAAGAGCAGAGAGCAGAGAGCAGCGAGAGAGAGCAGAGAGCAGCGAGATAGAGCAGAGAGCAGCAGCGGCAGCAACGGTGGCGGCCGGTGGAATTGGTGGTGGAGATGGATAAATGTTTGAGCAGAGGAAGTTTCGAGTAGAGAGGGAGAGCAAAAGATGAAGTGAAATGGTTTTGGGAGGGATGTGTATATACGAGCGTTTTATTTTTTTTAACAATTCAAATGATGCGGTTTTAAAAAAAACCGCATCTTTTTGACCTTTTTTTTTGGGTGGGGGATTTTTGCATTTAAAAGCTGCGGTTTTTCAAATAACCGCATCATTTGATATGCAGCAAAGGAATTTTTTTCTACTAGTGAATATTGGTTTAGCTAATGTTCTATGTCTCTTGTGTGTCAACTGTTTTTAAACAAAACCCGTTTGACGGGGTAGAGTCGATCATACTCAGTTTTTCTTATTTTTATGTTATTGTTTGCTTGTTGTTTTCCTTCGGGGTTTTGTGGAGGTGAGTAGTAAGGATGGCTTACTTGTTTCAGGCTGATGAGGAATCCCTGTTGGAATTAGCTAAACCTTTTTATCATAGGCTTTATGTTTTAGCCAAGCAGCTTGTAATGGGTTATTTTAACTTTTGATATTTTGGATTTGAACATTGTACGGCTTTGGTATTATGATTAAAATCCGTTTTGGAATTTGAAAACATTACGATCCTGCTTTTACTTATTCGTATACCCATTTCTTATCAGAGGTGGGCGTACGAGTAGCAACCTTAGAAATTCGGGCTATGGTTTTTCGAAAAATTTAAGTTTTATAAAGGAAGGAAAAGGTCCGGATTTCCGGGGCTGTTACAATCAGCTTTTGTTGAAGGTTCATTTTTTGTTGTTTGAAAGTGTACAATAGATGGAGGTACTATGGAGATAGGAGTGGGAGTAAGTAGGGTTTCAGTTTCAACAGTTTTCTCAGCAGGTAATGCGGTGGTTTTGGTAGTTGAGGTTGATTTTGTGGTGGAGCTTTTTGTAGTTGAAGGTGGTTTTGGCGTTTGTTGCTTAGTCACTTGAGGTGTTGCTGCATCTAACATATTTCCCTTGTCCATTGAACTATCAGAGTCTGTTACAGAGGGTGATGAAGATGCATTTCTTGAATTGCTCTTCTTCTTGGCCTTAGCTAGACCCTTTGTTCTCACCATTTTTCATTTTTCTTGAGCTTGTAGAGAATTGACAAAGATTTTGAAATTTAGGCTAGATGAAGTGAGAGAGATGATGAAATTGCCTGAGTGTGGAGTAATATGTTGACAATAAAGAAGAATAAATGAAGGAAGTGGAAGTAGTGGTCAGTTACAAAAGAAATAAGTTCAAAAGAATGAAGTTTATTAACTTCCTTAACGGCCACTAAGTTAAAGGCACGTGTGGAAGTTTCCTTCCATCACTCATGCATGGCTAAATTATGAAAACCAACTGCCAAATTACTTATCCCTTAAAGAAGGAATAAAATGCCTATTTTAATTTTTGTCAAAAATTAATTCAACAAAAACATATATGTAGTATTCTCCGGTTCACCTATATTGGTTCAAATCACTACATAGTTCAACTGTTCAGGCAACTTAGACAACTCACCTATTTATGCATCAAGATAGAAAAAATTGAATCAACAATGTTTTTTTTTGCAAGCAATCCACACATCCATGAACATTAATCTAGCCAAAAGAAATGATTTAGTCATGAGAAGCCTTTTTAACCAATTAAACCAATTTTTATTGCATGTAGTCTAACTAAAAGAGCCATGACCTAAATCTAAGTAAAGTACTACTTCCTAATTCTGATTAGTCCTAAAAGCAACCTAAGCCTACAAAAAGAAATTTTACTTAATGGTTTAGTGAAGATATCTGCAACCTGATCCTCACTTTTGCAAATTGCAACTCAACTAGACCCTTTTCAACATTATCCCTTAGGAAATGATGTCTTATCTCTATGTCATAGAAGATAGGGACTTTATCTAACAACACACCAAAGTTTTTCAATTGACTCTTTACCCAAAGAAGTTGAGAACAACAAGAAGTAGCTGCAATATATATATTTAGCTTCTGTTGTGGATAAAGCTACATTGTTCTGCTTTTTGGAACCCCATGAGATCAAACATGATCCAACAAAGTGTGCCATACCTGAAGTACTTTTTCTGTCAACAAGAAACCTGCATAATCAACATCAGTGTATCCAACCACTTCAACTGTACTACCTCTAGGACACCACAAACATAAATCATCAGTACCTACCAAATACCTAGGAATCCTTCTTACTGCTTTCAAATGTGATTCCTTAGGGCTACTTTGAAATCTGGCACATAACCCTACAGAGAATACAATATTTGTTCTGCTGGCACTGAGATACAATAGTGATCCAGTCATACCTCTGAACACTGTAGGATCCACAATTTTTCCTCTGCCATCTGCATCAAGCTTTGTGGAAGTTGGAACAGGTGTATCATATGCTGAGTTGTTCTGCATGCCATACTTATTTAGAAGCTCTAAAGGTACTTTTGCTAATCATGATTCCTTCATCAGTTTGCTTGATCCGTAGGCCAAGGAAGAAACCAAGTATTCCCATCATGCTCATTTCAAACTCACTCTGCAAAAGATCAGCAAACTCATTACATAATCTCTGATTTGTAGCACCAAACAGTATGTCATCAACATATATTTGGACTACAATCAGGTTAGACCCTTTTGTTTTATTAAACAAGGTCTTATCTACTGTTTCTCTAATATACTCATTTTTCATCAAGAAGTTGGACAATCTTTCATACCATGATCTAGGAGCTTGTTTTAAGCCATACAAAGCTTTGTCCAACTTAAAGACATAATCAGGGAATTGTGAATTAGTAAAAACAGGTGGTTGTTCCACAAACACTTCCTATTTCAAATATCCATTCAAGAATGCTGTCTTGACATCCATTTGAAACATTCTCATGTTCATGTGCGCAATAAAGGCTATTAGAAGTCTAATTGCTTCTAGTCTGGCTACTAGTACAAAGGTCGTATCATATAGTCGATGACTTCTTGTTGATTGTATCCTTGCACCATTAGTCTAGCCTTATTTCTAACTTAGATACCCAGGTCACCAAGTTTGTTCCTAAAAACCCACCTGGTACCAATCACAGATCTTCCTTTGGGTCTACATTCAAGATGCCACACACAATTTCTTTCAAACTGGTGCAATTCATCTTGCATAACTATGACCCAATTTGGATCCTGAAGTGTTGTTTTATTATCAATTGGTTCTATGTTAAACAAGAATAAGAAAGATGAATAAAAGTTTTGGTAAACAAATCTTCTAGATTGAATGCCTTTATTGATGTCACTTAATATTTGCTCAGTGGGATGAGAAGATGAGTATTTGTAACTTTTAAACATTTGATTCAATTGTTCATTTCCTTCATTAGAACCAGACGTCATGTGTTCCCCCTTAGATGATGCAGATTGATGTTCTTCATGGGGAAACACTTGCTCATTTTCCTGATTAGACTCTCTTACCTGTAACTCAGTTGGATTGGGATCAGGATCTCCAGTTCCCCTTGAGTTGTTTACCTGATTCTCATCTGAGTCTCCTTGATCTCCTCCGGGCTCTTCTCCATTCAGATTTGGAGGCATATTGGGTGAGCGTGGTTCTGCTAGGTCTTTATTGCCTTGACCAGTTGGCTGTTCTCCAGTGAATTCCATTAAACCAATGGAGACATCATGTGTTACCTGTGAAATCTTAGAGAACATGTTAAATTCATCAAAAATCACATGAACACTCTCTTCAATACACAGTGTTCTCCTATTGAAAACTCTGTAAGCCTTACTGTGTGGAGAGTTTCCAAGAAAAACTCCTTCATCTCTTATAGGGTCAAATTTAAAAAGTTGCTATTTCCAATTATTGTGCATAAAACATCTACATCCAAAAATTCTTAGGTGTGCAACATTGGGTTTTTTACCCTTTAGAAGTTCATAAGGTGTTTTCTTTACCAATGGTATTAACAAGGCTCTATTTAGAATATAACGAGCTGTGTGTATAGATTCTTCCCAAAAACCTTTGGGGAGATCACTTTCAAACAACATTGTTTTGGCCATCTCCTCCAATGTTCTGTTCTTCCTCTCAACTACTCCGTTCTGTTGAGGTGTTCTTGGGGTAGAAAAGTTAGTTGTGACTTACTCCATTTTCTCTACAAAACTCAATGAAGCTTGCATTGTTCAGAAGAGTCAAGCTAGCATGTCCAAACCTCCTATGCCAAAGCCATTGATTCTTATCAGTTACAACTTTCAAACAAATGGACTTGTCTTGAGGAATTTGATCTAGATAAGTAATATAGATTTCATCTTTTCTAGATCCTTGGCAGACCAGTTCACCTGTTTGATTGTTAACTATGTGACACAGGTCGGCTTGAAATTCAACTGTGTTGCCTTTGTCACATAATGGAGAAATACTCAAGAGATTATATTACAAGCCTTCAACATAATAAGCATCGTGTATAGCTTGAGAAAGAGACTTACCAACTTTACCTGGGCCAACAATAGTACCCTTACTGTTGTCCCCAAATGTTACTCTTCCCCCATCATGGGCTACAAGTGAAAGGAATTGTTATTTATGTCCAGACATGTGTCTTGAGCAACCACTGTCAAAATACCTAAGAACCTAAACTGATTTGGGTCCCTGTTCAAAAACAATTAACTTAGACTGGTTCTTCCTAACCCAGACCATCTTAACATGTTTAATGTTTCTATCCTTTCTCCTTTTCTTATGGATGCAATCATCAATTATGTGACCACCTTTGCCACAGTGATAGTGAACATGCATGTCCTTGGCAGTCACATATTTTCCCTTCTTAAACTCAGTTAACCAGGTGGTCTCTCTGGGTGACCAGTTAGGTTTAGCTTTCCTTCTGGTGCATCTTAGACCAGCCTTATCTTTGTTGCTCTTCAGAGACATAACTAGACTTGGGTTCTTCTTTGCCTTTAATAGTTTGTCCACAAGTTTCTGACTATTTTGGAGCTCATGTTCTTTAGTTTCAAGAATCTTGATTAGACGACTGTTTTTGTCATCACTAGATTTAAAATCACTTTTTAAACTTGCAAATTCTGATTTCAACTATGAAAGCAAATACTCATTCAGATTGTGGGCAGACTGTTTTCTGTTTTTCTCTTTGAGAGTATAGAGCTCAATATGTAAATCATATATTTTTCCATCATACTCATCAATCATCCTATTGACCTCTATGCCTGACTCTACATTATCCGTGGTGGATTGTGATGTTCTGGCTGAGACAAGCTCCTTATGCAAATATTTAACTTCTTCCAAAAGAAGACAAAAACTGTTTAACAGACCAGATTTGCTTAAGGTTCTTGCCTTAGTTTTGACAACATCATGATTAATTGGGTCCTTAGGGTTTTGCTTGAAATTCACCAGGGGACTAGTTAGATTCTCCTCATCATTAGATAAAATATTCTGTGATGTGTTAGATTTAAGTGTTTCAAATTTCACCTTGCATTGATCAAGTAAAATTTCTAATTCAGCTATTTCATTTTTCAGGGCAAGACATAACTCCTCCAAATGATCACAACTGGCATTAGAAATTTCAAATTCTCGAGTTTTTTCTTTCAATTTCTTTTTACCATCTTTATATGCATTACTCAACTTTAAACATTGATCAAGCATTGTTTCTAAGCATTCAAGCATATTCTCTCCGTCATACTCATACATTTCCTCACGGATTTTAGAAATTGTTACCTGTTGAGAGCTTGTTCCAACTGGTTTCCCATGAGGCACACATGTAATGAACTTTTCTCCTGAACTCATTCACCTCTCTGTTCAAGGATGGTTTTCTTACACTTCTCATCATCAGGGGTTTCTCCTTCTTCTTCATTATAACTGGAGTCAGAATTTCCCCACAAAGCTGCTACCATAGCTCTCTTGAAGGCTCTGTTATCTTCCTTCCTGGACTGTTTATCTTTCCACTTAGGACAGTCACGAATGATGTGACCTGTTTTTCCACACTTAAAACATCCGGTGTTGAAGGTTCTTTTCTTTCCTGATCCCTTGCTCCTCATGTTTTTCCTCTGAGCCATCATAGAAATGTCATTCTCTTATTCAATTGTTCCCTTCATTGCAATACTCTTGACTGGGTCTTTTTCACTCTTTGAATCAACTAGCATTTCATGTGTCATGAGAGAACCAATCAACTATTCCAGAGAAAGAGTTGATAGATCCTTTACTTCATACACTGTAGTAACCTTTACTGTCCAAGACCCTGTTAGAATTCTTATCACTTTTCTAACCAAGTCCTCATCAATGAAGGTTTTTCCAAGAGACTTAAGATCATTTACGATTGTCATAAATCTTCCAAAACAGTCATTAATGTTTTCATTTCTATTCACATTGAAAGATTCATATTTATATATTAGTAAATCAATCATAGAACGTTTTACCTCACTGGTGCCTTCATAGGCAAGTTCAAGGGTGTCCCAAATCACTTTGGCTGAAATACATGCTGATATTCTATTTATTTCACTTTCACCAATAGCTTATTGAAGAATTCAGATCGCCTTTGCATTTTTCTCTAATTTCTTGAAATCTACACTCGTGTATTGGTCTTCTGTTTTAGCAACTGTTTTGCCAGAGTCGTCACTGATGGTGTTTTCCAACAGACCATTCATTACTACCAACCAATATTCAAAATTTATACTAATGATGATGTTCTTTATTCTGTTTTTCCACCTGGCATAGTTCTTGCCATTAAACTTGGGTGTCTTGTTGTCATACCCCTATTGCACTTAACTCCTGGGAAGCCATGGATCTTCTTCTTTAGGTGCTAAATTTGCGAAAAATAGTTGCTATGATACCAATTGAAGGTCGGATAGCACTCAAGAGGGGGGTGAATTGAGTGTTTCTTTAAAATTTTCTTTATCGGCTTTCTTGATTTGTTCTAGCTATAGAACAAGAAAACTGGTTTAGCAGCTGAATTATCTAGAACAGGAATACAATAAAATGTAAAGCAAATAAAGAACACACAGATTTAACGAGGTTCGGCAACTGTGCCTACATCCTCCTACTCACGCTACTAACTTTTATTAATCGACTCTGAAAAAGAAAATATAGTACAATTTGCTATCATAAGCTCATACGATAGACTTCCTCACTCTCAACCCAAGACTGTTGTTTCGCACTTGAACTCACAAGCACTCCAAAATGAACTTTGAAATGCTCCCAATCACTAACCCCTCTGTTAGTGACGAATTACAGAAAGTTTATCTCAAAAGATGCTTCTTAAAAGCTTACAAGAGTTGAAGTTAAGATCTGGGTGTACGTTTTCGAATGCTCTTATAGTTTGTAAACTGTTCTGTTTGATCTTTTTGGACTCTCAGAAATATTGCTCAATAATGTATTGGAGAGTCTCACAACTTTTTTACATTTTGTTCATTTAGTTCTACTATATATAGACAGTTAGAAAACCTAGATTATTCCAATAAAGAGGGTTTTGTAACCGTAATTATTAAACCCATTGAAATATGAAATCAAATATTCGAAGATCAAAGATCCCGAAGATTTGTTATGATCTCTTAAAGATACGTAGGTTTGTTAGCACTTAACATTGATTACAAAAGTGACTTAACCACGTGTAAGATCTTTAAAGAATCCAAGAATTGAATTCTTCCAAAACATTTCGCGAGTCAGTTTGTTAACCAGCTGGTCTGCTGAACTATTCTAGGAACTTTTCTTCAGATCAGTAGTGTTACAACCAACCACTAGACACTGGTCTGGTGTTTGCAACATACCAAGATCAAACATCACAAATCTACTAAACTGCTTAAACATTCTTTACAACAAAAACACTAAGTAAAAACCCTGAGGCTACTCTTCAATCTTCATATTTTTCATTACTTGGACAGTTGGATCTCCATTGTTAGCACACTTCAGTTTTGATGAACTGGATCTACATGTCTCAAGTAGTGGAATACCTGTATGTCAAACATTCATGCACAATACAATATACAATATATGACATGAAAGGTAATATTACTCAGATTGAGTAACTCATGAACAGTACACTTCAAATGTTTTAACACAACTGTATAGACTCATTCAATAACAATTGTTCCAGCAAACTGTTTCTAACAACTATTTGCCTCATCTGTTTGTGACACCTGTTTGTCACACCTGTTTAACTCATTTGTTTATCATCACTTAAAACATCAAGGGTCTCAACACAAATTAAAGTGATTTCATCAACATGAACAAAATAAAATTTATCAGGTAATGTTTGGGTTGTAAACATGATTATGTGTAGATTATGTATAGATATTTTGATTGTTGTTGTTTCCTGTTAAGGACTCAAATTGGAAGAAGTTTAATTTTAGATTCGGTAGGGAATTCGTGTGTAATGTAGGCGGATCAAGGCATGTACAGTTTAAGCTTTTAAATGATGATTGCAATTTGTGAAAAAAAAATTGTTTCTTTTATTTTATGCTATTCGAATTTTACAAAAAAGTAAATTGTTCTTTTGGCATTTGCACAATAATATGTGACTTGTGTTCAAAATTTGTTCTTGTCATAAATCTATGATTTTCTGTATACTAGTTTGCAATGTTGTAGATGATTTTAAAATTTCTATGTTAGATTATTTTATTTAGTATATTATTTTTCATTATGCTCTTCATAAAAATATTTCGTTGGATTGTAAAAAAAAAAAAAAAAAAAAAAACAGTTTTATAAAAAGAATTAAAAAGAACTAAATTAAAACAGATTTAACAGCTTTTGGAAAAACAAAGAAAAATCCTTTTTATCATCTTAGGTACTTCAAAAAATTCCGAAAAAATTTAAGAATGTTTTATTTTTATAAATTAAATTTTGACAAAACGTTTAGACAAAAATTCAAAGCATAAGATGGTGAATTAACATATTTCGGCTCCGTTTACTAGAGCGTAAAATGTTTTCCATGAAAATAGTTTTTCCATTTTACATCGTTTACTTTGGGTGAAAAATAAAATTTAAAATTTGGAGTGAAAACTCATTTTACACCATAGTGGAAACATTTTCCCCAAAATTTGGGAGTAAAACGTATTTTCCGTGCAAGTAAACATTGGAAAACTTCTATGAAAATGAGTTTTCCAATGTAAAATGTTTTTCATGGAAATTTATTTTACATCGAAAACGTTTTACACCAAAGTAAACGGACCCTTCATTTAGTTGAAAATGAGACTACTTTTTATGTCTGGTAGAAATTGGAAAAAATATCTATTAAATATCTTGTAATGTTTTGAGTTTTATACAAAATTTTATGAATTTTGGAGGTCATTTGCTATCTGTTTTAAATTTTAAAGATTAACCACATTTAAAGAGAAGTACTAATATTGATTTTTTTTTAAAAAAATAAACTACAATAGTTATCGACTGCGCATACTCGGCATTCAACCTAAAAAATTAATTTTTTCTTTAAGGATTTAAAATATATACATACAATTTTCTAATTATAATAATTAAAAGTAAACACAATAAAGTTTCAAGAAATCATAGGATCATGGACCTCACAAAAGGATCTGAGTAAGATGAATCGGGGGCTTTTATTAATTAGGCTATTAGTCTACTTCAGTGTCGCGTGACGACGCTTTGCTGATTTCAAGTTTGTGCACAAAGTTATTACTCCCTCCGTTTGTTTTAGATGTAACACTTTGACTTTGGCACTATTCATCCGACTCACTTTGACCGTTAATTGTTATTTGTGTATAAAGAAAAACGTAGTCATGTGGGATCTTGTTGGATTCACCTCAGAATACAATTTCCAAATATATTATTTTAAAAATTTTTATACTTATATATTTAGAGATATTACGGGTCCAAGTTATGTCTCGGCAAGTGTGAAAAGTGAAGTGTTACATCTAAAAAAACAGAGGGAGTATTATTTATTCTAGCAAGTTTGGTCACTACCTATCGGACCATATTTCCATACGAGTGAGATTGGTGTAAGACCACATAGGTCGTGCCATGCCAGGACCTGCTATTGCATAGACCCTTAAATAAAGGAGGAAGGTTAATATAAGTTAATGTAAAGAGTATCGGAATTTCCAATCACCGAGTCTAGTTATTAAATTCCCAATTCGTGGAAAGAGAGAGGAAGTAAGAGCATTATAGAAGTCTTAACAAAGCCCGTTAATAATATTTGTTGAGGTGATTTTTGGGTCACAATAATGTAAATGTGTTTATGCGCCGAGAGCTAGTCCAGATTCCACGTGAATGTGCTCGTTGATCTGCACAAAGAACAAACGTGAGCTACCCCCGGAGGTGTTCCGGGGAAAGACTCTCCGACGCTCAAGTTAGTAAAGAGTAAGGATGTAGAGAGAGAAAGTGAGAGAGAAGTTTGAGGTGTGTTTAATATTTTTTGGATACCTTTGCATGTGCATTGTTATGGAGTATTTATAGGACCTTGAAAACGTAGGAAGAAAACTGCCCCTGGTAGGTTGAACTGTACCCGGTAGGCTGGGCTGGACCTGGTCAGTAACCCTGGACCTGGTAGGCGTTCCTTGGACCTGGTAGGTTGGATCTGGACCAGGCTACTGTTCTCAGGACCTGGTAGATGTGATCTTGACCAGGTAGGCGCTTGAGCGTGGATCTAGGTGATCAGGTCCCCTGTACAGGCTTTGGCTTGCGTTTGGGCCTGATCCTTTTTGCGGGCTTTCCTTGTGGTGTGCCTCTTTCATTTGTTGATGGTTGGATTGGGCCTTAGCTTTTTATGTGGCTGGCCCAACAACTAATGGGTGCATTTTGCCCCATCAATTTTTCCCCCAAGTCCATAAAAATTAAGTAGGAATTTTTGTGGATTTTGTCGAGTGGGCCCTGGCTTTGGTAGCAGGACCTTATGAACAGTCTTCTTCTTCTTCTTTTGAATTCGAAGATTTTTTATTTTTTTTACAGTTGGGAAACGTGGAGCAGCAGTTATGACAACTTTAATTGCTCCACTTACCATCGTGTTTAGGGGCTGAGAGGGCGAGAGAGGTGTATTTAGGGGAGGATTTGAGGAGTTTTCAGAATTTCATCCAAAAAAACTTCTCACTCTTCACATTTCTTCACTTTCTCTCTCACTCTTCAGTCTCTGAACTTGCCTTCTTTCTTCTACTCATTTTCTTCAAAAAATTCAATTTCTCTTTCTGAAATGGCTGAACAACCTTCAAACTCTGAGTTCTCCCTTACTCTCAATGAGCCTTGGGACGAAATTTTTGACGATGGTCCGGACGTGAGCTACGATGCCATCATCGCAAAACAACTTCAAGAAATGGAGAGGGAACTCCCTCAAGAACCTGAGCAGGGCAGGGCCCTAGTTGTTAGAAATGAGGATCGTAGGGTCCATATTAGAGTTGGTGGTCCTGTGGGCAGGGACCATTACTTAGACGCCGAGGGACGCTGGACCACAGTGAGATGGGAGGACCCTGATGCTCTTTCTGGGGTCATGCACATCAGGCCTTCCACGGCCTTCTTGGGGAAGATTTATCATCTTATCCTAGTGTCTAGGGCAAACATCCTTGTCTTAGCCCCTGGCCAAGACGGATATCAATTTTTTGCTACCTCTTCTGATTCCTATGCCTGGGACCCTGAGCCAGGTCACATCGCTGTCTTTCTCGCGCATCTGAACTCTGGGGTCAGGTTCCCTCTATATCAATTCATAGTTGAGATGTTAGAGGTCTGGAATGTGTGCTGATCACAGCTGGTACCCAACGCCATACAAAGGTTGGTTGGGTTTATCTAGGCATGTGAATTTAGGGGTTTCCCTCTGAGCTCAAGGGCTTTCAGGACCATGTACAGGCTTAAGCCGTACAGGGGCTCAAACGTGCCCAAGCTAAGGGGTGGCGGACAGTGGAAGTCCCGAGGTAGGACAATGAGACTTACGCTACCACCTATCCCAAGCCCAGGGAGATGGGGCACTGGTATTATGAGTTTTTGTGGTTGGGGGTCCCACTGGAGAGCAGTGACCCTAACGTGTATCTGCCCAAGACTGAATGGACCAGGCCTAGGAACACAGAGTGGGTAGGGTTCGAGACACTGACTGCTGCTGATCAGGCGGTGGTCAGAGAATTTGCTGCTAACCCCTCTACCAGCAGCATTGGGAGTGCCACGCCAGTGGTTTAGCTTCCTCAACTTAGTGAGAGTTGACTCGGGTAGAGCCATGAGATAAGAATGATTTTATTCTTTAGTTTTCTTAGGTTCTTGTGTTGCTATGTATTTATTCCTAATTAATGTTCTTTTTTCTGCAGGATGTCGACCCTTGGAAGATTGGTTACCTCCTGCAACAGGCGCCGAGCCTTAGAGGATGCTATCCTCACCTTGGCCCAAAGAAGTTTCCAACCGACGAGTGGTCAGTCATCATTCAACAGAATTGCACGTCTTCGACCTCCGGCATATGATGGGGCAGCTGATCCAATAACCCTTGAAAATTCGATTCGTGAAATGAGAAAACTCTTCGATGCCATGGCGTGCTCGGAGCAGGAGAAAGTGCCTATCGCGTCTTATTACTTGAAGGGCGAAGCAGACAATTGGTGGAGCACAGTAAGAGCTAATCCTGAGACAGATTTGACAATGAACTGGCAGGAGTTCATGGAGAAGCTACAAGAGCGATTCTATCCAGATGAGCTACGCTGGCAGAAGCAGGAGGAATTCATGACGCTGACTCAAGGAAGCATGTTCGTGCAAGCCTATACGGACAAGTTCACTGAATTGTCGCGGTTCGCAACGGCTGTGATTCCCTCGGAGGCTGAAAGGGTAAAGCGGTACATGAAGAAGATGGATCTGCGCATTCGGGTTCATGTAATAAGCAGTGGAGCGTCGACTTTTCAAAGGGCATATGAGGTAGCGTTGGAGATATACGTATCATTTGCTGAGGAAGAAGCATAAAGGAAAAGGGCGTCCCTAGCTTCCACTCCGGTCGCAGCTAAGAGACCTCGCCTTGAAGACGACGAGGATTCAGGACCACGCAACCAATCGACCTAGGATCGAGATCTAAGGATCTGCAGCGATTGCAAGAAAGGAGTTCACCCCGGAAGAAGATGTGATGGTAGACCGATCGTATGCTATCAATGCGGACAAGATGGACATAAGTCATTGTTTTGCCCAAAGAATAAAGCCGCGGACTTAGGCGACAAAGCTCCAGTGCGGAATCGCATTTTCTGCATGACTCAGGAAGAAGCTGCAGCTCAATCCAAGAACGATGCAGGTAGTTTCTATAACCCTCCGTTCGTGACAGTTGTTAGTTGCGTGTTTATATGAGCTTCCTTATGAAATTTCGAGGACTAAATTTTCTTAAGGAGGGGAGACTGTAACGACCCGGATTTTTGGGCCGTAAAATTTCGTGCGAAATTAAGCCTTAAAAGTCCGAACCATTTGATTTGGGCCTAAAAGACTTAATTTAATGTTTGAAGAGCTAGCCCATTTGTCTTATTTATCCTCTCCATGGCCGGCCCTATTAAATTATTTTCTAAATTTGTTTTATCTCTTATTCTATAATTATTATCCCATATCTATTTTGAGCCAATCTAAAAACCTAATTTTTATTCTCTTAATTCTCTCCTAAATTTTAGGAACAAAACCCTACCTTTCCTCACCCTAGCCGGCCACTCTAAGATAATTCCCCGTTTAATTCTTTCCTAATCTAACTCCTAAACACTAGTAAACCTTTTATATAAAAATCCCCTTTTTAAACCCTTAACTATTATTGATCAACAACAACAAATACACACCTATTTCCCTCTTAAAAACTCACGGCCACCCTATTGAAACCCTCACAAAAATTCAACTTCCAACCTTTCCGATCAATTTAAAGGTAACTAGCTCTTTCACTTAGTAGTAGGATCAACCATCATAGGATGTTAGGTTAGATAGGAGTCATGTTGGTATTATGTGTGTTTGCGTGTGGTTCATGTATGGTTTATGATTGCAATTTTGATCTTTTTATGATGAATTCATGCTAACTTATGATTAAATTACTTTATATGCATAATTGTGAAGTTTGGTAAACAAATCTTTAAGTCAGAATTTTTATATTTTGGATCCTTGTGATTGCCGAAATTGGATGATCATGAAGATAATTTATTTTCCTTGATTTGCTTGATGAATCTTGTTAATTTCATGATAATTTATGATTTAATTGATTTATTTAAAGTTTAGACTATGAATCTTGAAAGTTATAATTATGTTCTTGCTTCTTATGTATTTCAATCTTGCTCTTCTTGCTTTTGGGTTTGCCGAATGAAGTATGATGATGATGATGCTATTTGTTTGATTTTCTTGTTAATTTATGTTGATTTTACAATTTCTGATAACATTAGAATATTATGGTCCAACTGCATTAATTAATTGTTAATTGATATGTTTATGGTTTAAGTGATTAATTTGTTAAAGTTACTGTTGCTGTTTTTGATAGGGCCGAATGGCCATATAGGTGAGTGGTGCAAATTTGGTGTTAATTTGTATCAAGTGTCAAATTTACGTAAATGGTTAATTTACTTATTAAATTAATTAATAAGAATAATCTAAAGAAAGAAGTCTAATGTTGTTTGACCAAGTCGAATTTTGTTATCTTATAAAAATTGAACCTTTATATTTATTTCATGTTATTCATGCGTTGTCTCGTTGGTCTGCATAATTGCTTATTTGGATTGCTGAGCTTGATGTGTCATTATTGTAAGAGTCATACGTGATTGTTGATGCTCGTCTGGTTTGAGTCGTGTCATTGGATGCTTATTTTGAGTCGTGTCATTTATCGCTTTGAGTCGACCGTGTCAATGCTGTTATCGGCCTTACGCCGTGTCGTATCGGTTCATCTGTGTTGAATCGTGTCGGGGACTTGCTATTTGTATCGGCCTTGCGCCGTGTCGAGGACTTGTTTGTTGTATTGGCCTTGCGCCGTGTCGTTTGTATCGGTTCATCTGTGATGAATCGTGTCGGGGACTTGCTTGTTGTATCGGCCTTGCGCCGTGTTGGGGACTTGTTTGTTGTATCGGCCTTGCACTGTGTCGTTTGCATCGGTTCATCTGTGATGAATCGTGTCGGGGACTTGCTTGTTATATCGGCCTTGTGCCGTGTCGGGGACTTGTTTGTTGTATCGGCCTTGCGCCGTGTCGTATCGGTTCATCGGTGATGAATCGTGTCGGGGATATTACTTGTGTATCGACTTCGGTCGTGTCGTTTAACCCTTGGATGTTGCTGTTAATGAATATTATGTTATTGATGAATTGCGTATTTGCATTGGTTATTGTTGAAGTCTTCCGCTGTTGTGATCTCAGTGGTATGATTCCATCATTGTATATTGTCCGGTATGTATGGTTTGGTTGTGTCTTCTATTTGATTTAATATTTTATGTTGCTTGGTTCTACTGTTAAGTGGAACAGTCTAGTTACTCGTCACTGACGGTGGACCCCAATTTTTATCTTGCAGGTGATCAGTGTAGAACGTAAAGTCGGGATGAGTGTTTTAGCGAGCTTTTAGGCACCCTTTATCTTCCATTGTTTTCCCTATTTGGTAGTATCAGTTTGTAATAAGGACTGGCTAATTCCACTGTTTTGGAACAATTTTGAAGTTTAATTGATAAAATGATTAAGATTAGAGCTTCCGCTATAATTCTTTGAATTATTAATAAAAAGTATTGGTTAATATTGTTTCGTGTTGTTATTTTATCCGAAAACAACGTTGTCAAAATACGGGACATTACAGCTGAGGCCTAGGTGAGGGTGGACTATGAGAGGCTGGGAGTGGATGACGAGGGGAGGCCTTCCAGGGTCATCCCTATGGAGCCTCCAACCAGGATGAAGTTTGTCCTGCTGGAGAATGATAAGAGTCTCCCTCTTCGTCCTGCTCCCAGGTTCGTGCCGTTCAACCCTGAGGCTGTCAGGGGGTACTCCTAGCAGGCTGCCCCCCAGGCCCAAGGCTGACGTTGAGGCTCCTTCTTCCATTGCTTCGAGGCTGGTGACTGGACCAGGTAGGAGGTCCAGGAGGAGTGCTGGGTTGGCTCCTCATGTGGTCGGGAGTGCTAGGGCGGCGGCGACCAGGCATCAGGGGTCTTCCCTGGTTATCAATGAAGGTGGGGCCCTATCAGGTAAAAGGTCCAGGTCTTCAGGTGGTGAGGAGGCGAGCAGAAAGGGGAAAGAGGTCGTGACCCTTGATGACGACGACGACGATGATGATGATGAGGATCCCTTGAGGCTGAGAAGAAGAAGGAGGGTCCAGGAAGAAGTTGGACTCCGTACTGCCATGGCCATCCATGAGGATGACCTGGCTCGAGAGGACCTGGGCTCTCCTACTGTTGGAGATGAGTTCCTTTTGGGGAGCCATCCTTCTAATAGGGCAGGGCTTTCTATCATGCCCTCTTACTCCCAACTTTCCAATTGGAGTGGGAGGTCTGCTGAGATGGCTGGCCCTATTAGCTCTGTTACCCCTCCCCCCCCATGTTGAGGCAGAGAAGTTAATCTCGGAGGCACCTGGTGCCTCCACAGCTAATGATCAAGCAACAACAGCAACAACAACAACAACAACAATCCCAACAACAACGACAGCAACAACAACAACAACAGCAACAACAACTCCAACAACAACAACAACAGCAGCAACAACAAAAACATCAGAAGCAGCAACAACAGCAGGACAAACAGCAGCACCATCAGCACATAACACACTACCATCATACAACCTGCCCTCGGAGCTGGCAGCCCTATTTAGTTCAGAGTTCCCTGTTCCTGAGGAGGGGAGCTTTGATGCTGCCCCTGGTGTATCCTCTGATAGGTAAATCAGAGGAATGTTACATCGTGCTCTGCGTCCCCAAGACAGGCCCTCCAACTCCGTGTCAGACCCTAGGATTACCCTGATATGGGTGATTGGCCTAGTATGAAGTTTTCTTGCTTTCTTTTTACTTTAATCAGTCTGTTGTGCCTTTTGTCTGAGACATGTAAATTGTTGTCTTCTTGCAGCTGGTGAAATATGGGCTGGTGGCCAGTGAGTTTCTGACCTTTGGCCTGCCTTATCTGACCTCCGCTAGGGATAAGATAAATGGCCTGCAGGAGGAGGTGGTCTCTGCTAAGTAGAAGTATCTGGCTCTCCTCAGTGAGCAGACCCAAGCCTTTGAGGCCTTTCATGAGAAAATTGCTGACACTGAGAGGGCCAGGGATGAGGCTTTGGGTCAACTGAGAGAGGCTCAGGAGCAGCTTGCAGGGGCCAGGGAGAAGATGGAGCAGGCCAGAGCCGAGGCTGCTGAAGAGAAGATCCAAGCTGACCAGACCAGGGAGGGCCTTCAATCTAGGGTTGAGGACCTGGAGGAGGTTTGAAGGAGCAAAGACGAGAAGCTGGTGGAGCTTGAGGAGAACACTCATGCTCAGGCTGAGGAGGTCCAGGCATAGAAAAAATGGAGAACCAGCTGGGAGAGCTTGAGGGGGAGCTGGAGTCCAGGGCTCACCTGACCAGGACAGACCAGGAGTTCACTGATTATTTCTTTGACGTCTGGTTGTCTGCCTTCAGGTGTGTCAAGCACAGATATCGA
The DNA here is from genome assembly GCA_951394345.1 of Salicornia ramosissima. Lineage (NCBI taxonomy): Eukaryota > Viridiplantae > Streptophyta > Magnoliopsida > Caryophyllales > Amaranthaceae > Salicornia > Salicornia ramosissima. The sequence continues at coordinate 43,655,428 of OX596232.1, forward strand.
GATGTGGATTGGGAGGTGGTGGAGGAGAGTTATAGAGCTGGCCAGGGTTCAATACCCCTGGCTAGTGAAGTGCTTCCTTCCTCCATCTAGGAGTATTTAAATCCTTTAACTCCTGGTACACCTGCGACTCCAACACCTGAGGATGCTCCAACTCCTTCCCTTGTTCAACCAGTTGTTGCAGAGGAACCTGTCCATCCTGAAGTCCCAGCTACTGATCCTGTTGTTACCCACTCTGCATAAGGGGATAGTTCAAATGTCCCCACTACTGAGGTGGAGGTTAGTTGTGGAGCTGGCGACCAGGATAGGTTGGCTCCTGAGGGTGATTAGAGTGCTTCTGGACAACAGGATAGCAGGGGGTCTCCCCCTGCCTAGGAAGTTTGGCGATCACCTCGTAACCAGGGGAGTGCCTCTTCCTGTTCTAGCATATTTGGTCACGCTTTTAGCTGACCTGTTCTGGAGGATGTTGGTGGTGTCCTCTTGTGCCCTCCAAGCTCTTTTTGTTTTTATGTTTAAATTGTCTTCATCTGCTGTAAGAACGATTTCTTTTAGCCTTTGCTTGGGCATATTTGAGCCAGGTGGTCGTCGACCCTGTTTGTACCAAATTTGTATAATGTTTCTGATACTTTTTACGATTTACCATGGGATGGATGTCTTTTATTCTGCCTTCGAATGTTTGGTTGATATTTTGACTTTTATAAATGTGTGGTTTTTGCAAGAATTTTTGCCGCTGTAAATATTTATATGTGCTATATATGTTGTGTATACTCTCTGCCCCGCCTGGTAGGAAGGTCACAAAGTGACCTTCTGACCAGATACAATTTACAGGAGTTTTTAACAGGTGGCTGAGTAAGTTGATTTGCTTTGTAAATTTTTGTGCTTACTGCTCTTTGTGAATGAATGTGTTTTTGTATGACCAGGGGCCAAATGAACACATGGACTGGCCTGGGTATTTGGGTAAGTGTGTTCGCTGTTCAAACTCTTTGCACTACCCTACCAGGACCAGGTCATTTGAAGCATATCCCTTTGTATGACCTGAGGCCAAATAGGCGTATGGACTGGCCAGGGTATTTGGGTAAGTGTGTTTGTTGTGCAAACTCTTTGCACTACCCTACCCAGGACCAGGTCATTTGAAGCATATCCCTTTGTATGACCTGAGGCCAAATAGGCATATGGACTGGATATCGCATTTGGATAAGTGTGTTTGCTAGGCAAACTCTTTGCACTACCATACCCAGGACCAGATCGTTTAGGGCATGAACTTTTGTATGACTCTGAGTCAAAGAAGTGCATGGACTGGGCTAGGAATGGGACTAGGTGTGTTTGCTGGGCAAGCCTTTTTCACCTGCACCTACCAGACCAGAACTTTTGATGCATGTATTCTTCGCCTTTAGGCCAACAAATACATGGACTGGGCTAGGAATGGAACCAGGTGTGCTTGCAGAGGAAACCTTTTTCACCTGCCCCCACCAGACCAGGACTTTTTATGCATGCATACTTGGCCTTACGCCAATGAATACATGGACTGGGCTAGGAATGGAACTAGGTGTGCTTGCATAGAAAGCCTTTTTTACCTGCCCCCACCAGACCAGGACTTTTTTTATATTCCTTTGAACAAAGAGTTGTGGAAGCAAACTTGGATTTTCAATGATATTTGAAATTTTGTTTGTACATATCTACTTTACAATAATTCTTTGGAAGTAATAATTAGGAGAAAATTCTAGGCATAGTATTTCTTGAGCTGGTCAGCATCCCATATGCTGGGAAGTTGATTTCCTTCCAGGTCCATGAGACGAAATGTTGATGTGGACAATTCTTCATAAACCTGATAAGGACCCTCCCAGGTTGCTGATAGCTTCCCATGAATTTTATCCTTTTGAACAGCTGCAGCTTTTCTTAAGACCAGGTCACCTTTTTTGATGGGCCTGTTCTTAACCTTTCTGTTCTAGTACCTGCTTATCCTATTCTGATAAGCAGCTAGCCTGATTGCAGCTTCTTCCCTGACCTCGTCGAGCAGGTCCAGGTTCTCAGAGTGGACCTGGTCATTAGTTTTGGCTTCATAGAGGTGAACCCTTAGAGAGCTACTTCCTACCTCTATAGGGAGCAGGGATTCAGTTCCAAAGACAAGATTGAATGGTGTCCTGCCTGTGGATTCTTTGGAGGTGGTCCTCAGTGACCACAGTGTGCTGGGAAGTTCTCGTTACCACGTTCCTTTTTTGTCGTCCAGTCTCTTTTTCGGGGCATTCAAGATCTGTTTATTGGCTGCTTCAGCTTGGCCATTAGACTGAGGATGACATACTGCAGAGTAGGCAAATTTAATGTGGAATTGGGTGAGGTAATCTTTGAGAGGCTCGTTGTCGAACTGCTTCCCATGATAAAAAACCATGCACCTGGGCACTCCATATCGGGTTATAATGCTTTTCCAGATGAACTACCTGACATTGCCCTCTGTGATAGTGGTCAAACCTTCTGCTTCTATCCACTTGCTGAAGTAGTCAATGCTCACTATCAGCCATCTCTTCCCCCCTGGGCAGTGGGGAAAGGACCAAGCAGGTCCATGCTCCATTGAGCAAACGGAATAGGGTTGAGGATGGGACAGAGGTCGTTTGCTGGCTGTGATATGGTCGGTGAGAACTTTTGGCACTTTGAACATTTCTTGACCAGGGCCCTTGAATCTGCTAACATGGTTGGCCAGTAGTATCCAGCTCTGAGGGCTTTGTGGGCCAGGGTTCTACCTCCCATGTGGTGGCCACAGATGCCCTCATGAACCTCTCTTAGGATATAGTTTCCTTCATCTATGTCAACACATTTTAGCAGGGGCTGGTCTGTGAATGATTTTCTGTACAACTCTCCATCGACCAGGGTATACTTGGTAGCTTTTCTTTTGATTTTCCTGGCCTGGCTCCTTTCAGGTGGGAGCTGGCCTGTTGTTTTGAAGAGGATGATCTCACTCATCCAGTTTATTGATGAGTCCACCTGGTAGGTGCACTCCTTTATTTCCTCAATTGATTTCGTTTACAAGATCTCCACGAAAACCCTCCTGGTCAGCTCCTGAAGAGTGGAGCTGGCCAACTTTGCCAGTGCATCAACTTGCACATTTTCTTCCCTTGGGATCAGCTGTACCACAAATTCCTCTAGCTTAGAGGACCGGTCTTTCATCACTTTTAGATACTCAATCAGGGCTGGTTCTCTTGCTTCGTATACTCCATTGAATTGGTTGGCAACCAGCTGTGAATCTGTAAAGAGGTGGACCTTGGTGGCTTTCATTGTCGAACATAGTTGAAGGCCTGCTAGGGCTGCTTCATACTCTGCTTCATAGTTTGTGGCAGTGAATTGAAATCACATCTCCTTCTGGTGAGATCATGACTACCCCTGCTCCTGACCCCTGTTGTTGAGATGAGCCATCTGAGTAAAAAATCCATGGACCAGGGTCATCTTTTGCCTCCTCATGATGGGAGCATTCAATCAGAAAGTCGGCCAGGGCCTGTGCCTTGATGGAATGTCGAGGTTGGAACTTGATACCAAAAGCAGTCAATTCGAGAGCCCATTTTGATATTCGCCCTGACCTGTCCAGCTTTTCCAGTGACTTTTCCAGGGGCGTGTCTGAGAGGAACACTACTTCATGAGCATCGAAGTAGGGCCTGAATCTTCTAGTTGCTAGAACCACTGCATAAGCTGCTTTTTCGATTAGGGGGTACCTGGTCTCTGCCGAAACCAGGGCATGACTCACAAATAAAGCTGTCAGTTTGGTTAGGAACTGTTGGTTCAACTGTTAACCTAACTGAACTGAACTGAACTTAACTGAAATAAAATGAACCAAGAATCAAATAACTGATAACTGAAATTCCAACTGAAACAAATTGAACTGAACTTAACTGAACTGAAACTGAACTGATTGATGAACTGAAATCAACTGAACTGAAAAGGTTAATTAATTATAACTGTTTTTAACTGACCATAACTGAATCATAACTGAAATTAACTGTAAATTGTTTGGTTTTGTTAGTTTATTATTTAATTTAATTGTTTTTAACTATTGATCAACGAACCGAAATGACTTATAAATTGTTTGAGTTTTTTAGTTAATTAAACTGTTATTAATTGTTGATCAATTGAACCAAAATGACTTGATATTGTTATAATTTAAAGTTAATTGAATTGTTAATTTGTTATAGTTCCTCCATAAATGAATTTTTGCAACAAATGTATTTTTTACACTATTCACAATTTTCACTTTGAGTCTTTGATCGTAATTTGTCACTTGTACATACAGAAGAAATATAGTCATGTGGGATCCCATTAGATTCGTCTTAACTTGTAATTTTTATTATTTAATGATTATAATTTTTTTAAGTACATAATTAGATATATGAAGTTTCAAAATTTTTTCTCGGCATACGTGAAAAAAGTCCTTTATGCAAGAATTCATTTACGGAGAAAATAATTTAAAATTAACTAATAAAAATTTAATATTGTTATAATTTAGTATTGTTATAATTTAAAGTTAATTGATAAAAATTGTATTTAATCGACCCATTTGATAATCATTATAATCCATATGAGTATATGACTTAGAAGTATTGAAAAAATTATGAAAACAATCGGAACCGATATATCAACCGTTCACAATAAACTAACATCAATTGAAATTGTACGGGTAAAACCGAAGACCAACCATAACGTAAGCCGAATACAATCGGAACTGTTATGTCAATCATTCACAATGAACTGACAACAACTGAAATCATATGGGTAAAACCATAACTGAACTGATTTGAACTAAAAATAAAAATAACTGGACTGGTTTGGAACTGAAACTGAAAAGTTAAAACTGCATTGGTTAATTTGAAAAAAATTAACTGAAGTCAACTGAACTGAAGTCAACCAAACCATTTGGGTCCAACCATAACTGAACTGATTAACTGAATTGACACCTCTACTCACAAAGAAGATTGGTTGCTGGATTTTTCCTTCTTCTCTAAGGAGCACTGCACTGATAGCTGCTTAGCACACGGCTATGTACAGGTATAGAACTTCTCCTGGTACAGGCCTGACCAAAGTGGGAAGTTTTGTAAGGTGGCTCTTCAATTGTTTGAAGGCCTCTTGTTGTTTTTCGCCCCAGACGAATTGCTTGTTACCTTTGAGGACTTTGAAGAAGGGCTGGGTCTTTTCCGAGGACTTGGCAATGAACCTGGACAGGGCTGCCATTCGACCAGTCAGCCTTTGAATGTCTTTGACCGAATTGGGCTCTGGCAGGTCCAGGGCTGCTTTTACTTTGACCGGATTTACATCAATTACTCGTTGGCTCACCAGGAATCCCAAGAACTTGCCTGATCTGACCCCAAATACACATTTTTTGGGGTTCAATTTCACATTGTGCTTTCTCAAGTTGGCAAAGGTTTCTTGTAGATCCTTGACATGGTCAGCTGCATGTACGCTCTTGACGATGGATTCATCTACGTACACTTTAAGGTTCCTGCCTCTTTGGTCTTTAAAGACCCTGTCCACCATTCTTTGATATGTTGCCCCTACATTCTTCAGGCCAAAGGGCATCATGACATAAATGAACACTCCACAATTAGTGATGAAAGTTGTCTTGTATTTGTCTGCAAGGTGCATGAAAATTTGGTGGTACCCGGAGTAGGCATCCATGAAACTCAGCATAGCATGTCCACTGGTTGAGTCTACCAGCTGGTCTATCCTTGGCAAAGGATAGAAATCTTTGGGGCAGGCCCTGTTAAGGTCTGTGAAGTCTACGCACATTCTCCTTGTTCCATTGGACTTCTTGACCATGACCACATGGGCCAACCATTCAGGGTATGCGTAGGGCTCAATGAAGCCTGCCTTGATCAGTTTGTTGACCTCTGCCTCGACAACCTTGTTTTTATCAGCAGAGAAGCTTCTCTCTCTTTTGCTTGATAGGCTTTGCCTCTGGCAGGACACTTAGATGATGGGAGATTAGACCAGGGTCTATACCAGGCATGTCACTAGCCTCATAGGCAAAGGTATCACAGTTTGTTCTGAGTAAGGTGATCAGATTACACCTCTCCTCTCTGTTCATCTCTATCCCTATGATGATAGTTTTGCCTGCCCCCTGTTCCAACTGAATCTCTTCTATAGCTTGACCAGGTTGGATGGCCTGGTCCCTGACTTGTTCTTCAGTTGGCCTAGCTTCTGGGTCCAGGTGTGGGTCTATCTCCATTGACGTGCTGGTACTACTGTTTCTGGTGGTGAAATTTTGCTTGGTTGGGGCTGCTCCTCCCCTGTTAGGCGAACTTTATTGGGGCTGTTCTTAGCTAACTCAAATAATTCCTGAGCCAACCTTCTGGTCCTGGCCACCTCCTCAGGTCTAGATTGCCTGATTTGGGTCAGGTTGCAGCTTCTGGTAGCCTCTTGAGATCCCTTGAGGGTGGCTACCCCCCAGCATCAATCACATACTTAAAGCATAGGTGGAAAGTGGATGCTACACCTTCGAATTGGTCCATGAAAGTTCTGCCCAGAATGGCATTGTATGGTGAAGGTGCATCTATCAGATGGAATCTCGCCATGCAAATTCTTTCAGAATCCTCCTGTCCCAGCTTGAAAAGTAGGTTGATTTCTCCCCTGGGCACTATTGATTCACCCATGAAGCCTGATATCGGGTCAGGGGAGGGGACTAACATACTGCCTTTCAGGCCCATCATGTAACGACCCGACTCGCTTAAATCGGCGCGGAAGAAACCGACGAGTCAAGTAGTTATAAAACTAAAACTCAACACTTAGAAAATAAACTAATACCTCAAAATATTATTAATAAACCAAAGATGCACAATAACCCACAATCTTGTACAAAAACTAAATCCAAAAGTCAAATGTACTAAAACAAAAGTAAAGTGCAACTCTAACCACATGTTAGAGTCTTATACAACATATGTAATACCATAAGTCTGAAACAACGTCTATAGAAACTAAAACTATCAAACAACTGTAAATAACAACAAAGTACACAAAGCGTCGCTCGCCCAACCCCAAAGTTAAGCAAGAGCATCATCGTCAGATGTACCTGAAAAACACAACATAACCACCATCAGTGGCGAGTAACATAACTGACTCACCCTAACGGGAATACACAAGCACATAGCATTAATCAAATAACCTCACACGTAAATCCTCGAAGACACGAGACAACCTCAAGCTCGTAATCCAAACTCGACTAATCACTCGACATCATCATCATACGACATCACTATACCCAATACTACCTCAGGTGCAATCATTCTAGCTCTAGACCGGACTATGCTCGTACGGAAGCATCTTACGCAACCGAACTTCTACTATGCCAGGACCGGGCATAAGCCATACACCCAAATCCCACGAACCCAATTCATACTTGGAAATTCGTGTCCCTAATCCCCAAATCACTCTGAGCGTACTAGGAATAACATAGTGAGACTCCAAAACTATCCCAATACCGCGGATGGAATAGGGGCAACGTCTTAACCCAAAACTAAGCATAAGCCATACACAAAGTCAAGGGCGTCTAGAAAAGAAATCAAGCTAATCATCATATCATCATTATCTTTTCATCATAGCTAAATTAAATACAAGAATAAGCCATACTCTTGAATTCAATCAACTAAATCATCGAAGTTAACCCAAGAATTGCCTATAGCCATACTCTTGAGACTAACCAAACATCATTCCATTATTCTTAATTCATTCTTTAATCAATACATCCCAAATCTTTAACTTTCAAGACTTACATAACACTTTTCTTTAACTTTCAAGATTCAATCAAGAAACCTAAAGAACTCAATCAAACCTCCACAAGATTCTCAAAGAACTCATCTAACTCTTAAAGAACTCAACAAGAAACTATTCAAGATTCAAGAACTTCAATCAAGAACTCAATCAAGATTCAAGAACCTCGACCAAGAACTCAAACAACTCAATTATACATGCATAATCGTCATTAATACCATACGAAATTCTCAACAATATTTTTATCCAAAATTCATCAAACTTAAACCCAATCACCATGATTTCCAAAATATCATAAAACAATATTAAAATATGGAAAACCACCATTAAAACATCATTAAAACACTTCCAAAATCAGATTATAAAAATATCTTTAAAAACCACGAACAATCATCAACAATCAACCAAACATGCATTTAATCAAAGCTATAAACATAGTATTACCAATTAAGTTGAGTTAGTATGTTACCTTATTGAAGATCAACACACAAATCAACACACAAATGCAATCCACGAACACAACCCACACGAACACACGGCTGCTGCACACACGGCCTCACTCGACCACGAACCACCACGAACCACGGCTTCACACACGGTTTCACACACGGTTTCACACGAGCACTCAGCACGGTTCACACGAGCACTCAGCACGAACACCTCACTTGCACGGCCTCAACCAAGGCACACACGGTCACCACCACGAACACCCACACGAGCAAGGACAATCCGGAAAACAACCCAACCAAAAGATCTTGAAAGAAATTGTTGAAGTCTAGATTGTGTTTTAAGGCTTAAAGATCAATAGAGTTTGAATCTTTAAGTTTGGAGTTCAAAAGATGGATGAACAAAGTGTTGATGATCAATGCCAAAAATGGCGTGTGGAAGAGAGTATGAGAGGTTTTGTGTTTGATTTGGATGGCAAGAGTTTATGATGGCAAAAATGAGCTTAAGCCTTACTAACTCCCCTATAAATAGAGTTAGTTAAGGTGTGAACAGAAGGCAAGTGGCAAGCCTTGCCATGCCTTTGTAGAACCGGCCAAGAGAAGCAAAATGGGCCTTGTGATCCATTGGGCTAAATTACTAAATTTACATGACTAATCATGCAAAAACCGGCAGCTTGTGAAGTTCAAGACCGGCGGTATGGAACTGGCAGCTTGTGAAGGTCCAAGACTGGCGGTTTATGAAGACCAAACCGGCAGCTTATAACTGGCAGCGTGCAAGGTCCAAGACTGGCGGTTTATGGAGACCAAACCGGCAGCTTGAAGCCTTATCTTTAAACTGGCAGCTTTCATTTTGAAGTCTCAATTGGGCCAATTAATTAAATAATAATTAAAATCAATAATAAAAACTAAGAAATAAAACATTTCGATTAAATCGAAATTATTCACATAAAATTAAAATAAATAGTTCAAAATAAATTTTGAACTAGCAAATAAACACATAAATACACACATAAACACCGGCAAAAATACCGATAAAATCTGGGTCATTACAACCTCCCCTCCTTAAAGAAATTTCGTCCCGAAATTTCAAGGTGCAGGAGATCGCTCCCCATCGAAAAGCTCAGGGTACTTCTGCCGCATAGACGCTTCCGTCTCCCAAGTCGCTTCTTCATGGTGTTGATTTCTCCACAACACCTTGACAAGCGGTACCTGCTTACGCCGCAGGGTCCTCTCCTCCCGATCCAAGATCTGAACGGGTCGCTCCTCATAAGTCAGATTCGGCTCGATTACGACCGGATCCACTGAGATTATATGAGTAGGATCATGTACATATTTCCTTAGCTGGGAAACATGAAATACGTCATGAACATTAGCCAGACTAGGTGGTAATGCCAATCGATAAGCCACCTCCCCAACTCGTTCTAGTATCTCGTAAGGTCCCACATATTTCGGTCGAAGTTTACCCTTTTGACCAAAGCGTACAACTCCTTTGAAAGGTGAAACCTTAAGCAAGACTTTGTCACCTACTTCAAAATCCAGCGGTCTACGTCGATTATCGGCGTAAGATTTCTGACGACTCTGAGCGGCCTGCATCTTAGACCGAATGACTCGAACCTTCTCGATAGTATCGCGTACCATCTCAGGTCCTAAAGCCACAGAATCACTGATATCATTCCAGCAAATCGGACTCCGACATTTCCTGCCATAAAGGGCCTCGTACGGAGCCATCTCAATGCTAGAGTGATAGCTGTTATTATAGGAGAACTCTATCAAGCAAAGCATACGCACCCAAGACTGATGATACTCCAGAGTGCATGCTCGAAGCATATCCTCCAAGGTCTGGATGGTCCTCTCAGTCTGACCATCAGTCGCCGCATGAAAAGCGGTGCTCAACTTCAATTTCGTCCCAAAGGCTTCCTGAACTGATTTCCAGAAACGAGATAGAAACCTCGGATCTCGATCAGAAACAATCTCCCTCGGAACTCCGTGAAGTCGGATTATGTCCTGAGTATACGCCTCAGCTAGACGCTCCATCGACCAGGTCATTTTCATCGGAATGAATCTAGCGACCTTAGTCAACCTATCCACAATGACCCAAATAGCATTCAAGCCATTGCAAGTGGGTAAGCTCACTACAAAGTCCATAGAAACAGACTCAAACTTCCAGGTCGGAATAGGTAGTGGCTGTAATAGAACTCCTGGTCTCTGATGCTCAATCTTGACCTTCTGACAGGTCAAGCACCGAGCGAGAAACTCTGCTACATCCCTTTTCATCTTAGGCCACCAGAACTGGCCTTTAAGATCCTGGTAAAGCTTATTACCACCGGGATGAACAGAATAAGGCGAGTTATGTGCCTCGGACATGATCCTGTTCCTAAGATCAGAACAGTCCGGTACACACCATCTTCCTCGAAAGTGTATACTACCATCAGAAGAAATCGTGAAACCAACGGCTTTACCTTGCCGTATAGCCTCTCGAATCCTAGTAAGCTGCGGGTCGTTCTGTTGACCCTCACGCATTTCCCGAATCAAATCAGGCTCGGCACTCATCGATGTCAGACGAAATCTGACAGAACCACGGCTTCTACTGGAGCTCAAGCGATGCTTGCGACTTAGTGCATCTGCGACCAAGTTCGCCTTGCCCTCGCAATAGTTGAGCGTCAGGTCGTAGTCCTTAATCAACTCAAGCCACCGCCTCTGCCTCATATTGAGGTCTTCCTGAGTGAAGATGTACTTGAGACTCTTGTGATCCGTGAATACTCTACACGAACCACCATAGAGGTAGTGCCTCCAAATTTTGAGCGCGAACACTACAGCCGCTAACTCTAAGTCATGCGTAGGATAGTTACGCTCGTGCACCTTCAGTTGCCTCGATGCGTAAGCGATGACCTTTCCACCCTGCATGAGCACACAACCTAAGCCACTCTTCGAAGCATCACTATAGACCTCGAAGCCCTCTTTATCGTTCGGAAGAGTAAGAATCGGAGCAGAGACTAATCTCTGTTTCAACTCCTGGAAAGCTTGCTCGCAAGCCTCTGTCCAAACGAATCGGACCTCCTTCTGTAGGAGACTAGACATCGGCCTAGCTATCTTGGAGAAGTCCTGGACGAATCGTCGATAGTATCCGGCTAAGCCAAGAAAACTACGAACCTCCGCCACATTTCTCGGGCTACGAACCACGGCTTCACACACAGTTTCACACGAGCACTCAGCACGGTTCACACGAGCACTCAGCACGAACACCTCACTTGCACGGCCTCAACCAAGGCACACACGGTCACCACCACGAACACCCACACGAGCAAGGACAATCCGGAAAACAACCCAACCAAAAGATCTTGAAAGAAATTGTTGAAGTCTAGATTGTGTTTTAAGGCTTAAAGATCAATAGAGTTTGAATCTTTAAGTTTGGAGTTCAAAAGATGGATGAACAAAGTGTTGATGATCAATGCCAAAAATGGCGTGTGGAAGAGAGTATGAGAGGTTTTGTGTTTGATTTGGATGGCAAGAGTTTATGATGGCAAAAATGAGCTTAAGCCTTACTAACTCCCCTATAAATAGAGTTAGTTAAGGTGTGAACACAAGGCAAGTGGCAAGCCTTGCCATGCCTTTGTAGAACCGGCCAAGAGAAGCAAAATGGGCCTTGTGATCCATTGGGCTAAATTACTAAATTTACATGACTAATCATGCAAAAACCGGCAGCTTGTGAAGTTCAAGACCGGCGGTATGGAACTGGCAGCTTGTGAAGGTCCAAGACTGGCGGTTTATGAAGACCAAACCGGCAGCTTATAACTGGCAGCGTGCAAGGTCCAAGACTGGCGGTTTATGGAGACCAAACCGGCAGCTTGAAGCCTTATCTTTAAACTGGCAGCTTTCATTTTGAAGTCTCAATTGGGCCAATTAATTAAATAATAATTAAAATCAATAATAAAAACTAAGAAATAAAACATTTCGATTAAATCGAAATTATTCACATAAAATTAAAATAAATAGTTCAAAATAAATTTTGAACTAGCAAATAAACACATAAATACACACATAAACACCGGCAAAAATACCGATAAAATCTGGGTCATTACACATCATGTGGAAGCACTCCGCATATAAAATGTTGATCGAGCTGCCTCCATTAATCAGGGCTCTTCTCACCAGGCTGTGAGAAATTTGAACTGAGCAGAATAGGGGGTCATTGTGGGGATAGGATACTCCCTCACAATCCCCTGGTCCGAATGAGATGGTGGGCAGAACTGATGGCTTGGTGTTTGGCAATTCTCTGACTGGGTATGACCTGCCTAATCCCATGGCTCGTAGGTCTGCCCGCAAGGAGCTGCTGGAAGGTTGGTCTCCAAAGATGACCGCAATGATGTTGTAGGGCGTCTCTAGGGCCTTTTTCTTTTGTGGCTCCTGGTCACGTTTTTTCTCGTGAGCAGGGCCACCTTTTTCTCGGGCAGTCTTCCAGTATTTGTATTGTTTCAAGTACGCTCTATTAATCAGGTCTTCAATGTTGTCGCGTAGGGTCCTGCACTTTTCTGTGGCATGACCAGGGCAGTCATGGAAATCACAGTACAGGTCCCTCTCTCGACCAGCTGTCTTCATGGGTGGTGGTCTACGCCACTTGTCTTCATTCTTGTGGGCAGCGTAAATCTCTGCCACTGATACGGTCAGGGGGGTGTAGGAGTCAAAGGTTGGAAAATCATGCTTCCTGGGGTCCCTTTGCTCCTTTTTCCCCTTGTCTCCTTTCGTTTCTTGTTGTCCTCTTTTCTCACCAGGGGGAGCTCTTAAAGCTTTGTTGAACTCCTCTGTCCTGATGAACTTATCGAAATCTTGCATTGCCTCCGTGAGGGTGGAGATGTTTTCCCTGACCAGGTGGTCCCTGTAGGACCCTGGTTGCAGGCCATGTTTCAAGGCCATCATTACTATGTCTGTTTTGAGGGGAGACTCAGCAACGGCCTCCCTGCTAAATCTTGCCAAGTATTCTCGCAGGCTTTCCTCCCTGCTCTGCTTGACACTCATGAGCTCCATTGAGCACTTTTCTCTTCTTCGTCCACTGATGAAATGGCTAGTGAACTGTTCATTGAGTTGGGTGAAGTCGTAGATGGTACCTGGTGGTAGACTCTGGAACGAGGATTAGGCCAAGCCTGTCAAAGTGGTAGGGAAATATTTGCACCAGGTAGCGTCTGTCTAAGGGCCTAGGTACATATGGCCTTCATAAAGCTGAATGTGGTCGTTGGGGTCTCATGTCCCGTCATATTTGATATGACCAGGCAGCTTCACCCTTTCAGAAGATTCGAAGATAACCGAAGCATGGAACAGTGACTTCGTGGGGGTTCTTATTTATGGCCTTGGTGGCCGACCTGCTCTGAGACTTGCTGATGGTCCTGGAGTCCTATGCTGGGTAGGCTTCGGACCTGGTCTAGCTGCTGAGGTTGGGCCCAATATCTATCCCTGACAAGTATTGTACAGGCGTTCTCTCGCCTAGATGGATGGCGGTACCCCCAACCTTTGATGTATAGGCGTTCTCTCGCCTAGCCTATCGTACACTGTGGTCCGGTAGGAAGACCCCGTGTTAGCTTCCTCCCGGAAAGTGGTACGAGGCGACGCAGACCGCTGGTGATGGTGTTTTGTCTCACGAGCAGTTGATGGTCTTCTTGCCACCTCATGGGTTGCCTGGACAGTATCGTCTTGCACCCTTGTTTTATTTGAGGTTGAGAACCAACTTGAGTGGTCTCTTGCTTCCCTCTTCGTATCCCAATCACTTTCTTCCCACCCCCTTGGCAGAGATGTAGATGGGGTAGATCCATGTTTGTTGGTTGAAATCCTTTGACTACCCGACCCATGTGAGTAGTTTAGCTTCCTACGCACGCGAGGTTGTTTTGGGCCGTCCTTGGATGGAGCTTTCGAAGTAGACGGCCTTTTCGTGCCGACGGAGGAGGATGGTCGTGACGGGGCTACTAAGTAGTCCTCGTCAGAGGGCTCATCCTCATCCTCCGATCGTTTGCTTGCACTAGGCTCACTTATTTCTGTATCCTCCTATAGTAGAAAAGCGGCACGAAGGATTCGAAAAGCTTCTTCTACCTGAGAGGGTGTTGGCATTGCATTGGCACTGCGGTTACTTCGTGTCACATGAGGTGTGTGAACACTGCCGCTTTTCTTTTGGGTCGAGCGTTGTGGACGTTTGCTCGGACGGTCACCGGAGTTACCGTGCTCAGACATGATTTAAGGATGTTTGGAGGTGGAAAATGAACTAAATATGGCACTCGAACCCTCCTTCTAGCGCCAAATTGTTGAGGTGATTTTTTGGTCACAACAATGTAAATGTGTTTATGAGCCGAGAGCTAGTCCAGATTCCACGTGAATGTGCTCATTGATCTGCACAAAGAACAAACGTGAGCTACCCCCGCAGGTGTTCCGAGGAAAGACTCTCCGACGCTCATGTTAGCAAAGAGTAAGGATGTAGAGAGAGAAAGTGAGAGAGAAGTTTGAGGTGTGTTTAATATTTTTTGGATACCTTTGCATGTGCATGGTTATTGAGTATTTATAGTACCTTGAGAACGTAGGAAGAAAACTGCCCCTGGTAGGTTGAACTGGAGCTGGTAGGCTGGGCTGGACCTGGTCAGTAACCCTGGACCTGGTAGGCGTTCCTTGGACCTGGTAGGTTGGATCTGGACCAGGCTACTGTTCTCAGGACCTGGTGGATGTGATCTTGACCAGGTAGGTGCTTGAGCGTGGATTTAGGTGATCAGGTCCCCTGTACAGGCTTTGGCTTGCGTTTGGGCGTGATCCTTTTTGCGGGCTTTCCTTGTGGTGTGCCTCTTTCATTTGTTGATGGTTGGATTGGGCCTTAGCTTTTTATGTGGCTGACCCAACAATTAATGGGTGCATTTTGCCCCATCATTATCCAATAAGGAAATTCAGCAGAATAATTTTTTTATTTCTAATTATTAAAATAGTTTTAAGTAAGCATGATGTTTGTTTTGGAATTTGATATATTTTATTATACTTTATGCTGTACATGCTCAGCTCTCGCTCAAGTACTTTGCTTTTTTGTTGTTGTCTTCTTTATTGGATGGCCCTGCAACGACTCATTTTCGGATTCACCAATAATGATGAGCGGAACCATATGTAGATGTTAGTGATGGATATACCGGGAAAAAACAAACCCGACCCAACCTGAAATCCGACCTAGAAAGTTAGGTCATGAACATAAAAATTGAACCCGACACTTGTTTTTTACCAAACATGAAGACCCATTTTGAATTATTCACCGACCCATTACTGACCTGACCAATGGATTTTCCATGTATAGTCCTATACACATGTAAGTAATATTAGGCCACAAAACATATCCAACATAATCCCACTTGAATATGCTTTTCATTATGTACAAATCACAAATATTAGTCAAAATTTTAAATGTAAATCGTCCATAAGCCCACTTTTTGCAAAAAAAAAGAAAGGAAGTATTTCGATGAAAAAATTTCTAGTTAGTTTAATTACATTATGCATTTTTTATTCTTAAAGTACAAATAGTTAGCCTATATTTTGCGAAACATCGAAGAAAAATTCATTTTAAAAAAGTAGACCGGCCAACTAACCTGTTACGAAAAACTTTGAGTCATAAATAAAGAAATTCTACCCGTTACCTAAAACTAACCAACCGATATTGACCTGACCTATCGATTTGCCATGTATAGTGATGGAGCTAGTTGATGACTTTAATTTGTGCCTATGTGCATGACAACGATCCTAATCATATTAGTTATAGATTATATATATGAATACAGGACTTTGAAAAAATACTCTTATGCTATGTTTGGATACAAGCATTTCATTTGAAATGATGGATTTGGGCCAAATTACATGTTTGGCAAGTAAAAAAAATTGGAATTGGATTTGGCCCAATTCCCACCCCAAATGCTTAACAAGCAAATGTTGTGTATTTCAAATATTTAACAAAACCATGTCATTTCAAATTCTTAAAACAACCCAAACAAATAATTGTCATTTAAATTGTAACATTTCAATTTCATAATTTGAATTCGTTAATTTGAAATGAATTTCACATATCGAAACACTACCTTAGTTAATTTTTATAAAGGGCCCTAAGTGGTTTGGAGTTGTAGTTTATTTATTTCTTGCTTCAATTAAATTTAGTTTGAAAGTATTTGGTTTTGCAAATGACTTTACATTTTAGCTTTTGCACCATAATTAGTCTTATATCTAGTTGTGGTGTAACGATAACACATCGTAAATTCTCAAGTTTATTAATAAAATATGATATTTCGCTAAGGAATAATTTTTTGGGTGTGATATTAGTTTTAAGAATTTAGGTAGAACGAATCTAGTAAATGTGAGAGACTATTAAAAGATTTAAATTATGAGGGATCAGGAACATGGCACAATACCCTCGATTCTCAAATCATAGATAAAGAAGAGCTCGGATAGTTATCACATAAAATACCACAAAGGAAGGGGAAAAGTCACATAAAAAATCATTTTATCAATATTTTAATAAAAGATTAATAAGGTAATAGTTGAAATTTAACTAATAAATAACACGAAGTATTAGTATTTAAACACAAATAAGTATAAAATTACATTAATATAGGATAATGTTTTGGAAAAAGAAAATATTGAAATAAAGAAACTAACAAAGGAAAGCTTTCTACAAATATGATTAAAAAATTGAAATGAGGTTTTGGAGGGAATAAAATTCAACGAGAAGCTGATCACGTGTCCAATGATGCTGTTAGTAATTTCTAGTTTACAAATAATTATAGGAAGATTGTTCGTGTTCTGGAACCTCTTCTTAATAGTCAACAATCTTTGATGTGATTGGTGCGGACTCCGTACACTTCTTGCTAGGGTTTTGACCTGCAAAACAGTCAAAGGTTGCTAACCCGGGGGCCCAGGCTTAAGTCAGATATCAGGAGTATTTAAGGAGTCAGTGTGATGTGAGTTTGTGAATTATGAATTGCGTACCTGAAAGAATAACTGGACTGATCCTTATATAGGCGTAGGTGCCCGGTCAGGATTTTACCGAGTCAGTTAGGCCGACATATGGGCCTGGCCCATGACAACCTGGTCAAGGTTTTACCAAGTCAGCTGACACGTGGCAGCATGTTATCGGTTGTGGAATATCTGATGTGTCCCTAGCCCTATCAGAATTGGGACTAGGGTTTGGGACCACTAATACGAGTTTGACCACCTGGGTGGGCCCAAAATAATTAGCCCCACGCTTGGTGTGGAACGGGAATCCTTGGACGTTGGATGCCGAGCGGAATTCCCCGGAAAAAACGAATCACAAAGAGAGCCTCAAGTTATTCCTCGAGGGAGAACACCTCGATCGAGGGAACCCTCGACCATGAGGGAATACCCTCGAACAACGTATCCTCTTGTTTGCTCTGTTGAGTACCTCAAACATCCCCCTCGACCTATCGTGCCCTCTTGGGCTACTTTCTTAGCACCTCGACCAGCATGAAACACCTCGATCGAGGGAACCCTCGACCGTGAGGTAGTTCCCTCGGTCAACACGCCCCATTGCTGGCTTTGTTAGGCACCTCGACCGTCTCCCTCGACCATAGGGCACTTCGACCAATCGTGCCCCCTTAGTCTGCTTGCTGAATACCTTGACTAGCCTAAGCACCTCGATCGTGGGGACACCTCGATCATGAGGTGTATCTGAAACCTCGATCACCATCGTGTAAGAAGGAATAAATGCTTGATCGAGGGTAGCATCGACCGTGTTCAAGCTACCTCGACCGTGGGGGCTTCTTGTGTTGGGCCAACTTTGGCCATCCCAGAGTCACCTCGAGGGTGGGGCAACTCGATCACGAGCCCCATACCTCGAGCGTAATCACATGCTCCTTTGGTTACTGATCAATTGCCTCGATGGTATTCTACTGCGACCACTCGATCATGGGATGCCTACCTCGATCGAGGGGTGCCCACCTCGACCAAATGAGGCTATGACCCCTTGCTGAGTGCTCTTTAGGATGGTTTCCTCGACCTGAGGGTACCCACCACGACCAATGGGGCATCTACCTCGACTGTGATGGACTTTTCATGTTTTTTTGAGAAATTTCTAAGCGTTGTTGTATTGCTAGCATTCCGCGATCATGGCTACCTCGGTCGTGGTGACAAAACTTGGAACCATATTTGGAACTTGAGGCTCTTCTTACCTCGACTATGGACATTTTCCGCGACCGGGCTGAGAACTTCTTCCCATGAATTTGAAAGAAATATCTAAGTGCTGGTATCAATCTTATCCTCCGTGACTGTAGTGTTACCTTGGTCGCAGTAGGTATAATTTGGTGATCTCTTGTATGAAACTCGAGGGTCCCCTCTACCTCGACCGTGATAGACACATCTAGAGAATACGTTAGAATGACCAACGAGGTAACTGAGGTGATGCTCTTCCGCGACCGTGATAACATCCTCCGCGATCATGAAAGACCTCTTTTATTTAAACTTCATTATTAAAATTTTGCTAGGTTTTGACCTCACCAGGGCCTCCATTTACCTCGATGGTCTTCGTTTACCTCGACTGTGAGGGATTTACCTTGAGACGTATCTGCAAGACTCATTCCATCCTTAGTAGTAGGTGCCCATGTTGAATGGGGCTTTGGCACTTGTCTTAAGATGATCAGCCTGGCCTTGGGGCTCATGAGCCCCATGGATTGTTCCTTTTACCTCGAGGGTCTCTCCTACCTCGAGGGTTGGACAAAGCCTTCCCAATGACCTCGAGGGTCTCACCTACCACGACCATGATGGAGGTGCAAGGAGAGGATTGCCTTGGTAACCTCGAGGGTCATCCGCTACCTCGAGTGTGATGAAGTAACTTAGGAGATGCGTTTTGATTGTCCATACACCTTGATTGGTGCCCCACTGAGTGGGGCTTTTAGCCTAAGATGATCCACAGAGCCCTAGGGGCTAATGAGCCTCATGACATGGTTGAGATCCATCCAACCTCCATCTTCCTTGGTGGTTGCCTACTTTGAGTAGGGCTTAATGTTAGCCTTAAGAGCTTTCCTCAAAGCCAAGGGGCTAATGAGCCCCAGGGGCTGAGTGTCAAGCCACCTTCCCTAATGACCTCGAGGGTGTCTATTACCTCCACTATGACGGAGGTAGAAGATAGAGTTGCCCTGATAGCCTCGAGGGTCTCTCTGTACCTCGAGTGATATGGAGGTGTACGGGAAAGATGTCCTGATTGCCCATCTGCCTTGATGGGTGCCCACATTGAGTGGGGGCTTTGGCCTAAATTGATCAACTGTCCTTTAGGGGCTAATGAGCCCTAAGACGTGGTTGATACTCATCCAGCCTCCCATCTCCTTTGATGGGTGCCTACCTTGAGTAGGGCTTACTCATTGGCCTAAGGAGCTTCTCCAAAGCCAAGGGCCTAATGAGCCCCAGGGACCTTGAATGCCTGTCCAGCCACTCCATCTTCCTCGATGGATGCCTATGTTGAATAGGGCTTATGTCACCTGGTGAGGTGGAAGGTTTGACCAACAGTCAACGTATTAATGAACACTGTTCATCTTCAAAACTAATTAACTGATGTCGTTTTGGATAGTTTTGACCATAATGGGGTAAAATCCGTTTCACATTCTTTACCTCCTATATATTCAACCCCTTAATCATTTTCTCAAAATCACTTTCTCACTCCTCAAATTTTCTCTCACTAGAGCTCTCTATTCTCCTCGAAGGTGTCCTCTAAGCTTGTGTCTAGCCAACCTCGAAGTAGTCTCCTTGTCCAGCTGTCTTCCCCCCCCTTTGTATTTATTTGAATAAGTGAGTCCTTGTCCTGTCGAGTACCTTTTCTTTTTCTTAGTTTATTTTCAATAACATAGGTATTGGACATGTCAAGTACTCCACCCCTTCTTCCCCTTGAGTGCACTGGGTGATGAAGGGATTGAATCCCAAAACATCCCTGAGGCCATCCCTTTACATTCTAACTCGGATGGGTCAGTGTTTGGGGGAGAAGAGGTAGAAACCCCCTATCCCTGGGAGCCATCTGTAGCCTATCCTAACATTTATCATTCAATATATGAAAAAAGTGTAGGTATTTTAAATATGAACCTCGAGGGTCCATCCTCCTCCGGTTAGGAGGAAATAGAGAACATTGTGTATCCCAAAGCTCCCCCTGAGAAGCGTCCAAAATATTTCTTCATTACCCCAACTCTTAACCATCGTTTAAAGCAAGACACGCGTTCTGTTGCTGCCCAATTTCAGTTTTCAGAACCTTATGTAGTAGTTCCACCCATTAACCTTCAGACCATCCGTTCCCCCCCTGACGGATGTGTAGCTGTGTATAAACTTGCCTTGGTCAGGGGGCTTAGATTTCCATTACATAGTTTCGTCGTACAACTTCTTTGTGAATATAACCTATCCTTAGCCTCGTCGGTACCCAATTCTTGGGCCTCGATCAACTCATTTATTGGCATCTGTACGATGCTTAGGATTACTCCCACCCTCCGCCTTTGGCGGAATCTTGTAAAGTTAGTAGAGAGCCATGGCACGGATCATGGAAAAGGCTGGTATAACTTCCATGTCCGTAGAGGCTATAGATTTGTAAATAGTATGCCCACCAACAAAGAAGGATTTAGGCATGAATTCTTCTTCGTTTTCAATAGCGAAGGCTGGAGAACCCCTAGGGTGGTGGAAGATGAACCAAACTTTCACCTAAACCGCCAAGTGCCAAAGATGTCCGTTGAGGAAGCAGTGGTGGCCATCTATTGTGAGCTTGAAGAAAGAGAGGAAAAAGGGAAAAAAGTGATGGTCCCCTTTAACTGGCTTCCTTCTACGGGAGACTTGAAGAAGGACATCTTCTTGTCTGCTATGGGGTTGAACCCATCATATCCTGAGGGTAGGGGCACTTAACCATTAAGACTAATTTTTATTTTTGAATGTTTCTGATGTACTAATTCTTTCTTCTTACAGTCATTGCTTGATCAAAACTTGATCCAAAAATGGCCTCAATGATGACGACTGCTGCTATAAAAGCTCTCTCTGTAAAGGGCAGAGTTGAGAAAAAGGAAGAAACAATTCCTGAGCCCCCACAGGTAATCATTTCACCTCGATGATACTATTATTTATATTGCCCCCTTTCTTTTACTCGATGATGTCCCATTTCTAATATGTCTGTTACCTCGATAGGACCCCAAACACAAGAAGAAAACCTCAACAAGTAAGGTGCCTCGACCCAAGAGGTCTAGGGAGACCAATCCTTTTGCTGAAGAGAAAAAGGAACAGAAGAAAACCAAAAGGTGGAGGATCCCTAACCATCTCTGTCTGAACAGGGGCCTTTCAACAAAGATGCAGACATTGAGGTTGCACTTGTTGTTGCTGAGAAGGTCATAAGACCTTCCTCGAAGGTGGAACCTGTTGGGGGCGACCGGCCTTTTGGGGAACTTACCCAAAACGAACGCAATCGTCACCTAAACAAGGCGTTCAAGGTGATCTACTCTTCGTCAGATGAAGAGTTCATTAGGGGTGCTCACAAAGAAGAGGCCTTTAACGATCTCCATAGTTCCTGGTTGGAGGTAAAGCTGGTCCCATCTCCCTTTCTATTATTATACTTACCATTTCTGCTATTACTCACTTTTTGTTTTTGCAGATGTCAATCCGTATGCACGCTGCATCCAGATTTATGCTTGAGGCCCAATGTAAGGGCCGATCCCCTACTGATGTTGAAAAGGCCAAGTCTGAGTTGGCCAAGGAGCAAAGTGAGCATGCCACCACCAAAGACTCCCTAAAAGCTGCCAACCAAAAGTTGGAGTCTTTGGACAACGAGTTGCAAATGGACCAGGCTGACCTTGCCAGAGCCAATGCCTCCATCATAGACCTCGAACAGAAGCTCGCCAATGCCATCTCCCAGCGCGACTCGGTCAACCGAGCCAAGAACAAAGCCTAGGACGATTTGGAGAAGGCCAGGAAGAACCTTAAAAAACCTCAAAAGGCCTGTGACAGGGCCGTAGAGTCCATGAAGAACGAAGAGGAGGCCATCGTCAACAAGTGGCTGGATTCGGAAGCTGGGGAGTGCTACAAGTCTGGCCTTCGCTTCAATGGTGCTGCTGAGGGTGCAGACATTCTCATTGCTGACACCCTTGGCCGGGTGAAGAGAGTGTTGGAGGAGCTGTACCTAGGGGAGTGGGCCTCCTTTGAGTGCAGGTACAAATCCCTGGAATTGGAGGATGAGGCTCAGGATCAGGAGGATGCCCCAGTGGGGGAAGAAAAGGAAACGAAACAAGAGATTACTCCTGCGAAAGGTGAAGGTGTCACCAACCTCATCTCTTCTTCCCCCTCCTCCAGCTCGAGCGAGGGCGACTTGGGGGCCGTTGGCAAGAGTGATGGGCCTGGCGGCCATGGCAGCGAGCAGCAACCACTGCAACAACAGCAGCAAAGGGATTCTTCCACTGATTAGTTCTTAGATGAACTAAACATTACTATAGATTAGGTTCTCTTGTACTTAGTTTCTTTTTTTTTTTTTTTCTTTTTTTGTACTTAGTCTTGATTGTAACAACAACTTTGATATTAATGACATGACATCTTTTTAACTAAGTGTTTGCCTCATTTTATTGCTTTCTTTAATTCCTTTCGTTACTCTATAGCTCGATCATTTGCTCATATCCTAAAGCAAAGAATCAAAGTATCGGTAAACTCGACCCAGTAAGGAACTTTACTTTATTATGCAAAGAAATAATAACATTAAATCCGACCCTACTAGGGGTTAAAAGGTTAGCGAACAAACTCGACCCGGTAAGGGATTTATTCCATTATGAAAAGAATAGTAAACACTAAACTCAACCCTGTTAGGGCTTTAAAAGTAAGTGAAAAAACTCGACTCTGTTAGGGCTTTATTAAAACAAAATATCTAAACTTAATAATCTGACTCGGTAAGGGCTGACAAGACATAAAAGAAAAAGCATCTCCCTGCAAGGGACTTATTGCAAACCTAACTAACCCAGCAAGGGTAAAACTTAAGCATAAAAATTCTTTAGATGATAAGCATGCCATGGTCGAGGTAAGGGCTTTCCTTCTTGATTGACAACTCTGAACGTTCCTAGCCTCACCATCTCCTTGACTCGATAGGGTCCTTCCCAGTTGGGACCCAATTTTACTCAAAGAGCAGTCTTCCTAGTAGCCTCGACCTTCCTTAATACGCAATCTCCAATTGATATTGTTCGTGGCGACACTTTGCTATTGAGTTACCTTGTCATTTTCTTCTTGTAGGCAATGCACTTGAGTAGGGCATTTCCCCTTGTTTCTGGCAACATGTCCAGGTTGATGGCTTTTTCTTCCTCATTCTGACTGTAGTCATAGAAAGTGATTCTTGGTGAGGGTATTCCTACCTCGACAGGTAGTACAACTTCGCTTCTATACAAGTGAGAATGGAGTATGTCTAGTGGCTTCTTTAACTGTTGTTCTAGCTGAACATAGAATCTCTGGAAGCTCATCTACCCAAGATCCCTTAATTGCTTCTATCTTCGTCTTGATACCTTGAAGTATGACTTTGCTGGTTGCTTCAGCTTGTCCATTGGATTGAGGCCTTGCCACAGATGTGAACCTTGTTTATATATCAAATTGAGCACAATATTCCACAGATGTGAACTTTGTTGGGCCACTCTCAAATTGTCTCCCATTATTCGAAACCAACATTCTTGGAATTCCGAACCTGGTGATGATGTTCTTCCAAATGAACTCTTGTATCTGTTTATCAGAGATCCTCGATAGGGGTTCAGCCTCGACCCACTTGGTGAAATAGTCAATCCCAACAATAAGGAACTTCTTTTGCCCCACAGCGATGGGGAAAGGACCAAGCAGGTCCATTCCCCATCTATCAAAGGGTAAAACTGCCTGAACTGCTGTTAACATACTCGATGGTTGCCTAGGGATGGCATCATGAGTTTGACATTTTAAATACTTCTTCACAAGCCTGATGGCATCCTCCTTGAGAGTGGGCGCCAGTAGTATCCAGCTTGAAGGGATTTACCCGCGATCGTCCTTACCCCTTGATGATTGCTACAACATCCTTCATGAATTTCCTTCAGAATATAGTTCCCCTCTTTAGGGGTCACACATTTTAAGAGCGGATGTGTGTAAGATAACTTGTATAACTCGCCATCATGCAGTGTAAACCACTTAGACTTTCTCTTAATTTCCTCAGCTTCCTTCTCATCCATGGGTAGAGCCCCATGTTTCAAATAATGGATGATAGCATCCTTCCATGTGTCACCCCGAGCCAAGGTGTGGACCTTGGACTCGTTGATACTTGGTTCTTTCAAGACTTGCCACTGAATGACTCGTGGCTCTTCTCCTTCTGCAGAGCTTGCCAACCTCGATAGAGCGTCAGCTTGCTGGTTCCCAGATCGAGGGACATGTTGAATGTCAAAAGACTCCAATTTCCCGGCAAGGGTTCTGAGTTTCTGGAGGTACATCTTCATGCTATCTTCCTTTGCTTCAAACTCTCCTTTGAATTGTCCCACGACCAACTGTGAGTCAGCCTTGATTTTAACATGTTTTGCTCCAGCAGTGAGGCACATTTGTATTCCTAGGATCAGAGCTTCATACTCTACCTCATTGTTTGAGGCCACACAGCTGAATTTGATGGCATATTCCAGTCGATCCCCATTATCAGTCTTGATTAATATTCCTGCTCCTCCTCCATTCTGAGTAGAAGATTCTTCAATAGATAACTCCAAGACCTTAGAATTGTCTGGATCAGAAGAGTTTGGCCTGTTGGTGCGTACCACAATAAAATCAACCAATGCTTGTGCTTTGATAGCTCGACGGGGTTCATATTCTAACCCAAAGTCAGACAGCTGGTTTGCCCACTCAGTTATGCGGTTTGAATGATTCTTTTCCTCGATGATCTTCCTCATTGGTTATCCAGTCCGAACTTTTATTGGTTGAGCTTGAAAATATGGCCTCAATTTTCGACTAGCCATGACTAAGGCATAGATCATCTTATGAGTTTCTGTATATCTAGACTCTGGCCCTCGAAACGCATGACTGATGAAGTAAACCGGATGTTGATGCTTTTCCCTTTTATCCACTAGCACAACACTTAAGGCATAGTCAAATATTGCCAAGTAAACGTACAATGCTTCCCCTGGCAAGGGTGAAACAAGCTTTGGGATAACGGCAAGGTATTCCTTTAACTGTATGAATGCTTTCTCAGCTTCTTCGTCCCACTTGAATGTTGCTCGCTTCAAAACTAGAAAAAAGGTGAGGCTTTTGTCTGCTGATCGTGATAAGAAACGACCCAATGCAGCCATGCACCCTGTGAGCCATTGTACCTCCTTAACTGTCCCCGGAGACTGCATGTTGATGATGGCTTGAATCTTGTCAGGATTTACCTCGATGCCCCTCTCATCGACCAAGAAACGTAGACGTTTGCCCCCTTTGACCCCAAAAATACACTTCTTAAGGTTCAGCTTCATACCAAATTTCCTCAACGTTGATAGAGTTTCCCTAACATCCTTGGGATGATCAGCCACTTGTTTACTTTTAATAATCATATCATCAACATAGACTTCGACATTTCGACAGATCTGCTCAGCAAAGATTGTATTTACCAGCTTTTGATAAGTAGCTCCCGCATTCTTGAGTCCAAAAGGCATGACTCGATAGCAGAAAACTCCTTGGTTGGTGATGAATGCAGTATGTGCTTGGTCTTTTTCAGCCATAGGTATCTGATGGTAGCCAGCATTGGCATCCATGAAGCTAAACATTGCATGTCCAGCAGTAGAGTCCACCAAGCTATCAATCTTTAGGAGTGGGTAGTCATCCTTTGGACATGCTTTACTCAGATCAGTGAAATCCACACACATTCTCCATGTTCCATTAGGCTTCTTGACTAAGACAACGTTAGCCAGCCAATCAGAGTATTGGCATTCCTTGATGAACCCATGCTCGAGCAACTTTTTCACCCAGCAGCTGCGGCCTTGTTTCTTTCTTCACTTTGCCGTCTCAACTTTTGTTTGACCCCCTTTGAATCCTTCCCGGATGTTAAGCTCATGACACATGATGGAAGGATCAATGCCTGGCATTTCTGAAACATCGAAGGCAAAGACATATCGAAATGCTTTGAGTAGTTGAGTGATTGTTTCTTTGATGCGTGGGTCCATTTCCATGCCAATCTTGACTGTGTGCTCAGGATTGTCATTGATGGGGACTTCCTTATGGCCCTCGATGGGTTTTGGTCGTGCGTAGTGCTTGGCATCCTCAGCTAAAAACACTGCCTCTGAACATTCGACCGGCTCCTTCCTTTTGTCCCCTACCTCGACTTAGGGAGAGGTAGCTTTGATTCTATTGATGTAGCATTGCTTAGCTGTTCTCTGATCACCATACAACTTCCCAACTTCCCCTTTATCAGTTTCGTACTACAACAAGAGTTGATATGTAGAGATGACAGCCTTTATCTTGTTCACCAAAGGTCTTCCCAAGATAATGTTGTAGGGAAGTTTGATGTCAACAACGGTGAACGTGACAGGTAGGTTGCGCCCTTCTCCCTTTTCTCCAATTCGAACAGGAAGTTGGATTATGCCCAATGGGAAGATGGGTCGACCCCCGAAGCCTAACAAAGGTCTTTTGAGTGGGGTCAAATCTGCCTCGCCATATTTCAGTTGTCGTACACATGCCAAAGTCATCACATCAGCTGAACTTCCGCTGTCCACAAGTACTCTCTTGACGCTGGAGTTTGCTACTTTTACCCCGACCACGAGGGGGTCGTTGTGAGGAAAGCAGGTAGGTCGAAGAGAAGATGCATTGAATACCATTGTTGGACAAGGTGGGGGCTGCTCGATGGGCCCTTCAGCAATCTGAAAGGTATTGTTCCTGAGATCTCTCTTTAGAGCTTTGTTAGATGGTGTCTCTACTAAATACCCTCCAGCGATGACGTTGATCAACCCATCAGTGTCATTGCTGTTGGTACGTTTCTGCTTCTTAGCCTCATTTTCTTTTGACAAATAAGGGTTGAGCTTGCCTTGATCTGCCAACTTGTCAAGCGCCTTTTTTAACTCTCTGCAATCCTTGGTGGTGTGCCCACACTCATGATGGTACTCGCACTAGAGTTTTGGATCCCTTCTATTGATTGATGTGCACACAGGGGTTGGCTTAGGGAGGATTTCTTGGTCTTTGATGTATAAGAATATCTCCCATCTGTTAGTATTGTACCTGGGGTCTTCTTCCCCATCTCGAGTGTCTTTCTTGGAGTTGGATGTCCGGCTAGGACCTCCTCATTGAGTCTCTTTCCTCTTGTTATCCTTCTTTCTATCGGCCTTCTCGACGGGGTTATTGATATCTGAAGCTTTTACATACTTTCGAGCCTTGTCCATCGCGTCAGTATACGAGGACACTTCATTTTCCAATAAGGAAAACTTAAACTTGCCGCGCTTTAGCCCCGACATGAATACTGTATAGGCCACTGAATCTTCAACGTTGGGTATTTGGAGTAGTTCGGTGTTGAAACGCTTGAGGTAGTCTCCCAACAGTTCATGCTCCCCTTGCTGACAAGCCATTAGGTGGATGCTTGTCTTTCTTTGCTTCTTTCCAGCCACGAAGTGGACAAGGAACATGGCCTCCAAGACGGTGAAGCTAGTGATTAGACCCGATGGAAGTTCAGTGAACCATGTCAGGGCTAGACCCTTAAGAGTGGTAGGGAAATATCGGCACCTACTTGCCTCACAGCTCGTTTTCACTACCATCTGAGCTTTGTAGGCGGCGATATGGTCCGCAGGATCAGTAACTCCTGAGAAAGGCTCGATGGTTGGGGCTTTCACCTTCTTTCTGTTAGTGGTATACAAAATTCTTTGGCTGAATGGAGTCTTGAAGCTGAGTGTTCCTGTTGGTTGCTCTTGCTCGACCACTGGGGAGCGTCGTATGCCCTCTTCCTGGTTAGAGATAGCAACTAACCTCGGATTTCTAGCAGTGGTATGATGAGATCTCTCTGATGACCTCCTTGGATGGCCTTGTGTTTCTTGCCTTCTACTTGTGATGATGTCCCAGACATCTGAAGAAGTTCGTGCCCAACGTGACTCAATGACATTTCGAGTGTCATCGCGCCTAGAGTTGATAATTTCTCGGGCATCCCCAGGCTGGGATCCTCTCTGTGAACGTGGCCCATTTGTTCGGCTAGGGATGGGACCTCTCGATGGAGTAGCTGCTTGGGATGGAGACCGTTGTTGCCCGATCAGCGCGGGTATGCCATCTTTTAGCTCCTGTAGGCTCTTTTGGAACTTGTTGTTCATTGCTGTTAGAATGTCTTCGAAATCTTTTCGAGACACCATCTGTTCTTCGTTGGCGCGACGATGACGGTCGCTCGCCCGATTGGATGAATTGTCGTCAGTGACGTGTGCATCCGGTTGGTTAGGAGATTCACGGAGATTTTCTTCAGGCTGATTGGATCGAGTCACCCTTGCTCTGGTGTTAGCCATGTCTTTTGTTCTTGTCCCCACAGATGGCGCCAATCTGTTCCTGT
The DNA here is from genome assembly GCA_951394345.1 of Salicornia ramosissima. NCBI lineage: Eukaryota > Viridiplantae > Streptophyta > Magnoliopsida > Caryophyllales > Amaranthaceae > Salicornia > Salicornia ramosissima. The sequence continues at coordinate 43,684,090 of OX596232.1, forward strand.
TCTAGAACCTCTTCTGAATAGTCAATAATCTTTGATGTCATTGATGCGGACTCTGTACACTTCTTTGTAGGGTTTACGGGAATGTGAAGCGGTTTCGAAGGTTGGGTTGTTATGTCCACAACAGATTTGTGGCACTAATTGTGTTACAAAAACAACTAGACTTGAAGGAGCACATTGAGCATGGTCTTAAAGAATCAGCTATCGCGGGAATCAAGTTCATTATTGCTCCATATGTGCAAGAATATGTTTTATAATTTATATGGCCGGTGACTTTTTAATGTTTTATTTGAGTGTTGTACTTCTATTGATTATTAACTCGAATTTTTGTGATTGTAGCCACCATTGGTTGCTTTTAGTTATATGCCCTTCAACTTACACATATATCAATTTGTTTCTATACATCTGCTTCCAATTCGCAATTTATTACTAATCAAATCTTTATTGAATAGGTAAATCTATTTGTAACTTTTTGTTATGTTCAACATATACATGAAATGTATTTTTTTTATACATTATTTGTAATATGAAACTGCCAATGTGCTGAGGAAATTGCGTGGAACTAGTATTTTCTATTTGTCCGATGAAAATCCACATTGGAAATCAGTAAAGGTAAATTAAATAATTTAGTACTTAAAATAGTTAAAAATGTATGAATTAGATAAAGTTATGAACTTTCACTAATTTTGAGATATTTGTTTAATGTATGTCATCCAACCCAAATGTGATTAACAACATAATGGTGTTAATTGCGGATATTATGTGTTGAGATTCATGTATGACATAGTATCTTACTGCACAGACGTGAATGACATAGAAAAGGTATGCATACATCAACTTCTTTTTGTATTTTGAAAAAGTAGTAAATTGCTTACATGAATATTTTAGAACTTAACACACTTGAAAACCAATAATTAGGTTGATTGGTCCGAATATGGGAACAAAAACACCCAAAACAAGCAAAAAATTACATATTAGGCTAGTTTTTTGTTCTGAAATGCCCTATTTCTGTCCAAACTGATGCAAATAAGTAATAAAATGGTTATATTACTGTTTTAAGACATGAATAGAGCTTAAAAAAATAATTAGGTTGATTGGTGCAAATATGGGAACAAAAACACCAAAAACACGACAAAAAAGAGCGATTAGGCTAGTTTTTGTTCATTAATGCCCTATTTCTGCCCAAAATGATGCAAATAAGTAATAAAATGGTTATATTGATGTTTTAGGACATGCATAGACCTTTAAAAGAAGAATTAGGTTGATTGATGCGAATATGGGAACAAAAACACCCAAAACATACAAGCTAAAAATTATCTATTAGTCTAGTTTTTATTCCGAAATGCCCTATTTCTGCCTAATATGATGAAAATAAGTAATAAAATGGTTATATTATTGTTTTCGGACATGAATAGACCTTAAACACAAGAATTAGGTTGATTGGTGCGAATATGGGAACAAAAACACCCAAAACAAGCCAAAAATGCCATATTAGGCTAGTTTTTGTTCTAGAATGCCATATTTCTGCCCAAAATGATACAAATAAGTATTAAATTGGTTATATTAATGTTTTAGGACATGTATATACCTTAAAAACAAGAATTAGGTTGATTGATGTGAATATGGGAACAAAAACACCCAAAACAAGCTAAAGATTACCTATTAGGCTAGTTTTTGTTTCGAAATGCCTATTTCTGCCTAATATGATGAAAATAAGTAATAAAATGGTTATAATATTGTTTTAGGACATGAATAGACCTTAAAAGCAAGAATTAGGTTGATTGGTACGAATATGGGAACATAAACACCCAAAACAAGCCAAAAATGACCTATTGGGCTAGTTTTTGTTCTGAAATGCCCTATTTCTGCCCAAAATGATGCAAATAAGTAATAAATTGGTTATATTATTGTTTTAAGACATGAATAGAGCTGAAATAACAATAATTAGGTTTATTGGTGTGAATATGAGAACAAAAACACCCAAAACAAGGCAAAAATGACTTATTAGGCTAGTTTTTGTTGATTAATGCCCTTTTTCTACCCAAATGATGCAAATAAGTAATAAATTGGTTGTATTAATGTTTTAGGACATGAATAGACCTTAAAAACAAGAATCAGGTTGATTGGTGAGAATATAGAAACAAAAACACCCAAAACAAGGCAAAAATGACCTATTAGGCTAGTTTTAGTCGATTAATGCCTTATTGCTACCCAATGATGCAAATAAGTAATAAAATGGTAATATTAATGATTTAGGACATGTATAGACCTTAAAAACAAAAATTAGGTTGATTGATGCGAATATGGGAACAAAAACACCCAAAACAAGCTAAAAATTACCTATTAGGCTAGTTTTTGTCCCGAAATGTCCTATTTCTGCCTAATATTATGCAATTAAGTAATAAAATTATTATATTATTCTTTTAGGAAATTAATAGACCTTAAAACCAAGAATTAGGTTGGTTGGTGCGAATATGGGAACAAAAACACCCAAAACAAGCAAAAAATGACCTATTAGGGAATATTTGTTCCGAAATGCCCTATTTCTGCCCAAAATGATGCAAATAAGTGATAAAATGGTTATACTAATGTTTTAGGACATAAATATACTTTAAAAACAAGAATTAGGTTTATTGGTGCGCATATGGGAACAAAAACACCCAAAACAAGCCAAAAATGACCTATTTGGCTAGTTTTGATTCCAAAATGCTTTATTTTATCCAAAACTGATGCAAACAAGTCATAAATTGCTTACATGAGTGTTTCAGGACATTAATAGACCTTAAAACAAGAATTAGGTTGATTGGAGCGAATATGTGAACAAAAACACTCAAAACAAGCCCAAAATGATCTATATAACTAGTTTTGATTCCAAAATGCTCTATTGTTGCCAAAAGTGATGCAAAGAAGCCATAAATTACTTGCATGAATGTTTTAGGATAATAATATAAAATAATATTACTATTTGGGAGATTTATTTTGTTTTAGGTTTTCAATAGTCCACGGGATGAGGCTTTTACCACTACCGAAATCAACGCAGTTCGAGACAAATTTGCTTGTTTCTTCACCCATAATTATACTTGAGCGTCGATAATTGTTTCAGGTTCTTCTATTACACATTTACTTTTGTTCGTTATATAATCGACAATTCTCTAACCAGCACCAACTTATTTATTTTGCTACGTACTTTGGGCTTTGTTGCAGGTGCAATTTCTGTTTGCTTCTTGGTTGCTGTCTTGATCGGTTTTTCAGCTCGTGCATGGCATGGTTTAATTTTCCCTTAGCTTGCTTTCAATGCCTAATATTTAATTTCTTTGTTAATTTTTTTTTTCTTTTCTTAGCTAGATTTCCGAAGTTATACAAATTGATTATAACTAGAGGTCTTCAACTTGTGTGAAAGGGGTGCAGATTAATTTAAATTTTGTGTCTTCTACTTGTTTCTGGCATTTTGTACATTGCTTGTAAATATAATTTCTTTTAGTTTTAATACAGAGTATAATTTTAATTTGAAGCAATGTTTTGATTTGATGTAAAATATATTCATATGGATTGAGTAGAATTCTTTTAAAATTATATTGCAGAATTAGATTTTAGATACATTTGATTAGGAATTACAAATTAAAAAAATAAATTATATACATATTATCTGCTCCGCCATTTATGAAATAGAGGAGCAGATAATGATTCCGCCATTTATGAAATAGAGGAGCAGATAATGATTATCTGCTCCGCTATTTCGTAAATGGTGGAGCAGATAATGATTATCTCCTCCGTTATTTCACAAATAGCGGAGCATATAATGATTATCTTCTCCACCATTTATGAAATAGCGGAGCAGATAATCATTATCTTCTCCTCTACGTAGTGGAGCAGATAATACTTGACTATCTGCTCCGTTCAATGCTGCTCCTGGGCTGTAGCGGAGCAGATAATACCTAAAATAGCGGAGAATATAGGGTTTTTTCCACTAGTGTATGTACCTGGGCCCCTACACAGATGCTACCTGGTGTAAATATTTCCCTGCCACCTTGACAGGCCTTGCCCAATCTTGGTTCCAGAGTCTGCCACCTGGTATTATCTATGACTTCACCCAACTCACTGAACAATTCACTAGTCATTTCATCAGTGGACAAAGAAGAGAAAAGAGCTCAATGGAGCTCATGAGTGTCAAGCAGAGCACGGAGGAAAGCCTGCGAGAATACTTGGCTAGATTCAGCAGGGAGGCCATTGCTATGTCTCCCCTCAAAACAGACATAGTAATGATGGCCCTGAAACATGGCCTGCAACCAGGGTCATACAGAGACCACCTCGTTAGGGAAAATATCTCCACCCTCATAGAGGCAATGCAGGAGTCCGAAAAGTTCATTAGGACAGAGGAGGTCAACAAAGCTCTACGAGCTCCCCTTGGTGAATAGAGAGGACAGCAGGAAAAGAAAGGAGACAAAGGGGAAAAGGAGCAAAGGGACTGAAGGAAGAATGATTTTCCAACCTTTGACTCCTACACCCCCCTAACCGTATTAGTGGCAGAGATTTATGCTGCCCACAAGAATGAAGACAAGTGGCGTAGACCACCACCCATGAAGACAGTTGGGTGAGAGAGGGACCTGTACTTTGATTTCCATGACTGCCCTGGTCATGCCACAGAAAAGTGCAGGACCCTACGTGACAACATTGAAGACCTGATTAGTAGAGGGTACTTCAAACAATACAAGGACTGGAAGGTTGCTCATGAAAAGGGAGGCCCTGCTCACGAGAAAAAGCGTGACCAGGGGCCACAGAAGAAGAAGGCTCCAGAGACATCCTACAAAATCATAGCATTCGTACTAGGTCAGAGACCTGCCAAATAGCAGACCATCAGTTCATCCCACCATTTCATTCGGACCAGGGGATTGTGAGGGAGTATCCTACCCTCACAACGACCCCCTGATCTGCGCAGTCCAAAATTTCTCACAGTCTGGTGAGAAGAGCTCTGATCGATGGAGGCAGCTCCATCAACATTTTGTATGCTGCATGCTTCCACAAGATAGGCCTAAAAGATAACATTTTAGTCCCCTCCCCTGGTCCTATATCAGGCTTTATGGGTGAATCAATACTACCTAGGGGAGAAATACATTTACTTGTCAAGCTGGGACAGGAGGATTCTGAAAGGATTTGAATGGTGAGATTCCATGTGATAGATGCACCTTCACCATACAATGCCATTCTGGGCAGAACTTTCATTGATCAATTTGAAGGTGTAGCATCCACTTTCCACCTATGCTTTAAGTATGTGACTGATGCTGGGGGGTAGCCACCCTCAAGGGATCTCAAGAGGCTGCAAGAAGTTGCAACCTGACCCAAATCTGGCAATCTAGGCCTGAGGAAGTGGCCAGGACTAGAAGGTTGGCTCAGGAATTATCTGAGCTAGTAAAAAACAACCCCAACAAAGTTCACCTGACGGGGTAAGAGCAGCCGCAACCAAACAAAATCTTCACCACCAATCACACCACTTCCAGCACGTCAATGGAGATAGACCCACACCTGGACCCAGAAGCCAGGCCAAGTGAAGAACAAATCAAGGATCAGGCCATTCAACCTGGTCAAGCCACAGAAGAGATTCAACTGGAGGAGGGGGCAGGCAAAACTGTCATCATAGGGACAGAGATGAATAGAGAGGAGAGGTGTAATCTGATCACCCTGCTCAGGTCAAACTGTGATATCTTTTCCTATGAGGCCAGCGACATGCCTGGTATAAACCCTGGTCTAATCTCCCACCACTTGAGTGTTCTGTCAGAGGAAAAACTTATCAAGCAAAAGAGAAGGAACTTCTCTGCTGATAAAAACAAGGCTATCGAGGCAGGAGTCAACAGGCTAATCAAGGCAGGCTTCATTGAGCCCTATGCATACCCTGAATGGCTGGCCAACGTGGTTATGGTCAAGAAGTCCAATGGAACATGGAGAATGTGCATAGACTTCAAGGACCTGAACAGGGCCTGCCCTAAAGATTTCTATCCTCTGCCCAAGATAGACCAGCTGGTAGACTCAACCAATGGACATGTCATGCTGAGCTTCATGGATGCCTACTCCGCATACCACTAAATTTTATGCACCCTGCACACAAGTACAAGACAACTTTTATCACTAGCTGTGGAGTGTTCAACTATGTCATGATGTCGTTCGGCTTGAAGAATGCGGGAGCAACATATCAAGGAATGGTGGACAGGGTCTTCAAAGACCAAAGGGGTAGGAACCTGGAGGTGTACGTTGATGACTCCATCGTCAAAAGCGTGCATGCAGCTGATCATGTTAAGGATCTACATGAAACCTTTGCAAACTAAAGAAAGCATAATGTAAAATTGAACCCCAAAAAATGTGTGTTTGGGGTCTGATCAGGCAAGTTCTTGGGATTCCTGATGAGCCTAAGAGGAATTGACGCAAATCCTGACAGAGTAAAGGCAACCCTAGACCTACCAGAGCCCAGATCAGTCAAAGACATTCAGAGGCTAACTGGTCGAATGGTAGCCTTGTCCAGGTTTATTGCCAGGTCCTCAGAAAAGACCCAGCCTTTCTTCAATGTCCTCAAGGGCAACAAGAAATTCGCCTGGGGCGAAGAACAACAAGAAGCCTTCAAGCAATTGAAGAGCCATCTCACAAAACTTCCCACTTTGGCCAGGCCTGTACCAGGTGAAGTTCTATACCTATACATAGCCATGTGCTAAGAAGCTGTTAGTGCAGTACTCCTTCGAGAGGAAGGAAAATTCCAGCAACCAATCTATTTTGTGAGTCATACCCTGGTCCCAGCCGAGACCAAGTACCCCCTGATAGAAAAAGCAGCCTATGCAGTTGTTCTAGGAACCAGAAGGCTCAGGCCCTACTTCGATGCTCACGAAGTAGTGGTCCTCTCAGATATGCCCCTGGAAAAGTCACTAGAGAAACTAAACAGGTCAGGTAGAATATCAAAATGGGCTCTGGAATTAACCGCCTTTGGTATCAAATTCCAACCTCGATATGTCATCAAGGCACAGGCCCTGGCCGATTTCCTGGCTGAATGCTCCTATCATGAGGAAGCAAAAGAAGCCCCGGGTCCATAGATTGTTTATTCAGATGGCTCATCTCAGCAATAAGGATCAGGAGCAGGGGTGGTCATGATCTCACCCGAAGGGGATGTGATTTAGTATGCTTTGAAATTTCAATTTACTGCCACAAACAACGAAGCAGAGTATGAGGCAGCCTTAGCAGGCCTTGAACTAAGCTCAACAATGAAAGCCGCCAAGGTCCACCTATTCACAGATTCAAAACTGGTTGCCAACCAATTCAACGGAGTATATGAGGTAAGGGAACCAGCCCTGATTGAATATCTGAAAATGATGAAGGACAGGTCCTCTAAACTAGAGGAGTTCGTGGTACAGCTGATCCCAAGGGATAACAACGTGCAAGCTGATACACTAGCAAAGCTGGCCAGCTCCACCCTACAGGAGCTGACCAGGAGGGTTTTTGTGGAGATCTTTCCCACGAAATCAATTGAGCAAGTAAAGGAGTGCACCTACCAGGTGGACTTATCAACAAATTGGATGAGTGAAATCATCCACTTCAAAACAACAGGCCAGCTTCCAACTGAAAGAAGCCAGGCTAGAAAGATCATGAGGAAGGCTACTAGGTATACCCTGGTTGATGGGGAACTATACAGAAAATCTTTCACAGACCAGCCCCTGCTAAAATGTGTTGACATAGATGAAGGAAATTACGTCCTCAGAGAGGTTCATGAGGGCATTTGTGGTCACCATATGTGGGGCAGAACCCTGGCCCACAAACCCCTCAGAGTTGGGTATTATTGGCCAACCATGTTAGCAGATGCAAGGGCCCTGGTCAAGAAATGTTCAAGTGTCAGTAGTTCTCACCCACCATATCACAGCCAGCAAAAGACCTCTGTCCCATCCTCAACCCTATTCCGTTTGCTCAATGGGGCATAGACCTACTAGGTCCTTTCCCCACTGCCCAGGGGGGAAGAGATGGCTGATAGTAAGCATTGACTACTTCAGCAAATGGATAGAAGCAGAAGGTTTGACCACTATTACAGAGAGCAATGTCAGGCAGTTCATCTAGAAGAGTATTATAACCAGATATGGAGTGCCCAGGTGCATGGTTTTTTATCATGGGAAGCAGTTCGACAACAAGCCTCTCAGAGATTACCTCACCCAGCTCCACATCAAATTTGCCTACTCTGCAGTATGTCATCCTCAGTCCAATGGCTAAGCTGAAGCAGCTAATAAACAGATTCTGAATGCTCTAAAAAAGAGGCTGGATGACAAAAAAGGAAGGTGGTTACGAGAACTCCCCAGCACACTCTGGTCACTGAGGACCACCTCTAAAGAGTCCACAGGCAGGACACCATTCAATCTTGTCTTTGGAACTGAATCTCTACTGCCTTTGGAAATGGGAAGCAACTCTTTAAGAGTCCACCTCTATGAAGCTAAAACTAACGACTAGGTCCTCCCTGAGAACCTGGACCTGCTTGACGAGGTCAGAGCAGAAGCTGTAATCAGGCTAGCTACTTATCAGAAAAGGATAAGCAGGTACTACAACAGAAAAGTTAAGAACAGGCCCATAAAAACAGGTGACCTGGTCTTAAGAAAAGCTGCAGCTGTTCAAAAAGATAAAATTCATGGGAAATTATCAGCAACCTGGGAGGGTCCTTACTAAGTTTATGAAGAGTTATCCACATCAACATTTCGTATCTTGGATCTGGAAGGGAATCAGCTCCCCATTATATGGAATGCTGATCAGCTCAAGAAATACTATGTTTAGGATTTTTTTCCTAATTACTATTTCCAAAGAACCATTGTAAAAATGTACAAACAAATTGCAATTATCAATGAAAATTCAAGTTTGCTACTACAACTCGTTGTTCAAAGGAATACAAAAAGTCCTGGTCTGGTGGGGCAGGTGAAAAAGGTCTGCCTAGAAGACACACCTGGCCTCATTTCTAGCCCAGTCCATGCATTTATTTGGCCTAAGGTCATGCACAAATGCATGCATCAAAAGTTCTGGTCTGGTGGGGACAGGTGAAAAAGGTTTGCTCAGCAAGCACACCTGGTTCCATTCCTAGCCCAGTCCATGCACTTCTTTGACTCAAAGTCATACAAAAGTGCATGCCCTAAACGATCTGGTCCTGGGTAGGGTAGTGCAAAGAGTTTGCCCAGCAAACACACTTACCCAAATGCCCTGACTAGTCCATATGCCTATTTGGCCTCAGGTCATACAAAGGGATATGCTTTAAATGACCTGGTCCTGGGTAAGGTAGTGCAAAGAGTTTGCCCAGCAAAAACACTTACCCAAATGCCCTGACCAGTCCATATGCCTATTTGGCCTCAGGTCATACAAAGGGATATGCTTTAAATGACCTGGTCTTGGGTAGGGTAGTGCAAAGAGTTTGCCCAGCAAACACACTTACCCAAATGCCCTGGCCAGTCCATATGCCGATTTGGCCTCAGGTCATACAAAGGGATATGCTTCAAATGACCTGGTCCAGGGTAGGGTAGTGCAAAAAGTTTGCCCAGCAAACACACATACCCAAATACCCTGGCCAGTCCATGTGTTTATTTGGCCCCTAGTCATACAAAAATACATGCATTCACAAAAAGAAGTAAGTACAAAGAATTTGCAAAGCAAATCAACTTACTCAGCCACTTGTTATAAAATCCTGTAACCCATATCTGGTCAGAAGGTCGCTTTGTCACCTTCCAACCAGGGGGGCAGAGAGTTTACACAACATATATATAGCACACATAAATATTTGTAGAGACAAAAATTCATGCAAAAACCACACATTCATAGCAATCAAATGTTAGCCAAATATTCAAAAGCAAAATAAAACGCATCCACCCCCTGGTAGATGGTAAAATGAGTATCAGAAAAATTATACAAGTTTGCTACAAACAGGCACGACGACCACCTGGCTCAAAAATGCCCAAGAAAAGGCCAAAATAAATTGTTCTTACAATACATGAAGACAATTGAAAGAAAAAACAAAAAGAGCTTAAAGGGCACAAGAGGACACCACCAACATGCTCCAGAACAGGTCAGCCAAAAGCATGACCAGATGTGCTAGAACAGGAAGAAGCACTCCCCTGCTATCCAGGTTTCTAGGAGCACTCTGTTAACCCTCAATAGCTGGTCTGTCCTGGTCACCAGCTCCATGACCATCCTCCACTTCAGTAGTGGGAACATTTGAACTATGAGTTGCACTATGGTGGACCTCCTCTTGTACAGGTTGGGCAACAACAGGTTCAGCAGCTTTAGCTTCAGGCTGAGCAGGTTCCTCTGTAACAGCTGGTTGAGTAGGAGAAGGAGTTGGAGCATCCTCATGTGTTGGAGTGGCAGGTGTACCAGGAGTCGAAGGATTCAGGTACTCCAGGATGGAAGAAGGAAACACTTCGCCAGCTAGGGGCATTGATCCATGGCCAGCTCTGTAGCTCTCCTCCACCATCTCCCATTCCACATCTGGGTACCTATGTTTGACACACCTGAAAGCAGACAGCCAAACATCAAACAAATAATCATTAAGCTCCTGGTCAGTCCTATTCAGGTGAGCCCTGGACTCCAGCTCCTCCTCAAGCTCCCTCAGCTGAGTCATCATTCTCTCTGGTGGCCCTAAGGGCCTGAACCTCCTTAGCATTGGCCCGGTTGCTCTGCTCAAGTTTCACCAATTGCTTTCTTTCCTCCTACCAGCCTCTTCCAGGTCCTCAACCCTGGTCTGAAGGCTCTCCCTGATCTGGTCAGCCTGGTTCCTCTCTTCAGAAGCTTGGACTCTGGCCTGCTCTATCTGTTCTCTAGCCTCTGCAAGTTGCTCTTGAGTCCCCCTAAGCTGATCCAGAGCCTCATCCCTGGCCTATTCAGTAGCTGCAATTTTTTCATGGAAGGCCTCAAAGGCCTGGTTCTGCTCACTAAGGACGGCCAAATAGCTCTCCTTGGTGGAGAGTACTTCATCTTGCAGGCCACGTATTTTCTCTCCTACATAGGTCAGATAGGGCAGGCCAAACTTCAAGAACTCGCTGGCCACTAGCCCGTACTTCACCACCTGCAAAGAGACAAAAATTTGCAAGTTTTAAACTAAAAATATAGCAGACTAATCAAAGTAAAAAGAAAGCAGGAAGAATTCATACCAGACCAATCACCCATCTCAGGGTGATCCCAGGGTCTGCCACAGAGCTGGAAAGCCTGTCCTGGGGGCCCAGAGCACGATGCAACATCCCCCTGATGTATCTATCAGAAGCCACATCAGCGGCAGCATCAAATCTCCCCTCATCAGAAACAGGGAACTCTGAACCAAATAGGGCTGCCAGCTCTGATGGAAAATTGTAAGATGGAAGTGTATCATGAGCTGGTGGTGTTGGTGTTTGCTCTATTGTTGTTGTTGTTGCTGTTGCTGTTGGAATTGCTGATGTTGTTGTTGCTGTTGTTGTTATTGTTGTTGTTGTTGTTGGAATTGTTGTTGCTGTTGCTGTTGCTGTTGTTGTTGTTGTTGTTGTTGCTGGAATTGTTGTTGTTGATGTTGTTGCCTGGTTGTCAGCTGTGGAGGCACCAGGTGCCTCCAAGGTTAACTTCTCTGCCCCCATAATTGGGGCAGGGGTAATAGAACTGTGAGGGCCAGCCAAGTCAGCAGACCTCCCACTCTAGTTTGAAACCTGGGAGTAGGAAGGCATGCTAGAAAGCCCTGCCCCATCAGATGGATGGCTCCCCAGAAGGAACTCATTCCCACCAGTAGGAGATCCAAGGTTCCCCTGAGCTAGGTCATCCTCATGGATGGCCATGGGAGTACGGAGTCCCACCTCCTCTTGGACTCTCCTTCTCCTTCTCAGCCTCAGAGGCTCCTCATCCTCATCATCATCATCGTCATCATCATCATCATCAACCATCACTACCTCCTTGCCCTTTCTGCTTCCCTCCTCACCAGGAGACCTGGACCTCTTACCTGCCAGGGCCCCACCTTCGCTAATACCAAGGGAAGATCCCTGGCGCCTGGTCACAGCTGCCCTAGCACTCCCGGCCACAAGAGGAGCTAACCCAGCACTCCTCCTAGACCTCCTACCTGGTCCAGCCACCAACCTGGAAGCAATGGATCGGAAGACGGAGCATCAACATCAGCCTTGGGCCTAGGGGGCAACCTACTCGGAGCAGCCCTAACAGTATCAGGCTCATAGGGCACGAACCTAGGAGCAGGACGAAGAGGGATGCTCTTGTTATTCTCCAGAAGGGCATATTTCATCCTTGCTGGAGGGTCCAAAGGGATAACACTGGAAGGTTTCCCATCCTCTTCTACTCCCAGCCTCTCGTAGTCCACGATCTCTCGAGCTTCAGCTGCCAAAACCAGGTCAAAAGATGGTAAGACCAAGGATGTACTTAAGATGACCCAGATCAAGATGACCAGGGCTCATAAAAACAAAGAAACATAACCAAAATAAATTGAAATAAAAAGTCCATGCAACAAAAATGGTTAAGAGAAGATACCTCTAGTGATTTTGCAGCTGAGGTTGCACAAGGCCAGGTAGGCCTCATTCCTGATCACATCGAGGTGGGGAAACCCGACAACAGGCGTGGCGCTCCCAGTACTGCTGGTGGAGGGGTAAGCAGCAAACTCCCTGACCACGGCCTGCTCGGCAGCAGTCAAAGTCTCAAAGGCGACCCACTCCGTGCTCCGGGGCCTGGTCCACTCGGTCCTGGGCATGTAGACGTTGGGTTCACTACTCTCCAAGGGGACGTCCAACCACACAAACTCATAGTACCAGTGCCCCATCTCCCTGGGCTTAGGTTAGGTGGTAGCATACGTCTTATTGTCCTACCTAAGGACCTCCACCGTCCACCAGCCCTTGGGCACATTGGACCCCCTGTATGGCTTGGGCCTATACATGGTCCTGAAGACCCTCGAATTCAGAGAAAACCCCCCTGAACTCACACTCCCATATAAACCCAATCAGCCTTTGTATGGCGTTGGGCACCAGCTGTGACAGACACACATTCCAGATCCCCAGCACCTCCACTATGAAAGGGTGCAGGGGGAACCTGATTCCAGAGTTCAGGTGAGCAAGAAAAACAGGAATGTAGCCTAGTTCAGGATCCCAGGCACAGGACAAAGAATTCGTCGCAGAAAAGCGATTTCCATCCAGACCAGGGGCAAGAGTCAGAACATTTGCCCTGGTCAACAAGCTTGCCTGGTGCATCTTCCCCAAAAATGCAGTAGAGGGCCTGATGTTCATGACCCCAAAGAGAGCTTTAGGGTCCTCCCACCTTACATTGGCCCAATAACCTGAAGCATCCAAATAATGGTCCCTATCAACTGGACCCCCTATTCTTGCTTGGACCCTGTGGTCCTCGGTTTTTACAACAAGGGCTCTCCCCTGTTCAGGCTGCTCTAGGAGATCCCTCTCCATTTCCTGCAGCTGCTCAGCAATAATGGTGTCGCAGCTAACATCAGGGCCATCATCGAAGATCTCGTCTCTGACCGCGTTAAGTGTGATTGAGAAATCAGAGTTAGAGGGTTGCTCGGCCATTTTTGAAGAAGAAAGAGTGATTCTCGAAGGAGTTAAGTGGAAGGGAAACTGAAGAGTTAAGAGAATTTGGGAGAGACAGAGAAAACAAAAAGGATTTGTGAGTGAAAAGTTTTTTCTGAATAAATTTCGAAACCTCTTCAACTCCTCCTTTAAATACGCCTCTCTCGCCCTTCAGCCCACTAAACACGATGGTAAGAGGCTCAATTAAAGTTGCCATAACTGCTGCTCCACATTTCTCAACTGCCAAAAAAAAAAAAACTTCAAAATTCAAAAGAAGAAGAAGACTGTTTCAGAGGTCCTGCTACCAGTGCCAGGGCCCACTCGACAAAATCCATAAAGATTCCTCCTTAATTTTTATGGACTTGGGGGGCAAATTGATGGGGCAAAATGCACCCATTAGTTATTGGGCCAGCCACTTCAAAAGACAAGGCCCAATCCAGCCATCAGCATATGAAAGACGATCAGGCCTAGATACAAGACAAGGTCTGTACAGGGGGCCTGATCCACTAAGTCCACGCTCAAGCACCCACCTGGTCCAGATCACATCCAGGGAACAGTAACCTGGTCCAGATCATATCTACCAGGTCCAGGATTGCTGACTAGGTCCAGCTTAGCCTACCAGGTCCAGTTCAACCTACCAGGGGCAGTTTTCTCCTACGTTCTCATGGTACTATAAATACTCCATGCCATGCACATGCTAAGGTATCCAAAAAATACTAAACACACCTCAAACTTCTCCCTCACTTTCTCTCTCTACATTCTTACACTTTACTGACTTGAGCGTCGGAGAGTCTTTTCCCGGAACACCTCCGGTGGTAGCTCACGTTTGTTCTTTGTACAGATCAACTAGCCCATTTACGTGGATTTGAACTAGCTCTCGGTCCATAAAACATTTACATTGTTGTGAACCAAAAATCACCTCAACAGTTATAGATGAAAAATCTATCAGAAAATATCTTTTAAAACATTCTTTTTGTAAGAAATAACCTTATTAATTTTTTTTTGTTAATCAGGATCTAAAAAATAAGTTACAAGGAATGACCTTACCTCCATTTTTCAACATTGACTATGAAATTCCAGCATGGACTCGATATTTTTCCTCCAATTTCCCACGAATCATTTCTTCTCTATTTACGTTTTTTTTCAATGTGATTCGACTTCATCCCCTCCATTTTCCCTCCTACATACATCTATATAAACCTTAGATTAACACTTACTTCTCACATCTAAACTTCTCTTGTTCTGAATTAGGGCTTCTGATATCTTAGCCCCCTTAAATACCAAAGGATTTGTGAAAAATTGGACTGAAATAGCAAGTCAAAACCGGAGATATATTCACAGTCAATGTCGGTAAATAGAGGGACGGCCTATCCATGCAATTTTTTTTAAGGTTCTTTTGTACAGAATAAATTATTTATAAGGTCTTTTCACAGAAAAAAATGTTTTAAGATTTTTTTCAGACAAATTTTTTCAAGGTAAATTGTAAATACATAATTATGATTTAGTGAAAAGTTTGAAAACAGCTGAATTCATCAACGAAAACATCACTGTCAAATTCTCAATCATATTAATTGGACAAAACAAAAGCCAATATTATAATGCTATACATAGAACAAAAAATAGGAATAATAAAGGAAAAGACAAAATCCTTCCTCATTGAGGTAGTATTATTATGTTGTTGCACAGCATACAATTTCTGGATGGATTAGCTAAAGTAATGGATTAATTTGACTAGGTTCCAAATCCTTGTACTAATTGTCAATAATTATTCAATATTTGTGGTCTTTTAAGACTTGGCTTTATCTCAACGGCTCCGTTTGACTTGGTTAATCACTCGGATATGCTATGCCATGACAGTACACGACCGTCAAATCTTTCAATTTTAAGTTATTTTTATAATGGCTGACGGTCAGATTCTGATATAATCCAGACGAGTTTAATTTAAATCAAGAGCATTCAGACTCGTTTTATGAATTGTTATCTTCTAGAGAGTTGTAATTTTGTAGAGTTGTGAGTGAGTTATTTTTTTAATGGTTTTATTTTACTTTTGTTTTATTTTACATTATTGATCATTGATCTTTATTTAATTGAAATCTAGAGGATTCAGACTCCATTCTTTCCTGCTACTTGTATATATAATTATACTCTCTCCGTTTTTATTTAGATTTAACATATTGACTTTCGATATTATTAATTCAACACACTTTTAACTATTAATTGCTTTATATATACAAGGTAAACTATTGCTAAGTGGGATCATGTTAGATTCGCCTCGATACAAACTATCCTTATATATCATCGCTCAAAGTTGTGCCTCGGCAAGTGTGGATATGGATACGGGTACGAGAACGGTACGGGTATGGGATATGAGTACTATAAAAATTTATGATACGGGTACGATAATATAATATAATATTATATATTAAAAGATAGAAAAGTTAAGCAACGCAAGAGTTGTATGTAAGTTTATAGTCAAAAAATTAATCATACAATTAATAATTATTTAAGTTAAAGTTAAAAATTGTCTTATATTGCCGAAACGGTGGCGTTATGGTGCTTTTCACTCGTTGGCGAGCTACTTTTAGACTATGGATATTATTGGCTTTAAGTCAAAAAAAGATTTAATTTAAATTTTGGTATTAGGATACACCAAAATACAAACGATACGGCTTGTATTCACATGATTGGATACTCCAAAAATTGGATACACCATAACTCGAATTGGATATGTAAAATCGTGTATCGTATCGTGTATCGGTATCGCATCGGTATCGGATACGGGATTAGTGGGTAAAGTGGTGTATTCATGCAACCTAGAATGTTACATCCAATAAAAAACAACGGGATTATATAGTTAATAAAAATATTAAAATTATTTGTTTGAAAACCAGATGTTTAGACGAATCAAACTAAATCAACCATAATTATATTACTCTTTCGGGCCGTTTGGTAGTCAATTATAAATGTTGGTAGTGAGAATAAAATTATAACTAAATTTGGAAGGGAAATTAAAATTCATTCCTATGGTGGTACTAGTTAGGGCCGAGGAAAAAAATCCGTATCCGGTTTCCTATCCACTTTCCGTTTTTTTTTTATCCGAAAAACCAGATATCCGATCCGTTTTTTTAAAACCGGATATCCGATCCGGTTTTTTTAAAACCGGACCGGATATCCGGTTTTAAAAAATGAAAACCGGACCGGATACGAATCACATTTTTTAAAAACCGGATTATCCGGTATTCGTTTTTTTTAAAAAAAAAAATTTTAAAAATTGGCTTTCCACTCTTTGAAAATTTAGTTTATGTTATGATATAATTTGCTTTGATTTATGTTCTTTTTTTCTTCATAATTTCGTGTTTTTTTTTATTTTAGATTTTCTATTTTTTTTTTTGGTTTTAGGCTTTTAGTTTAGGTTTTTGTTTTTGGAAAAAAGTTTAGGTTTTTCTTTTTTATGTATTTTTTTGATGTTTTGATGCTTTGATTATTTTTTATGTAATTTATTTTTTTGTTTTAGTTTTTTTTTATTATCAAGTTTATTTTTTTTTTCAATTTAAAACTGGATCCGGATATCCGATTTCCGAATCCATTTTTTCGGATATCCGAATTATTCGGACCGGATCCGGATAAAAAAAAAAGTGATCCGAAAATCCGGATATCCGATTTTTCCCGGCCCTAATACTAGTTAACTCCAATTTGTCTAATATTCTTCACAAATATACATTCACATCTAATACTACCCATTCTATTGGTAATAGATGGCAATGAATTGAAAAATAAAAATAAAACTTAAGTTTGGAAAAGAAAATATGTTTTTAATAGAGATTTTAAGGTTCATCCTTAACAAAATTACACTTTAAACCCATTAGCATTACTACATTTATTAAAATAAACCAAACGGGCCGATTATGTACATAAAATTAAAAACATTCAAAATATGAAAATGAACAGTTCTAGTATGAAAACTTTAAATCCAACCGTGGCTAAAAGCTCTTTTTTTGTGTGCAACTAAATATGGATAAGGCGAGTTTCTCATAGGCAAGTTTTTTTTTTGGTTTATTTTTTTTTATTATTTTAAGATTAGTTATATTGATATAACAAGAATATATAACTAAAATTCTAAATTATAAAAGAAAAGTCATACTGAAATCCCAAACAATAACACTTTGGCCTTCTTTGGTAATTGACGGTTAGCAGTTGGCTGCTAAAACGTTGTTTCATTTGGTTGCTTTGCCTACAGGTGTAAATGTGGTTAGAAAATTGTTTGACGGACTGTTACCAATTGATACTGAATTTAATTTTGACCATATTTTTAGTGACCGAATACCGACAGCTACCCAATTCGAATTATGCCGAAATCGTTTCCGACCGATTTTATTCATACCGAAATCGACCGATACTGATCCCAACCCGTTTAAGACCGAACCCATTTTCAACCGATTTTTATTTTATCGAGACTGGCCGTTATCGAAACTATATTGTACCGAACACGTTTTTGATCGATTTTTTAATTACCAACCATTTTCGACCAACCGTTTTTGAACGATCGTTTTGATCAAAACTGTATTGTACGGTTTGTACCGAACCTGTTTTTAACCGAACCTGTTTTGACCAACCTTACAACTGAACTTGTTTGCTTGTTTACGGCTGACCCCATTTTTATCGAACTTATTTACATGATTTCTCTAAGATGAGAAAAAATAAAGAAAATTTTATTGTTAATTAAATTAAAACTTTATAAAATTAAATTAAAATTAAAATAAATTTAGTATAATTTATTAATATTAGCGCTTAATAATGACGTAAACACTATTTCTTTTCTAAATAGTTAAGTATAAATTTTTATTAAATAAAGTTGCATAATATATAAATTAATTAAATCAATTAATTAATCTTAATTAGTTATGTTTTTTTAAAGCATTTATTCTTAAGGTATTTTTCATGCACATTTATAAAATTGAATATTAATTGATAAACAATGTCATCACCACCATACACAATTGATGTCATCATAATTCATCACCATCATCAATCACCATCCTTCACGTTGGCCAGCAACGTGATCATCACAAATTCACCATCATCTACCATCATTATGATCATCATTGTTATTACCATCCATCATGATTATTTATGTCATTGACTCACCATCATTATCATTATTACTATTGTTACCATATATATTGCTTTTATGATGATGATGATGACAAGTTGACAACGATAACTCTCATCATTATACCCATTGATATCCTAATGATGTATATCGTTATTATAATCGTAGCCATCGCACTCATCATAAATTTTGATATGGTTCATTGAGATTATTCTTTGATGTCTATATATAATATATGTATTAGTCACTTATAGTTACTAACTTCGTTGTTATTCTCATAATTTAGGAGTGGACATAGTTTTTCGATCCCACTCTTCTAAGCCAAATATTATGGGCCAACTAACTCGAAATATCAAAATCCGATCGGGAGTTTTCAATTGAATGATTGTATTGTGATCGATCGTTAAATACTGACAGTTTATATCCTACATTTGACCTTGACCGACCGATAATGACCCGTATACCGATTTTGACCAGTCGATTATAACCTCATAGTTACTTGCTAGAGAATAATTATGACTTGTTATTCAATATGATTAGACCTACAGCTAATTTTAACTTAATCCTATAAGGTCACACATTATACCACAAGATTGGACTTGAATACTCAAACCCTAGTAAGTATTAGGTTTAGGGTTATAATTCACCTCTAATAAGTTATATGTAAGATGAAATATTAGTTTTGTAGATGTGGGAACAGGTTTCTCATATGCCTTATTGTCAGCAATTTGCTTATTATGCAGACCAAGGAAAAACCCAAGTTCTCCCATCATGCTAATCTCAAATTTGTTGTGCATAAGACAAGCAAACTCATCACATATAGGGATGCTAAAAATGATCTGATCCAACTGATCCCATCCGTTTTTTTAAAAATCCGATCTAGCTTTTTGGGTTTCAGATATTTCATAAATTTTCGGATTGGGTTGGATTCGGATGACGGATTATGAAATTTCAGATACTTAATATATCTGAAACTTAGTTAAAACAAAAAAATTCCAACAGTTGTTTGTACTTCATGTGTATTTGCTAGTGCCGTTAAAAAACAACTTTGATCGGTGCATAGTTTGTATGCATGCATAGCAACTAAACGACAAAACACTTGTTTCAAGTTTTTTTTTTTATTTAAAATTTTATACACAATAAAATCAACTCAAGACAAAACATTCAGAACTTAAGACAAGACTTGAGTCATACATGACAAAACTTATATGATATGGTGGCACCATATATAACCTTTTGCCCCATTCTCTACTTCTGGACACAATAAAATCAATTTAGGACAAAACATCTAGCATTTGAGACAAGACTTAAGCCACACATGACAAAACTTATATGACTTAATGAACCACCACTACTACAAAAAAAATGGATACATAAGAAACCTAATAAAATAGGTCAAAGAAATCTCACATTAGGTGATTTCTATCTCAATGGTCTCTTAGGCTAAAAGAGCAGCTATGAAAATAGGTTTTTTTTTAGCTTTGTATTAAAAACCTTTATTTTAAATAAATGGTTTCTTTGGTACCTTTATTCAATATCAAATGTATAGTAAAAAGACCATTTTTTGTTGTGGAAATTAGGTTTCTTATGCAAAAGGACCACTTATTATAAGGAATATGTCTCTTATAAATGACAAAGAAACCGCTTTTTCAAAAAAAATAGGGTTCTTATTATAAATAATAAAGAAACCACAATTTCAAAAAAAATAGGTTCCTTTTAAATAACAAAGAAACCACTTTTTCAAAAATGTTTCTTATAAATAACAAAGAAACCACTTTTTTTTATATATATATAAAAAAATAGGTTTCTTATAAATAAGAAAGAAATATGATTTCTTTCATTTCTTACTTTTAATTAGTAAAATATCAAAGAGATCAAATTTTTAAGATAAGTTTATGAAGATTAAATAAGAAGCCTATTTTATATATTAATTATAATCATTTTACAATAATATAAAATTATAAGATCATCCATCATAATTAATATTTTCATAAACTAAATTTTAAATGTTAATTACAAATCCAAAAATAAAATATACCTGTAACGCCCCAGATTTTGGGCTAGTTTCGTGTCAGTTTGCTAGTAATTATTGTTGTTGCGGTGCATGGTCTAAATTTATTTTAGACTATTTTTTTAATGCTTGAGTGTAACCATTTTATTTAATGGTTTATTATTTCTTAACTTTATTTTATTTTAATTAATTATAATTTTATTATTTAATTTTCTAATTAATTAACTAAGTTTTGGGCCAAGTGCGAAATTATTCATCATTACTCATGAATTAGTGCAAATGGCCCAAGTGAACATTGAGCCCATTTGTTTAACCCATAACCGGCCCTCCTTGTGTTGATGGCAAGTTTTGCGACTTGCTTCATGTTCACACCTTGACTAACCTCTATAAATAGAGGAGTTAGTAAGGCCTTAGGATCTTTTGTTCATTTGCTCATTTAATCACCCTTACCATCACTTTTAAAAGCCAAACTCTCCCTCCATTTCTACCTCTTGCCACAAGCCTATTTTGGGTATCATGAACCCAAGTTTTGTTCATCTTCAATTCTAAATCCAAACTTAAAGATTCAACATTCATTGGTCTTTAAGTGACAAAAAAAATAAGTAGCCTTCATTACCTTGATCATGTCTTGGGTTGGTTTCGGTTTGGGTTTGGGTCTTGCGTGGAAGTGGTGGCCGTGTGTGCAGCATGGATAGTCGTGCAGTGGAGGCAGCCGTGCATTGGGGGCAACCGTGCAGAGGGGGCAGCCGTGTGTGAGCAGTGGGCAGCCGTGTGTACAGCAGTGGGCAGCCGTGTGTTGCTGCCAAGGTGCAAGGCCGTGAGGAGCCATGTTCGTGTGCGAGGGTAGCCGGGTATGGATGACCGTGCAAGACTCGTTCCGGGCAGCAAGTTCTTGGTACGTTTTGGGATTAATCGTGATCAAGGTAACATGCTTACTCAACCTTGTTGGTATACTATGATTATAGTATAGATTAAATGCATGTATGGGTTGTTTGGTGATGTTTAATCATGATTTTATGTATTGTTCCTAATCTGATTTTTATGTGGTTTTCATGATATTATGATATTGGTTTTGATGATTTTATGATTGAATATATGTTGTTTTATGGTCATGATAATTATGTTAAAGTTTGATGAATTTTGGATAAGTTCTAGTTGAATTTTCGTGTGGTATATTGAGGTTATGCGTGTGATGATGATTGTCTGGATGAGTTCTTGATTGAAGTTCTTGAATCTTGATTGAAGATCTTGAATCTTGAATGAGTTCTTGTTGAGTTCTTTGGATTCTTGGTGAGTCTTGATGAGTTCTTGGTTGAATCTTGATAATTAAAAAAAATGAGTAAAGGGTTAAAGAAAGTTAAAGATTGAGTCAAAGTTGATTAAAGAATGTATTTTGAAATGATGGATTATGTTGGTTAGACTCAAGATCAAGGCGCAAAGGCAATCTTGAGAATAACTTCGTTGTTTAACTAATTATTTTTCAAGAATCAAGGCGCAAAGGCAATTCTTGAATATAATTATGTTATGAATAAGTTGATTAAAATGGTAAGAGATTTAATTAATGATTAGCTTGATTTCATTTCTAGACGCCTAATACATTGAGTAAGATTCATTGTTTTTGGGTTAAGACATTGCCCCTATTCCATCCGCGGTATTGGGATAGTTGGAGTCATACTATGTTATCCTTTGAATTTCCAGTAAGATTGGTTTCACGGGACATGGATTTCTAGTAAGATTGGTTTCATGGGGTTTGGGAGTAAGATTCTCAAATCCGAACATAGTAGAAAGTTCGATCGCGTAAGATGCATTCGTACGAGCATAGTCCGGTCTAATATATGAATGATTGCGCCAAAGATAGTTGGTTAGGTTGGTTTGAGTCGATTTCATATTTGGTTGTTCTCGCATGTTTTGGATTATTGTTCTGATTATTTTATTTGTGCTATGTTCATGTGTATTCCCATTAGGGTGAGTCAGTTATGTTAGTCGCCACTGATGGTGGACCGTTGTTCGTTTTACAGGTAATTCTGATGACGATGTACTTGCTTAGCTTTGGGTTGGGCGAGCGGCGTTTATTATTGTTGTTGGATGTATTTTCTATTCTTGTTGTTTTTAGATAGTATTGGACTATTGTATGGACTTTTATACGTTATTTTGGACTTTGACGTGTGGTTGGAGCTATTCGTATTTTAGTATTTCTAGTTTGACTTTTTGGATTAGTAATGTACAAACTTGTGGGTATTTGTACTTCGAGGTTTAATAATAATAATTCGAGGAATTAGTTTTAATTCTTAAGTGTTTTGAGTTGTAGTTATAACAATTCGACTCGTCGGTTTCTTCCGCGCCGATTTAAGCGAGTCGGGTCGTTACAATACCCCTCAAAACTTAAATCAAATGAAAAATAAAAGAAATAACTATACAATTATGTATCAAAAAATATAACAGTGGCACTATCTTTCCAAACATAAGTTACTAAAAAAAAAAACTACATATCATCGTTTTCATCTTCTTCATCATTTATCATGTTTTGCTTGAAAATATAAGTGATCAACAAGTCTCTTATCTTGTCAATTAATTCTTATGAATAATTCTTCAATCCTCCATTAAAAAACTACAAAAAAAGATGCATATAACAACCTCATTAGACGATTCGGTCAAATTTCAATAGTTGAGATAGCATCAAAATCACAAAACTACTTGTATAAAGCATTAAAAAAATTTCCTTTTTTAGAAATCAAATCCAAAATTTCTCCTTTCACTATGATGTAAAGTGAAGAATATACAATGAAGTTTGTTATTAAATCATCATTAAGTGTCCAAATACAGAGAAGTTACTGCCATTTATAGACAAAGATAGGAACATATGACAAACTATGTAACAAACTAGACATAACAACAAACTAATTAACTCTGTGGAATAATACAAGTAAAATGTATTTGAGTATGCATATTACTATTATCGCCAATACCCTTCCCCCTCTCAAGTTGGGAGGTGCTTGCAGTCCCAACTTGGATAGCATCACGTTAAAATGAGGAGAAGCCAAAGATTTAGCGAGGAAATATGCAAGTTGTGCTTCTATGGGCAGAAAAGAGAGTTGAAGAAGACCTTCTAACACTTTATCCCTTGTAAAATGGCAATCTATTTCAATGTGTTTTGTCCTTTCAAGGAAAATAGGATTTCGAGCAATATGCAAAGCTGATTGATTATCACAATTGAGTGTGACAGGCCTGAGATTATGAACTCCAAGTTCTTCAAGTAGCCTCACTACCCAAGTAATCTCATAAGCTACTACTGCCATGGCCCTGTATTCTGCTTCACTAGATTATGTAGAGATAATGTGTTGTTTCTTTGATCTCCAAGAAATACATACGATAAGAACCAAAAAGGATCACACAACCAGTAACTGACTTCCTAGTGTCTGGCCAAGATGCCTAATCAGCATCACAAAATGCCTGCAAAGCAAGCTGGTCTAAGGTCTTGCGGAGAATTCATTGACGTAGAGTGTTTTTAACATAGCTGAGTGGATGTTTTAAGGCTTCAAAATGAGATGTTTTGGGATCATGCATATGCTGACTCAATGCTTGAACTGAAAAACTTAAATTAGCTCTTGTGTTTGTCACAAAATTCATCTTCCCAACCAGTGATTTATCTAACTTAAGATTAGATACCCGTTCCCCATCATTAGCACTTAGTTTGAGAGCAACTAGAAAGGGTATTTTGAATTTATTAGGTAGTGTAAAATTACAAAGATAAAGTAATTCAGTACTAAACTTCTTTTGAGATGGAAAAATACCATCAGGAACACAAGAGACCTCTAAACCGAAGAAGTAATGCAACTTGCCAAGGTCTTTGATAGTAAATGTTGAGTGCAAAAAATTCTTTAAATGCTGAATAACAGCAAGATTATTTCTTGTTGAAATAACATCATCCACATACACTTCTATGATTGTCATATCAGCACCAGATTTGTTGATGAAGAGGCTATAGTCATTTTTGCTATATTGAAAGCCTTGAGATTTGAAAGCTTCAACTAATTTCTAATGTCATTGCCTTAAAGCTTGTTTTAAACCATAAAGTGATTTTTTTATCTTACAAACTTTATTAAAAGGATTTGAAAAACCCAGGTGGAACTGTCATGTAAACATCCTCATGTAAATCTCCATGAAGAAAATCATTATAGACATCTAGTTGAGAGATGTCCCATTGTTTAGAGGCAGAAAGAGCTAAAATGCATCTAATTGTAGTCATCTTGACTACTGGAGAAAAGGTTTCATCATAGTCTATTCCATATTTTTGAGTATTTCCTTTGGCTACAAGTCTTGCCTTACATCTTTCGAAAGAACCATCAGAATTTAACTTCACTTTATAGACCTATTTACATCTGATAGGCTTTTTATCTCTTGGTAAATAAACCAAATCCCAAGTGTGATTGTCATTTAGAGCCTTGCTTTCTTTGTCCATTGCTTCTATCCATTCTTGTTTGTTTGCAGCTTCAGAATATGGGGCTATAGTTTTGAGAGAATTCATTGTAGTGGAGGACATAAGATTACACCAATGTGTTGTGGTGGGAAGAGAAGAACATTGATAATTTTCTAGGTAAGATGGAGGTCTCCTAGACCTAACTAGTCTAGGAGAGAAATGAGGAACAGAGACAGAAGGAACTGCAGATGCAGAGGAAGCGGAATCATTAGAAGAAGAATTAAGAGAAGAATTATGAATGGATGAAGGAGTGGAAAGTGGAGCAGAATCAACAGGAAAAATGTTATCATGAGAAGTGGGAGTATCACAAGTAGACTGAGTAGTTTCAAGAGGAAAATTGGTAGGAATATCATGATATGAGAAGGAAGACATAGGAGTATGTTTAGGAAGAAAAAATGTTTTAGGAATTGTAAACTCATAATGTGATGGATGAAGATGATATGGAAAATGTGTTTCAGGGAATGTGACATCTCTTGACACAAAAATATTGAAATTATCAAGGTTAAAACTATCTATCCCTTTTAAGTTGAAGAAAATCCAAGAAAAACACAATGTATGGCTCTAGAATCTAATTTTGATCTATGAACCTTAGATGTAGAAGTAAAAAAAAAAGACAACCATAAGCCTTGAGGTGATCATAAAAAGGAGGAAAATTATGCAATTTTTCAAATGGTGTTTTGTGATTAAGAACTTTGAGTGGCATTATATTAATTACATAAGTAGCACACTAAAGAATATCCCCACAAAAATTTAGTAGGCAAATTTGATTGAAAAGACAATGCCCTAGTAGTTTCTAAGAGATGTCTATGCTTTCTCTCAACTACACCATTTTGATGAGGTGTACTACTACAAATTGTTTGATGCAAAATATCATAAGACTGCAAGAGTATTTTCGTTGGGCCTTCTATAAATTATTTTGCATTATCTGATCTAACAACAAGTATCTTAGCACAAAATTGTGTTTGAATATAATGTATAAAATTCTAAAAAATTGCTATTGCATCAGATTTGTGTTTGAACAAATGAGTGTATGTAAATCTTGTGAAGTCATCTACAATAGTAAAAAAGAAAGAACAACCCGTATGAGTCTTGACCCTATAAAGACCCCATATGTCTATATGAACCATTTGAAAAGGCATAGTAAACTTTATGTAACTAGAAGGAAAAAATGTTCTAGCTTACCTAGAAGCAGGACAAATTTGACATATTGTTTCTTTATTACATTTATGTAGATCAGACTGAAAAGGAAGATATTGGAATTGATCATAAGGCATATGATCACCTAGACGAAGATGCCATAGGTTTCCATCATTAGCAGCAGAAAAACATAATTTTGAGCAGCCAATAACAAGGGTGAAGAAGCTGAACTAGAGGCATGATAAAGACCATGTTGAACGGTATCAAGAACTGTCTGAGGTCTTGTCTGTTTATGGTCCTAAACATAACAGCAATGCTCATCAAAAACCAAAGCATAACCAAGATCTTTAGAAAATTGGTGCACAGAAATCAAGTTAAATTTAAATTCAGTGACATAACAAACATTATGCAAAGTAATATTGTCATTTAAAATGACATGTTTAATATGTTGAACTGAAACTTGCCTGCCATTAGGTATAGTAATAGAAGTAGAACACTTAAGTGTATCTTTGAAATAATAAAATAGATCAAGATTTGAGCAAATTAATATGATCACTAGCTCCACTATCAATCATCCGAGCACTAAATCTTGATATGAACACTAAATCTTGATATTAAGGCAGATAATATTGAAATAATATATCAATCCAAGCACTACTATCAATATGATCACTACTTGTTTTATTAAGGCAGATCAATGATTGTTCAATATGATTGATTGGATGATTGATATCAAGATGCAATAACATGTAAAGATTCACCAAGATTCATCAAGATTCATATCCAAGCACTGCCATTAGTAGTGTTCATATCAAGATTGATATGAACACTACTATCATCCAAGCACTACTATCAATATGATCAAGATTTGAGCAAATTAATATGAACACTAAAGGGAGAGATTAGACAGAATTTACATGCCAAAGATATTTGCACTGGATGATCTGGATGTTGAGATAGAGAAGAACTTCCATGCTGACAAGAACTTCCAGCCATTATGTTTTTACTGAACATATCCATAACATAAGTGTATTGTTTAGAAGTAAAAGGTGAAGAAATTGGTTTTATAACAATGCCAGACTCATCAGTGATAGTCATAGCTGTAATAATCCTAAATTTTGTGTTATAAAATTTCATGTTTAATTGTGTAGTATAAGTCTATTGAACCCAAATTCATTTAAAATTGGGCCAACAGTCTTAAGTTCTTATCTGATTAGAGAATTGGGCCCAAAGCTTTCCCTTGCTTCCTCCCTATAACCGGCCCCTATGTTATTCCATAATATTTTTCTCCCTTTAAAGCCCACAAACAACCTTAAGATTGTTGTTTCTCTATAAAAACCCCTTTTAGCCTAACCTCATCATAATCATAAGATCAATAAGAACACCAAATAAAAACCGCAAACCCCCTCAAATTCACGAAACCCTCCTTCCACCATCAACCAAATTTTATTCTTTAATTCTTCAAATCAAGATTAACAAGAAACCTTAAACTCTAATCTTTCATCAAACTTTTGCCACACAAAAACTCGACCTTTGCGAGAGTGGTGCTCGGTTTTTGGCGCAAGTTGGAGGAGGAAAGGCTTGATTTTGTGCTTTGATTCATTAGGTAACTAGCTTTCTACTTAGTTTTAGGACTAATCAACATAGGATACTTAGATTAGATAAACTATTGTTGTTGAATATGATCATGCGTGTATAGGCCGTGTAGTATAGGGCGTTTCTTTTCATTCTTTCTACTTGTTTTATTGAATCTTGATGAATCTTTACATGTTATTGCATTGTATGATCTTTAAGTGATGATTTTATATGATTCTTAAAGTAAATTGATGAGTTCTTGAACAATTTTTCTTGGATGATTTTATGTGTGTATGTACAACATTAAAGCATGGATTTTTACTTGTTTCAATGCATATCTTGATGAATCTTTATATGTTTATGTATTGTTTAATATTTATTTGATGTTTTTATATGAATCTTGGTGCTAATTAATAAATTCTTGAATTGTTATAATTCATGAGCATATGCGTGTGGTTTATGATTGGAAGCATGAATTTTTATTTGTTCTAATTGCATATTTTGATGGCTAAAGCATGTAACTTTAGTTTCTTGAACTCATGAATTGTTGTAGAAGTTTAAAGTTTGTATTTTTATTCTTATTTCATGCGTCAATCTTGGTTTTGATGACCAAGATTGAATCTTTATTTTATTTCTTACTTGAATCTTGAATTACTTGATTTGATTAATAAGTTTCTTGTTTGTTCCTTGCATTTTGATAAATAAAAGCTCATTCCTGGAATTATTTCTTGTTGGACGAATTAGTATAGGAGTTTCTTTGATTGTTTCTCAAATTATCTTTATTTATTTCTAAGCAAGTCTTAATCCTTATGAATCATTATGAATCTTTGATGAATCCTATTTTGAATCTTAATCGAATTCTTGAATTTTGAACTTGTTTCTCATTTTTCGTATGGAATTCGAACTCAAGTCCATGAAGGCCGAATGGCCCTTTTTTCATGGATAAAGTTTGAACCTTTTGTCCATATAAAAATCTAACCTTTATGAATTTTTCTTGCTAATTATGCGTTGACTGTCGTTCTATGAATATGCCCTTTGGTTGATGAACTTGGTGTAACTTGATGATCGACTCATGGGTGTATATGCATGTTTGGTGTCGAGTCTTGTAGCATGTTGCGTTATTTTGAGTCGCATCATCTACTGCTTGATTTTTGGTCGTGTCATTTACAGCTTTGACTCGGTTGCGTCAATGTTGTTTCGGTTGAAGACCGAGTTGGGGACTTGTTTGTTGTTCGGTTGAAGACCGATTTGTTTGTTTTTTTGGTTGAATACCGACTTTTTTGTTGTTTCGGTTGAGGACCAACTTGTTTTGTTGTTTCGGTTGAAGACCTACTTGTTTATTGATTCGGCTGAAGTCCGACTTGTTTGTTGCTTTGGTTGAAGACCGACTTGTTTGTTGTCTCAGTTGAACACCATGTTGGGGATAGCGTCATTGCTTATCATTGTTGATATTTGTTTTGGTTGATTTAAACTCTGTAAACGTCTCGTATGTCAGTTTGTGATCATGTTGTTATTCCGCTGCCTTTGTTCCTGTTATTCGTTGTTACCAATGTATTAATTGTTGTTATGATTGATAACGGTATCGTTATTTATTCTTTGCCTGCTATTTAGTCTGTTATTTATATTACTTGGTTCCACTGCTAAGTGGAACAGTCTAGTTACTCGCCACTGACGGTGGACCCCACTTATTTTACATGTGAGGAGGTTGATGAGTAGTGTCGGGCTGGAGTGATTAGTGTTGAGTCCTAGGCATCTGTTTTCTGTTTTGTAGGATGGTTGCATTTGTTTTGTTATGAACTTTTAGATCTGAGTTATAGAACTTTTCCTTTAGTTTTGAAGCATTATTTTCTAGTTATCGGACCTAGTGTTTGGGATTTATTTAATAAGATTTACCTCCCTTTTTCCTAAATTTATAGCTTACTCTTGATGAATCGATTGGTGACAACCTGTTTTCGACGTTATTTCCGCTAACATCGTCGCATAAAAAACAGGTTGTTACAATAGCAACCACCTTCTTGGAAGAATGAAAGTTATGGCCAGGAGGATATCCATGGAGCTTGTAACATCAGTCAACTGTATGTCCAGTGTATTTGCAGTAGGTTCAGGACAGAGAGCTATTTGATCTTTTAACACCAGCTATATGTGTTATTGAAGTGATTTGGTCTAGGTCCAATAATGTGTCCAGGTCTACGATACACATTTGGAGGTCTTACAATCCTTTGATTCTTATCAGCATAGAAAGCAATAGAATCAACACTGGAGTGAGTAATTGCTTGTGAATCAGTAAACTCTCTATGGCATTCTTCTTGTGCAAAAAAACTATACGCCTCCGACACCTTAGGAGTAGGTTTCATTATGAGAATATTACCTCTAATAATGCTGTTTGTCCTCTTTGAAGCAGTCTTTTAGTTAAGCTACAGGTAAACTTATTGCAATTACAATAAGGCAAAGGATCTGCATCATCAAGCTCATCTCAAAAGCCTTGAGTGCAGTATAAAATTCAGAAACAGAAGTTGTACCTTGTGCTAAGCCAAACAACTTTTGCTGCAAATAAAAAACCTAGGTCAAGGATGAAAATCTAAATCTGTCCTCCAGCTCCAACAACATAGCACCAACTGACTTTAAAGATAAGACACTCTTAACAACCTATGGCTCAAGATTCTACATCAGCCATAAAATCACTAGATCATTGCACCTCTGCTAAGCCTGATTTTCTATGACATTATTCTCATCTAGTTCCTTGATGGATCCATTTACAAAACCTGCTTAATTCTTTATAGATAGAGTAATCAGCACAGTTCTTTTCCAATCATTATAATCAAAACCTCCAAACATGAAAGAAACTAATTGCATAGTGTTTGAATCACTAAGATAAATATAGTATATGCTGTTAGGATCTTGATTGAGACCTAAAACAACACGAGTAGAAGTATCTGCTGCCATGATCAACAACAACAGATTGAAAAACGTAGAAGAAGAAGAATTTGAGAAGAAAAACGAAGAAATTTCAAACAAAAATTTCAACTAAAAGGCAGAGTGAGATCAAACTTTGATAGAGAAATTGATGGAAAACAGAATCACCATTGATGGCTATAATACCATGATGTAAAGTGAAGAATAGAGAATGAAGTTTGTTATTGAATCATCATTGAGTGTCCAAAGACAAAGAAGCTACTTCTATTTATAGACAAGGAAAGGAACATATAACAAACTATGTAACAAACTAACTAACTCTATGGAATAATACAAGTAAAATTTATTTATGTATGCATATTACTATTATCACCAATACACTAGTAACACTACCTTTATACCAACACAAAACTATATATAGATCCACTAAATCAACCAAGTAACCACTTTTATAAGAGCTAATTACTGCAATATAACCATTATCCCAAGACCAGCATAAAATTCTTTAGTAACATGAAAAATTGAGAAATATGGATTGACACTCGTTATCCAATAAAGAGGAAATACATATGCATTTATTCCGTTTGCTGACTCGTTGATACTCTTCCCTCAAGCCAATTTATGAGTATATAGCCCAAAGAATTTGCACTTTACAGATTATGGATAAAGACGATTGCAATATTTAGGTAAAACTCAAGGCATCAATTAGAGATTTGGAGTGTTCAATACAGGTGTACTGCTACGAACCACCACGTGGCTGGTGTTTCTTGGCTTTCGAGAGGCTAAGTTCTCTCCCAAAATATAACTACTGTTTTCTGTTTAATCCTCAACCTAAAAGAATTACACACACTAATGCATTATTTATAGACTAACTATCTTATTTAACCCACTTGCTACAACCTCAAGGAAAAGGAATAAAATATCCTTACTACAAAAATAACAGCCAAAAATATCTAAAGTTCCATTATAAACATAATAAGACTAAGGTTCATAGCAATACCCCCTCCCGAACCTCTTCCTTGTCCCCAAGGTGGAAAGAAGGAAAAACAATCGGCGAGGGTCTGATTACTTTGATAAGTATGAAGTATGAGTTGTTGAGATCCATTTGGAGTCATGGGTGCTACGTTGTTGAAGTCAGACATGGGGTTGAATGAGTTGTAAGGAATGTTGGGTTTGAATTTTGGTGGGCTGGTCATGTTTGTTAAATTCGGCTTGGAACTTTTGGTGATGTTTGTGAAATATGGGTTGGAAATTCTGGGCCCAAAATTAGGTTCGAGTCCTCTTGCGTTTTCTTATAATGGGCCGAATGTTTGTAAGGTGAGGAAATTAGGGAAGTAATATTTTAATTGTTGGGTGTTAATTGCTAAAGGTTTGAATTGATGGATGGGCTTAGAGTGGGACTTGTTGGGTTGAGTAAATGATGACAAGCAAATGGGTCTTGAACTAATTGGTTCAAAAAAATGTCTCCCTTCATTAACAAGAATAGTGGGCTTAAGATTGGCAGCCCATTTTCTTTCTTTCCACCATGATTCCACGAATAACGGTAGAGTGCTCCCCCCTTTGGATATTCGTCCTGACTCATATCCCTTGGAGTGATGTCACCTTTTTGTAGTTTTACCAAACTACCCTTAATGCTCCTTTTTAACAGATCATTCTTCCCCTCTTCTAGATTCTTTTCCAAGCTAGTAGAAACAAAGCTTCCTCCACACTGCACTTCTGAAATTTTTCTACAGCCACACCCCCATGAATGCCACCCATCCCCACAACCTCGTGCACCGCCAGATCTACTCCCCTCGTTACCTCCTCCGCGAAATCCACCACTGAAATATCCCTAGCGAAATTCCTTCCTTTATGAAGTTCAGCCGCAAGATGCCTTTCTCCACCACCAGTGCCGCCTCCCCGGCTACCCATCAACCCATCTCAATCACTCCCAACTTTTCTCAAGGTTTGATGCCCATCACACACCTCTTCTTGAAAGTTTTCTTGATTAATTCGAACCCTTTCAAGTTGGACCTCCAATTCTTATCGAGATCTGGCTGGCCTTTCTTTCGCCTTCATCGAGGTTATTTGGGCCTCCGTTCTGAGAGTGGAGGTAATCTTCTCCAAACTCACTGCAATCTAAGCAGCCACGGACTGGTGCAGAACCGCGAGGGCCTTCTCCACCGCTCCATTAATCTCCTTCGTGATACTCTCCAGTAATCCTGCATAATGGATGTCTAATTGATCCAGCCTCTGTGAATGAGAAGGGCCCACCATGGTTGCCGCTAGGATCGACGGCTCTGATACCAACTGATACAAACCACCTATGAACCACCACGTGGCTGGTGTTTCTTGGCTTTCAAGAGGCCAAGTTAGATCCAGGATAGTGAAAAAAGAGATAAAAGGGAAGAGATGAAAAAAAGGAAAGAAAGAAAGGTTACATGATGAAAAAAAAATTAAAAAAAGGAAAGAAGGAAACAGTACGTGATGAAAAAATTAGAATGAATAATTCTTTTAGTATTATATTTTTTTATTTTCCAATAAAATTAAGAGTCTAATACAAGAGTATTAGTAGTCGTGAAATTAGTGGAAGACGTAGTCATTTCCCAAGACAACGTCAAAGAGTGTTGATGGAGAGAAGTGCTCCATTTAATGTCGAGGTTAAGTTTGGTGATAATGTGCACCAACCAGTCAAGTTTATTGATGAGAAGTGCATCAAAAATGTTTTAGGTGATTATAATGTGCATCACAAATGATCGAATAGAAATTTCTTCGAGAAAGTTGAAGAGTAGAGCAAATTTGAGGTAATCGATGTCAAAGTCGCGGTCATAATGAAGAAAGTTCAGCGTTGTGGTTACGAGTTCGTGTTATGATTAAAGTGTTGATTTAAAGTTGTAAGTTTATTGTCGTGTTCAAGTTGTGGTTCGTGGCTGCTTGTTGGTTAAGTTTGGAATGTTTGTGGAAGCAGTATGTGAGTCCAGAAATAATTTCAATTTACCCAGCATAGTTGTGTAATGACCCAGATTTTATTGGTATTTTTGCCGATAATTAGGTGTATTTATGTGTGTTTATGTGTTAGTTCAAATTTATTTTTGAACTATTTATTTTATTTTATGTGAATAATTTCGATTGAATTCGAAATATTTATTTTTAGTTGTTATTATTTATGTTAATTATTATTTAATTAATTAGAATTTTATTTATTTAATTTTCTAATTAATTATCTAATATTTTGGGCCAAATCGATTATTGCATGATTAGTCATGCGGTTGTTGCAAATTAGCCCAATTGAGCACGAGAGCCCATTTTAGGCCCATTTTTCCCTTGTTGGCCGGTTTTCTAGTGGCATGGCAAGGCTTGCCACTTGCCTCTTGTTCACACCTTAACTAACTCTATAAATAGGAGAGTTAGTAAGGCCCCTTGCCCATTTTGCCATCCTTGCCATTTTATGCATTTGCCATCAAAAGTTTAAACACAAAAACTCCCTCCACTACTCCCTTGCTTCACGTCATTTTTGGGTGATTGAAGCCATCAAATTGTTCATCCATCTTTCTAATCCCAATCTTAAAGATTCAACTTCTATTGATCTTTAAGTGCCTAAACACAATCCTAAACACGTGCATTTCATTCAAGATCACTAGTTCGGGTTGGTTTTGGGTCTTGTTCGTGTTCGTGATCAAGTGGGTTGGACCGTGTGGGTGATCGTGTATGGGGCCGTGCAGTGGCAGCCGTGCAGTGGTGGTGCCGTGACCGTGCGGTGGTGTTCGTGCTTGGACAGCAGGCCGTGTGCAGCAGCCGTGCAAAGGGGTTCGTGGTGTTCGGGGTGGCTCGTGGTGCCGTGTGGACAGCCGTGTGTGGGCTGTTTGTGTGCCGTGTTTGACGTGTTTTCCGGGCTGCATTCTTGTGTTGATTTTTGTGTGTAATCTTCAATAAGGTAACATACTTACTCAACCTTGTTGGTATACTATGTTTATAGTATAGATTAAATGCATGTTTGGGGTTGTTTGATGATGATTAACTATGATTTTATGTATAGTTTATATTCTGATTTTCATGTGTTTATATGATGTTTTGGTGAAGGTTTTTCAGCAATTTATGATTGATTATGTGTTGTAATGTGATCATGATTATTATGTCAAAGTTTGATGAATTTTGGGTTAGTATAAGTGGTAATTTTCGAATGATAATGATGATATGCGTGTGGTATGTATGAGTTTGGATGAGTTCTTGGTTGAAGATCTTGAATCTTGATTGAGTTCTTGGTTGAAGATCTTGAATCTTGAATGAGTTCTTTATGAGTTCTTTATGATTTCTTTGAGTTCTTTATGAGTTCTTGATGGGTTCTTTGAGTTTCTTGGATGAGTCTTGAAAGTTAAAGAAAGTGGGTTGTAAGTTAAAGAAAGTTAAAGATTGAGGTATAATTGGTGAAAGAATGATTAAAGATTGTTGAATTATGATTGGTTAGACTCAAGATTAAGGCTAGAGGCAGTTCTTGAGAATAACTTCGATAATTTAACTAGTTAATTTCGAGAATCAAGGCTAGAGGCAATTCTTGAACATAATTTAGTTATGTTGGGTAATAATAATGAATAAAATGATTAAGTTGATTAAATGAATTAATTAATTAATTAGCTTGATTTCATTTTTAGACGCCTGATACTTTGAGTAAGATTCAATGTATTTGGGTTAAGACGTTACCCCTATTCCATCCACGGTATTGGGATAGTTGGAGTCATACTATGTGATCTTTGTGAATTTCCAGTAAGATTGGTTTCACGGGGCATGGATTTCCAGTAAGATTGGTTTCATGGGGTTTGGGAGTAAGATTCTCAAATCCGAGCATAGTAGAAAGTTCGAATGCGTAAGATGCGTTCGTACGAGCACAGTCCGGTCTAGAATATGAATGATTGCGCCAAAGATAGTTGATTAGGATGATTCGAGTCGAGTTCACGTTTGGGTTGATCTTGCACTTTGATTATTGATTTGATATTGATTATTTGATTTGTGCTATGTACATGTGTATTCCCATTAGGGTGAGTCAGTTATGTTACTCGCCACTGATGGTGGACTGTTGTATATTTTTCAGGTATTTCTGATGATGATACTCTTGCTTAGCTTTGGGTTGGGCGAGCGACGTTTATTGCTATTGTTGGTTGTATTTTCTATTACTGTTAATTTTAGATAGTATTAGACTATTGTATGGACTTTCATACGTTATTTTTAGACTCTGACGTGTGGTTGGAGTTACTCGTATTTTAGTATTCCTAGTTTGACTTTTGGACTAGTTATGTACAAACTTGTGGGTATTTGTACTCTTATGGTTTAATAATAATAATTGAGGAATTAGTTTTAAATTCTTAAGTAATTTGAGTTGTAGTTTATAACAATTCGACTCGTCGGTTTCTTCCGCGCCGATTTAAGCGAGTCGGGTCGTTACAAGTTGTGTACCCAATTTGAAGCAAGGGGGTGTGTTGGTTATGCTTCAAATTGGTTAGCTAATTAGTTATTGTTATTTCATCTATTGCCTATTTTCTAGCAGCATTATTTATTAGTGGGATTAGTGACTAAATATTTATTAGTCAGTCAAAGATATTAGTGTGTTAGTGGGTTAATGTAGCTTCAAGTTAGGAGTTTGTTATCTATTCTTATGCTTGGTGAGTTTATTTATCTGGTTCTTGTACTACGTTAATAAAAATAGCAATAACATATTAAAGGTTCTTTTGTTTTTGCTCATTCATCTTATTCTTTATTCTATCTATTATCTATTTGTTTATAATTTCTACAAGTAGAATAATTAGAGAGGGAGCAGAACAGCAGCGTAGCACAAAACCATGCATTAGAACAATACAATCATGTAGTAGCTCCACAACTTAGCACCAGTAGAACAACACACAAAAGCAACACCACAAACTATGCACAACAACACACAAGAAACCTGACCCTGTCATAACCATAGCAATATAGTCTTGTTAGTTATGTAAGCCTAACCTAGTTTATAACATTCATCGAGCAAAGAATCAATACATTAAAGCATATTTCTCTATCATAACCATGCATATCTTCACGAACCTATTCAAGATTTACCTTATGTTTTAGGAGAACGTCATCCTTTTCCATGAAGATATATTGTTTTCTCCTGGCTTTGCCAAAGCAGTCATGCACTTTTCTAAATCATATGTCTCCTCTTCCACATGGTCAAATCCAGAGTTAGAGTCTTCCCACATGGATGCCATCATAGCATTCCCAAATGTCCTTTTGTCAATCTTTTTGGATTTTTTGTCCTTCCATTTGGTGCAATGACAAGCCATGTGTCTCATGTCTCCACATTGAAAACAACCCATAGTAGAAGAGTTAGTTTTCTTAAAATTATTGCCTCTCAGGTTTTTTCTCCGTTCCGTGAAGTGTTTTTCAAACCTCTTACCATCATAGCTTTATCATCATCTTCTTCTTCTATTGTTCCCTTTAGCTAGTGCAATAATCTTGACCGGTTCCTTTTCAGACTTTAATTCAAACAACATCTCATAAGTCATAAGGGAACCAATCAATTGTTCCAAACTCAGTGTGGAGAGATCTTTGGCCTCGTATACTGTTGTTACCTTGGCTGTCCATAGATCTGTCAAAATTACGTAATACTTTTCTCACAAGATCCTCACCAGAAAAACTTTTGCCAAGAGAATTAAAATCATT
The DNA here is from genome assembly GCA_951394345.1 of Salicornia ramosissima. NCBI lineage: Eukaryota > Viridiplantae > Streptophyta > Magnoliopsida > Caryophyllales > Amaranthaceae > Salicornia > Salicornia ramosissima. The sequence continues at coordinate 43,721,502 of OX596232.1, forward strand.
TATTATGACCATAAATCTACCAAAACAATCATTATTTTTCTCATTCATGATCATAGCAAATAATTCGTATTTTGACATAATTAAATCGATTTTGGATCTTTTTACCTTGTTGGCTCCCTCGTAAGCAAGTTCGAGGGTATCCCAATTTCGTATTATGTCCATTAATTTCTTGTTGTAAAATGGACTTCACCTTGGCATTCTTTTCCAGTTTCTTGAAGTCGACAGAGGTGTAATCAATTTCTTTCTTTTGCAAAATGTTTCCATCAGCATCTTTCTCAGTCACGGTTAGAGGGCCATTTTTCACAATCAACCACCAAGCATAATCAATCCCAATGATTATGTTCTTCAATTTATTCATTCACCAAGTGTAAATTTTGCAATAGAATTTGGGGGGTTTGTTGTCGTACCATATTGCATTCATTTCTTGAGAATTCATGATTTACTCTAGATGTTACCCTTACTAGAAGTAGAGGCTCTGGTACAAATTTGAATGGTTGAATATACTCAAGAGGGAGCTGAATTAAATATTTGGTGTGATGGTTGCCAATTTAAAATTTTCTTGATTCTTGAACTACAACTAATTTAGGTGGTTCCTGCAGCGGACTTTTGTTTGTAAAGCAATAAAAACAAGAACACCAAATTTAACGAGGTTCGGCCAAACTCAAGGCCTACATCCTCCTACCCTATGCATTTTATTAATTCAACTCACAAATAACAAGAATACACACTTGTAGACACCTAATTGTGTCTCCCCAATGTAGGTACTAATTATTTAAGTACCATGTTGTCATAATGTCCAACTAAGGGGAATTGATAATGAAAATGCATAATACACCCCAAACAATTGCCTAAACTGTGTTTAAAATGCCTTGGAAGCAATTATTAGGTTTCGCGATGATTGCGGGATTTATTTATATTTTTCACCATTTTTAGGAATTTTTTCATACTTTTCCATGCATTTTCCATGCTTTATATTCATACAAAAATAAAACAAAATTCATTTTGCATCATAAAACATTTATTAAAATCATTTTACAATTTATTCAAATTTTTCTATATTTTTTTATTATATTTTTGGAGCTTATTCTAGATTTTCTAAGATCTTGGCATGCTTAGGGGAATTTTTATCATTTTGGAATGTTAAAAATTATTCCGCAAAGCATCTTAGTGTTTTTCATATTTTTCATGTTTTTTCATAATTTTTCTGTCATTTTTTAAAGCTTCTAGAGCCTTCTAGAACATTCTGGAGCGTTTTGGGACACCTCGGAATATTCTGGAACATTCTAAAACATTCCGGAACATCCCGGAGCATCCCTGGACACTCCAAAATATTCCAGAATGTCAAAAACTACAGATTTCAATCGTAATCGAATAAAAATAAATTCAAAATCCCGTAAATCACGCGCAAAATCAAGCAAAATCGTTGACCCCGGATTAGACAAGAACTGCGCCTAGACGCAGGTCTCATATCATGACCTCCGTCTAAACGCAAGTCATGTTACAAGTCTTGCGTTTAGGCACAGTTCACTGCTTTTCCCGGGTCCATCGTTGCTTCTTTTGGCGTATTAATACACGTCCTTCTAAGCATTTCAACACATGCCAACAACACCTACCCCTCCTATACAATGCATACTTCAGCTCCATACACTTGTACCACATCAGAAAACCTTCAAAACATTATCAAACACATCACAAAACACCAACTCAATAAACTTCACACAAGCATATCGCATTCATCATCGTTGATCCTTCCTAAATTATTGTTTGATCAAGTCATTATTAGGTACATCTTTATGAAGTCTCTAGTTAGTTTCTATTCATTTATATATGATGATTAATTACATGATTTATAATAATGGTTAATATCAGAAGCAATCTGAATTATTCATGTGAATTCTAATGATCAAATCAACATTTATCATAATAATGTTTTTTGTGTCATAATTGGCGTTTTACAACCCGATTGGATATGATTTGTGATTTTGCAATATCAACATGTAATGAGTTTCATTCATTCACGAATCTTGCATAATCATACATAAAATTTGATTCCTATATATTTATTTATTTTCATAATTCAGGACAAAAATAATTTAATTTTGGTTATCATTCAATTCATATTGCGATCTATACAACACGGTCTTTCTCATTCAAATTCTGTGTTACCAAACGATCACTACATTTTCATAGATCTGTAAATATATACTATTTTCATTGTAAAAAAATCGATAACAATTTCACATATTTTGAATATGTCGATTTATCAATTAAATCGCATATTGTAAATAATAATATATTCATATAATAGTCCTGGATTATCATAAATAAATAGATCTGGTTTAATTCATATTATCGACGAGTCAAATATATAGATCTGGCCCAACGGGTAATAAAACTGGAAATTAATGTCATTAATGTTAATATGATGAATGTTTTTAATCATTGGAATTCATTTTGAATTATATATATTGATTGTATATAAATCTGTACATTTTTTTATTATTTTTATCGTAATCATTGTCATAACCATCATAATTCTATATTATTACTAACCCAACTGCACATTGAACCACATTCTCTTGGAACACACTTTGAATCCGCATATATTAATTTTTATATTTTATTTTTCTTCATTATGTGATTTATTTGATTTATTATTTCTAGGATTTAATACGGACTTAAATCAAAGTGGTCATAATAATAGTCCTAACATGTAATAATTAAACCCACCTAGTAATATGCACTTTAGGATATAATCGGAGATATCTTTGAATTCGGGAATAATAATAATACGACCACAAAAAGAGACGTAGTAGAGACCGCTTACAAGCGGGTGGGCCCAATGCACGCTTGACTCGTAAACTTCCATTGTGACGACCCGACTCGCTTAAATTGGCGCGGAAGAAACCGACGAGTCGAATTGTCGATCTAACAAACAAACTTACTAAAAATTAAAACAAAACCTCGAGATTATTATTACTATAACCATAAAACGTACAATACCCACAAGTTGTACAATACTAAACCCAAATTTATCAATACCAGAAAATAACTCCAAACACTGTCAGAGTCAAAATATACTAAATACAGAAACTATACGTCCAAATTAAAAACATAACATAGTCTAAAATAAGAAAACATCGGCACTCGCCCAACCCAAAGCTAAGCAACACTGTCATCATCAGAGTTACCTGAAAAAATTAACAACAATCCACTGTCAGTGGCGAGTAACATAACAGTCCCACCCTAACATGGATACACATAATCATAGAACAAATCAAACAAACATATAAGACTACCAACCAACATATGACATAAACATCCAAAATACCATTAATGTAAACCTGACCAAATTTAATTATTCAAACTTAAAATCGTTAATCATCTTTAACGCTACCATTTACATTTTAGACCGGACTATGCACGTACGAACGCATCTTACGCGAACGAACTTTCCTACTATGCCAGGAATGAGAATCTTACTCCCAAACCCATGAACCCCATCTTACGGAAATTCATATCAAACAGACAACATAGCAAGTATACACTATCTCAATACCGCGGTCAGGATAGGGGAAACATCTTAACCCAAGTCTTAGAATCTTACTCTAAGGTTAGGCCTCTAAAAATAAACTTAAGCTAAATCTTACTTATAACATCGAAGTTATTCTAAAGATCGCTTCTTTCGCCTTTTCTTGAGTCTAACCATAATCAATACTACTTGTTAAACCAATCTTTATCAAATCTTTAACTTTCTTTAAACCTTTCTTTATCCTCTTTAAAACTTCTTTTAGAAAACTTTACAAAACCTTGCTTATCTTTAAATAAAACTTTGACAAACATCAATAAACTTGTATTTTAAAGAACATAAGACCAACTTTCAAGATTTCAAGATTCAACCAAGAACTCATAAAGAACTCAAAGAACTCATCAAGAATCGATCAAGAACTCATCAAGAACTCAACTTCAAAAATATACCATACGAAAATCCCACCAAAAACATGCATGAAACTTAACAAGTTATCATAAAATCAATACCCCATTGTGTTTAGAGTTACTCAAAGATCAATAGAATTATTAATCTTTAAATTTTGGAAATGATTGGATGATGAACAAAAGTTGGGTGTTCATACACCAAAAATGGCGTGTGAAATCCTAAGGCAAGGGAGAGTGTTTGGCTTTTTAATTGTGACAAATGATGATCAAGGGTGCAAATGATGGCAAAATGAGCTTCCAAGCCTTACTAACCCTTCTATTTATAGAAGTGGTTTAAGGTGTGAACATGAAGCAAGTGGCAATTAGGCCACTTATCATGAGGGGGCCGGTTATGACATGGCAAAAATGGGCTTTTTATGATCAATTGGGCTAATTGCACTCATGCATGACTAATCATGCCTAATTAGCATTTGGCCCAAAAAAAAAATAATTAACTAATTAGAAAATTAAATAATAAAATTCAAATTAATTAAATAATAATAAAATAAATAATAAACAACCAAAAATAAAAATAATCGAAATTATTCACATAAAATAAAAATAAATACTCCAAATAAATTTTGGACCATACATAAAATAACATAAAGAAACACATAAATCAACGACAGAAATACAGATAAATCTAGGTCATTACATCCATACTCTGCTGCACGACCATATGGGGCTAATTGCCCCTGGCATTGGTATTTCTTCAGTGTCCGTGGACCGTATAAACGCACGGTGGCGACTCCTACTAGACCACATTCACATGTGGGGTAAACGAGCATTCAAAACAACTCGTGACGTAGGCGGTCGGAAACGACCCCTACAGTTTGGCAACTCCACTGGGAATATCACTATTAGTGTTGTGGACAAACTTGAAAAGTCTCGTCGTCTTATTATTATCATTCCCGAATTTTTTTTAGGCATATTGCATGCGGCCCTACGAATAAGTTCCACAGCATAGGACCTTGTCTCATATGAGCATGTTCTATGCTCGAAACCGACCCCGGGGGGCTTTAATAACGATTACTTGTGGTTCCTGCTCAGTCCATTTTGGGACCCAATTTTCCTAGCTCTTTTCGCTTGTTTTCCGTGCATTTTAGGCTTATTTTTCCATCTTTTAAGCCTTTTTAGCTTAGTTTCAGTTTATTTAGAGGTTTCGTCGAATAATGTAGTTTTATAGTTGTTTTCATCAATAATTGAACTATTTTGTGTCACTTATGCCTTTTTTTCTTTAATACAGGTTTTTTTAAGGTTTCCAAGCCATTCTCGAACGCCATCAAGGATCGTGAGACGTCCAAAGAAGCTTAGAGAAGCATGTCGCAAAGCCAATACCATAAGACAAGGCATAGTACCATCAAAAGGGCGTTTTTGTAATTTTTAGGTTTGTCGGGCCCGAGGCCCGAAGTCTAGGGAGGCTTGCCGACCCGTCTCAAGAATCCCGAGAAAAAGTTGGAAGCATTTGGGTCAAGAGATGGTCGCGGATAGAGGTCTAGGCGCGCCCACGCTAAATGAACATCAGCTGCGACAGCCCCCAAAGAAAGCGACGCCCAGTCTAGCTCAAGCTCTCACTCACGGCCGCACCACCACCATCGTTGCGCTCGCGGCGCTAGATACGCGCCCGCAAAAACCCCTACGTGCGTCCGCGCCCGAGCAGGCCGCTGCAGTTCTGTTTTCTCGGCCTGTTCATGGTTGCTCGTGTTGTTCTCAGCTTCGACTCGTGCCTCTTCTATGCTTGGCCCCCTTGTTTTCCTACTTGTATATAAACCTTCTAAGGTCCCTAAAAATAAGAACAACAGTTTAGCTTAGTTTTAAGTCCTAAAAATTAGATTTTAGCTTAGGTTTTGAGGAGAGAGAAACCCTCTCTTCCTCTTTAGTTTTAGGGTTTATGTTAATCTTCTTGTTTCATAGTTTTAGATCTAGTTTTAGCTTGAGATTTTGATTATTTGTTGATTAAAATGAATGACTTTGTAGGATTGTTCAAGTGACATTGCCATTCCATCAAGATTGCTCATCAAATTCAATGAGTTTCCATCTCTCCTTTACTTTACTTGTTCTTGTTTTACTTGCTTTCAATCTTGTTTTTCTCATGTTTTTGAAGTAGTATAGTGTTTAAATTATGCAATTTGATGTTTCTTTTCTTTATTTTCTTGCTTGTTGGTAGATTTAGTGTTTAATTTCATTTTTTTTGCTTGTTTATTAGTGTAATGCTCTTGTTCATGGTTTTTGAGTAGTGAATTTTCTAGGGTTTGAAGGTGATGGGTTCATGAATTGAGGTTGGGGTTTTCACCTAGTTGTTGGTTGAATTGTGTTCATAGTTGGTTAATATTGGTGTCGATGAGCTTAGAGATTAGCTAAAGGCCATAATTGATTTCTTGGTATTTTTGAAGTATAATAGGGCTTTGTCTATGAGTTAATTATGCTTCGATTTTCATTACCCAATGTTGCTAGCGAGACCATTACAATGGGAGTCGGTGGTCGAGCTAGGAATCCACTTTAGGTACGTTGTTAGTGAGACTATTACAACGGGAGTCGGTTGTCGAACTAGGAATTTACTTCTAGTGAAACCTTGGTATAATTGTGATCATTGAATGTATTGATAACGTCCATTCGGGAGAAGTCGTTATTGTTATATTCATGCGTCAACTCCTAAATCACTCCGGGAGGAGGTTTAGGTACCTTATTAGAGTTTAATTCCCCTTCCTTGATTTAGATCGTCCATTAGACTTTTTGATGTAATTCCCCCGAAATCAATTGAACCCGGATCCGACAACCCTAGATTTTAGTTTATTATTTTTTGCATTTATTTTATGCAATAGTTTTAGCTTCAATTTCAAGCCAAAAAAAAAACCAAGATCCTCAATCGACCTAAATCGCATAACACGATTCACGACTTGTTCCCTGTGTTCGACACCCCAACTTATACTACAACGGGGGTTTTATTTGTTTGGTGAAAGAGCCCAAAAACCCCTTCATCAAAATGGCGCCGTTGCCGGGGAACAATGGTTGAAAAATGTTGTGTAATTTTTCTTGATTGAGTTAATTGCTTTATTTTTCTTTTCTTTTGATTTTGTTTTCTTTTGATTTTATTTTGTTTTCTTCTTTCCTAAAAATTTGAAAAAAAAAACAATTTTGAAAGAAAAAAAAAGGTGGTTTTTATTTTATTTTATTTTGGCTATTTATTTATTTAATAATGATTGCTTGCATTTTTGTCGAATTTTGGTTTCATGATGGCAAGCTTATCTATTCCTCAAATCGAAGGTGAGTCATTTTGGAAATATTTCAATAGAGTTCAAGGTATAGTCCCATTTAATTGGGATGATAATTTGTTGAATATTTGTGAGGTGATTTACATGGGTTTGAATGCTTTTACTTTAGATGTTGTTGAGTCTATGCATAACGGTAAGTTTCGAGCTTTGACCCTAGGAAATGCTTGGAATTTTTATTGTTGGCTAGCCCAAGAAACTTATGAATGGGACATGGGTACCCATTCTAGCCAAGTTCAACCCAACTTCGATTCATTTCCTCCTATTTCTCCTAATTGTAATGATGTGAACCCCGATTTTCATTCTTCACTTGATTCCACACATTACAATCAAGATTCTCATGTTTCCATCGATGAGATTAGCTATGACCCTTCCCTTCTTGATGAGTTTCTAAGACCTTCTAACTTTGTTCATACAAGTGCTTGTACTCCTAAAGCGATTAAGGGGTATAATGACGTGATTGACTTGTGTTTTAAGATCCTTAAATGTCTCCCATTAGAAATTGAGGGAAGACGAGTCATCAAAGTGCAAATAAGTAAATTAATAAAGAGACTTGAGATATTAGAATCTTGCTTAGAGGATGAGATGGATGATTTTGGATTTATGGTTGATTGTGAGGGTGGTTGTGGCAAGGATGACCCGAGCTCTTCTTTGAGGGATCCAATTCAAGAAGAGATGGATGTCGCTCAAAAGGATGATGATGATTCCTTTGAACTAGTTTATGCATCTCCCTCTCCTCTTGAGCCGACCACTCCTTGTAACGACCCGACTTTTCTAGACTGTCGATTTACGTAGCAAATCGACAAATGGATCATTACCAAACATAAAACTTATTAACAACAATAATAATAAAGTTTGATAATCCTTTTATTAACTAATAAATAGAAATGAAATCCCAAAAGTCCATAAATATTACCAAAGTACATAATACTACTGTTCCTTCCCAACAGGCTGGGATAAACTAGTCAATAAATAAAAGAAAAACTAGACTCCGGGTTCACTCTACTGATCACATCAACACACAACCCAAACCATACGAGAGCCCACTTATGCGTCAGCTTCATCACCTAAAATGGGGGGGTCCACCGTCAGTGGCGAGTAACTAGGTTGTCCCGCTTAAATGAGGGACCATTATCCATATAATATCATAGAATTTACCAAGAAAATCATACAAAAATACATGAAAATACGTACAAAAATACATACGAAATAGGTATAAAAATACATTCGGAATACGTATAAAAATACATATGAAATACGTACGGAATACGTACAATATATGTATAGTACCTGCGAAATAGCTATAGAAATACATACGAATACGTACAAAATACGTATAAATACGTATACAAATACTTGTAGGATACATATAGGGATACCAACATATACATACATATATACATACATGGTTACATACATAAATACGTACTTAAATGCATACTTACCAGACGTACACAGCGGAAGACTTAACACATCATACTTATACAATACATAAATATCATACATTCACATAAATACGTTAATACATACAAAATCATATCCAACCCGTAATATACTTATCTTATCATATTATTACCCAAATTCCTTCTTTTAACCATCTTCTTAACTTTATGGACCGGTCATTATAGCTCGTAAGGATGCTCGTGTACATCCCAACTTTCCTAAAATGCGCTGGGAAGAACCCGTGTATTCTACCCGTAGCTCTCCTTTGCAAGAACTAAGCCTAAGCTATGGCCATAACTCCTAAATAGTAGCCCGTGTTGTAATGACCCGAAATTTAGGGCCAGAAAATTTCGCGGTTATTAACTCTATTTATGCAATCTAAGTCCAAAAGGCCCAATTAATTTGGACTGTTTTTATTTTGTTTCCCTCTCTTTAAACTCAATTGGGCCAATAGCCCAATCTTTTTCCTTTCTTTAAGCTTGGCCGGCTCTCCCTCTTATTTTTGGGCCAAGTATTTTTACCTAATCAATTTAATTTGATTAATTAAATTAATTAAATTATATTTTAAAATTTCTAAACCTATTCAAACCTAGCTAAAACAACTACCTAATTTCACTCAATTTTTCCCTATCTTTCTCTAGTCTCACGGCAGCCCTAAGGGTTTTACTAGGGTTTGTTTTTGTTTTTCTCAATCTATAAATACTAGCTTAGCATTTGTTGGTAGTTCATTATTGCTAAAGTTTTAAATCCAAAAATATTTTTCTCCTCCTTTCCCTCAAATAGCCGAACTAAATTCACCCAAAGTGGTGAATATTTTTCCTTGGATAATTTAAGCGTTTAAAGGTAACTATGCTATTTCGTTTAATTTCAGTACAAGTTAATCACATAGTTAATTAGGATTAAAACATGAAAATTGTTAGGAATTAGTGTCATGATCACCTAGAAAATTTCGAATCATATGATAGGATATTATGTAATTTTTTCTTGATGATAATATGTAATCTTTATGAATTATTATGAAATTTTCTTGATTATTTTATGTAGTTTCTTGAAATCTTTAATTGTTGAATAATTACTTGTATGAATTTATTTATTAATCAAATCTTGTTATTTCTTGATGAATTTTTTGTGGAAGTTTCTTTACTATTTGACCATGAACCATGATTTATTTCGTGACAAAATTCGGCCTTTTATTGCTTATAATAATTTAATCTTTCAAACGGGTAAAACTGTCCAGATTTGGTTTATAAATTTATTAAGATACTTAATCAATTCTTATGGCTACGAAATTTAAGGTGGAAGTCAGTAATAATTTTTTACAGCTTGTTTTAAATTTTCATAATTTTTAAAGTTCGTTTGATGTGGCAGAAAAATCTGAAACTGAATTCAGCCTAATCTGATTTGTTAGTTATAAAATTCCTTAAAAATAGTAAAAGATGTTATTTTTGGACGAAATTTATGCACGTTAAACCATGAACCTACATCTAGCTCCCATCAAAATCTCCAGATTATTAGAGACCTTTTAATGGTGGTTCTTAATTTAATACTTTAAAATCATATTGTGTAAAATATGGTGTTTTAAGGATAATTTTAATGTTTATTATAAATTTCGCTATGATTTATTGGTTATTGAATTTAATTAACTAAGGACGTAATTTTTGGTATTGTTGTTCATGATTTTCGAGTGGTATAAAATATGAAAGGTAGAATTTTTATCATGTTTTATGCAATTTTTGGTGATAATTATTAATTATTCGAATTATTGTTAATTGAACTGATTTTTTTAATTATTATGTTGATGAATTTATCTAATTAGTAAACTAACCCTAAAATGTCGAGTAGGTTAGTTATTGTTGACCAATTTTAGTTTAATTATTTTGGCTTATAATAATATTGGAACAATTTTGGGAATTAGTATTATTATTATAATTATTAATATTTATATTTAGGGATAAGTTATAATATGAAAGGGTAATAATAATACGATTAAAGGACTTAGCTATTATTATTTATTATTATATTATAGTTAAGGAAGTCGGTAGGGATAAGTTACAATAAGGATAATAAGATATTATTAGGGAAGGAAAGGAAACAGAGTAAAAGGGTAATTATTTGTTTCGATCTCTGGCTAGGAAAGACTTGGTATTTAAGGTGGCCAATATACGTGCCGCACCTCTCTTTCCTGGGACTTCGAACATTTATTCCCGATTACGGTCACCTAGTACTTCTAGTTATAAGAAAGATAATAAGTTAAGATTGCCCCTACGATGACGCAAAGGTCATCAATCGGGTTAATAAGATAGGACGCCCTTTTTTATGATACACGAGTCATCAGATCGGGTTAAGTCGATGCCACTGCCCCATGGGATGAATACACGAGTTCACCCGGGCAGTTCTGGGTCTTAAAATATGTAGTCGTCTAAGTAGTAGTACACGAGCTGCTATTTAGGAGTTATAGCCATAGCTTAGTCTTAGTGGTGCACACGGGATCCACTACGGGCTGAATACACAAGTTCACCCCGGCATGTTTTAGGAAAGTTGTGGTGCACACGGGATCCACAACGAGCTATAATGATCGGTCCGTTAAAAAATAAAGATGAATGATATGATACGATATGATTACAATGTTAAGATGGACGATATGATATGATTACGAAGTTAAGATAATATAAGGTTCAATATGATAATTAAAGTATAAGATTGTATAAAGTATAAGTTAAGTATTAGACGTAATGTATTATGATTGGTATAAGTCTTCCGCTGTGTATGTCTGTATATGTATAACTCTGGAATGTATGTATGTATAAATGTATTTCGTATGTATGCTTGTATTGTATACGTATTTTGTACGTACCTCTAACCGTATTTTGCAGGTATTGTTATACGTATTGTATACGTACTTTTATACGTATTGTGTATGTATTTCTAACCGTATTTTGCAGGTATTATTATACGTATTGTATACGTATTTTTATACGTATTTTTGTACGTATTTGTATACGAACCCCGTATGTACTTGTGTATGAAATGTTATTTGTATACATGTGTTTTCGTGTGTTATCCTATGCTATTATGTGTTTAGCGGTCCCTTACTTAAACGGGACAGCCTAGTTACTCGCCACTGACGGTGGACCCCCCCAGTTTCAGGTGACGATGCAGCTGCGTAGTCGGGCTTCCGCTGGTTGGGCTTTGTTGAGGCAGAGTTTTAGTTCCACCTTAGTATTTCTTTTCTAGAATTCAATAAGACAATATTACATTATTTCATTTATGATCCCAGCATGTTGGGAAGACATTATTTCAGTTTATGTAATTCTTTAAGTATTTTACCTTTATTGACTTTTGGGATTAATTTCAGACTTTTAAGTTAATAAAAGATGTTTCTATTTTAAATATATAATTAATGTTTAATTTAATGCTTAAGTAATGATCCGCAAGTCGTTTTCCTTCGTCAAACGACAGCTTAAAAAAGTCGGGTCGTTACACGTGTACTACTAGTTAGACGACTACACATCTTAAGATCCAGAACTGCCCAGAGACCGCAGTAGGGCAGTGGCTTCGACTTAACCCAATCTGGTGACCCGTGTATCACCAAACAGGCGTCTGTTTCTTATCTTATCTTATCGACATGGCCATCGTGAGACCAATACTTCTTATCATCTTATAACTTATTCTTATCATCATATTATTCCTTTCCTTCATATTGCAACTTATCTTAACTAATTCCTTTTATTCTTTTAATCATATTAATTCCTAAAATTATAAACTAAATTATTATAAGCCAAAAATTAAACTAAAATAATCATAACTTTATCTAGTCCATTCGACATTTTCAAATAATAGAACAACAATTAATTCAATTCTTTAAATAATCATATAAACAATTTAATAAATCAATTAAATAATCAAATAATCATATAACTAACAATCATCAATTAATATTGCTTAAAACATGATAAAAATCCTTCTTTTTACCCTTTGAACCACTCGACATTCATGTATAGAACAACCAAAATTGACACTTTAAATTAATTAAATACAATTATCAATAATTAATCATATAAACTTAATAATAAACAATAAAATCATACTTTAAACATTAAATCATCAAACATGAATAAAAACAAGATCAAAATTTATCCTTTTATGTACATATGTCACACAGCTTTCATGGCTAACAACAATATCAAGAATTTAATTCAAGAAAATATCATATCATGCTTAAATTAAACATTAAATAATAATTCAAGATTTGCAACAAGATTCATCACGAAAAATTAGAATTTTTTTTATTCCTTTTAATCATAAGGGCCATTCGACTTTTTTTATATAACATGAACAAAAATAATAATTTTAATTTAAGACTTTAATTAAACAATTAAACTATCATAATTATCAATTCAATTCAAGAAAATATCATAAAATCATCAAAAGAAATTATTTCATAATACTCGACATATGCTAGAAATTCAAGAACAAGATTCAACATTTATCATGAAATTATTCAATGTAAACATACAATGAAAGATATTATTTCATGCATATTTTTAATTCAAATAATCAAAGATTCATAAAGATTGCATAAAATATCAAGAAAATAACATAGATAATTACATCATATGGTTCGACAATTATAGCCAATGCATGATACTAATTCTATCAATTTTCGTAGCTTAATCCTAATTAACTATATGGAAAAATATACCAGATTTAAGAAGGATAGTCTAGTTACCTTGAATTAGGAAGGAAAAACAAGAAAAATCTCTTGTTTGGTTCGAACTCTACACGGCACCAAGGGGGATCTTTTGTGAGTTATTTTGAGAGTTTAGAGTTATGATATTAGGATATTAGGATTTGAGTAGTGTTCCTTATATGTAATTATAAAGAATAAAAGAATTAAATAAAATAATAAGAGAGGGGGTGGACCGTGTAAATGAGGGAGAATAGGAGAAGTTGGAGTGATATTAGGAGACTTAGTATGAGGTGATTAAAAGTAAGATTTTTAATTAGGATAATAATAATTAGACAAATAGATATAGAATTATCTAATTAATAATAATAAATAAAAAGGAAATTAATCCTTGGCCATGTACAAGGAGGGCCGGCCAAGGGAGGGTAAGATTGGGTCTTTGGGCCCAAATGCAAGATAAGAAAAAGAATTAAAATTAAACAGTCCAAATAATTGGGCCTTTTGGACTTAGATTAGTAAAATAATAATAATTAACCGCGAAATTTTCTGGCCCAAAATTTCAGGTTATTACACTCCTTCCCTTCTTTCTTCATCTAATTCATCGAAGCTCCATGTTTCCATTGAGGAGGAAGAGGATTTGTTGCTTTTAGTCGATGAGGCTTTTTCATTTCTTGATGGCAACAATGTTGAGTATGGAGAAACTCTTAGGGTTTTGAGTGATAGTGATGGTGGCGTAGCTCATTGTGATGACTCGAGTGATAGTGAGGATGAGGAGTTTTGTTTTGGATTTGAAAACCCTCTCTTTAAGATTGATGATGAAACTTGCGAGTTTCTAAATCCTCTTTTTGAGTATGATGATGAAATTTGTGAGTATCAAAATCCTTTCTTTGGGAATATTGATGTTAAGCCTCCCTATTCTATTTTCATCGAGTCTCTTCCTTGCCCCACCTCACCTAGGGCGTATGTCCTTTTTCCTTCATCACCCGTTTCTCTTCACATTTTGTGTGTTGTCCACCATTTGATGAGTCTTTACCCCATGTTGAGCCTCATGACCACTCTTCTGAAACCAAAGCGGCAAAAATGTATAGTAATTATAGTTTTTCTTATGTTTCTTATTTTGATTATGGTTTTAATTCTTTTCTTTCTCTTAATTTTTCTTTTTGTTTTAATTTTGATCCCCCTCCCCCGCGTAAGCATATGGTGACATTCCTTTGTCATTTTCCCTATCTAATTCTCTTTGCTTATGTGGTTCTCTCTCGATTTAGTGGCGATGTCCATGACACGCTACTACGAGCTCTACGATGCTATTAACTAGATGGCATCCTTCTCTCCCTTGTATATAGTTTTCCTTGGCTTTCCCCTCTTTTCTTTTAATTCTTTTATCTGTAATTAATTTATTTTTGGAGTTTGGTGCTTGCTTTCTCTTCTTTTGCAGGTTTGATGCTTAAGGTACACAAATGGATCATGTATGGTGCTAAAATGTAAAATTGAGGTTGATTTGCTTATTTTGAAGCCTGCTTTGGTGAGATCTTTCCAAACGCTCCTCTTTTATTTTCCTTGTTTGCTTAGTTGTAGGGTTAGGTCTAGGAGGACATGATTGTTCGAGGATGTTTGGCTTTTAATTTCAGCTCTTAAGCCCTTGAGGACATTTGGATATCGATGGCGTTAGGCCTTAATTTATTTATTTTTTTTATGCTTGATTGCTTGTTTGAGAGTCATTCATGCATGGATTTTGTTTTCCTCCCTTTTGTATACTTTTTCTTATTTTTTTTTTCCTTTTTTCCGCTTCTTTTTCATTTCTTTTCTTTTCAAGGCAAAGTATACTTTTGGTTTTGTTTTTAGTTTGGACTTGATCGTTTTGGAATCTAGGACTTTGAATGCATTCCTTCCTAATTGTTAGCGGTCTACACGGTTTTAGATGTTGGGGTTGATTTTCAAATATTGTTATGCTAGGTTTTAGAGCTTTAGAGTTCATGAAATTTAAACTCTTGGGTTATGGTATGATTGGTGATGCTTTGCTAGCTAGTTGAATCCCTAGAGGTAGTATTTGCAATCCACTACCCTTAACATGTGAGGAATTATCAAATCTTTCAAGCCTTCAACATTGTTTTCTTTAAGTGGCGATAGGATCCTTGTCATAGCTTAGCTTGATCAACAATTTGATCCACGACTCACCGAGACCTCGACCGAGCTAGTCTAGGGGAGGACAACGGCATTCATCACTAGCGGAAAATTTGCTATTTGTTACCCCTTATTTGTTCCGGTTATATAAAAACAGGAACAAATAATGCGTATTTGTACCGGTTTTAATAAAAGTGGTACAAATAACTACTTATTTGTATCGGTTAATTCAAAACCGGAACAAATAAACAACTATTTGTTCCGGTTGGAATTAAACCGGTACAAATAAGTAGTTATTTGTACCGGTTTAATTACAACCGGAACAAATAGTCAGTTTTTTTTTTAAAACAAAAAACCACGGCAGATTATTATAACCAAAGCAAACCCAAAAACCCCAAATACACTCCTCTCGCTCGACTTCTCATTTGCACCAAAACCCCAAACACTCCTCCACCACTAGTCACACCGCACGTCCCTCCACCGCAAGCCCCTCCACCGCCGGCCCAACACCGCTGCTCGCGCCCTGCTGCTCGCGCCGCTGCTCCACTGGTGCTGTCTCTACTCGCGTTGTGATGCCTCGAACCCTAGGCCAGGGCTTCGTGAATCCTCTCTTCCTCGATCCACCGCCCAATCCACCGAAGCCCGGCCTGAGAATTGCAACCACGAAGCCCTGCGAAGAGTCGACGCCCACAGCAGTCGAACACCACCAGTCACTCCCCTGCGGCTTGCCCTGCTGCGAAGCTCGTCCTTCTGCGAATCGACCACCAGTCAGTCTCCCAAGGTAACCCTCTTCTTTTTTTTTTGAATTTTTTTCTGATTTTTTTTATCCCTAATGTATGAATGTGGTATTTGCCTTGTGTTGTTACTAATTTTTGTATTGTTTCAAGTCTAAATCTTTGTTTATAAGTTATCTTAGTTGTTACTAATTTCTTACAATTTTTACCGTTCTATTGAATTTGGATGAATATGAGGAAAATATCATTATTGTATCAGTTTAATTTTAGTTATGGTTTATTTGTGGGTTACGCTTAATTTTTAGGTTGAATTTTAGGTTGATTTTAATTTTATTTTTTCAAATCGTATTTTTTCCAAAACAACATATTGTTGGCTCGGATCTACAACTTTGTTTTTTTATACCTATATAGAAAGACAACCATCCAAAACACAACTTTGAGTGATGACATAAATATTAGCTGATGTGGTTGATGCCTGCTATTCGCTTGCATCTTCCAAGTCCATTAATTGATAAGGATGTAACCCTCCATGAACAAGCATCATGGGAAAATTTGAGTTGATTGATTGTTTTAACTTTATTAAACCATAGTTGATGGCTTCACCACTTTCACTACTTACTCTGAATGATCTGTATTTAGGGTATGATGCTTTGAGGTAAAATTGCCTAGCATTATTCTTGTGTTGTGAATAGTATGTAGTACTTGGATAAGCAATCACTTTGACTGCTGATTCTCATAGAAGTAATCTTGGTGAATTGATTATCTGGCACTCTCCAATGGTTGTCATTGTTATTGCGTATTTGGTTCACAAGTTGCAATCAAAGGCAAAACTATTGAAATTTGGAAGCCACAAGTAGTTTCATTATATTATGTATAATGTAAATGTTTTTGTTTTGTTGGATTGAAGTTTTTAGGGGTGTATCTGATACTTCTTTAAGCCTATTTTATTATCTTCTGTATAATAAGGAAGCTGTTTTTGGACTAGTTTAGAAGAACCTATCTGCTGATGTGCTAAAATTGTTATATGGTTGCAATATGTTTAATTCAATTTGGTCCCCTGATCATCTTTTCAATCATGTATTTGATAACACTTTTTATTTCTTAATTATGCAAACATCTTATAAAGTAGTCAGAAGTGAATTGGATTTCATTTAATTCTTTAGTATGATAGCTTAAAATTGAAACTTAATTCTTTAGTATGCTAGCTTAAAATTGAAACTTAATTCTTTAGTATACTCCACATAATGACAATCCAATGATTCTAAGTGAAGTAACATAGTAAACATCAATAATACGAGTTAGCTAACTTGAAACCATTTTCAGGCTTTGAGTACTCCACTGTCAGCTAGGTGTCCTTAATATAAATAAATTTAAATGTATAGGTTTACGCATATATTTTCAAGTTCCTACAGTGGCTAACTAATATTTTTATATTTCAAGTTTGATTTAATGTTTCTTAGGCCCTGTTTTTGTCAAGCAAAATCCACTTTTCCTACATCTAATCCTTTGTATACTATCTCCTAAAAAAAGGTGGGAAAAGATGGAGCCTTCTAGCCCTTGAACAAGGGTATGTGAATGAAAATATAGGGTGGCTTTCAGTTTGTATTTTAGCCTTTTAGTTGTTTTTTTTTAATCCATTTCAGTATTTTCTATTGGATTTTTTTAATGCTTTTAATTTTATTGACACTAAATCTTTTTTTCAATTGCATGTTTATCAGCCGTAAGATGAAGGAAATGACATAAATTGGCCGATGTTCATTTTAGGATTCGATGCCGGTGAGGTCTTTCCTTCTAGGCTTGCCTTGGTGAGATATTTTTAACTCTCCTTTTATTTCGTGGTTTGGTTAGTTTTTTAGGATTAGATATAGAATTGAGATCATAGTTCGAGGATGTTTTCCTTGTTAGGGGCATGAGGTTCCCGACATGAGGACACTGGATGGTTGATGGCGTTGGGCCGCAACCTAATTTGATGATTTTGGGAATTATGTGCCTAATTTACTTGTCTTTGTGACTTGATTCTCTTGATTTGTTTTGATTTCTTTTGAATTGCTTTTGTTTTTTTTTTTTAGTTTGGTTTTGGTTTTATTCCTTTTGTTTCCCTTGATTTCTTCCTTTGCTTTGCTTTTGTTTTAATAAATGTTATAGGACGTTCAATTGGATTTCTTCCTTTTTGTTTTATTGAAAGTTTTGCTTTTGAAAATTATAAGACAAAGAAGTCAAGCAGATTAGTTATATACTTTTGCTCTTATTGTTGAAAATAAAAAATCTCACTGTCGCTTGCGTGGGCCGTCTCAAGGATCTAAATCTAACTATGTCGAACATGAATGGGGATGAGTGCCCATTTTGCTTGATTGACATGGTAAGTGATTAGATTCACGAGCCAAAAATGACCTATTTGACCTGTTTTTGTTCCAAAACGCTCTACCATTGCCCGAAATCATTCAAATAAGTCATGAAATGTTTATATAAATTTTATAGGACGTGAATAAACCTTAAAACATGAACTGGGTTCATCGGTGCCAAGATGGGAACGAAAACAACCAAAACGAGCCAAAAATGACCTATTTGGCTCGTTTTTGTTTCAAATCGGTATAACATTGCCCGAAATCATGCAAATAAGTCATAGAGTGCTTACATGAATGATATAGGAAATGAATAAACCTTAAAAATATGAATTAGATTGATTAGTGCAAAGATGGGAGCAAAAACACTCAAAACTAACCCAAAATGAGCCATTTGGCTCTTTTCCGTTCCAAAACGACTTAAACGCCCTATCTTTGTCCAAAATCATACAAATAAGTCATAGAATGCTTCCATTAATGTTATAGAACATGAATAAACCTTAAAAATATGAATTAGATTGATTAATGCGAAGATGGGAGCAAAAGCACCCACAACTAACTCAAAATGAGCTATTTGGCTCGTTTCCGTTCCAAAACGTATTATCTTTACCCAAAATCATGCAAATAAGTCATATAATGCTTAGATGAATGTGATATGACATTAATAAACCTTAAATACATGATTTTGGTTTATTAGTGCGAAGATGGGAGTAAAAACACTCAAAATTAACCCAAAATGAGCTATTTGGCTCTTTTCCGTTCCAAAACGCCCTATCTTTGTCCAAAATCATGCAAATAAGTCATATAACGCTTAGATTATTATTGGTGGCTAAACATACAAGAATAAAACCAACCAAAACGAGTAAAAAATGACCTATTTGACTCGTTTTTGTTCCAAAACGCTCTACCATTGCCCGAAATCATTCAAATAAGTCATGAAATGTTTATATAAATTTTATAGGACGTGAATAAACTGTAAAACATGAACTAGGTTCATCGGTGCCAAGATGGGAACGAAAACAACAAAAACGAGCCAAAAATGACCTATTTGGCTCGTTTTTGTTTCAAATCGGTATAACATTGCCCGAAATCATGCAAATAAGTCATAGAAGGCTTACATGAATGATATAGGAAATGAATATTAGATTGATTAGTGCAGAGATGGGAGCAAAAACACTCAAAACTAACCCAAAATGAGCTATTTGGCTCTTTTCCGTTCCAATTGAAACGACTTAAATGCCTTATCTTTGTCCAAAATCATACAAATAATTCATAGAATGCTTCCATTAATGTTATAGGACATGAATAAACCTTTAAAATATGAATTAGATTGATTAATGCGAAGATGGGAGCAAAAACACCCACAACTAACTCAAAATGAGCTATTTGGCTCGTTTCCGTTCCAAAACGTATTATCTTTACCCAAAATCATGCAAATAAGTCATATAATGCTTAGATGAATGTGATATGACATTAATAAACCTTAAATACATGATTTTGGTTCATTAGTGCGAAGATGGGAGTAAAAACACTCAAAATTAACCCAAAATGAGCTATTTGGCTCTTTTCCGTTCCAAAACGCCCTATCTTTGTCCAAAATCATGCAAATAAGTCATAGAACGCTTAGATTATTATTGGTGGCTAAACATACAAGAATAAGTTCACTAGTTTTATTTTTGTCTCTATACTTTGACGATTATACGTGTTTACATTTTTTTTTTTTTGCAAAACTTATTTAACAGCCAAAAGGAATTGGACGAGGTTCGAGAAGAATTGGTGAAGTATTTTAGGTTTAATTTTCTTATTGTCATAAATTTAATGTATTATTCATTACCGTGTTTAATTTCTTATAGTTTGTAACAATAATTTTTATGTGTTTATGTAAAGTAGATCTATATAATTCAAAGAATATTGTCATTATATATAGTGGAGGAAATACTATTTTGAATGTTACAATTTTTGTTTAAAGTTGGATCGATGAAGTTGGATTGAGGAGAGAAATGTTCGTTACCTTATTGTTTAATATTTTTTTGCAATGATGATATGGGACTTGAATAGCTAAAATAAAATATTAGGAAAAAATAAAATATTAATAATGAAACAAAACTATTTGTACCGGTTATAAAAGAAAACCGGCACAAATAGTTTTTTTTTTAATTTTAAAAAACACTATTTGTATCGGTTTTTAGTTAAAACCGGTACAAATAATGTGTTATTTGTATCGGTTTTTCTTAAAAACCGATACAAATAGTCTTTTTTTTTAATTAAAAAAATCACTATTTGTTCCGGTTTTATAGAACCGGTACAAATAGTATCCTATTTGTTCCGGTTTTTATAACCAGTACAAATAGTATAGCTATTTGTATCCCCTCTATTTGTACCCTTATAAAACCGGTACAAATAAGGTATAAAAACCGGTACAAATAGGCCTTTTTTCCACTAGTGCATTTCTTAGTTATTTTCCATTTTTTTCCTTTTTCATTTCCCTTTTTGTTCTAGTATTTTGCTTTTTTTTTTTCACTTTTCTAGGTTTTTGCTGTGCATTTATCCTTTGGAACCCTTTGCGCTTAGCCTTTCCTATTCTTATAGCCACATTACTAACCTTATATGTCCCTTGTTTTGTTTTATACCCTATTAGGTATAGTGAAGCAATTGGAGAATTGTGGTTTGTATTTGTTTTGTAATGGAAATTTGCGGAGAACTAAGGGAGTTTTCCTAAGCTAAAGTGTGTTGACTTGCATGGTTGCAAGAAAAAGCCGACCTAAGTTGAAAAAAGGCAAAGTCATGTTGAATAATTGGAAAAAAAAACATTGAAAAAAAAATTGAAAAAAATGAGTATCTATTCTTTTCTTTTTCACAATGAGGACATTGTGTCCTTTAAGCTTGGGGGAGGAAGAGTAATGCGAAAAATTGTGTAAAATTTTTCAAATTTTGTTTATTTCTGTGAATAAGCTCGGGGGATTTTGTGTGTATGTGTGTGGAGTATTAGGAGTTTGTTTGCTATTTGTTGCTCATTGGCGCTTATTTGCTTCACTATTTAGGTTTTGAGCACCACAAGCCAAATTTCTTCCTACCTTAGCCTTAGCCTTACATTGCAACCCTTAATTCCTCTTGATCCTAGAGAATTGAGTCATATTCGGTGGAGGAAGTCATGGTTCAAGCATATTGAGTGGTTTTGTTATGATGAGATGTCGGGTAGCCTAAATTGTTTCTCCTTTTTGTTTTTCTGGCTCCTTCGAGGAGTCATGAGGAGCTACTTTTCAAGGTGGATACGAAACTAGCATAGCTTGTGGTTATTTGGTTGTGGAGTGAAAGGGGATTGTTCCTCTATAGCTCTTCTATCTAGCATGTTTTATTTGACTATCCACCTTTGACATCTTTGAGCATGTTTTCCACTAGTGCTTAGAAAGGTTTGCATTCACTGATCCGGTCCATTTACAAGTCCAACTAGGGATTTATTTTATTTTTTTCTTTTATTTTCTTTATTTTTGTTTTTTCCCTTCTTTATTTTTGTGAATCTTTGCCTTGATTTATTTTTGAAAGAGTTATGGGTTAAACTCTATGGAAACCCTTACGAGAGCACACTCGTCCTCTTCGGCGACTTTGAGGTTTAAATGGCTTGTTGCTTTCGCTAAAAGCAACCGTGATTCCTACGAAAGTGAGTTAGATTTTTACTTTTTAGTTTTTCTTGTTCTTGTTTGCTTGAGGACAAGCAAAAGGCAAGCTTGGGGGAGTTTGATCAGTCCATTTTGGGACCCAATTTTCCCGGCTCTTTTTGCTTGTTTTCTGTGCATTTTAGGCTTAGTTTTCCATGTTTTAAGCCTTTTTAGCTTAGTTTCAGTTTATTTAGAGTTTTCGTCAAATAATGTTGTTTTGTAGTTGTTTTCTTCAATAATTGAACTATTTTGTGTCACTTATGCCTTTTTTTCTTTAATGCAGGTGTTTTGCGGGTTTCCAAGCGATTCTCAAAAGCTGTCAAGGATCGTGAGAGGTCCCAAGAAGCTTAGAGAAGCATGCCGCAAAGCCAAGACCATAAGACAAGGCAGAGTACCATCAAAAGGGCATTTTTGTAACTTTTAGGCTTGTCGGACCCGAGGCCAGATGTCTCGGGAGGCGTGTCGACCCGTCCTGAGAAGCCCGAGAAAAAGTTGGAAGCATTTGGGTAAAGAGATGGTCGCAGATAGAGGTCTAGGCACGCCCACACTAAATGAACATCACCCGCGACAACCCCCAAAGATAGCGACGCCCAGTCTAGCTCGAGCCCTCACTCGCGGCCGCGCCACCACCATCGTCGCGCCCGCAGCGCCAGCTACGCGCTCGCGAAAATCCCTCCCCGCGTCCGCGCCCGAGCAGGCCGCTGCAGTTCTTTTTTCTCGTCCTGTTCGTGGTTGCTCGTGTTGCTCTCAGCTTCGACTCGTGCCTCTTCTATGCTTGGCCCCCTTGTTTTCCTACTTGTATATAAACCTTCTAAGGTCCCTAAACATAAGAACAACATTTTAGCTTAGTTTTAAGTCCCAAAAATCAGATTTTAGCTTAGGTTTTGAGGAGAGAGAAACCCTCTCTTCCTGTTTAGTTTTAGGGTTTATGTTAATCTTCTTGTTTCATAGTTTTAGATCTAGTTTTAGCTTGAGATTTTGGTTGTTTTTTGAAGAAGATGAATGACTTTGGAGGATTGTTCAAGTGACATGGCCATTCCATCAAGATTGCTCATCAAATTCAATGAGTTTCCAATCTCTCCTTTACTTTACTTTACTTGTTCTTGTTTTACTTGCTTTCAATCTTGTTTTTCTCATGTTTATGAAGTTGTATAGTGTTTAAATTATGCAATTTGATGTTTCTTTTCTTTATTTTCTTGCTTTTTGGTAGATTTAGTGTTTAATTTCATGTTTTTATGCTTGTTTATTAGTGTAATGCTCTTGTTCATGATTTTTAAGTGATGAATTTTCTAGGGTTTGAAGGTGATGGGTTCATGAATTAAAATTGGGGTTTTCATCTAGTTGTTGGTTGAATTGTGTTCACGGTTGGTTAATATTGATGTCGATGAGCTTAGAGATTAGCTAAAGGCCATATTTGATTTCTTGGTATTTTTGAAGCATAATAGGGCTTTGTGTATGAGTTAATTATGCTTTGATTTTCATTGCCCAATGTTGCTAGTGAGAGCATTACAACGGGATTCGGTGGTCGAGCTAGGAATCCACTTTAGGTGCGTTGTTAGTGAGACTATTACAACTGGAGTCGATAGTCGAACTAGGAATTTACTTCTAGTGAAACCTTGGTATAATTGTGATCATTGAATGTATTGATAACATCCATTCGGGAGAAGTCGTTATTGTTATATTCATGCGTCAACTCCTAAATCACTCCGGGAAGAGGTTTAGGTACCTTATTAGAGTTTAATTCCCCTTCCTTGATTTAGTTCGTTCTTTAGACTTTTTGAAGTAATTCCCCCGAAATCAGTTGAACCCAGATCCGACAACCCTAGATTTTAGTTTATTATTTTTCGCATTTATTTTATGCAATAGTTTTAGCTTCAATTTCAAAACAAAAAAAAACCAAGATCCTCAATCGACCTAAATCGCACAACACGATTCATGACTTGTTCCCCGTGTTCGACACCCCCACTTATACTACAACAGGGGTTTTATTTGTTTCGTGAAAGTGCCTAAAACCCCCTTCATCAGTTCCCGACCTCAATAATCATAACCGGCCATCCCAGCCATGGCGCGTGATCCTCATGTCCGATGAGACCATAATAAGGGATTCTTAATCATGTGTCATTCAACATGAATAATGGCTAGATCGGTTCAGTTTATCTTTAGACATGGTACCTTGTGACCACCCAGGACCGACCTTTTAGAGACTATACATTCTATATCGTGCTAGTGTGCTTATTTGACTATCTGTTCATTTTTTATGGGCTCTAGCCATGTATTTTTTCCATTCACTCGCATTTCATATAGTCATGGTCATCTTCTAATTCATATAATCTAGTCTTTAGTTCACAATGTTGGGCCTTAGTATCCTTAAGCTTAAGTCCATATAGGCATGAACTTTGACCGAACTTAGGAACTTCCATTCACACACATTTCATATTTCTTTTTTTTGTTTTGGTGTCCTTTCAAAAAAAATATTCAAAAATGGAAAGGGCACCTTGCATTCATGCATTTTAAGGAAGATGACCATGAAATTAGGACATACATCTTCATTCATGCACAATGATCAAGGGGGTTCACTAAGGGATCTAGTTCTTTTCAAAAACAGTTCGGAGTTGTCTAGACAGTTCCAATTCAACCCAAAGCATAGCCGAGGTCCGAACAAGCCTTAAGCCCAATCCATCTTACCTGACCTCACTTAAACACCACCCCAACCTCACTCAAACCTATCACTCATCAAAACCCAAAAGCCTTAAAATACCCAACCTACATCACTCCAGCCCTTCACTTAATCCCATATCCCAAGCCTACATCACTTAAGCCCATATCCCTAGCCTACATCACTTAAGCCCATGTCCCAAGCCTACATCACTCAAGCCCATATCCCTATCTTATAGCAACCCGAACACTACAAAAGGCTTCGCATGCGGACCAACTCAAACCGCTCACTCACCATCTTCGAAAAGGCCCACCGCATTGAAGTATACGTAGAGGATGATTTGCTAAGGGGTGATACATCAACAACAGCATCCGTGTCAACACGCTCCACTTAAAATCAAGAGTCAGTCAGGGTCGTTAGGATGAGTCGGAGAGTCCCTCCCATCACCTGTATTCATTTTAATTTGTGCTTTTAACTCTAATATAATTCATGACCTCAAATTTTCATAATCAATGAAATTGAACATAATAAATGGACATTGCCAGAGAGGCCTTCTTTTCTTGAACACCACAAAAATCATCAACCCTTTCCCATCACCTATATTCATTCAATCCCTTGCAGCCCTTTGAGCCTTAAACACATATACAAGCCTACTTTCCTTCCTTACCTACATTTATCTTACCCATGGAATTAAGTGGTGCGTAGGAAAAAAACGTGTGTCCAAAACAAACAAAAAATATATTTAAGGAAATAAATTCATACTCGACATGCAACAAACAAAGTTTTGAAAGTCGGGTAAAAGATTCAAATTCAAAGATAATCAATGCCAAAGTCCAAGTGTTAAATTCAGCAGTAAAAGAAAATGCAAAAAAAACAAAAGAGCAAAAGTCAAGGCACATCATCTATGCACAACCATGGGGCAACATTTGGGGAACTTTGAGCCTTCTTTTCCTTTTCTTTCTTAATCCTCAACCCTAGCCAAACATTACAACCACAAAACCCTCTCACATGAGGCATTCTCCAAATAATCATCAAGAACTACGATGGTCTGATTCCATAAGGATACGTAGGAAGCCTCTTCTCGAGGTTCGACCCAATTAATGAATTTTTAAGGTCCATCCTTTTAAGTAATGTGGTTTACTTAGGGTTTTAAGAACAAATTCCTAGTTCACCACCCAACGGAGGCTCGAGTTTGAACCAACATTAATTCAGCCAACCACATCAATTCCCTACACCATCACCCTACAAGCTGGGGGCTTACCTATCCATCTACTCCACCACGAATATAGCCTTCCCCATGGGTTGGGGGCTTGCTTATGATCGAAAGTTATGTTTTTGATTGATTGGGGGCTTAAGATAGCTCCATGCCCATTTTAGGGAGGTACCGTAGCATTGGTTGATCCCCTTGGCCATTTATTGCTTTGTCATACATAACACATCATTCTAAATGCATCACATTTAATTTCACGAACACAAATCACATCATGCATCATGCACCACAAGCATATCACTCATCATAATCATTTCATGCATACATTCATATACACGCATAGGCATCACGCACATTGTACATACGCACATCATAGAGCACAAAGCACATAAGGCTAGAGCCCATCTTTGTTGAATCCTTGAATCAATATATGCGATTGGTGTCTTGAATAAACTTTCATGACCATGAACCCATGTATGCCTATATGGTTGTGTACAACTTTTTCTTGATATCTTTACTTGTGTTGACCATACATGCTACTGCCTCGCACCAACCATAATACTTTGACTTTCTTCTTACGAGAATATTCGTCTCTCCAGACGTAGTCAAAGTGGAGGCTTCTCATCAGACGCATACTCCCTTATTCATTTTTTCCGCCTCAACACACTCATAATTAATCTTTTCTTACGGGTTTATGCTTACCCTAATTCCTATAAAGGGTTTATGCCTACCCTTAATTCACTTACTTTGCTTATGGGTTTATGCTTACCCTAAGCTTACAAATCTTTTTCTCTAAGGGTTTATGCCTACCCTTAGGCAACTCACTTTGTTTATGGGTTTATGCCTACCCTCATTCCTTATCTCAGGGGTTTATGCTTACTCTTGACTCTCCCTCTAATAGTTTATGCTTACTCTTAGTTGCATCATTTTTCTTATGTGTTTATGCTTAACCTCATCCCTTAAGAGTCTATGCTTACTCTTCATTCTTCCTCTAAGAGTTTATGCTTACTCTTGACACATCACTTTGCTTAGGGTTTATGCTTACCCTCATACCTTCTCTCAAAAGTGTATTCTTACTCTTGTTTCTTCCTCTAAGGGTTTATGCCTACCTTTAGCACTTTATTATTCTCATGGGTTTATGCTAGCCCAAACACACATCACTTTTTATCAAGAGTTTATGCTTGCTCTTGACTCGTCACATTTTCTACCAAGATTTTTTGCTTACTCTTGGACCACAGCGGGTTTATGTCCACCCTAAACATATTTTCTCGCAAGTTTATGCTTACTCGCACACTCCTTTTCAAGATTTTATGCTTACTCTTGATCGATCCCGCCTATACCGCTTTTTCATCATTGTACCAAGGGTTTATGCTTACCCAAGGGAATAGTTCCACAGGATTAGAGCGCATCCGGAGGAACCCAACGATTCATCCACCATCATCCCGAGGATCCAGGCGCTTCTAAGGGATTGAACCGCATGGGTCGCGGCTACAGGTAAAACTGACATTTGTTTTGTAGGTACCGGCTTTAAAAAAGGGTGACTCAAGGTCGCAAAACGTCTTGAGTTATTCTCCGTCCCGATAGGAATACTTTGACTTTCGTCTTACGAGTTTATGCTTACTCTCCAGACTCCGTCAAAATGGGGGCTTCTATAGACACCTAAAAGTGTCTCCCTAATGTAGAGACTAATGATGAAAGTATCATGTTGTCATAAGGTCTAACTAAGGGGAATTGATGATGAAAATGCATAATACACTCTAAATAATTGCCTAAACCATGTTTAAAATGCCTTTGAAGCAATTATTAGGTTTCGCGATGATTACGGGATTTATTTATAATTTTTCACCATTTTTAGGATTTTTTCATATTTTTCTGTGATTTTTCATAATTTTCGAATGTTGAAAATTGTTCTGTAAAGCATCTTAGTGTTTTTCGTATTTTTCATAATTTTTCTGTAATTGTTTTAGAGCTTCAGGAGGCTTGTAGAACATTCTGGAGAGTTTTGGGACACCCCAGAACATTCTGGGACATCCAAGAGCATCTCTGGACACCCCAAAATATTGCGGAATGTTAAAGATTACAGATATCAATCGTAATCGAATAAAAATCAATTCAAAATCCCGTAAATCACGGGCAAAATCAAGCAAAATCTTTGACCCCGGATCAGACAAGACCTGCGCCAAGACGTAGGTCTCATATCATGACCTAATTCAATGGTCCCCTTTTGTAAAATGCATGAATGCAAGGTGCCCTTTCAATTTTTATTTTTGTTTCTTTTTTTCTCTTTTTTTTGACTTTTTTTATTTATTTTTTGTTTGAAAGGGCACCAAAAGACATGAAATATGCAATGTATGTGAATGGAATGTGTCTCCCCAATGTAGAGACTAATGATATGATGAAAGTATCATGTTGTCATAAGGTCCAACTAAGGGGAATTGATGATGAAAATGCATAATACACCCCAAACAGCTGCCTAAACCGTGTTTAAAATGCCTTGGAAGCAATTATTAGGTTTTGCGATGATTACGGGATTTATTTATAAGTTTTCACCATTTTTAGGATTTTTTCTTATTTTTCCGTGCATTTTTCCATGCTTTATATTCATAAAAAAAAATTAAAAAAAATATTTGAAATCATAAAATATTTTTTAAAATCATAAAAATAATTTTACAATTTATTCATATTTTCTATATTTTTTATCATATTTTTAGAGGTTTTTCTAGATTTTATAGGATTTTTGCATGCTTAGGGGCATTTTCGTCATTTTCTAATGTTGAAAATTGTTCCATAAAGTATCTTAGTGTTTTTCATAATTTTTTCTGTATTTTTTAGAGCTTCTAGAGGCTTGTAGAACATTCAGGAGCGTTTTGGGACACCCCGGAATATTCCTAAATGTCAAAGATTACAAATTTCAATCGTAATCTAATAAAAATCAATTCAAAATACCGTAAATCACGTGCAAAATCAAGCAAAATCGTTGACCCCAGATCAGACAAGACCTGCGCCTAGACGCAGGTCTCATATCATCACCTACGTCTAGACGCAGGTCATGTTACATAATCATACATAAAATTTGATTCATTCATGTATCTTGTGTAATCATACATAAAATTTGATTCATATATATTTATTTATTTTCATAATTCAAGACAAAAATAATTTAATTTTGGTTATCATTCAATCCATATTGTGATCTATACAACATGGTCTTTCTCATTCAAATTATGTGTTTCAAAACGATCGCTACATTTTCATAGATCTGTAAATATATGTTATTTTCATTGTAAATAAACCGATAATAATTTCACATATTTTGAATATGTCGATTTATTAATTAAATCGCATATTGTAAATAATTATATATTCATATAAAAGTATTGAATTATCGTAAATAGGTAGATCTGGTTTAATTCGTATTATCGACGAGTGAAATATATAGATCTGGCCCAGCGGGTAATAAAATTGGCAATTAACGTCAGAGAAAGTACTGGGTCAGACCGTCTGACCTAATGTTACTGTCAGACGGCTAAAACCTAACAAATTCTTTCAACGCAAAACCAATCAACATCATCTTCTTCCTCCTAAACCAATCGAAGGGCCCTTCTCAACAATTGCAGGAGAGAACCAATTTACAATCCATTAATTTTTCTTAAATCAAAATGAACATGGAGACCAATTGCATTAAATTAGTTGATCCAACAAAAAAGTACAGCAAAATGTTAAATCTCGTGACCTGAATGATGGAGGAGGGGATCCAACAAAAAAGTGCAGCAAAATTAAATTGTGGTGGCGATGGAGGAGGGGATGACGATGGTGGTGGGATGATGTGGTGACGATGATTTTGATGATGCTGATGTGGTCGTGGTTGTTGGTAACATTCTTGGAGAAGAAGATGAAGATGAGGTTGGTAACATACTTGGAGAAGAAAATGAAGTTGAAGTTGCTGGTGTGTCAATGTCATTGCTTTTGTGTGTTGTTACTTGTTACTGTGCCCAGTATTCAATTTCAGTTTTGTTTTTTTAGAAGACGAAGAAAGAGAGCTTGGATTGTTCAATTTCTTATCCAGGTTTGTTTTCTTTTTGGGCCAGGTTATTTTTTATTTTTACCAGGTTAGTTATTATTCTGTCCAGGTCTATTTTTTGTCCAGTTTAAAGATGGTTTTGGTCCAATTTACCCCTTATTTTTACCAGGTTAATTATTATTTTGTCCGGGTTTATTTTTTGTCCAAGTCTTAAAATTCTTATCCAGGTATTTTTTTTCGTCCAGGTTATTTTGGGTGAATGACCAGGTTTGAGTGAATGACCAAGTTTATCTGGTGAGTGTCCATGTTTATTTAGTGGGTATCCAGGTTTGAAAATTATTGCCCAAGTTTTCTCTTTTTTCGTCCAGGTCTACTATTTTTTTGTCCAGGTCATTTCTAGTGAGTTTCCAGTTGGACTCGACTGACAGTAACATTACTGTCGGACGAGTCTAACGCAATACCTTCTCTTAATGTTAATATGATGAATTATATTGATTGTGTATAAATCTGTACATATTTTTTATAAATTTTATCGTAATCATTGTCATAATCATCATAATTCTATATTATTATTAACCCAACTGCACATCTAACCACATTCTCTTACAACGCACTTTGAATCCGCAAATATTTATTTTTATATTTTATTTTTCTTCAATATGTGATCTATTTGATTTATTATTTCTAGGATTTAATACGGACTTAAATCAAAGTGGGCACAATAATATATAGTCCTAACATGTAATAATTAAACCCACCTAGTAATATGCACTTTTAGGATATAATGAGAGATGTCTTTGAATTCGGGAATAATAATAATACGACCAAAAAGAGAGACCTAGTAGAGACCGCTTACAGGCGGGCGGGCCCAATGCACGATTGGCACATAACCTGTCCCCGAACCCATACTCTGGTGCACGACCATATGGGGCCAATTGCCCTTGGCATTGGTATTTCTCCAGTGTCCGTGGACCGTATAAACGCACGGTGGCGACTCCTACTAGACCACATTCACGCGTGGCGTTAACGAGGATTCAAAAAAACTCGTGACGTAGGCGGCGGGTAACGACCCCTACAACATTCAACTGTTCAAAACTCTTGGAATCAGTTCCCCACATTCAACTCTGAATGTGATCTCACTCATGTTTGAAATCACAAACACTTTCCAATCTTCAACCCCATTGTTGAAGACGAATTACTATGTTTTTCACTATATTTTACTTTCTCACAAAGCTTGATGAGTAAATTGAAGCTCTAAAGAATGTGTGTTTGTGTTTGATAGAAAATGGAATGCCTTATGTGTTTTTGCTCTCAAATCTTTTTGCTCAATATTTTTTAGGAGAGTCAATCAGTTGATGGAGATGTAAATGCCAACTATTTATAGACCCAAAACTGATTCAAATTAAAAAAACCAATAAAAAATAGGGGGGAAATCAGTTTCAAAAACCTTAGAAAGAGCAGGAAACAATTTATTTTGTTCACAACAAACTTTTCAAGAAACTTTGTTATGCTCAATAGATCTTTCTATCTTTCAAGTAGCTGTCATAATTAATTAGCATTTAACAGCTATCAATGAGGTGTTAAAAACCTAAAAACCCTTTTTGAGATCATTTGAAGAAAAACCCTATTTTTTTCAAAAACTAACAGCACCTCGTAAAGCAAATGCTCCTTAGACCTGTTACCCTAATTCATAGTCTTATGAACAGTATAAACATTGGTTCAAATATTCATATTACTACATCATCATACAAAGGCACTTATAATGGTCTACCAAACATACACACAAACATTACATTAAGATCTAAGATGCTCAAAATAAAAACCCTATTCTATCTTCATGCTCTTCCAAGTCTCGAAAGTCTTCTTTGAATGTCTTCAGTCTTGAATCTGGACTTTAGTACTTGGAACTTCAATACTTGCTACACAACCAACATGGTTAAGACATAACAAGTAAATACATGACTGTTTTAGTACAATCCAGGGAACACTTCAACTGGTTCCATACCAGTATACACAGTAAAGCTCAAAACACTTATTCCCTGCAACGCAAATATGTTGTTAATCAAGAATAAACTCAATCATACAACATTTATAGGAAACATCTCTTAGTTGGTTCATGTAAAGTACAATTGTTCTCTATCAATGTTTTTCATCATTCAAAACCCAAGGCACTCAACAACACCGAAGACTTTCAGGAACAAATTGGTGGCAATCTTAAATTCTTGGCTATTGAGAATGTGTCAACCATACCGGATCGAATTCAATTCATAGTAACCGTTTCAGACCAATTAATTATTTCATACCACTGTTGGATCATAGCAATCAAATCATATGGGATCCGGACCTATTTTAGATCATTGTACTATTCAAACTAGTTAAGATTTTATATAGAGATTTTAGACTAAAATCGGATTGGGATCATTTCAGATTAGTTCCTTTCACACTGGATCGTTTTCGACCAATGATTTTGGATTAATAGTTATTTTTCTGTGTCCTTCAATAATTAATAATTTGATAATTATATGTAAATAAATTTGTGAATATGCAATTAGTATAATTGTGACTGCTTTAATTTAATTTTTCAATTAATCGAAGGTCAATACTTGTTCAAGGTTGATTGAATTGAAGGTTGGTGGGATCTATCTAGAGAAGTTTTGAGAGGTGTTTGAATCTTTGATGAAAGAGAAGGTTTTAGGATGCAAGTATACAATGCTGAACAATGCTCGGGATCATTAGCGTCTGTCGAAACCCCTTGGAAGGTCTCATATTTATAGGCCAAAAGTTGCGGCGAAGACGTGGAAGGAAGCAGACCTGCACCTAGGCGCAGGCCACCTGCGTCTAGGAGTAGGTTCCTTCCGGTCTTCGTTCAACGATTATGATGATTCTACGCGCGATTCACGGGATTATGATTTGATGTAATCTTTCATACTCTAGAGTATTCCTGGATGTTTCGGAATGTCCCATAATGTTCTAGAATGTCCCGTAATGTCCCAGAAGCTTCCAGAAGCTCTAAAGACCAAAGAAAAATTATGAAAAATGCCCCTTGGCTTGCAAAAAATCATAAAAAAAACCTAGAAAAGCTTTAAAATATGATAAAAAAAATATAGAAAATTTGAATGACTTATAAAATTATTCTTGTGATGCTCAAAATGTTTTATGATACAAAAAAGATAATTTTTATGAATATAAAATATGGAAAAATGAATGAAAAATTCCTAAAAATGTTGGAAAATTATAAATAGATCTTGTAATTATTGCGGACACCGAGTGTTGCTTCCAAGGTAGTTTGACCATGGTTCGGGCAATTATATAAAGCATATTGTGCATTTTCATCGTCAATTCCTTTTTAGTTGGACCTCTTAACAGCATAATACTTTCATCATTAGTCTCTACATTGGGGAGACACATTTAGGTGTCTACCATAACACAAATGAGTGTAAAATTACATGTGAATACACCATAGCTGAGTAGCTGAGCGCTGAGTAGAATATTGGTAGATTAAAAAAGAAGCCAAAGAATAGGGGGATAAAAAATAATAATTAACCATTCACGCATCTCAAGGCAACTTCTAGGTTATAACATACTTGTGTGTAGTATGTATGTAAAACCATAAAAAGTTTGACAAGTTCAAACATCAAAAACACCACGAAACCAACCTTTTCTTACTGATCATTACATAATTATTAATATCAAAATATTAGCATCACTAATATAATAATAATAAAGCTAACAAGCAGGCAATACAATAAGAAATAAGAACGTTCTCCCTTTTATTGTAAACCTACCTGCTTGCTTATGCTCACTTCCTCAAGGTAGAACAAGACAAACTCTCTCAACCACTTCATATTTATGTTCCACCCTCATTTTCCCATTAATTATTTTATTTTTTTATAT
Organism: Salicornia ramosissima; assembly: GCA_951394345.1. Classification (NCBI taxonomy): domain Eukaryota; kingdom Viridiplantae; phylum Streptophyta; class Magnoliopsida; order Caryophyllales; family Amaranthaceae; genus Salicornia; species Salicornia ramosissima. Next base: position 43,755,510 of record OX596232.1, read on the forward strand.
ATCTACTAAGTCTATACATTTCCGCCCATCTTCCCTTATATACTTTCCTTTCTATTTTATCCTATATATATAAATACATATACATAGATATATATAGATAGATAGATATTTCTTACCCAATTGCTTTACATAATAATACTCATCTTCATTCAAATAACCCACTAATAATTCAACTCATATATCATATATATGTCATCCATGGACCAACCGGACTCCCCGGGAGGCAGCCGGCTGCCTCGAAAAGAGCTCCAAGGGCCTCGTCCGACGCCCTTGAAGGTTCGAAAAGATTCACACAAGATCAAAAAACCACCAGCGGGTCCCTCCCACAACCATCACCCGCCACCACAACCGCCGCCACAGCCGGTGGTTATATACACCGTTTCCCCTAAGGTAATCCATACACACCCTAGTGAATTTATGACACTTGTTCAACGTCTAACGGGTCCGGATGCCACGTCATCACAACAAGAACATAATAATAATCCTTCTTCCTTTGGTATTACTACATCAAGTAGTAGTAATAGTACTAGTATGGTTGGAGGTTATTCTTCTTCTTCTTCTATAGTAACTAATCATAATCATATAAATACGGCTCATCATCATGTTAGTGGGGCAATCTCACCTGCAGCTAGGTTGGCAAGCATTGAAAAGACCAAAATGCACTCGGATGTTAAAAAGTTTGTGGTCCCAAAATATCAAGGTAAGGAAAAAGAAATTAATGTTATGGATTTAGATCAGAGTATCGGTGTTGGTCGTGGTGATGGTGGTGACAGTGTTGGTGATAATGGAAATAATAACGACCGTGAAGGGGCAGAAAAAACAATGGTTTTTCCGGGCATCTTGTCCCCCGGACCGGGTTCATTACCCCAGATTTCACCAAATTTTTTCTCACAAATTTTTCAACACGATCCTAATAACCTAATTAGCCTACAACAACAACATGGGAACAAAAGTTTAATCGAAGGAAGCCACTTGCCTAGTCCTTTTTCGACAAATTTATTTACTCCAAGCCCGATGTTTTCCCCTTCTTCTCTAGATTTTTTGCAACGTGTTTGGGATAATTAATTTATTGCAACAAGAAATGGGGTAGAAGAAATTGTTGGAATTAAAGTGAATATTCGTGATGTCAGGACATTCGATAGGGTCGGAAATTGGATAACAAGTACACCCCTCAAATGTTTAATTTTTGTTCATACATCTTTGATTCACCCTAAAAGCCCCGTAGACATGTATGTAATTGAATTGATTATATTTGAATTCGATCGTCGTCTGCAATAAACAGATTGATCAGAATTGGATTAGATTGTGTATTGGACTTCTTTACATTCACTTGGGTAGAAATTAATTAATATGGCTTTTGCTTGAGTTGAGATTATTCCGATCAAGAGGTTGGTAATCGATCTACTTTTTTTTTAATGGATGATTTATTATTATTTAATTTTTATTATTCAAATATTAAAAAAAAAGCCACAAAGATTTAGGGTATAAATTATCATACAGATTGCATCGTTGTCCTTTACCACTTCTCTGCCATATTATTGCAACTGTGTCAACGTTCATAAAATAAAATTAAAAATTAAAATAATTGTACGGTTATATTCAATTGATTTCTATAAATGTAATGATGTAGGTAGGTAGAAGAAATTAATTAGGTTGACATAGGGTATAAATAAAAACACAAATACTCGGATATATCAATAAATTAGTACCACCATTCAGCATGCTTCATTATTATTTTAAATACAAAATGCTAAATACAGCCCCAAGTGTTGCATTAAGAAATTAATTTAAATCAAGCACATGATATGTGATTTTGCCATGTATTTTCAAATTGTTACGTAATTAAAAAATATATAATATGTATATTTATAACCCTTTGGGTTGTATATAGCAATACTTTTTTCTTATCTCCATGATTAATCACCATTATTTAGATGAATAGAAAACCATTGTTGTTGAGCGAGTCATCAACATATAATTGGACGACATTCATGAGAGCATAATAATGCTTTAATATCTAGGATACTTGTGGAAGGTATTAGCTTGAGACTTTTGCTTAAAATATACTTTAATTTGTTGAATGTCTTAAAATATAATAATGCATTAAGATAGTTGAAAATGACAATTATCTACTTTATTGAATATTTCTAACTACTTAGGGTCCGTTTACTTTGTTGTAAAACGTTTTCGATGTAAAATGATTTTCCATAAAAAAAATTTACATTGGAAAACTCATTTTCGTAGAAGTTTTCCAATGTTTACTTGCACGAAAAATACGTTTTACTTCCAAATATGGGGGAAAATGCTTCCACGCACTATGGTGTAAAATGAGTTTTCACTCCAAATTTTACATTTTATTTTTTCACCCAAAATAAACGATGTAAATTGGAGAAACTATTTTTAAAGAAAACATTTTATGCTCTAGTAAACGGAGCCTTAATTTTAATATTGACGTGTAAAAAAAAGTCCAATATTGATGGTAAGGGCTTGTTTACTTAAGCTTAAATTCATTTCAGTTCAGTTCAACTCAGTTCAGTTCAGTTCATCTCTCAATTTCCTTCTCTTATAAAATATTACTTTCAGCTGTATTCAGTTCATTTCATTTCAATTCAGTTCAGTTCAATTCAGTTCAGCTGTATTAGTTAAAGTAAAGAACTCAACTCAATCTTATCTGTCGCATATATAGAGTAAATTAAAATAGTATTCCCTCGTTATAAATTGTTTTCTGCATTTTTCGTATTTTTTTCTGAGACAAAAATATCTTAAATAGGAAGAATATTTCGAAATGGAGCAAGTATAAATTAATAGAGTTTTTTGCTATGGATTTTACTATGAGTAATTCGTATTGATTAATTACAATTATAATATAGATACAACAGTTCGTTGTAAATTAGCTCATGCTATGTTTGGATACAATCATTTCATTTGAAATGATGGATTTGGGCCAAATTACATGTTTGGCAAGTAAAACAATTTGGAATTGAGTTTGACCCAATTCTCATCCCAAATGATTAACAAACAAATGTTGTGTATTTCAAATACTTAACAAAACAATGTCATTTCAAATTCTAAAACAACCCAAACAAATAATTTTCATTTGAATTGTAACATTTCAATTTCAGAAATTGAATTCATCAATTTGAAATGAATTCCACATATCCAAACACTACCTTAGGTTTATTTATATTGGAAGAGAGTGAAGACGAAAGCATAGCCAGATAATCTTGTACGCTTAGCATTACAATATACTTCGTTTTTTAATGGTTGTAGGCTTGTAGCAAATAACAATATTTGTGAGAAAAAAAAAGAGAAGATATTGTGTCAGACTGGTCTGACAGTAACATTTCTGTCAGACCAGTTCCCTAGATCTGGACATATATGATTGAATTTGGACTCATCTGTGTTGAACCTGGACATGTATTGGTAGACCTGGTCACATGTTTGTAAACCTGGACACAAATTTGTGACCTTGGAAACACATTTGTAAACCTGGGCACATATTGTTGGACCTGGACACATGTTGTTAAACCTGGACACATATTGTTGAACCTGGACACATATTGTTAAACCTGGACATGTATTGGTAGACCTGGACATATATCTGTAAACTTGGACACAAATTTGTAACCCTGGAAATATATTATTGGACCTGGACACATATTGTTAAACCTGGACACATATCTATCTAACTTGGACATATATTGTTAAACCTGGAAATCTATTTATAAACCTGATAAACCTGGAAATCTATTTATAAACCTGATAAACCTGGTGAAACTTGTTTAACCTGGATATATATTGTTAAACCTGGACAAATGTTGTTGGACCTGGACACATATTTCTTTGACTTGGACACATATTACTAAACCTGGATCCCCCATGAGTTGTTAAAAAAATACAAGTGTTGGACGGTCCGACGGTCGGACCGTCCGACACAATACTTTCACAAAAAAAAAATTATTTGTTGCAACAATTCAAAAATGGAAGTATTATAGTAATGTTGGTGTCAACTAGATTAGTTGGTTAAAATCTTAGCATGTAGATGATACTCAAAACCTGAGATGATTGAATCCGGTCTCTAGATTATAGAAATCATTTTAATTCAAAATCAATAGAATAAGTATATTTAGGGATGTAAAAACAGGTCAAACGGTCAAAAACAAGTTCGGTCAAAAACGGTCGGTAAAAAACAGATCGTATGAGTCCATTCGGTATCGGTCAGTAACGGTCGGTCTTATTCGATATTCGGTCGAATTTGGTATTTTCCAACACATGTGTCGGTCAGTTTCGGTCCGGGTCCGACCATTTTTCGGTAAAAAGTCACATTCGGCCGGTCAAAATCGGTCTTTTTCAAATCGTAACCGGTGCATGGGTCAAAATCGGTCTTTTACAGGTCGTAACCGGTGCACCGGTCATAATCGATAGGGCAAAATCGGTATGCAGGCCATAATCGGTCTGTCAAAATCGGTATGCAGGTCATAATCGGTCCATCAAAATCGGTATGCAGGTTATAATCAGTCGATCGCGATCAAATTTATGTCCAACCTGTCAGTCTTAAACGATCGATCATAATACAATCGGTCAATTCAAAACTTTGAATCAGGTTTTGATATTTTGGGTTAGTTGGCTTAGAATATTTGGCTAAGAATTTAGGATCGGATAATTATGCCCACCCCTAAACTATATTAAAAATCAGTTTCATTATGTTAGAGCCAAAAACCAATGTCAGATTGATCTTATTACAATTAGGGTCAGAGCAGATCTAGTTTGGATCCATTCATGTGGGAAAATACATATATCAGGTCCATGTGGGTCAAGGAGTTCGTTTTATGCCAGTCTATTTAGTCCAAATATGATCGATTTATGTGCTATTTTAGTTTTAATTAAATTAATTTTAAAAATTACGGAGTACATTTTTTCTGTCAACTTAGAAAAATCATGTAATTAAGTTCGCTAAAAAACGGATACGGTTGTAAATAGGTAAACAACTTCGGTCACATGGCCGGTTCAAAACATGTTTTGGTCAAAAAGATGTTTGGTACAATACGGTTTCGGTTAAAAGTGGTCAGTCAAAAACCGATTTTTGGCAGGTCAAAAATAAGTTCGGTTTGAAAACAAGTTCGTTAACAGTCGGTCTCGGTATAATAAAAATAGGTCGAAAACAGGTTCGGTTTTAAACAGGTTCGGTAGCGGTCGATTTCGATATGCGTAAAAGTGGTCGAAAAACGGTTTCGGTATAATTCAGATTCGGTAGCGGTCGGTATTCGGTCACTAAAAATTTGGTCAAAAACAGGTTTGCTATCAGTCGGTAACAGTTGGTCAAACAGGTTTCTAACCCACATTTGGACCCCTATGTATATTATTATATTATATTATATTTGTGTGCACTTATATATAATTGGCGCCTCTAGACAATGGAAATATATTTATATTAAAATTTTTACTAAAATGGTATGAATTTTGAAATCGATATCATATCAACGATCAATGTAATTAAATTAGTGTTAGATTTAATTTAAATCTTTCCATTTATAACCACCTAATCAAGTGTTCCTAAAGTGGTGGTTAGTTTTCAACCCATTAAAAAAAGTGGTAACTTTTTGCATGTTTTCGATAGTTTTGATGGTTATCCTTTATAAATCTTTCATTTCTAATTTATTGGCTGCATGAATAAAGAACTAGTTTTTGGCCCGTAAATTGCACTGGGGTTTTGTCTATTAATATTTAATAATGTAATATTTTCTCTAATGTATTTTTTATTGCTGTTAAATATAATTGTAAGATTAATAAAATTTATCATAAGAAATTAAGAATTAATAGTTTAAAACAACCATTTTAAAATTATCTTGTAATAAAAAGTTTGTAAAATATTAAGAGTTTGCAACTTCATAATAATTCTAACAACATCAATAATACTTAATATTTTAAGAAATATATACAAGCATTTATACTGTGAACCTAATTAACTTTTAATAATGAATGTGTGCAAATGGTAAAAACAATTATCAATGAAGGAAATTGAAAAGTTATAGGACCACGGGTACAATATATATCTAAAATTTAAAAGTAAAAAAGAAGCATAATGGAAGACGATGTGAGATAGAATGTTGTGTGAGGAGTGATTAGAGATGACATGTGTCATTAAGGAGGAAGAGGGGGTGATGTGTGAGGAGTGATGAAAATGACATGTGTCATATATGTGTTTGGAAATGGTAAAAAAAAATTATCAATGAAGGGAAATGAAAAGTTAGAGGAACACGGGTACAATATATATCTAAAATTCAAAAGTAAAAAAAACAGGCATAATGGAAGACGATTTGAAATAGAATGTTGTGTGAGGAGTACAGTGATTAGAGATGACATGTGTCATTGAGGAGGAAGAGGGGGTGATGTGTGAGGAGTGATGAAAATGACATGTGTCATGTATGTGTTTGGATGTGAATTTTACTATAGATATTGATATTGATTGCTGTGATATCTATATCTATACTTCAATATTTAAAACAGTAACTTTACGCGCCATGTGTCATCCATTTGTCACCTCTTCTTCTTTTTTTTTTTTACAAAAAAAAAAAAAAACCTTTAATGTCTCCTTACTCTTATAACAATTGAGTTCCACTTTGATCCTCAATCTTGTGAAATCACATATCACAACAAATCAAATCGTCATACTTGAAATAACTCAAAATCATACATTTTGCTTCAAATAAGAATTTTTTTTATAGGTTTACATAATAATTAGTTTAAATGATCAAAACCCGTGCATAGTGTTTATGCCAAATTCTACACTTTGTGAAATCTGGCCGATCCGGCTACGGCTAGACTATGATATTGGGGATATAATAACAATAATAGTGAAAATTAAAGAGAAAGAGAGAAGAGAAAAGCACACACAAGAATGGTGACGCGGAAAACCTTTAAATAGGTGACAAACCGCGGGTGGCTATGAATCCACCAATCAACTATTTGAATATTGATTATTGTGTACAATGGAGTGGTAAATGAAAAGTAAAGATGAATCACTCGCAATGGAGTATAATGGTGGGAGAAGAGAGAAATGTATGAGTTTACTGTATGCTTTATCTTACATATGTTCTCTCCCTCTAAAAACCCTAAAATACGCTATTTATAATGAGACACCATCAACCTTTGTCGCCGTTTTAGTCCCTAGAGAATAGGTCTTCAAGCTACGGATCGCTGACATGGCATCCTGCTTGGTCAAGGGAGCCTGAGTCGTTCCTTCTTTTCCTCAACTGCCTCGGACTAAGTCATCGCTCAGAATCTCTGAGAAGATAACCGCCTTCTAGGTGTCCCGCCAAGCTTGCCGAATCGGCTAGGTAAAATCTGGCCATAACAATTGCCCCCAGCTTGTAACTCGGGGTGTCAAGCTCGAGATGCAAGATGAAGCTATCCCTAGCGAATAATGCCTTCAGGCGATGTGTCTTGTAGTTTTCCCGGCGAATAATGCCTTTAGGCACTACGCCTTTTTGTTCATGCCTTTACTTACCGATTCCTGGCGATCTGGCGAGTAGCTGATATTTTCCTTGTCGTGCTGGCATGCCTCTTTTGACTGTTACTAAGACCCTAAGTGGCAGGCGTCGTGGCCTTTCTATTACTGGTACTATGACCTTCGGTTAGCTGGCGTTATGGCCTTTTCATAGCTGGTACGCAGACCTTCGGTTAGCTGACGTTTTAGCCATTTAGCTAGCTAGCTGGCGTTCGAGCCATTTGGTAAGCTGGCACTTAGGCCACGTGCGAGCTGGCGCTTGGTGTAACGACCCGACTTTTTGGACGTGTCGATTGACAAAGGGAAATCGACAATCGGATCATTACCAACTCAAATAACATTAAATCAGATTAATTGAGTAAATGAATTAACTTTTATTAAATAAACTACCAACTAACCATATCAATCCAATAGTCATTATTACATATAGGGTCTTAAAATACTGTCCCAACATGCTGGAAATATATAATAAACTTAACAAATGTCATAAATCAATAATCGTCCAATTAAACGGTTTAACTATGTCTCTCGGCTACTCAAACCCATCCACGATAGCCCGTTATTCAGCAGCGTCTTCACCTGAAACTGAGGGGGGGTCCACCGTCAGTGGCGAGTAACTAGGCTGTCCCATTTAATCAAGGGACCACCAAACACATAATAGCATAGAAATTCACATAAAAACTGTACAGAAACTTAATACATGCCTTTATATAAATGTACAAAAATGCGTATAAAAATACGTATAAAAATACGTATAAAAGTACATATAAAAATACGTATAAAAGTACGTATGAGAATACGTATACAAATACACCTGCAGAAATACGGTTAGAAATACGTATTGTCTACGTACATTGTACGTACAACCACCCCTGCATTATACGGTTAGAATACGTACAAATACACACCCATCAATCATATACTTACATACATACAACAATACGAACTCATACACAGCGGAAGTCTTAGAATACCCAAATACCTATACTTATATTATTATCTCAAGATCTTAACTTATGCTATACCCATCATATATTATACCTTAGTATTTCATATTCCTACTTATCATATTCTTTCTATGTATATATATATCGTATCTTATCATAAATGATCATATCTTATCTTTCTTATCATATCATATCATATCTTACGAAATCATCATATCACATCATCTTATGATTTCATCATATCAAGTCATATCTTATGATCTCATCATATCATATCATCTTTGTTGGACCAGTCACTATAACTCGTTGTGGATCTCGTGTTTCACCACAACTTTCCTAGAACATGCCGGGGTGAGCTCGTGTACTCAACCCGTAGCGGATCTCGTGTTTCACCACTAAGCCTAAGCTATGGCCATAACCCCTAGTAGCGGCTCGTGTACCACTACCAGACGACTACATATCCTAAGACCCAGAACTACTCGGGGGAACTCAGCCTGACTACTCGGGTCATCAGGTGTGCTCGTCCCATTGAGCAGTGGCCTCGACTTAACCCAGTCTAACTACTCGAGTCATTAGGTGGGCGTCCATATTGTATCTTATATCTTCATTTAATTTAATTCATATCATATATTGGGAAAATACTAGGTGACCGTAATAGAAAATGTAATGTTCGGAGCCCCAGGAAAGGGAGGTGCGGCACGTATATTGGCCACCTTAAATACCAAGCCTTTCCTAGCCAGAGACCGAAACATAACATGTATAGCTATTACTCTGTTTCCTTTTTTATCCCTAGTAATATCTTATGCATCTTTAAACCTTATATTATACTATCCTTAACATATATCATATACTTATAACCTATCCTTTCGGATACTAACCTTAATATTACTACTAATATTATTAATATTAATTATAATAGCACCCGAAATTCTATGTTATTATTACTAATATCATTCGGTCCTTTTAATAATAATAATGGTTATGTTATTGTTTACCCTTCACTTTACAACTTATCCCTGATAATTATTTTGTCCGTAACTTTTATTATTAATTATTCCTAAATTAATAATAATCCAAAATTAACCTAAAATTTGACTAAGTTACTAATTCCACACGGCAATCCCAAAATATTAACAATAATTAATCGATTTCTTAATTTAATTTAATTAATCAATTTAATTACTAAAATTACCAAAATAAGATGAAAACTCTATTTTTCCTAAATTTTCTACCACTCCACAATTTCATGATTTTTAACCAAATAATCAATTAATTTATGTAAAAATCAATCTACATCAATTAACCAAATTAAATAAACAATTATCATAAAATCATACTTAACATCAAATAACAAGATTAAATTCAAGAATCAAGATCAAAACCATGCTTTAATTCCATTACACACACACGACACATATATATAATAATCAAGAAATAATTTACATATTCAAGAATTCATAAGACATAATATAATTAAAGATTAGATTAAAGATTCACATAATTAACTTAATATGATCAAGATGAACATAAAAATAACATTTTTAGTTCTTCCATAATATTCATGCCACTCAACAATTCTTAAAAAAAACAAGATTAAGTTTTTAATTCAAGATCTAATTATGCTAATTAATTTAGTCACGATTCATGCTTTAAAAATTAAAGAAACACATCAATACATGAACATATATTACTCGAAAAACTTAGAATAAAATCAGAAATATAAATCATAAATTTCATAACATAATTCGAATCATGCATACATACACCATGGATCAAATCATGAAATTTTAATTATCAAACAAGCAAAAATCATACATAGAAATCAAGAAAATTCATAAAAATAAATCAAGAATAATTATACATGCAACTCGACATACATATATAAAAACAACATTAAATTTCCTACAATTTTCATGTTACAATTCCTAATTAACTATGTGTTTTTCTACCCTTTAATTAAATGAAATAGCGAAGTTACCTGGATTCGCTTAATAAATTTCCAAGGAAAATTCACCAAAAATGGTGAATAGGCACGATTTTTTTGAGAGGGAGGAAAAAGGAGAAGAGAAGTGTAATTTTTTTAGGGTTTTTGATCAAATAGCAATTAGGACCCAAATGAGGTGAAGGGGTCCTATTTATAGAAAATAAAACAACAAGCAAAACCCTAATTATCACATTAGGGCTGCCGTGAGGTAGCAAGGTAGGGGGGGAGGGTGTTGAGCTAAAATTGGGCACTAGTTCAACAACCTTTGAATAGGTATTTAAATTATTTTAAATTAATTAAATTAATTAATTATCCAAAAATAATAATTAATATTTAATTAATTAAAACAAAAACAATATTGGCCCAAAAATAAACAAGGACCGGCCAAGGCTAAACAAAGAAGAGAATTGGGTCTTTGGCCCAATTTGGAAAAGAAAAGATTGGGCTAAAAATAAAAACAGTCCAATTTACATGGCCTTTGGACTTAGAATTTAATTAAACTACATTAATAACCGCGAAATTTTCTGGCCCACAATTTCGGGTTATTACACTTGGGCCTCGTGCGAACTGGCGCCCGGGCCATGTTGTGAGCTGGCGACTGAGCCACTTTGTAACTTGTGTGAGGACTAATTCCATTTTAGAATAACATGATGAGAATACAATTCATATAGAACACAAATCAAGAATCAAGTATGCATATCTGTGTACGGGCAAATATGTTAATTTGCGGGTTTTATTATGTGCACTTTAGCCTTAGGATGCAATACCTTCGCATGATGTTACCGCAATGTTCGATGTCAATCAATGACAACTAACGCTAATTACTTGACACAATGGCCACCGTTGAAAATCGTTTGGTGGGGCGTTCTTGTAACCTTGAGATACCGTGCGGAATTATGCACACAACAACCATAAGAAATCAGCTTGTTGCATGTCCTACAAAACGAGCATCATTAGAGGTTTCGCGTATTGGTTGTAGTGTGATAAATATCTACATGTGAATAAAACAATTGTATCAAATGTATTGCAATAACTCTAGATATTACCTAGAAATAACAAGATTTAAAAACGAGTAACCTCCCTTTGACATTTGAACTTAGTTCTTCTTGCGGCAACTGTTTACAGCTTTCGATAGCAGTTACGGCTTACGTTAGCTGATTCAGCTCACGCTAGCAGATTCGTCTTGTGTTACGCGTTGCGGCTAGCAATTCTCATGTATCGTCTATACCTGTCGATTCTGCAATGCACGTAGCTCAACCGCATCATCTTCCTCTTCATTGGGGGCGTCATCACCTTCCAGATCTTGCATGCTAGGGAGGTTGTCGACGTTTTTCTTTGGTTTTGATTTTGCACTTTTGACTGATTCGATCTCCATGCGGAGGTTTTGGGATTCGGAGGCAAGTCGCTTGTTCACCCCCATGGCTCTAGCGAGATCTTCCAGTATATTCTTCATGAACTCTTGCATCTCCTTGATGGTCTGGCTTTCTGACTTGCCAGGATTGGATGCTGCCATCACCCTTTTTTTTTTTTCAGGCGAAAGCAAAAACTTCTAGCCGTAGCCCCACGGTAAGCGCCAAACTGTTTATGCCAAATTCTACACTTTGTGGAATCTGGCTGATCCGGCTACGGCTAGACTATGATATTGGGGATATAATAACAATAATGGCGAAAATTAAAGAGAAAGAGAGAAGAGAAAAGCACACACAAGAATGGTGACGCGGAAAACCTTTAAATAGGTGACAAACCGCGGGTGACTATGAGTCCACCAATCCACTATTTAAATATTGATTATTGCGTACAATGGAGTGGTAAATAAAAGTAAAGATGAATCACTCGCAATGGAGTACAATGGTGGGAGAAGAGAGAAATGTATGAGTTTACTATATGCTTTATCTTACATATGTTCTCTCCCTCTAAAAACCCTAAAATACGCTATTTATAATGAGACACCATCAACCTTTGTCGCCGTTTTAATCCCTAGAGAATAGGTCTTCAAGTTACGGATCGCTGACATGGCATCCTGCTTGGTCAAGGGAGCCTGAGTCGTTCCTTCTTTTCCTCAACTGCCTTGGACTAAGTCATCGCTCAGAATCTCTGAGAAGATAACCGCCTGCTAGGTGTCCCGCCAAGCTTGCCGAATCGGCTAGGTAAAATCTGGCCATAACACATAGCACGGGGTTAAAACTAGTTGAGTTAAAAAAAACAATTAAAGCACTAACATATTTTCACTCCGGTTATTTCAAGTCAATTTCATATTTACATTATTTAATGTATACAAATATCTTGTTTGGGATTACTCATGCACTAAATCAGTTGAATTGAATGGGCAACTCAATCAAGGGTTGTCAACCCTCCTTATACTCAATTATGATTGGTATATTCTCTCTCCAATTAATTACACATATAATCTCCAATTAATTACACATGTAATAGTATTTTACTAGATTAGTCCTGTGCTATGCACGGTTTTATCAAAAAATATCTGATAAATTTAAAATTTTTTTAGACTATAATAATTTACTTGAAAACAAATAAAAAATACGTAATATAAAATCATTACATCAATAAAAAGATTTTAGTATAAATTATAATAGACTTGAAAATGCAAAAAATAAATAAAATATTATGATATTAAAAACATTATATTGTCATTAATTGTATATGGAAAATAGAATAATGGAGTTAATGATATTTAACTTTTCAAAGTATGTTAATTAAATGCTAATTAAAAGAAAAAAAAAAGAAGATGATGTCATAAAATTTTTTGGAGCGAAATTTTTTTTTAAGAAATTGACATGTATACATTTTAAAGTGAGGATGATGCCAGCAACATTCTATTTTAGTATATAGTATAGATTCGTATGTGTCTAGGAGGGTTGACAACCATCATGATTACTCAATCATCTTCCCTCAATCGAGATGGAATATATTGAATTGAGTTAAACTAAATTGGGTGGATTGTATCAAAATTAAACTGAAGTAATTAAACATGCATGTTCGTATTTTTTTACTCTTTCAGTTTTAAAATATTTGTTACATTTCTTTTTATACAATTTTCATTGCACATGTTCAAACAGCGCTATATTTCATTATGTTTTAGAAAATTTATAAAAGTTGATATTTTAAAAAATATGAATTTAGACGAATCTAGCAAAAGCTAATATGATTTTTTTTTTCTTATATATAATGAAGATTTTTCATAGTCAAAATTTCAATCTCATTGTACTTAATATATAAAAATAACAAACATTTTGAAAGAAATGAACTGATATTATTATAGGTGTTGCTCGCACCGCGCGTATTGAAATTAAATGTATAATCCTAACCATCAAACCAGTTTCTTTTTTTAATTTATAAAATTAAAACATACTCCATCCGATCCATATTAGTTGCAAAATTGCCATTTTGGGCAATATTCATAATCACTCTTATAATTTGCTTTTGTGTTGTATACATGTAAACAAATATAGAATGTGAGATTTCTTTTGAATCATCTCAAGGTGTACTTTATAGTAATCTAATTTTTTGGCAAAATGAAATAAAATTAAAGATATTATGAATAGAAACTATACATTAGCAAGCGTTAAAAAGGGAACGTTGCAACTAATATGGAGCGGAAGAAGTATATGACAAAGACCTATAAATTGATGTAGCTAAAAAAAGTTTACATTTCAAACAAATCTAGTAAACAACAAATTATTGTTAATTTTCCTTCTATCTCAATTCTTTATTTATTGTTAATTTCTCTTTTAATTTCAAATATTCTAAGAGTTTTTCAAAATTATTAATAATTATCACATTATCATGATTATCCACTATATGAATCCCAATTACACTACAAAAAATGTGTTCAAAAAAGATAATTAAAATTGCCCTATTTGATACAAAATTTGTCTTCTTAGGTTATAATGATAATTTTAATATTGCCCTCACGTTGCCCTTGTAACCCTGTTGTATTAGGTTTCAAAGCCAATTTTAGATGTTTTTACCCTCTTTGATTCAATTAAAAAAGGGCAAACAAAATTGCATTCATTGATCATCAACAAAGACAATACATTTCACTTTTCTTGATTTAAGCACTTTATTTATTGTCAAATAGGGCAAAGTTTCAAAAGTCTAAGGGGGCAAAATAATCATATTGTCTTCATTGTTAATATCAATGAGTACAAAAATTGACCTTGTAGGCATCATTAAGTAAAACAACACTCATATTGCCACTTTAATCATGATAAGTTGCCCTTGTTGTGTGAGTTTTTTTGTAGTGTTAGGCGAAAAAAAGTATAATATTAATAAAAAAAAATTTAATTAAATTGTTTATGAAGGATAATACGAATTATAGTTGATAATTGTAACTACCTAGGGCGTTGTTCGGGACAAAATACTAGTTTGCTTTTATTTAGTTTGATAATATGTGAGGTACTCGATCTAGAACAGGGCCTACTGCATGTGACTTGACCAAATTTTAGCCAACACATGTATCTGTAAGGGAAAGATAAGAAACCTTTTAAATACGTGCAATGAAAATCGAAACAAAAATCTCATGCATGAAATTCTAAGGTCTTACTCTTAATTAAAAGGTCCAGACCTCATCCTCAAAGCGCTTGTTTACTAAAGTAATAGAATTTTTAGCAACAACGTATTAGGCTAATAGAACTTTCACATTATTTACATCAATGGCTTTGGCTATTATGCCTTGATGACAATACATTAGCATATTAAAAATCTTGTCACCTGCGGGGCAAGTTACTCAATGTCTCAACAACAATTTTTTTGGTTCTCTGTTTCAAAAATGGTGAGAGCTGGTCAAAATCCTTCGAATCAAATCGAACTACTTTAAGCCAAATTTTCACCGGTTGCTATCAAAAAACTCTCCAGCACTCATCGTGACTTTCTATTGCTGCTCCGGTACCTTGCTTGCCTACTTTGTTGGTTTTCGGCACATAGAGAACATCTTTTATCCAAATTCTGTCAAAAAATGGATAAGGTACAAAATGCTCCAAACAAACTTACTAGCGGCTTATGGCCATAACCCCTAAGTAGTAGCACACGGGCTACTACTTAGGGGCAAAAAATCCGAAAACAAAACGATCCGAACTAACTTGTCCGATCCAAAGCAAATCAATTTGTTGTTTATTTAATTTTTTTTTTTTATAAATAGCATCATTGTTGGGAATATTTCTTAGTTACATTTAAAATATTACCCGCTTATTAAGGTAAATAGGTAATAGGGTTTATAATTATCATTTTTATTTAAAATGTTTGTTTCAATATTTTTATAAGTGCTTATTGTTTCTGAGTATTTTTGAGATTAAGCGAGGGCTAACCGAAACTATGCTACAAATTTTGTTAAGTATATAATAAATATGGCTTTGTTAAATTTCATGAATACATTTATATTAGAATACATTTATATTAGAATCACTCCTTATACAAGCTCATTCTATCATAGTGAAATTCTTTGATGTTGGTTTTGTTCAATTTCATCCATTATGTTGCTGCTTCAATTGGTTGCCAAATGTCCCAATAGGAAGTTGTCATGTGTACCAGTAATGTGCTGCCATCTGTACTTATAGGATTACACCACGTGTCCTCCTGGTGGTGGACACTGATGAGCTTCTTGTGATTGGCTTGATGCTGATTCTTAGGATTTTGTGCTTAATTGATTGAGCCTCACGTACTTTCCTTGTTGGGCCATATTCTGGCCCGTAACACTTATGAGTTATGATAATTAATACAACTTTTTTTATTTATTGTATCGAATCACAATCAAGATTAAATTAATTAACAATGACATTGTAATAATAAATGTTTTCAATCCAAGACCATTGAAAATGATTTATATAAATAGAAAGATTCCAAATGTAACCAATAAATTGAATCACCTGAAACGAAGTATGTAGCCAATAAAAATAATCGTTCATATATAGAAGTTATTTTGCTTTAATTTTAGCATGTTTGTCATCACACATCGTTGAATTTGAATGATTTTTTTGGGTTAAGCATGTGTGAAAATGATACACAAAACTACACAAGTAATCTTTTTGAAGAATCAAACAAGCATTGCTGAAATGGTACGATCCGAAATTGTCCCACCCGAATGGTCCAATCCGATAATGATCCGAACTGAAACGACCTGATAAGAAATGGTCCCAATCCGAATAATACGTCAGTCCGAATTCGGTTCGATTCCGAAATAGTCTAATCCAATCCAAAAGTAGTCCTAAATGATCTAGTATGAAATGATCTGATCTGAATGGTTCGATTGCCATGTCTACCAACATGTAATAGCAAAAAATGGATGTTCATAGGTCATAGTTGTCCTATACAATAAGTGGAGGAAATTTTGGGCGGGAAAGGATGAATTCTCCTAGCAACACACAAAATTTTTTAATACCACGATTTTAAGAAAGGAATGAACTACAATTTATTTATTTATTTTTTTTTTTTGTACTTTTGTAAAAAAAAAAAAAAAAATCGCCTGTCAACAATTTACTTCAATAAACATTTGAACCTCTAACATTTAGCTAGAGTCAAAGGAAGAAGTGCGTGGTTAGTTGTTAAGGACAAATTAAGTACGATTATATCCAATATCTATATCTAACCCATGCTTTTTAATCAAATAATAACTTAAGAGCCAGACTTTAGTTGTGCCCAAGACTAGTTAGTGATGAGAAGAAAGCTCTACATTTTGACAAAAAAGATAGATTTGGTTAGGATGTCATGCACTATGTTGCTGTTCCACTATTAGAAAGCAGTACACAAATTAAGGTTTCTTGCTTCTTGGTGATTGCCTTTGTCTTTGTTGATTGGATTAAACATATGTCATTCATCACAGGATCATAACTAAAAGTTTCACAGATCTTTTTTGTTTTTTTATAAAAATGTAATTATTTGATTATACTAAGTTTCCAAGGGAGTGGTTGTGAAATGGCACACGTTGCTTACTATTCTTAGCAATGTTTTTTTAATTAAAATAAGATTAGAATGAGATTTGGAAAAGCCAAATGCACTGCTTGTGCTTCCTTTCGTGTTAAAAATATGTACAACCCTCGTTTCATATTGATTATTTTCCGAGTTAACTCCACAATTAGTCCCTAATATAGGATGGTGTTAGTAACACCGTTATAATTAACATTATATAAAAAATTATTAAATTATACCCAACTATACCCTTATTTATAAAAACGAAAATAAATTGACAATCCATTTCTCCAATGAATGCTCACAACATTGAGGTTATAATTAGCTTTTTATACTATACTATTACTAGATTAGCTTTTTGCAATGCAAAATTTCAATAAAAATATGCATTTACTACTTTTGATTAGAGAAAGGTGCAACCATATTGTCATTATATTGAATTATCTCTATTATATAAGCCAAGGGGGGAGTTATGGTGTCCCCCCCTCAAAAAGTCTATACTACCCTTCAAATATTTTGTAAATACCCAAACTATATAATTAACTAAAAAAGAAAGTTTTGTATTTTTAAGTTTTGTATTTTTTAAAATGAAAATATTACAAAATATATAATTCAAAAAAATAAGACACAAATACCAAAATTCATATTTTTAAATTCTCTACAATTAGACACCCATATTGATATAGTTTTTCATACAAATATTTTCTTTTTTATTAGTATAAATCTCTAATATATAAAAATGTTCTCTTACTTATGAAATAAAGATAATTAAAATATAAATTAAATTCAATCAATCAATCAAAAATAAAGAATTATCAATCAAAGAGCAAATAATTATTTATTCCCCATAAAATATAGCAATTTTATATCTTTTTAAATGAAAATATCACAAAATTATTAATTTACAAAAATAAATAAAAGAAGCAAAATTAATATTTTTGATTTTTTTACAAATGGACAACCATATTATATAGCTTTTCACATTAAATTTTTATCATTTAATTATAGTGAAAATTTGATCAGAAATACTGTAGTAGATGAAATTAAATTTTATTCAATTAAATAATCATAATCTTATTTTCAACAAGCTCATAAATAATGTATACAAATATTATATAAGTTATCCATAAATTAAAGCACGCATAGTGTGCACATACATAACACTAGTTAAATACTAAGTTAGCCTCGTGCGATGCACGATTTATTTAGTTTGTTCTTGTATGAAAATGTTATTTATTGATTCAATGAAGAAAGTGTAGTCATATTCTCATTAAATTGATAAGGAAACATTTATTAATTAGTCTTGAAATTTCGGAGAATTAGAATTAGAAGGAAAGTGATGATGTCAGCATTAGTTTTGGAGGAAATTTTTTTAATGAGAATTTGACACATGGCTTATGATGACATCATCATATTTTGTTATAGTATATATTTATAGACTAGATAATACCCGTGCGATGCACGCTTTAATTTTTCTATAATCTAATATTTTTAGAGCAAATGTAATGATAATAAAAATACACAATTACTTTCATATAAAAAGTGTGAACGCGTGTAGGTTACATGATATTTTTCCAAATATCTTTATTTTTTTACTAATTCCGCATTATTATTTATTAATTTTTTTATGTTTTTTATTTGTGTTCCTGAGTCACCTCCATTTGCGCATTAATTTATGTGTCAACAAAATTACACTCTTAAGGTTTTACGGGGCAGTTTAACCTTTCAGAATCGGATTTATGGTCGAAATTTGAAAACAAAAACAACCCAATTAGCCCCGATTCGCCTCTATTTGTACACAGTAATCTATGTGTCAAAAACTTTCCCTCTCAACATTTTACTGGTCACTTTAATCCTTAAGGATCAGATTTGACGTCAAAATTTGCAAAAAAACGACCCGATTTGCCCCAATTTGCATTCCCAATTCGCTTCAATATGCGCGCATTAATCTATGTGTAAAAAACTTGACCTCTCAAGGTTTTACGGGTCATTTTAACCCCTTAGGATAAGAGTTGAGGTTGAAATTTGCAAATAACGACCCGATTATCCCTGATTTGTTTGTTCCGATTTGCCTCGATTTGTGCATTAATCTATGTGTCCAAAAAAATGTCCTCCCAAGGTGTTACAAGTCATTTTATCCCTTAAGAATCAAATTTGAGTTCGAAATTTGCAAAAGCCAACCCGATTAGCCCCAATTTGCATTCCAAATTCACCTCAACACCAATTTTTGTGTGTGTGTGAGGAATTGATCATGAATGTGCGCATTAATCTATGTGTCAAAAAATTACTCTCTCAAGCTTTTACGGGTCATTTAAACCCTTGAGGGTCTGAGGTCAAAATGTGCAAAAAACGACTCGATTCGCCCAGATTTGTGCTCCCAATTTGCCTTGATATGCGTGCATTAATCTATGTATTAAAAAATGCATCTCAAGGTTTTACAGGTCATTTTAACACTTAAGGATCACACTTGAGATTGAAATTTGCAAAAACGATCTAATTAGCACCGATTTGTATTCTCGATTCATTTCGATTTACGCACAATAATCTATGCGTACAAAAATTGTCCTCTCAAGGTTTTACGGGTAATTTAACCCTTATGGGTCAGATTTGGGTTCGAAATTTGCAAAAAACGACTCAATTACCCTCGATTTGCATTCTTTATTATTCACCTCAATTAGCGCACATTAATAATAATAATAATAATAATAATAATAATAATAATAATAATAATAATAATAATAATAATAATAATAATAATAATAATAAAATGTTCAGATTTACATGAAGTTAGTGGGAAGCCGAGATACAATCTGGGCCCCCACTCCCCTAGCTATAGAGAAGTCTATTCTTGTGAAGATGTGAGCAGCCGCACGTGCTCCAATATTCGCAGTCCGCGAGAAAACCTGAATTCGCTTCAACAAGGCAACAACATCTCCTTCCAATTCCCCTAAGGTTGAGAAAGAGAAAGGAAGGAACCCATAACCTAATGCCCGACACCTATCTGTGTACTTGTAATACCCCGCATTTTTTTACATTTATACATGTATTTTTATACGTATTTTATAACTTATACACGTATTTTATACGCCTAAAAGAATATTTTGTATAACTACGAATTAGGATTAATAAAATGGTTTAAAGTCAATATTTACAAGATATTATTCATTGGGTATTTAAATAACTTATGTATGTTTATAAAGGAATTTTATAAAATCATATTTGAAAATAATATTAAAGGTTTTAATTATGTATTTTGGGCGTCGTTTACAAAAAATAAAATATTCTGATTCGAAAAAGGTTAAAAGTTCCACTATCACAAGCCCAACCCAGCGTTAAATCCAAATCGAACCCTAGTAGTATATATATACTAACGTAAACCAAAACAGGTCAAAACCCAAAATCAGAAAAGGAGAAAAAAAAAAACAAACTTCTATAAACTAGATAGTAAACCCGTAGAACAAGAATTGGAAAAGAGGGAAATGGGCAGCAACAACAACGACATCAGCGGTACACTACCATTGGACCTGCCGGCAGCCTGCGGACCACCAGAACCACCATCACCGGAGCTGACCGTCGCCTGCGCCACTCACCGCTGCTGCCGCCCAGCCACGCCTGGCCTGCTGCCGGCCTGCTGTTCGTCGGGTATTATTAATTAAAAAAAAAAAACTTTTTCTCTCTTTAATTTTCTTTTGTTCTAAATTTAATCATGTTTTAAATCTTGTTTTTTTTTTATGATGAATATATACTTAGATCTTTGATTTAGAATAGGTTTTTTGAATCTTTAAATCTGACTTTATTTATAATCTTTAGGTTTAAACTTTTAGGTTTTTATTTTATGTGTTGTTTGAACCCTAAAATCCTATTTTATGCATATATTGTTGGGTTTTGCGAATTTTGTACTTAGATTATCATAAGAAAGTTTGATTCTGATTTTATATAAAAATATTAGTAAATTTCAGATTTAAAGAAGGGACTTTATTTTTAAAGAATACGTAAATAAATGTGTTTCTATGATTTTTTATGTACCAGAGTTGTTCAGAACGAAGTAGGTTTTGAATTATGATGTTTTTATGACCTAAAAAGTATATTGCAACCTTTAGGAAGTGTTTTTAATGAAAAATAATATTCTGAAATTTTATTTAAAAAAATTATGTTTATTGTTTTCTTAGTATTTTTGGGGTAGAATTATACCCTGCTTGTTGTATGATCTTTTTATGCGAATTTGGGACTTTAAAAATTTATTTTGTGGGTTTAAAAGGTTTTTATATTGCTATGATGTTTGGAAAAGTAGTTTAATTTCAAAGATTTTAATATTAGTAGTGCATAATTATTTCCGGTAGTGTTAGGAATCTGCCGAGTGTTGTTAGAACTTTAAAAATTAGTATCCGCCTAGTATTTTATTTAGACGTCACAATTTCGGAATTTTTAAATTAAATTAAGGAATCGAAAATGATTTTTGAAATTTATGTAGAGGCTGGAATATTGTAATATGTATTTAGGTTAGTTGTAGTGTTGAAGGGATATTGATTAGTCCCATATTTTATTGTAGGGGACTTTGATTGCGGAGAATTATGTTAATTGTGGCTAGTCGAGTATATTATACCAGGTACGTGTGTACGCAAGACTTATTTTCTAAAGTAGTAACATGATTAGGAAATTGTGTGGACTGTGATGAAATGTTGTGCATATATATGTATGGATGCATATAGTTTGGAAAAAGAAATTTATTTATTTATATAATCCTTCGAGGAAAGAATTTATTATCAAGTAGTGTGACTTCCCCAGTGTGGGTTGTTTATTATAGTTATGGAAAAGGAAAGGTATGTTGCAATTTAGGCTAGGAATATGTTGTTACTCACCTGTTGAGTCCAGGCAGAATTTTTACTTACTCCCTTTGAGAGATTGAGACAAGGATAAAGGTTTAACCCAACCACATTGTTGGATTGGGCATAGGCAAGCTCAGATAATTAAAAATTGGTTATGTGATCGCCTAGTTATAGGGAACCTTAAAAACAGGAAATGTGTTGTTCGATTCATCAGGTTGTGTAATGTCTGGTATGGGGTGAGTCTTCACAGTTACTAATTAAATATGATAAATCACGTAAAGCGAAAGAGGATTCACACCAAAACTCTTGGAACGTATACACCTTAAGTATGAACATATGGGGGGAGCTAAATAGCTTCTACCAAGGGGGTACAAGACGTTGTACATCCTTGTTTAGTTTTATTTATTTTGGGCTGGGATCCCATCACTTTAAAGTGGCACAGTTTTACCACTCGACTTGCAACCGAGTGGGGCCCTAGAGGGCATAGTTACTTGTCTTTAGAAACCCGTTCGATGTTGAATCCAAATCTCCTTATAAACTGATAGAGTCTAGGAATGTATGGGAATTGATCATGTAGAGTGTTTAGCAGGTTATCATTTGCATCACTTAAGCTTGTTACATTATATGTGCATATCTTGTTGTATATATGTACTCAGCTTTTGTTGATTACGTGCTTTTGTATGTGTTTTCTTTGGTCATGGCTCTTGCCTTAATGACCCTGTGATGAACGAATTTATACACTTGTATTATTGGGGAGCAGAACTGCACAGGTTAACTTGATGATGTGAAGTTCAAGACTTCAGCATACGCATGGTCTTGGGATTGGTGTGAAGAGAGAGTTTACGATTATTGTATTTGAGCTTGTTTTAAAATGTATTTCATTTAATTTATTTGGTTTAAATAATTGTTAAAGTTTTTCCGCTGCAAAATTCTGAATAAGCCGAAACGTTTTCACACGTGGCGGTAATGCTTTGGAAATTTCCTTTTAAATATATTTTATGTCATAATTTTAAATAGTGTTTAAAGTTTTCAAGTAGGGAAATTTCAGAGTGTTACAAAGTGGTATCAGTTTAGCAAGGTCGATTCTGAAAATACGTTAAGATCCTCATATCTTAACGTAAGTTTTTGTTTTTCCAAGACATTTTTCATAAATTGAATTTTGTTATTTAATTATATTTTTCAATTTCTTAAATTTTGAAATTTATATTCTAAACCTTAACATATTTTGAATAAACTTTTCGTTCAATTTTGGTGAGAAAGGGTAGATTTTAGAAAGGGCTTATAAGATAGAAAAGTCATTTCTACATTTATATCTTGTATGATTTTGTATGTTATTGATTCTAACTGTGCTAATTATTACCATTTGATGCCGAAAGTAGAGAATAGTTGTATTTTCTCTATATGTGAATTGTTAGTCCACTTATATGAATTGTTGTTATTCTTTTTCTTTTGTTGTTAGATGTTGTTAGTTAGAGCATAACAGTTCTATTCATTCATAGAGTCCCATTTGAGGTTATAGAATTAGTGAAGATTAAGGTTATATATTTGATGTGATTTAACCAATATATGTCATGTTGGATTTTATTGGGAATTAAAATAATTACTATTCAGAGGACATTGATGTTATTGAAAGTTATATAAGGTTGGGAAGCAATGTTGTGATTTAGGTTTGTATTTAATGAGAGTCAAAGTTTGTCATAATATTATGTAGTTATTGTGCGGTTGCAATAAACGTTTATTGGGATGTTTATTCTTATAGTATAATCATTTTCTTATTTCACTTTTTATTATAGGAGATAGAGTGCGATCAATTTATTTTATTAATTTAACAATGGTTTCCTTTATAAATAAATGTTTTGTGATTGGTAAAAATTCGAATTAAATATTTTATTATTAATATTTTAAATCCTTTTAGATTTTATTTTCCAATTTAATTTTCGTTTTATATAAATAACAAATACAAGGCTCTTTACAATTCTCTAACACAATAAAATTTTCGTGTTACATTTTCAAAAAGGTTCTTTTATTTATCTAAATAATTTTATTTATAATATGTTTTAAACAACGGAAGGAGAATTGTCATATTTGGCGATGAGGGAATAGGTTATGCAAGTAGATAGACTTGGTTTAGTGGATTACAAATTAATAAGGTTTAAAAGTTTATATGAGAAAGGAACGTGGATAGATCGATCATAAAGGGAAAATTCAATTATACATATTATACTTTAGGATGCATTAATTTGATTGAAGGGATTAAATATATTTGGTAATAGGGAAAATGAAGTCATAATGTAGTAAAGAAAGAATTGACTGTCGATGGAATCTTTTATGGGGTTATTGAATCAAAGTCATTTAGGACGACAAATATTTTGAGATATTATACCAATAAGTGAGGGGTAAAAGTTCATAAATTTTGTAGTTTATAATTTTTGTGGTTTATATATGGAAGTGAAATTATTAATTAGGAGAGAATATAAGATGCCTTATATTGTTGGAAAAACTGCATATGCAGAGAGAATTAAGGAAAGTCAAAATAAAATTATTAAGGAAGATATGTAAGAAAATAATGCTATAGAGTATTGGAGTTGAGTTGTTTATTAACTTTAATTTTGTGAGGTTCGTAGATGTGTGGTTATATTTGAGGAGAGTGAAGTTATGGATATTTAAATGTTATTTGTGTATTTGAGGTGAGAAAAAAAAATCATGAAGTGATCTTGAGGTGAGATAAAAGGAATATGTTAGACTTTTAACAGTTTTAATTTAGTTATGAGGTGCTTGTGAAGCTATGTATATATGAAATGATAAAAATGTTTCTATTAAAGATATGAGTGTGCATTTATAGAAAGTTATATTTTTGGTCGAATGATTCAATCAGGGTAAAGTTTGTTATTAGATGATAAAAGGTGCTGATAATAAGAAGGGAAGAATGTGAATTTGAGTTGTCACTAATAATTTACGAGGGGGAATTTTAATGATAATTACAAATTATTTGATGGAAAATACGTTCATATATAACATTGTCATTGATGATATGAGGCAGTCAAATTTGAAGTTTTATGAGTGTTTTGTATTTGTGGATGTGCGAGAAAAAATAAAGAAGAGAGGGTTTGGATATATGTATAATTTAAGGATGATTGGATAAAGATAGTTTGTTTGGGGTGCTGTTTAAATATACGAATGTAATAATTTATATTTATTAAGGAGATATTAACAAATTGGGGATTTTTATTAAGGTTAAGTAAATTTATAACACAATGAATATTTTACCACTAAGGAAGGATATAATTTGGTGTTTGGGAATATGAAGTCTGTAGGGTATGGATTAAGTTATATACGGATTTAGGACCTAATTGGAGGTTGGAATAAATATTTTAGGATATAAATTATTTTGTCACTAAATTTTAAAAGGATGCTTTTTATTTTTAAAAATAAACAAAATCATTTTTATGTTGCGAGTTACGGGGGCGTAACTCATTTTAAGGGGGTAGAGTGCGATAAATTTCACTTCTTTCTTTTATGAGTAAATAAGCCATAAAATGACAATGTTTTTGCGAAAGTCTTAGTCATTCTCACATTAATTTATGCAACTTTGTTGCAATGTTTTTGGAAGTTTGCAAGGTAGCGCAAATTTTATGCATAGGAAAGTCAATTAGTGTTACAATTCTAGCAATGGAGTCAAAGATGTTATTATAAATTAAGGGTTTGAACAAAAGTTTGTTCATTTTAAGGAAATTTCGCACTCCTTTTGAGGTTTTTCTTCATACTTTATTAACTATGAGTAGGAATTGTGTCAACAACATGGTTGCTAGGATTTTGCAAACACAAATATGCGCATCGTTAGAGTTTAGTAGTATTGCAATTTCCAGCTGTAGGATAAAAATTTTCACCTCTAATTAAAATATTAAACCAAGATTGTCCAAATTTTCGGGACGAAACTTCTTTTAAGGGGGGTAGACTGTAATATGCCGTATTTTTGTACATTTATACATGGATTTTTATACGTATTTTATAACTTATACACGTATTTTATACGCCTAAAAGAATATTTTGTATAACTACGAATTAAGATTAATAAAATGGTTTAAAGTCAATATTTACAAAATATTATTCATTGGGTATTTAAATAACTTATGTATGATTATAAAGGAATTTTATAAAATCATATTTGAAAATAAAATTAAAGGTTTTAATTATGTATTTTGGGCGTCGTTTACAAAAAGTAAAATATTCTGATTCGAAAAAGGTTAAAAGTTCCACTGTCACAAGCCCAACCCAGCGGTAAATCCAAATCGAACCCTAGTAGTATATATACACTAACGTAAACCAAAACATGTCAAAACCCTAAATCAGAAAAGGAGAAAAAAAAAACAAACTTCTCTAAACTAGATAGTAAACCCGTAGAACAAGAATTGGAAAAGAGGGAAATGGGCAGCAACAGCAATGACACATCAGCGGTACACTACCATTGGACCTGCCGGCAGCCTGCGGACCACCAGAACCACCACCACCGGAGCCGACCGTCACCTGCGCCACTCGCCGCCGCTGCCGCCCAGCCACGCCTGGCCTGCTGCCGGCCTGCTGTTTTTCGGGTATTATTAATTAAAAAAAAAAACCTTTTTCTCTCTTTAATTTTCTTTTGTTCTAAATTTAATCATGTTTTCAATCTTGTTTTTTTTTATGATGAATATATACTTAGATCTTTGATTTAGAATAGGTTTTTTGAATCTTTAAATCTGATTTTATTTATAATCTTTAGGTTTAAATTTTTAGGTTTTTATTTTATGTGTTGTTTGAACCCTAAAATCCTATTTTATGCATATATTGTTGGGTTTTGCGAATTTTATACTTAGATTATCATAAGAAAGTTTGATTCTGATTTTATATAAAAATATTAGTAAATTTCAGATTTAAAGAAGGGACTTTATTTTTAAAGAATACGTAAATAAATGTGTTTCTATGATTTTTTATGTACCGGAGTTGTTCAGAACGAAGTAGGTTTTGAATTATGATGTTTTTATGACCAAAAAAGTATATTGCAACCTTTAGGAAGTGTTTTTAATGAAACATAATATTCTGAAATTTTATTTAAAAAAATTATGTTTATTGTTTTCTTAGTACTTTTGGGGTAGAATTATACCCTGCTTGTTGTATGATCTTTCTATGCGAATTTGGGACTTTAAACATTTATTTTGTGGGTTTAAAAGGTTTTTATATTGCTGTGATTTTTGGAAAAGTAGTTTAATTTCAAAGATTTTAATATTAGTAGCGTATAATTATTTCCGGTAGTGTTAGGTATCTGCCGAGTGTTGTTAGAACTTTAAAAATTGATTTTCGGGACGTTTCGGAAGGGTTTTTAAAAGGCTGGAAGTTTAGTTTTAATACACTAAGACGATATTTAAAATATTTAAATTAGTATCCGCCTAGTATTTTATTTAGAGGGCATAATTTCGGAATTTTTAAATTAAATTAAGGAGTCGGAAATGATTTTTGAAATTTATTTAGAGGCTGGAATATTGTAATATGTATTTAGGTTAGTTGTAGTGTTGAAGGGATATTGATTAGTCCCATATTTTATTGTAGGGGACTTTGAGTGCGGAGAATTCCGTTAATTGTGACTAGTCGAGTATATTATACCAGGTACGTGTGTACGCAAGACTTATTTTCTAAAGTAGTAACATGATTAGGAAATTGTGTGGATTGTGATGAAATGTTGTGCATATATATGTATGGATGCATATAGTTTGGAAAAAGAAATTTATTTATTTATATAATCCTTCGAGGAAAGAATTTATTATCAAGTAGTGTGACTTCCCAAGTGTGGGTTGTTTATTATAGTTATGGAAAAGGAAAGGTATGTTGCAATTTAGGCAAGGAATATGTTGTTACTCACCTGTTGAGTCCAGGTAGTATTTTTACTTACTCCCTTTGGGATATTGAGACAAGGATAAAGGTTTAACCCAACCACATTGTTGGATTGGGCATAGGCAAGCTCTGATAATTAAAAATTGGTTATGTGATCGCCTAGTTTTAGGGAACCTTAAAAACAGGAAATGTGTTGTTCGATTCATCAGGTTGTGTAATGTCTGGTATGGGGTGAGTCTTCACAGTTACTAATTAAATATGATAAATCACGTAAAACGAAAGAGGATTCACTCCAAAACTCTTGGAACGTATACACCTTGAGTATGAACATATGGGGGGAGCTAAATAGCTTCTACCAAGGGGTACAAGACGTTGTACATCCTTGTTTAGTTTTATTTATTTTGGCCTGGGATCCCGTCACTTTAAAGTGGCACAGTTTTACCACTCGACTTGCAACCGAGTGGGGCCTTAGAGGGCATAGTTACTTGTCTTTAGAAACCCGTTCGATGTTGAATCCAAATCTCCTTATAAACTGATAAAGTCTAGGAATGTATGGGAATTGATCATGTAGAGTGTTTAGTAGGTTATCATTTGCATCACTTAAGTTTGTTACATTATATGTGCATATCTTGTTGTATATATGTACTCAAATTTTGCTGATTACGTGCTTTTGTATGTGTTTTCTTTGGTCATGGCCCTCGCCTTAATGACCCTGTCATGAACCAATTTATACACTTGTACTATTGGGGAGCAGAATTGCACAGGTTAACTTGATGATGTGAAGTTCAAGATTTCAGCATACGCATGGTCTTGGGATTGGTGTGAAGAGAGAGTTTACGATTATTGTATTTGAGCTTGTTTTAAAATGTATATCATTTATTTTATTTGGTTTAAATAATTGTTAAAGTTTTTCCGCTGCAAAATTCAGAATAAGCCGAAACGTTTTCACACGTGGCGGTAATGCTTTGGAAATTTCCTTTTAAATATATTTTATGTCATAATTTTAAATAGTGTTTAAAGTTTTCAAGTAGGGAAATTTCAGGGTGTTACAGTACTTAGCCCGCTTACGAAGAGCTTCACCCGTCACAACACGACCCGGAACGAAGTCAGCCAACCCAGAATGAGTTAAAGGAGAAGACCCTACCAAGTCCACGCACAAATCAAGCCCTTGATCCCAGGCATATAGTAAAATGTCGGCAGGTCGCAGGGCTCCATCATTTCCCCCTATTAAACCAATATCCACCTCTTTCCTTGCTGAAATTCCAGACCGATAGAAAACATCAGGAAGAGTATCCCGAACAACATTATCCCGATGCTTAATACCCACCATACCAGGACATGACACTGCATGGTCTCCGAAAATATCCTCCTCAAAAACCCTCGACCAAGTAGAGCAGGGTGCCACAATTGAGAACAAAGGAACTCCTAGCCGGTAGCATAGAACAAAACGGTAAGTCCTAGCATTCATCGTCTGACCGAGACTCGAGATAGGGACTGCTTGAAGCCAAGCAGATGTGTGGTCTCCCTGCTGCGATTTCCACAATGCCAACTGACGCGAAGATAAAGAGAAGATGGAATCTGCAGCTGCAGTAACCTTAGTGAAATATATATCTGCCAATTTTTTCATGAGTTTAGGGGCAGCCACCTCACTAGGATTACGCAAAAGGTCAGTCTCCACAATCATATTATACAAGCCCAGTGCATCCTCAAAAGCACGACCGAACCCAGCAACACCAGCACAATGTAAGAGCTTAGCTTGTAGATCAACAGACTGCAATCGTGAAGCAAGGAAAGCATAATGTCGAACATCAGCTGCAGAATAAACACCAATTCCACCCCAAGCAAAAGGAAAGGTAGCAAGACGCCATTTCCAATCACCAAACCCCGGCCCCGAAGTAGTGACAATACATTCCAATGAAGACCGAAGAGCTTCATCAAAAGATAGTTGAGCTTCCTCAAGCACTCAAGGAGGACATGTCCGCAAAGCAAAGTAAAGCTTTGAAACCCCTGTACATGCACGAAGTAACAATAGCTCACATTGTGGATCTTCAAGCTTGGCAACAATGTCCATAAACATAATAGTCTTGTCCACACATGTCTTCGCAAGTTCGGCACTAAACACTAAATCCGAACTAACAGGACCACCAAGCAACTTAACACCTCGCAATGGTTGTGAGATATTAGCGGGAAAAACACCTGCAAGTCTACTACGAGGGTCTTCCACAGGCCAGTAAACTTCCATTTTTTCCACATTAAGATGTAACCCGTAACGAGGCCCTTCATCCATAATTAACTCCAATGCCTTTCCCACCACCAAAGTATCACCAACAATGGTGCCGTCATCCAAGTACCATGCCTGAGGACACAGATCAAAGGTGTCCCTGATTTTGCACACCAAGGGATGTAAAACTAATGCAAAAATCATCAGACCAAGAGGATCACCCTGTTGCACACCTTGACACGAATGTAACGTGTGTTCCCCATAATACAGCATAGCAAGAGAGGAGTAACAGAATTCAACCCATCGTGAAATGACCGGACAACGAAGCCGAACCTCACGTAACATCACCTCCCGATCAATTAAATTGAAGGCATTATGGAAATCCACCAACATCATTGAAAGCCCAACATCATTATCGTGGTCCTCAACCAACCGATTAACCGCATGAAGAATTGCTTCTCCCCCCATAGACACCCCAACACCGAATTGGAGACCATCAAAATAGCCCGCTAAGGACTGTCCAATCAACGCAACACCAACCTTAGAAACCAGACGCCGCCAAACAGTGCCCACAGCTATGGGACGAATACCCCTACCAGGCTTGACAAGAGGAGTGAGTGGAGCACTAGCGATGTACTCACCTAACTCTTCCGGGCATTTCCCAGCCAAAAACAGAGTAACCACCTGAGAGATGGAGTCAACTAACTCATCAGAAACAGCCACAACTGCACCAGACAAACAATCCATTAGGTGTTGAGCCCACAAACCATCCCTACCAAAAGACGTTCCCCGAGGAAAGCTCCTAAGCCGGTCCAACACAACATCAGGAGTAGCCAAAGGGTGATGAGACTCAACATATAATTCAGGCAAAGCGGGACTTGAAGAAGATGGATGTTTAGCTTGCAAGTCTGCTAGAGTGGTCTCATTATAAGGAGAGATGCCAGAAGAAGAAAGAACCCGAACCGCAGCAGTGTAATGACCATCACAAATCTTCCTCTTACATTGCTTAATATTCCGCTCAATCCCACAGTCCTCATCAGCACCCACTAAAGAAGGAGATACATCCGCCAAAGCCTCACGCACAAGTTGCAAATCACCACCAGGCTCACCCCAAGAACGAAGGGCATTACTAATGCACTCATCTTGAAATTTCCGTCTCATAAAAGAAGTGGCTTCTTGATTACTCCGGGGAGTAAACGTCCTAAGAATACAAAGAGGCAATACCAATAAACAGATCCAACAAGAGACATCATCCGGCCTACAAATCACCCTATCAAGTGATCCCTTGAAGACCCTAGAAAAACCCAAACGACATTTTGGGGGGATGGACTTCACAGTACGCAAACGTTTTGCGAATAAGCTGTCAAGGAGGGAAACATTAAAACCATCTTGTTTTACTGGCTCCCCATTATCATGCACATCTGAAGAAAGACTCTGCGGCTGAGGAAAATTGTAAAGTACAAAATGAACAACCCCATCCCCGGCATCAGGAGGCGCAACAAAATCAGAACCATGACCATGCTGACACTTAGAACGAAGAGTATGAGTCTTGAAACAAACTCCACAAAGCCAGATACCCATACGGCGAAAAGTAACATCAACTTCCGAATAAACCACCAAGTCCGAAGTAAGAGCCTGCCACGTCTCATCCCTCGAAGCCTCACAACAATGACGATCACATAAATGAGTGATCAACGAACTCCTTGTGAGCCCATTACCCCCTCCATCCTCAGAACTACAAACGGACAGTGAAACCGAACGATAGGAGGCATGAATAGAGGAACGACGGAACAAAATTCTAACCCAAAGCCACCACAATTCTGACCCAAAGCCACCTATACGAGACCCTGCACTGCTGCCCAGAAACCACCACAAATCAAACCCAAAACCACCAAAATTCGAACCCAAAACCACCAATACAAGACCCACCGCCCGCACAGCTGCCCAGAAACCGAGAAGAAGAACCCTAAATGCCCAATCTAAGCAGAATACGAACAGCCCAAAACCCAAAATCGAACAGCCCTAAAACCTAGATTCGAAGTGCAGAACAACGAGAACCCGAAGGCGAACAACCAGCAACGGAGGAACCACGCCTTGAACGGAAACCTGATGACGAAGGCAAAACACCGTTGACGGTGGCGTCGTTGGTCCCCTGTTCGTGTAAATTGCCCCTGTTCATGTAATTACAAAACCGATTCGCATAAATCAAGGACCTCACCCAAAATGCGATGGGGGACGGCGGCGGGGGACAGAGACGCGAAAAGGAGCAAAGGCGGCAAAAGGAGACACGTCGGAGAACAGCGGCAGCGGTGGACGAAAGCCTGAAGTAGAAGGGTTGTTGACGAATCGCCCCTGATTTGTTTTAACTACATTATTATTATTATTATTATTATTATTTATTATTATTCTTATTATTATTTATTTTTCAGGAGAGACACAATTCTTTGATTCAAAGCCCCCATCCCTTTCTGAATACAGAAGCTCAAACGATGAAAAATAAAGACACTATCACTAACATTATTATTATTATTATTATTATTATTATTATTATTATTATTATTATTATTATTATTATTATTATTATTATGGCAAAAGAATACACAAATCAGGGGATTTGCACAAAATCCTGATTTGTCAGGAGAGATACAATTCTTTGATTCAAAGCCTATAATCTGGAAAAAGTGGGAACCTGACATGGATGTGCACAAATACACCATTAAAACAGCCCCTGTATGGATTAGATTGCCTAAGCTTGAATTGAAATATTGGGGCACACGGTGCTTGAACAAACTGGGAGACAGTATTGGAACTAAAATAAAAAATTGACACCCTCACTGAACAAAGGGAGAGATTAGCCTATGCTAGAGTGATGGTAGATATCGATCTCTGTAGACACCTAAATGTGTCACCCCAATGTAGAGACTAATGATGAAAGTACCGTATTGCCATACAATCCAACTAAATGGAATTGATGATGAAAATACATAATACACCTCAAATAATTGCCTAAACCATGTTTGAATTGCCTTGGAAGCATTTATTAGGTTTCGCAGTGATTACGGGATTTATTCATATTTTTTCATATTTTCTCCATGCATTTATATTCATAAATAAATAAATAAATAATGTCATTTTGCATCATAAGATAATTTTAAAAATCATAAAAATAATTTTATAATTTATTCATATTTTTATGTATTTTTTATCATATTTTTAGAGCTTTTTATAGAGTTTTTAGGATTTTTGCATGCTTAGGGGCATTTTCTTCCGAATGTTGAAAATTGTTCCACCAAGCATATTAGTGTTTTTCATACTTTTCATATTTTTCAATAATTTTAATAATTTTTTTGTAATCTTTTAGAGCTTATGGAGGATTCTAGAACATTGCGGGACGTTCTGGGCATTCCGAAACAATCTGGAACATTCTAGAACATTCCGGGACATCCTGGAGCATCCCTGGACACCCCGAAATATTCCGGAATATCAAAAGATTATAGAATATTTCCATAATCGAATGATAATAGGACCAAATCCAGTAAATCACGAGCAAAATCAAGCAAAAAATCGACCCGGATCTAACCAAGACCTGCGCCTAGACGCAGGTCTCATATCAGGACCTGCGTCTAGAGGTAGGTCACATAATACTGCCTAGGGCCGGGCAAAAAAACCCGGACCCGGTTCCCGTTCCGGTACCCGGTTTTTTTTAACCCGAAAAAGCGGGTACCTGATCCGGTTTTGAAAACCAGGTAACGGGTCGGATCCGGGTCGGGATTTTTTAAAACCAGGTACCCGGTACCCGGTTTTAATTATTTAAAAATATTTTTTTTATTATTAAAAAAAAGTTTTTTACTTTAATTTAAAATTAATTTTTTATTATTATTATAAATACTTTGTTAAAATTTAAAAAAAAACAGTTTTTTTAAATTTAAAAAACAATTTTTATAATTAAAAAATTAAAAAAACAGATTTTTTAAAATTTTTTCAAAAAACAGTTTTTTTTAAAAAAACAAAAACAGTTTTTTTATATAAAAAAATTAAAACATTTTTTCTTATATTAAAAAAACAACTTTTTTTTTTTAAAAGTTGTATAAGAAAAAAAAAAAACCGGATCCGGATACCCGGTTCCCCGAACCGAATTTCCGGGTACCCGGATTATCCGGGTCGGATCCGGGTCAAAAAAATTGTGACCCGAAAAACCGGGTACCCGCAAATCCGGGTACCCGAATTTGCCCGCCTCTAATACTGACCTGCGTCTAGACGCAGGTCATGTTACAGGACCTGCGTCTAGGCGCAGGTCTGTAGTCTTCCCGAGTCGAACGTTGTTGCTTCTGGCCTATTCATACGCATCATTCCAAGCATTTTAGGATACGACAACAAAACTCGAGCCTCCTTCTGCATTGCATAATTCCATCCCATATACTTATACCATATCAAATCACTCTCAAAACATCACTAAACACATCACAAATCATCAACTCAATCAACT
The DNA here is from genome assembly GCA_951394345.1 of Salicornia ramosissima. NCBI lineage: Eukaryota > Viridiplantae > Streptophyta > Magnoliopsida > Caryophyllales > Amaranthaceae > Salicornia > Salicornia ramosissima. The sequence goes on from OX596232.1 coordinate 43,790,264, forward strand.
TTAAACAAGCATTTCATATTCATCATCGTTGATCTCTCCTCGGTTGTTCGATCAAGGCATAACCAAGTACAATTTCTGAAGTCTCTACTTCAAATCTATTCGTTCTAAGTTTGTTGTTATATTTATAAATCAATTAAAATGATGATCTTTGATAATGGTTAACGCGTTTATTGATCTGAAGGTTTTATGCGAATTTTAATACTTAACTTCATCTCTGTCATATTAATGTTAGCAATTTAATCATTATTTTAATCTGATCGGCCGTGGATTATAAACTTTCAATATTGATGCATAATAATTTATGACTCATATTAACTAGATCTATTATCATGTATTAATTTAATAGAAAAACTTCAATTTTCATGTCGTTAGTAAATTCATTTTTTATAATGATTTATTAAAGTAGTTATTATGATAATAATCCTGATTAATTTATGAGTCATATTAGATTTGGTCTGATTATGAATGAAATTACAATTATTGTCGTTAACGTTGATATGATATATGTTTTAAGTATTAAAAGTCGCATATAATTAATTCATATATGTTTTATTTATGTTTTTATTGGTTGAACAACACATCAAACCACTTTTCCTGGAACACACTTTGAACTTGCACATATTTATTTTTTTGTTTTTTTTATTATGTGTTTTATTGATATTTTTATTTGATTTATTTTCTAGGATTTTTTAATACGGATTTAATTAAAAGTGGTCACAATAAAATTAGTTTTGATTTGTAAATAAATTAATCCCACTTAGTAATATGCGTTCTTTAGGATAAAGCTGAGATATTTATGTATTCGGGATTAATAATAATTCAACCACAAAAAGAGACCTAGTAGAGACCGCTTACAGGCAGGCGGGCCCAATGCACGATTGGCTCGTAACCTGTCCCCGAACCCATACTCTGGTGCACGGCCATATGGGGCCAATTGCTCCTGGCATTGGTATTTTTTCTGTGTCCGTGGACCGTATAAAATGCACGGTGGCGACTCCTACTAGACCGTATTCATGTACGGCGTTAATGAGCATTCAAATAACTCGTGAGAGGTAAGCGGCCGGAAATGACCCCTACAATTTGGCGACTCCACTGTGGAATATCACTCCTTAGTGGTGTGGACAAACTTGAAAAGTCTCGTGGTCTTATTATTATCATTCCCGAATTTTTTAGGCATATTGCATGTGGTCCTACGAATAGGTGTCACACTATAGGACCTTGTCTCATATGAGCATGTTCTATGCTCGAGACCGACCTCGGGGGATTTGATTATGGTTACTTATGGTGCCCGACCTCAATAATAATAATTGACCCGTCCCAGCCATGGCACGTGATCCTCATGCACGATGAGATCATAATAAGGGATCTATTAATCGTGTGCCACTCAATGTGAAGAGTGACTAGATCGCTTCAATTTTTCTTTAGCCAAGGTACCCTTGTGACCACCCAATACTGACCTTAGAAGACCATCCATATTGTATCATGTTAGTTTGACTATGTGTGCATTTTTTATGGGCTCTAGCCATGTATTTTTGTTCACTATTCACTCACACTTCATATAGTCATGGTCATCTTTTATTTCATATAGTTCACAATGTTGGGCCTTAGTGTCCTTGCATGTAGTCCATATAGGCTTTGACCTTAGTTTGACCATATGTTTTGGCCCAAAACCTTAGTCATTCCTTTAAATGGGCATAGGTCCACTCCTCATACAAGTACTCTCATTCACATACATTGCATATTTCATGTATTTTGGTGCCCTTTTAAAAAAAATATCCGAAAAAAAAATCAAAAAAATAATAATAAAAAATCAAAAAATAGAAAAGGCACCATGCATTCATTTTAGGAAAGATGAGCATAAAATTAGGACATGCATCTGCATTCATGCACAATGATCAAGGGGGTTCACTAAAGATTTTGGTTCTTCTCAGTTCAGAGCGGTCTAAACATTTCCTATTCGATCCAAAGCATAGCTTAGGTCCGAGCAAGCCTTAAGCCCAGTCCACCCTTACCTCACTTAAACACAACCCCAACACTCATCCAAACCCGAAAGCTTTAAAATACCCAGCCCGCATGACTCAGGCCCATCACTTAAGCCCATATTTCTAGCCTATACCTCTCAAGCCCACATCACTACATTTAACCCAGTAAGTCACCCCAAGGCATGGGTTACTAACCCATGCGGCCTTCCTAGATCGAGTCAATGATTCCTTGTCCTAGCCCAACGACCCTTCCTTTCCACTTTGAGTCTATGTCACATAGGTTTTCAGAACGAATTACTGCTTTCCATATATTTTCCAATTCACAATGTTATTTTCAAATTTTATACAAGTCCTGCCATTAACAGTCTCAATTAAGCAAACAACAGTTGATCAAATGGAAATGAGGAATGCTTGAAAGGCCTTCTTTCACAAGCTCCACAAATACAATCGTTCCCTTTCCCATTACCCGCACACATTCAATCCATTGCAACCCCTTGAGACATGACACATAAATAAGCCTACTTTCCTTCCTAACCTACTTCTTCCTTACCCATGGGAGCAAATGGTGCGTAGGAAAAGACATGTGCAAAAATAATAATAATAAAAAAAACTAAAACAAAAAAACAAAAAAAAAAAAAACAAAATATGCAAAAAAAAAATATGAAAGAAAAAAGTTCAAATCAAAGTTCATCCAAAGGCAATAAAGCTTGTTCGGTTCAATAAATCTAGTTCAATTCAATAAATTCATCTCAGTTTCCAGTTCAATTCAATAAATCTATCTCAGCCCAATAAATCTAGTTCAATTCAATAAATCCAGCTCAATTCAATAAATCCAGTCCAATTCAATCAATTCCAATCCAATTATAAAAAAAAGTCAAAAAGCACACTGCACAACATGGGGGGTTAAATTGGGAATTTTGAGCCTTTTCCGTTTCTTTCTACACCTTTAACCCCAGCCTTAGATTATAACTACAAAAGTCCTTTCCAAGTAAGCATTGTTCAACTTCCAACACACAAAAATTGCCTACAGAACTACAATGGTCTGATTTCTCAAGGATACGTAGGAAGCCTCTTCTCGAGGTTCGACCACAACATAATATGAGGCCTGCTGAGTGGTTTGAGTTGCTAAGAATTCGACAGTAGCATATTTAGTCTAGATCCCGACACAAGCTTTGAACCAGCAGCTCTATCCTACCCTTATATCTAGCCACATCATCTTTAACCCCAAGTCAAAGATTTTAACCTTTCTACTTTTTTCGAACCTTAGGCCATTCTTTAGCAACCTTGAAGGACACTTTGTCTCGATCAATAGGAGGAAAAGCAACCTAACACCACCATAGGTTAGTACATCTCATTGGGGGGCTCACAAAATTTGCCCTGCCCTCTCTATAGCCACCTTCATCACTCTTTAGCTAAGGCCTACCTATTCCACCACAAACTTGAAATCCACAAAAAAGCCTTAACCATCACCCTCATTCATACAGTCTTACCCACGTTAGTCCTATCCTACCTATTCACCTACTCCACCTCAAATATAGCCTTCCCCAAAGGCTGGGGGCTTGCTCATGATCGAAAGTTTTGTCTTTGATTGATTAGGGGCTTAAGGTCGATCCATCCCCGTTTTAGGGAAGTATCGTACCATTGGTTGATCCCCTTGGTCATTCATTGTTTTGTCATACATAGCATATCATTCCACAGGCATCACATTTCGCAAACACCAATCACATCATGCATCATGCACCACAAGCATATCACTCATCATAATCATTTCATGCATACATTCATATACATGCATAAGCATCACATGGTACATACGCACATCATAGAGCACAAAGCACACAAGGCTAGAGCTCATCTTTGTTGAATCCTTGAATCGTCATATGTGATTGATGTCTTGAATAACTTTCGTGGTCTTGAACCAATGCATGCCTATATGGCTTATTTCTATGTACAACTTTGCAACCCATACATGCTATTCCCTGCCCCAACCAAAATAATTTTCCTTTTGTCTTGCGAGAACATTCGTCCCTCCAGACTCAGTCAAAGTGGGGGCTTCTTATCAGACGCATACATTCTTACACATTTTTCCGCTTCAACAGTCTCACTCACAAATACTTTTCTCATAGGGGTTATGCTTACCCTAAACTTACAAAAATTCCTCTAAGGGTTTATGCTTACCCTTAATTCACTTACTTTTCTCACAGGTTTATACTTACCCTAATTCCTCTCAGGGTTTAGCCTTAATTCCCCAGCCAGAATACTTTGACTTTTGTCTTGTGAGAGCATTAGTCTCTCCAAACTCAGTCAAAGTGGGGGCTTCTGTAATAACCCAAAAATTTGGGCTATTTTAAATTTTTAATATTTAATTACATAAATTGTTGGCACAACATTTCGAATCAAACTAAGCCCAAATTAAAACCCCAGCCCAAACTTTTACCTTGCATTAACCAAAATAGGGCCAAAGCCCAATCCCACCTTGCTACCTAGGCCCACACGGCTCCCCCTTACTTGGACCAAATATTTGTTTTTCCAAATCTTTTAATTAATAGATATGAATTAAGCAAAAATCATATTTTTAATTATTCTCTAACTATTTTTAGAAGATCACTCAACCCATCCAAGCATCTATGAAAAAAAAATCCCCAGCTCACCCAAACCCACGGCACATACAAAACAACAACACCACAAAAACTTCTTCCACTCTCTCTAAAAATATTCTAAACACAAAAATTTAAAGATCAAGAGACCTAAAAGGATTGAAGCAAGAAAAAGTGGAATCAAAACCAAGCTCTAATCGAACCAAACACACGGCAAACCCAAGAAAAAGATTCGAATACTTGTAACTACAATTAAGGTAATTAGATGTTTCTACTTAATTATAGAATAGATTGATTATATAGTTGTTAGAATATGTTTAGAATTGCATAGAATTGTTTGGAATTACTTTTGAAGGAGTTAAATTGTTATGTTGGTTATTTCCTTAAAATGTCGAACCATTGTGATAGATATTCTGATGTTTCAACATGATTCTATGTATGATTTATGATTCTTGCTATGATTATTGATAATTAGTTTATGAATTGTTATGCATATGAACAAATTGAATCTTGCTTGTGTGACCTTGAAGTTTTTCGAATAGTTTGAGTCTGAAAGGACCAATTTTTATCTTAATCTTGTTCTATCTTTAATTATTAAATGTTCTTGAAATTAACCTTTGTATTTATTTAAGTTCTTGAATTAAAGAATGAATCTTGGTTTTTAAAAGGGAACATGTCGAGTAGCAAAAGTGTAATAACCCAAAATTTTGGGCTATTTTAAATTTTCTTTATTTAATTATTTATTAAGTTTAGCCATGATTTAAGTTGAAGTAAGCCCAATTATTGACCCGAGCCCAAAACCAACTATCTCACCTTGCCAAATTTAGAACCCAAGGGCCCATTCCCCTTGCTAAAACCCACGACCCCCTATTATTGTTTTCATTTAATTATTTTATTTTCCAACCTTAATTAGCAATCTAGATCTATTTTGACTAATCCAAAAACTCTATTTTCTTATATATCCTCCTAATCACCCTACTAAATTTTAGGAGCACCAAAACCCCCACATTAATTAAACTACACAGCTCCCATAAGAAACAAAAACAAAAGGTTAAAATTCCTTACTCTCTCAAAATTCCATTGCTCACCAAAATTCATAAAGTCTAAAAGCAAAACCTAAACAAGAACAAATAAACGACTGAGGCAAGAGGTTCAAGAAACCCAATCTAGGACCAAGAACCACATGGCCAACCTAAGACCTTCGAACCATGTTCTTCCATATTAGGTAATTAGTTGTTCTATTTAATCTTAGAATAGATTAGTTATATAATTTCTAGAATATAACTAGAATTGTTTAGAATTGCTCAGAAGTAGTTCTGAATTAATGGAATTTGCACAATGATGAAGTCGGGTGATGGCCGAATATTTCTTTGATGAATTTGATAATTTTATTTTGTATTTTGATATGAATTTATGCATGTTCTTTAATTCTTGCATGAATTATGTTGATTAATCTAATGAATTATTATAACATGTGAGAATCGAATTGTTACCCCATTTTATTCATGATTTTTCGAGTGGTTTAATCTTTTCAAGATTACATCTTTTAGTTATAATCTTGTTCTAATTATGTTAATTCTTTAGTGATCATCTTGATAAATTCTTTAATTAATTAAGTTATTGAAATTTTAAGTATTAATCTTGGTTAAATCATGAGGATGACGAATGATGATGATTAATTTGGAAGAACTAAAATTCAAAAATCTTGATTAGTAATTTAAGTATGGATTTTAATTAAGTTAGTTTAATTTAATTGATTAATCTAAATTAATTTTGAATAAAAAGAAAGATTAAATTTTGTTTTATAATTATGTTACTTTCCTTATAAAAGTCGTGTATCATGAAGAATAAAAAGGGTTAATTTTTATTGTTCATATAATAAAAAGATTAGATTTTGAATACTTTCATGAAATTATTTTGGTTAAACTTAATTAAGGCTTGTATTTTAATTAGTTAATTTATTTGATTGTTTAATTATCAAAGATTGATTATTGTGACTTATTTATGAAGAAAGTCGTGCATGATGGGAATTAAGGACAAGGTTTGGTTTTTAATATTTATTGATGATTGAATTTTTAATTATTGAATTATGGTAATTGCATGCAATATTGTATGAACTTGTTGAATTGAAATAATTATGGTTGGATGGTGAATTTCGAATGGTTGCATGCTGGATTGCGTGAATCACGTGTAGTGTCTATGGTTTTTGAGTCAAGTAAAGTCGGTTTAGAGTTGACTAGAAGTAAAGTTAAGTTGAAAAGAGTCAAAGTCATGAACAGGAATATAGAATGATAAGAACAACGATAATGAATGATGATAATGAAAGAAAGATTGAATAACTATGAAGTGACCGCCCATCTAGTGGCTAACGCGCCACGAACATAGGTATAGTCGAAGCTATTACGCCACTGCGGAATGGCGTCAGTTCTGGATCCCAGCGCTCGAGAATTAGTTCTCATGTGGTTGACCCGGCGTGAGCAAGGAAAGTTGGGGAACGAATTAAGGTGTTCCCGTACGAGCATATGATTGTGTCACAGATTAGAACGATAAGAAGAAATGAATTGCGAAATGTTAAGGAATGAAGATTAGAGTCTAGAGTCAGTACTTGCGAAATGGAAAGTTTGGTCATAGCTTAGTCGTGTGTATTTTCCGCTACGTGTCTCATGATTCGTTTATGATGTTTGTTGGTGTTGTCCTTGTTGTCTTCTGTGGACTATTTGGTTCACTCTTGTTCTAGTTGTTACATTTCTAATTGCGTTCTAATATTAAGTAGAACAATCTAATTACTCTCCAATGACTGTGGACCCCATATTCCTTTTTCAGGTAACGATGAAGAATAGTTGGGAGTTGTGAGGGTTGGGATTGAGAGCCAGCAAGTCCTATAGCTTTGCTACCCATTAGAATATCCTAGCCTTTTAGTATTGATTTTCATGAACATTAGTAGTTTTGTCGTTTTTGTTTATTTTATTGTTTTGGAATATTTAAAGTTTAATAAATAAAATGTCTAAGTTTAGAGCTTCCACTGTTATTATTTAATTTAATATTAAAAATTCATAGTTGAAGATGATTCGTATTGTTGTTTTCTTCGAAAACAACGTTGCCAAATTACGGGTCATTACAAAAGGTTTTTAATTAAATTTTGGTCCGAATTTGATTAAATTTTTCAAGCATGAATTTTTATAAATTTAGAATATCTTAATTTGTAATATTTTGTTTTTTACTAATTAAAATCTTTAAAGTTAAAACTATTTAAAATTAGGAAAAATAGCAAATAATATTCCAAAGTTTAGGCCATATTCTCTTATTATTCCCATCTTCAATTAATCCATGAATATTCCGAAGTTTGAGGTTCATCTTCCGTTATTGGTCCCAAGCAATGGAAAAACTGTTGAGCAAGTTAAATTTGTCGGTGGACCCCACTTTTTTTATTTTTATTTTTATTTTTTTAAAAACACTTTTTTTATGGCCTAAAAATATTTATTAGACTAACCTTTTATTTTTAAGAGACTTATTAGACTAACCCACTAAATTAAACTAAACTAATCTTCCCCCATAAAAAAAAAAAAAAAAAAAAAAACTAATCTCTGAATCAAACTAAACTAAGCTAATCTCATTAACAATTAACATTACATACATTACTAACAAAATAAAATCACCCCTTTTTTGATTTAATCACAACTACCCAACAACTTTTATAGTTTTATATCCCACAAGTGACAAGGCTACCCCCCTCAATTACCTTCCACCCTTAAACACTTGAACCAGCAACCGAACCTTAGCAAGCCGCCGAAACCCAGCCACCCAACCACCACTCGAACCAACCCTAACCACCAATTCGAACCTTACCAACCCAATTCGAACCCAATCGCCATTAATCCCAACCAATTCGAACCCCATCGCGGTCAACCCCATTCAAACACCACCAACCAATTCGAGCCCCACCCAACCGTCGAACCCCTTCAATTCGAACTACCGTCGAACCACCCTTCAACTACACCTTCAATTCGAAGCACCGTCGAACCACACCCACCAAAGATCGTCTTCCAACAACAATAAAACGCTCCATTGAAGATTTGGGTGTCGACTTGGGTTTTTATTTAGCTTTCGATTTGGGTGTCAACTTGGGTGTCGATTGGGATTTGTTGCGGCGGTGATTGTTTGAAGGGGTGTTTGGTGGCTACTGATTTGGATGTGGGCCAAATTTGGTGTCTGCTGCAGTTTTTTTTATTGTTGATATAGTAGTGGTGGTAAGTGGTAGTTAATGATGAACGTTTTGGTGGCGATGAATGATACTGGTTTTTTTTTAGAAGTTGAAACCAACTGGACATAGTAATTGATGAAATGGTGAATGGTGATGAAAACTGATTTTGATGTTTTTTTTATATTCCAATTCAATATTTAACTAGTTTTTTCATTTTTTATTTTGTCATTTAATTATTTATAATAATAACAAGTAGATACTAAAATAAAAGGAAAAGAAAAATATATAATGGGCCCCTCCACTTTTAACCTGCTGAATAAGTCATTTAACTAGTTGGAACAATTAGAGAAGATTAAGCTCAAACTTGGGAATATTTCTGAATTAATTGAAGATGGGAATAATGAGAGAATATGGGCCAAACTTCGGAATATTATTTGCAATTTTTCCTTAAAATTATTTGGAAATAATCGTGTGAATTAAAAGTAGTATAATACGAAAATTAATAAGTTCTTCAAATTAAAGTTTGGATTTTTATTAAATCAATTGAATTTAAATAATTTAATTCACGATTATTTGTTTTAAATTTATTAATTAAATTCTTTTATTTTATTTATTATAAAAACCGTGTTTTTGTTAAATAAAATCGAATTATGTTAATAATTATTTAATTTAAGTTTTTATTAAATTATGAATTACTTGCTTTATTTAATTTATGATTATGAATTGTTATGATTGTTTAATTGCTATTAAGTTTAGTAGTCAAGTTAGGTTGTTGACCTAGAGATTGTTAGTTCAATGTATACTCAAGAAGGGGGGTTGAATTGAGTATGTGTGTTTTTCTTAATCGTTTTCAAGGTTTGTTTATCTTTTTGTGAGAACAACGAAAGAACAGTAAGTAAAGAGTAGGGACACAAAGATTTAACGAGGTTCGGCTTCTAAACAAACCTACGTCCTCCACTCTCTCACCAATATTATTAATCAACTCAGAATAATAACAAGGTTACACACTCAATTAAATGTTACAACTATGTAACACTTAATTCCCCAACTGTTAACTCTAACAGTTCACTCAGTGTTCACAGAACACTCCCCAACCACTTCCCTCTAAGTGGTTCAAATATTACAAACTTAAATCTCCGTAAGTTTTTCTCTTAAAGATGGATATGGAGATAGTTTTGGACTAAGGATAGACTCTCAGAAAATATGACTTGGTTTTCTTTGGAGAACAAAAGTCTTTTAGGGTTTCTTGCAAAGATTGTATATATAGGCAAGGAAAACCGTCCCCTAGAAGTGTGCTGGAAGCTCCCCTAAATTCTGCAAAAAGATCAGCTGACACAAGTGTATAGTTACCTGTTTCAGACCTTTGTATCCTACCACTGTATGCAGCGGTTAATACCCAAAAGTCCAACAAGTACATTGCATTTAATGAGCTAATTTGGTGTATCAATTTAGCAGATTTCCAAAACACAAGTGATCCAAATTTTTCAAATAATTTTCAAAATGATTTTGAACTCGAAAATCTGTACGGATCACATGCGTAATACTGAGGTCTGTTCCCACAGTGTTCTCAGTACTACTAAGTCTACATCTGGTAAAGGGAGCTGTTCCAAGCTTGTTCTGTGCCTGTTCTTGGCCTGTTCTCTTTACTGGATGTAAACTTAAAGTCTTTTTGCCCTTTACTTAAAAACACTAAGAATATTTTCCTAAGCCTATTTTACAAGAAGATCCTAGAAATATAAAAAATAAATAGCTCCAAGCTCTTGGCTTCTGATCTTCAAGTATCTCAAGGCCTTCAAGGTTGCCTTGATGAGTCCTCACTTGATTCAACCTGTTCATATACAAATATACATAGACATCAAGTATAGAGGACTGGTTTGTCATCATTCAAATCAAACATGGTTCAACAGAGATGACTAAGTAGCAAGTTAGGTTGACTTAGAATTTAAGTTTAAGTCAAAATAAAATAATAACATAATAATGAAGGCACAGAAACAGAGTAAGAGGATATTGTTTTGTTTCGATCTCTGGCTAGGAAAGACTTGGTATTTAAGATGGCCGATATACGTGCCGCACCTCTCTTTCCCGGGATTTTGAACATCTCAGTTCCCTAGTACTTTCAATTGTGGTATACTCTACCGGGTTTAAGGAATTAACGGCTGGCATATACTGATAATTGGAATTGACGGACAGTTATGCCGATAATTAAGGAATTGACGGCCGGTATGAGCACCATATAAAATACATAATAAATAATGAGGAAAGATAATGATGAGAATGAGATAATGAAAGATGAGAAATTGATAAACTATGAAGTGACCACCTTTTTAGTGGCATTAGGGTCACGAACACGGGCATAGTCGAAGCCCCTACGCCACTGCGGAATGGTGTCAGTTCTAGATCCTAGAGAAAGGAAAGTTGGGGAAAAAGTTCCCCTAACAGCATATGACTGGTCATGGATTAGAATGGAAGAAAGAATTTGGAAATTGATTAATTAAGAATCTAAAGGAGTCTAAAGTTTAAAGGTAACCTTAGCAAGTGATTAGAATGATTTTGGTTTAATTTGATAGAATGATTTGGGAAGTTGATACTTAAGAGTTAAGAAGTCTAGACTCTTGAGGTAACCCTAGTGGAGTTTATAGAATGGTTATGGTTTAGTTGTATGTTTTCCGCTGCGTTGACTGATTGTTGTTATAATTGAGAATGATTGTTGATGATTGACGTATTCGTGTGATTCGTGGAATGTATTATGATTATTATATGTTTAATTGTGTTCTACTATTAAGTAGAACATTATCATTACTCCCCACTGACTGTGGACCCCCCATTCCCCTTTCAGGTGAAGAAGAAGAATAAGCCGGATGATAGCGAGGGTTGGGAATTGTGACCTTGCAAGAGTAGCAGTTTAGCTACCCATTAGTATTAATCCTAGTCTTATGTTAATATTCGTAGCTTGTAAAAGTATTTTTAGTAGTTTAATGAGAACCTTTGGAATAATTCTAGTTTGGTTTAATAAGATTTCTAATAATAATTGATTAAGTGTTAGAGTTTCCTCTTTCGTTTTAAGTTTTGATCATTATCAAGTCGTTTATTACTGATTCGTATTGTTGTTTTCTTCGAAAACAATGTTGCTAAAATACGGGTCGTTACAGTTGGTACCAGAGCTGAACCTTAGGTTTACTTCTTCATAAGTAATCCAGGAGATTGTGTGCTTTATTATTCCGAGAGTTGATATAGTTAGCTATACCACGAGAACTTAAGTGAGTGTTGACTCGGGTAAAGCTATGGGATAAGATGATTTTGACTTTTTGCGACCGTTTATTTCCTTAGTTCTAGTATTTTTGTATTCTCTTAACATGGGTTCCGTTTTGTAGAATGGCAAGCCCTAGTCGATCCTTAGGACATCGCGACCGTCGTCGCATATGGGAGAGCACCATCATCAGCCTGGCACAAAGAGGAGCACGTTTGCCTGGTGGCCAGTCCTCATTCGACCGTTTTGCACGTCATCGACCACCTACGTATGACGGAACCTACGTAGTCCTTGAGATCTGGATACGGGAAATGAGGAAGCTATTTGATGCTACGAACTGCCCTGACGAGGAGAGAGTTCAAATAGCAAGCTAATATTTAAGGCTGGAAGCTGACAATTGGTGGATGACAGTCAGACCTCAGGAAGGAACGATAAGAGGTATGCCTTGGATCGAATTCACCACAAAGCCCCAAGAGCGCTTCTACCCCGACGAACTCTGTTGGCAGAAGCAGGAAGAGCTTCTAATGCTCAACCAAGTCGCTATGTCTGTACAACCTTACACGGATAAGTTCGTAGAATTGTCCCGTTTTGCGACTGCAGTAATACCCTCTGAAGCAGAAAGACTAAAGAGGTACATCAAGAAGCTAGATCCCCGCATCAGAGTGCACGTGATCAGCAGCGGAGCAGCAACTTTCCAGCGAGCCTACGAAGTGGCTTTAGAGATTCATACATCTTTGATCGAAGAAGAGGCATCAAAGAAATGAGTCCCCGCAATTCAGCCGTCTGTACCCGCAAAGAAGCCGCGCTACGAGTCGACCCAGAGGCTACATTATCAGGACAATCGGTCGGCTTATTAAGCGGCAATCCGATGTAGAGATCAAGCAATTGTGTTGCGTGGTCCCAAAGGGAGGCGATTAACCTACTCCGGCACCACAAGCAAGGAGGGCGTTAAGTTCGTCTCAACCATGAAAATGCGGAAGTTGCATCAGAAAGGAGAGGCGATGTTCTTATGTCAAGTGAAAGACATCTCCAAAGAAGAACAGCTTGAAGTAATTTCAGTGGTCAAAGACTATACAAATGTATTTCCCCAGACCTATAGGGAATACTTCTAGAAAGAGAAGTGGAGTTCAACATCGATTTGGTTCCGGGAACGGCACCTATATCAAAGGCATCATATAGAATGGCACCGGCGGAGCTCAATGAGTTAAAAATTCAGTTGCAAGATCTGATTGACAAGGGTTTCATAAGACCCAATGTCTCCCCGTGGGGTGCTCCAGTGTTGTTTGTCAAGAAGATGGACGGAAGCATGCGGTTGTGCATCGACTACCGGGAGCTCAACAAGGTGACCATAAAGAACAAGTATCCTCTACCAAGGATTAACGATCTCTTCGATCAATTAAAGGGAGCGGGTATATTCTCAAAGATCGATCTTCGATCGGGACATCACCAAATTCTAGTAAAGGTAGAGGCATTCCAAAGACAGCATTCCGTACTAGATACGGGCACTATGAGTTTGAAGTTATGCCATTTGGTCTAACTAATGCCCCAGCGGTGTTTATGGATCAAATGAATCGTACCTTTCACCACTTAGTTGATGTTTGCTTAGTAGTATTAATAAATTATATTGTAACAAGACCACAAGAAACTGTAACACCCCGTATTTTTGGGATTATATTGTCATTCCTAGCGTCTTAAAAATTTATTTCGAAAACTATTAATAAATTCCCTGTTTTATAAATAGAAAATCTTTTAGAATTTATTTTCCGGGAATTTATGTTATTAATATTTTATAATGTGTCAAAGTAATTTTCTTTAACTTGGTTATCTTACATTCTCTCCTTTGGCCTCAACTTATTAGGTTCTCAAATCTTCACCTTAAAGCAATTCAAGGTTGTGGACCGACTCAAGTTTAATGTTAAATTAATGACGAGTTGGCTAAGTAGGGGTTAGAAGTAATTTTAGTCCCTTCTTAGTAATCGGACTTGAAAAGCCTTTTCATTTGATTTCTGGCCCATTAATTCGATCCAAGTTAAACTCGAGCCCAAACTTTCTACCTTGTCTTGTCAAAATAGGGCCAAAGGCCAATACCACTTGCCACATAAGCCCACACGACAACCCTTCCTTTTTTATTATTTATTTAATTATCTTCCAAATATTTTAATTAGATAAGGAATTAACCAAAAATATTATTTTTAATATTTTCTACTTATTTTTAGGAGTTTCCTCAACAAACCAATGAGTCTATAAAAAGCCCCCATATCACCAAAACCCACTATCACACCCTTGCTGCTTATTGGAACAAGTAAACCGAGCACCAGTAGAACACAAGTCCTGCAGACAGCAGCTATCCATATTGAATATTGTTCCACAAAACATATTAGTGTTTTTCATACTTTTCATATTTTTTCAAAATTTCAATAATTTTTCTGTAATTTTTTAGAGCTTTTGGAGGAATCTAGAACATTGCGGGCCGTTCTGGGCATTCCGGAACAATCTGGAACATTCTATAACATTCCGGGAATCCCGGAGCATCCCGGGACACCCCAGAATATTCCGGAATATCAAAATATTATAGAATATTTCTGTAATCGAATGATAATCGGACCAAATCCCGTAAATCACGCTCAAAATCAAGCAAAAACATCAACCCGGATCTGACCAAGACCTGCGCCTCGACGCAGGTCTCATATCAGGACCTGCGTCTAGACGCAGGTCACATAATACTTACCTGCGTCTTACAGGACCTGCGTCCAGGCGTAGGTCTGTAGTCTTCAAGGGTCGAACGTTGCTGCTTCTGGCCTATAAATATGCATCATTCCAAGCATTTCAGGATATGCCAATAAAACCCGAGCCTCCTTCTGCATTGCATACTTCCATCCTATATACTTATACAACATCAAATCACTCTCAAAACATCACTAAACAAATCAAAAATCATCAACTCCATCAACTTTAAACAAGCATTTCATATTCATCATCGTTGATCTCTCCTTGGTTGTTCGATCAAGGCATAACCAAGTACAATTTCTGAAGTTTCTACTTCAAATCTATTCGTTCTAAGTTTGTTGTTATATTTATAAATCAATTAAAATTATGATCTTTGATAATGGTTAACGCGTTTACTGATCTGAAGGTTTTATGCGAATTTTAATACTTAACTTCATGTCTGTCATATTAATGTTAGCACTTTAATCGTTATTTTAATCTGATTGGCCGTGGATTATAAACTTTCAATATTGATGCATACTAATTTATGACTCATATTAACCAGATCTATTATCATGTATTAATTTAATAGAAAAACTCCAGTTTTCATGTCGTTGGTAAAATCATTTTTTTATAATGATTTATTAAAGTAGTTACTATGATAATAATCGTTATTAATTTATGTGTCATATTAGATCTGGCCTGATTATGAATTAAATTACAATTATTGTCGTTAACGTTGATATGATATTTGTTTTAAGTATTAAAAGTCGCATATAATTAATTCATATATGTTTTATTTATGCTTTTAATGGTTGAGCAACACATCAAACCACTTTTCCTGGAACACACTTTGAACTTGCACACATTAAATTATTATTTTTTTTTATTATGTGTTTTATTCATATTTTTATTTGATTTATTTTCTAGGATTTTTTAATACGGATTTAATTAAAAGTGGTCACAATAAAAGTATTTTTTATTTGTAAATAAATTAAACCCACTTAGTAATATGCGTTCTTTATGATAAAACTGAGATATTTATGTATTCGGGATTAAAAATAATTCGACCACAAAAAGAGACCTAGTAGAGACCGTTTACAGGCGGACGGGCCCAATGCATGATTGGCTCGTAACCTGTCCCCGAACCCATACTCTGGTGCACGACCATATGGGGCCAATTGCTCATGGCATTGGTATTTGTTCGGTGTCCGTGGATCGTATAAAACGCACGGTGGCGACTCCTACTAGATCGTATTCACGTACGGCGTTAACGAGCATTCAAACAACTCGTGAGTCGTAAGCGGCCGGAAACGACCCCTACAATCTCAATAAGGAGCTTCCTGACAAGATATGTTTTGAAAATGAGAAAGGAATATATGTGGAGCAAATCATTGAGTATGAATGGAGGCCTGTGATGTCTTCTCAATGCATAAAGTATGGGCATATAGTAGAGGATTGTAAGAGACAAGTCCTAAAAAAGAACCTGGCATGGAAACCAAAGGCTCAACCTTCTAAACAGGTTCCTCCTGTTCAATAGCAATATGTACAGCACCAACATGTATAGCAACAACAAATGCAGCAGCAGCCAGTTCAGGGGGTGATACCAAAAGACTCAGGGAGTTCACTCCAGTCCAAACAGGCAAGAAACCATAGGTGGAGTCGGGCACCACACCCTATACGTAATAGCTTTGGAATTTTGTTAGATCAAACAATTGATGAGGACACAGAAGTGGAAGATGATGGCTTTAATGAGGACTAGGAGAACAATGGTGATGGGGGAGTGACAACCCCCAATCATCATGGATAATATATTGGTATGGAATGTTAGGGGACTGAATGACAAAGATAAGCAAAAAGAGGTGAGACATATTATTATGTCTCATAACATCAAATTGTTCAGTCTCCTAGACACCATGGTAAAATCCTCTAATTTGGGAGGATTTTACTTTAACATGTGCTCTGGATGGTGCTTTCACACAAATCACTATTGGCATAAAAATTGTAGGATTACTTTAGCTTGGTGGCCCAATTCTTTTACTTTGAATATATTGAAGTCCAGTGCCCAACATATTCACTGCCATGTTCAAGTTGTCAATGGGGTATAGGCCTTTTACTTAACCTGTGTGTATGGCTATAATGACAAGAATGACAGAGCACCTCTCTGGGAGGCACTCAGCAAGCTTCATAATGATGTAGGGTCCTACCCTTGGTGTGTTTCTGGTGATTTTAAGGTCATAATGAATAAGGAGGATAGGAAGGGAACTTTGGTGAGATGGAATGAGATTCAACCTATGTTTGAATGCATGAGTTGCTGTTAGTTGGAAGACATGAAGGCCACTGGTAGGCATTTCATTTGGTCCAATAAGCAAGAAGGAGAAAGGAGTGTTATGTCTAAGATAGATAGGACTATGTGCAACAAGCAATGGTGCACTGTTCATCCTACTGTAGAGGTTCTGGTCTTACCTGAAAACTCTTTTGATCACACCCCTCAGGTGATTAAGGTGTTTCCCACGCCCTTGGGGAAAAAAGCTTTCAGGTTCTACAACTTTTGGTGCTATACCCAGGACGTACTTCAACTCCATTGTTCAACAGGCCAGGTTTGGCAAACTAAAGTGCAAGGCTGTTATATGTTCCAGATTGTAAAAAAGCCCAAAGCTCTAAAGCCTAAATTTAAGGAAATGTTCCAGGAAGATGTACAGGCAGCCTACCAGGCAGCAAAACAAGGGTTGACATTGGCCCAGGAGAACTTGCACTCTAAGACACAGTACCCAAAAGCAACTACTCAAGAAAAGCTTGCCAATCAAGCCTATAGAGAGGCTAAACAAATTACTGCAGCTGGCTACAGCAAAAGGCAAAAGTTCACTGGCTTCAAGATGGTGATTCAAACTCTAAGGTATTCTATAATAGCTTGAAAGTCAGAACGTGCAAGAACAATATCAACAGAGTAAAAAATGATCAGGGGATCTGGTTGGAAGACATTGGAAATATAAATGAAGCTTTTGTGTTGTTCTACTCCAACTTGCTGAAGGCTAATGACTGATACAAGGTCCCCATCTCCTTAGATATTGTCAATCAGGGTCCCATCTTTGCTGCAATGTGAGTTCACTGAGAAAGAGATCAAGCAGGCTATGTGTAATGACCCAGATTTTATTGGTATTTTTGCCGATAATTATGTGTATTTATGTGTTAGTTCAAATTTATTTTGAACTATTTTATTTTATTTTATGTGAATAATTTCGATTTAATTCGAAATATTTGTTTTCAGTTTTTATTATTGATGCTATTTATTATTTAATTAATTAGAATTTTTATTATTTAATTTTCTAATTAATTATTTAATATTTTGGGCTAAATCGATTATTGCATGATTAATCATGTAAATTGTGTAAATTAGCCCAGTGGATCACGAGAGCCCATTTTAGGCCCAATTGGCCCTCATGGCCGGTTTTTAGAGGGCATGGCAAGGCTTGCCACTTGCCTTGTGTTCACACCTTGACTAACTCTATAAATAGGAGAGTTAGCAAGGCCCTTGCTCATTTTTGCCATCAAAAGCTCTTGCCATCAAATTCAAGCACAAATCTCTCCCATTTGCTCTCTTGTTCACACGCCATTTTTGGCTATTAAACCCATCCAATTGTTCATCCATCTTTTGAATCCCAAACTTAAAGATTCAAACTCTATTGATCTTTAAGTATTCAAACACAATCCTAAACACATTCATTTCATTCAAGATCACTAGTTCGGGTTGGTTTTGGGTCTTGTTCGTGTTCGTGATCAAGTGGGTTTGATCGTGTGGGTGTCTGTGTGTGGGGCCGTGCAGTGGCAGCCGTGCAGTTGGTGGTGCCGTGGCCGTGCAGTAGGTCCGTGGCAGTGGTGCTCGTGTGGGTCGTGGTAGGCAGCCGTGCTGGGTGGCAGTGGTGCTCGTGTGGTGCGTGGTGGTGTTCGTGCCAAAACCGTGTCGTGCGTGGTGGTCCGTGTTGCTTGGCCGTGGGTTTTAGCATTCCGGGCAGCGGGTTTTTGTGTTGAATTGGTGTGTTAATCTTCAATAAGATAACATACTTTCTCAACCTTGTTGGCATACTATGATTATAGTATGGATTAAATACATGTATGGGTTGTTTGGTGATGTTTAATCATGATTTTATGTATTGTTTATATTCTGATTTTTATATGGTTTCCATGATATTTTGGTGATGGTTTTGATGATTTTATGACCGATTATATGTTGTTTTATGATCATGATAATTATGTTAAAGTTTGATGAATTTTGGACAAGTTAAAGTTGAATTGTCGGATGATTGATAATGATGTTGTGCGTGTGATTTAGTATGATTGGATGAGTTCTTGATTGAAGTTCTTGAATCTTGATTGAGTTCTTGATTGAAGATCTTGAATCCTGAATGAGTTCTTTATGACTTCTTTGAGTTCTTTATGAATTCTTGATGAGTCTTTATAAGTTCTTGGTTGGATCTTGAAAATTAAAGAAAAGGGTTTAAAAGTTAAAGAAAGTTAAAGATTGAGTCTAAATTGATTTAAGAATGGTTAATGAATGATGGATTAAGATTGGTTAGGCTCAAGATCAAGGCGCAAAGGCAATCTTGAGTATAACTTCGATATGTTAACTAGTTACTTTCAAGAATCAAGGCATAGAGGCAATTCTTGAATTTAATTTAGTTAGGTTGAGTTAATAAGATGATTAAATAATAAGATTAATAAAGTTAGCTTGATTTCATTTCTAGACGCCCTAAACTTAGAGTAAGATTCTTTGTTTTTGGGTTAAGACGTTGCCCCTATTCCATCCGCGGTATTGGGATAGTTGGAGTCATACTATGTGATCCTTTGAATTTCTAGTAAGATTGGTTTCACGGGACATGGATTTCCAGTAAGATTGGTTTCATGGGGTTTGGGAGTAAGATTCTCAAATCCGAGCATAGTAGAATGTTCGATCGCGTAAGATGCGTTCGTACGAGCACAGTTCGGTCTAGTATATGGATGATTGCGCCAAAGATAGTTGGTTAGGTTGTTTGAGTCGAGTTCACGTTTTTGGGTTGTTCTCGTACTTTGAGTATTGATGTTGACTATTTGGTTTATGCTATGTTCATGTGTATTCCCATTAGGGTGAGTCAGTTATGTTACTCGCCACTGATGGTGGACTGTTGTTGTTTTTCAGGTATTTCTGATGACGATACTCTTGCTTAGCTTTGGGTTGGGCGAGCGACGTTTACTGTTGTTTTTGTTGTATTTTCTATTTCAGTTGTTTTTGGATAGTTTTTGACTATTGTATGGACTTCTATACGTGGTGTTTGGACTCTGACGTGTGGTTGGAGTTATTCGTATTTTAGTATTTTTAGTTTGGCTTTTGGACTAGTTATGTACAAACTTGTGGGTATTTGTACTTTGTGGTTTAATAATAATATTTGAGGAATTAGCTTTTATTTCTCAAGTATTTTGAGTTGTAGTTTCTAACTATTCGACTCGTCGATTTCTTCCGCGCCGATTTAAGCGAGTCGGGTCGTTACACTATGTTTGTTATTCCTTCCAATAAGGCTCCTGGCTTGGATGGCTACAATAGCCATTTCTTTAAGCATGCTTGGCCTACTTTAGGGGATGATGTAGTCCATGTTGTGAGGGATTTCTTCAAAACTAGGAAGCTCCTTCGAGAGGTGAGTGTCACTACCCTTACCCTAGTCCCTAAAAATCAAGCTCCTAGCACCCTAGGGGAGTATAGACCAATTGCCTATTCTTCCACTATATACAAATGCATCTCTAAATTGCTATGCCAGAGGTTGAGCCTTGTACTCCCTAACATTATTAGCCACACTCAGGGGGTTTCTGTTAGTGGCAAGAGTATAATGCACAAAGATCTTATCTGTCAAGACATGATGAGATTTTACAGACCTAGTTAGATTCAAGACTGTTGCATGTTTAAACTTGATGTTAAAAAAGCCTATGATACTGTCAGTTGGGGCTTTATGGAGTACATGATGAAGGCACTAGGGTTCCCTAAGCAGTTTATCAAGTTGATTATGGTTTGTATCACCTCCCCCCAGTATTCTCTTATGATTAATGGTGTCCCTTCAGAGCCAATCAAGCCTTGTAGAGGGCTTAGGCAGGGTGATCCCCTGTCACCTCTTCACTTCACCCTCTACACGGAATATTTTTCTAGGGTAATGAAGAAGGTAGCTGATAGAAGGGTTTTTCTCACCAAATAAAAAACCCTCGTGGTAGTAAGAGTGGGGGTGTCAAACACGGGTAAGGTACGTTGCACTAGTCTAGGAATGAGCGTCAAACAAGCTAGGTCAAATGATGGTCGCGAGAGGTGAAGAGAACTACGGTAACTAACTAAATTTAGACTATGAAAATAAGAATAAAAGTGTAACGACCCGGAATTTTGGGCCAGAAAATTTCGCGGTTATTAATTTTATTTATGCATTCTAAGTCTAAAAGGCCCAATTAAATTGGATTGTTTTAATTATTTTATTTTCCTCTCTTTTTCTCAAATTGGGCCAAATGACCCAATTTTCCTTTTCCTTGGAACCTTGGCCGGCCCTCTCTCTAGTATGGCCAACATTTTATTTCTTTTGGGTTATTTGGTTAATTAGATAATTATGTTATTTAATTAATTAAATTAATTAATTTATTATTTTTAAATTGTAAAACCTAGTCTAACTAATTACTAGGTCTTCCTAAGAACTAATCCACTTCCCTATTTCTCTCAACACTCACGGCTCCCCCTCCCCTTTATTAATTGTTTGTTTTTTTAAATTTTATTATTATTATTTTTTTTTTCATCATACTTAATTAAAGGATAGAAAGTCTAATCTTTACTTAAGTTCAAAAGCTCCAAAAATATTATTTTTCCCTTCTATTCCTCTCCAAAAACCGTGAGCCTCCTTTCACCAATTGGTGATTTGCCTTGGATAATTTTAGCGATCTGAGGTAACTTCGCTTTCTCCTTTAATCTATGGGTAGAAAAACACATAGTTAATTAGGAATTATATCATGAAAATTGTAGGAATTATGTTATGTATTGCCTTGAAAATGTCGAACAACATGATGGAATTATCTATGTATTATTTTCTTGATTTGTTTGATGTATTTCTTAATTTTGTAACTATCTCTTCTACTTCGGAATAGGATTAGATTACATAGGATTATAGGGTTAGATGTTTGTTGATGTTGTTGGGTGTTCATGCGTGTCTTGCCGAGGAGTTTAGGAAGTAATATTCTGTTTTCTTTACTCGCATCTTGATAAACCTTATGTGATTCATGCATTACTTACCCTTTAATTGATGTTATTATTCAATCATGATGCACTATGGTATGTTCGTTGACCACCGTTTTCTTATGCGTGCAATATGTGGCACTAAAGCATGAGTTTTAAGGGCTAAACCTTGAATCTTTAATTAAACACTGCTTTGACCTCATCTATGAATCCAGTGCTAATTATTATTAATAGTTGTGCGATTTGGCAGTAGGACCTCAATGCAAGGTTGTTTTCTTGTTTTATGCGGAAGTACTCCCAAGCAAGATTGGGTTTCTTTAGTTGTATTGTTAAGTCTTGATTTTTGCTCTTTAATTGCCGTAGGATTCTTAAAGTATTTAAGGTTAGTTATTTTGACTGATAACAATATTAGCATAATTTTAGGAATTGTTATTATTACTTATTTAAAGGAATTATAATTATTATCATTAGGGATAAGTTGTAAAGTGAAGGGATAAAAGATATTACTATTATTATGGCTAATAGGGTTCGAATAATATTAGTAATAATAATATTAATTTTCGGGTATTATTATAATTAATATTAATAATATTAACAGTAATGTTAAGGTTAGTATCCGAAAGGATAAGTTATAGGGATATGATATGATATTAAAGATAGTATAAGATAAAGTTTGAATTGCATAAGATATTACTAGTAATATTAATATAATTATATTGTATTGGATAATGTTACAAAATTGGTATATGATATAATATTAAGGTTAGTATCCGAAAGGATAGGATTATAAGTATATGTATATTTTAAGGATAGTATATTATAAGAATTAAGATGCATAAGATATTATTAGGGATAAGAAAGGAAACAGAGTAATAGCTATACATGTTATGTCTCGGTCTCTGGCTAGGAAAGACTTGGTATTTAAGGTGGCCAATATACGTGCCGCACCTCTCTTTCCTGGGACTCCGAACATTTCATTTCCTATTACGGTCACCTAGTATTATCCTAATATATGATATGATTAAATTAAATGAAGATATAAGATACAATATGGACGCCCACCTGATGATACACGAGTCGTTAGTGGGTTAAGTCAAAGCCACTGCTCAATGGGACGAACACACGAGTTCCCCCGAGTAGTTTTGGATCTTAGGACATGTAGTCGTCTGGTAGTGGTACACGAGCCGCTACTAGGAGTTATGGCCATAGCTTAGACTTAGTGGTGAAACACGGGATCCGCTACGGGATTGAGTACACGAGCTCCTCCCGGCATGTTCTAGGAAGTTATGGTGAAACACGAGATCCATAACGAGTTATAGTGACCGGTCCAACAAAGATGTTATATTATGATTATACAATTGATATGTTAAGATGAAATCATAAGGTGAAGATTAAGATGATTTCAAAGATGATAAGATAAGTTATGATCGTATATGATATGATATGTTAAGAATATGATAAGATATGATTACGACAAGAAATGAATGATGATATGATAAGATATGAATTATGATATGGTAAGATTAAGATAATGTAATGATGATGATAAATTAATGATATAAATTAAGAAGGGATAAGTATAGGTTAAAGATTGGGATAATTCAAGATGTATAGTAATAAGTATAAGTTTAGTATAATGTAAGTCTTCCGCTGTGTATTTTCCTGAAATTATATGATTATGTACGTGTGTATGTATATACGGATGATGTATGTATTTGGTATGTATTCTAACCGTATTTGTAGGGTTGAATGTACGTATTTTTATACGTAATTGTACGTATTCTAACCGTATTTCTGCAGGGGTATTTATACGTATTTTTATATACGTATCTGTATGCGTATTTTGTACGTACTTTTATACGTATTCTTGTACGTACGTTTATACGGAATTTGTGTATTGATGTGTAAAGCATGTATTAAATTCTTTATAGTTTTTATGATATTTTTCTATGCTATTATGTGTTTGGTGGTCCCTCGATTAAATGGGACAGCCTAGTTACTCGCCACTGACGGTGGACCCCCCCCTCAGTTTCAGGTGATGTTGCAGCAGATTAGAGCGGGCTTTGTCGGATGGGCTTGAGTGTTTAGGCCTTTATTCTTAAGTTTCTAGTATTTCCAGAACAATTTAGCATTTATTAGTTTATTATATGATCCCAGCATGTTGGGACAGTATTTCCAGACATTTGATGTAATAACAATTAGTGGTTTACTATGGATTCTAACAGCTATAATTAATAAAAGTTAATTCTTTCATTTATAATGTTGATTTATTGTTTAATTAGATTAAGTAATGATCCGAATGTCGATTTCCCTTCGTAAATTCGACAAGCTTAAAAGTCGGGTCGTTACAAAAAGAGACTAGGGTAAGAGATCCATAACTCATACCACCATGAATTGTGACTCAATCGAACTTAGACTTAGGTCATGGATAAGGAGAGGTCATTCTAAGATCACACTACTCTTTCAAGCTAGTGTGACAACCGGAAAGACATACACAAACCTACTTTCGTGGCGGAACATCTAACTAGTCATAAGCACAAATCACGAAGACCGGTAACTTTCCCTTGACCGGTAACTTTCGTGGTGCTTCCATCAATCGGGCGATGGGAGTCATCACCCACGTTCACCTTTCGGTCCTTCGGTGGGGAATTCTTCTATGGATCTAATGTTAGCTAGACACGAGACTCAACATCACCGAACCTTCGGTACCGACATTATCACAACCAAAATCAAGAAACAACTAAACCACAAACATGGAGGATTTGAGAAATTTCATTCAAACCCTAGATATTAACTGTGACGACCCGACTCGCTTAAACCGGTGCGGAAGAAAACCGACGAGTCGAATTATCGATCTAACAAACAAACTTACTAAAAATTAAAAAGAAAACCTCGAAAATATTATTACTAAAACCCAAAACGTACAATACCCACAAGTTTGTACAATACTAAACCCAAAAGTAATCAATACTAATAAGTAACTCCAAGTACGATCAGAGTTAGAATATATAAACTATAATTACTAAATCCAAAACTAGAAACGAAATACAATCTAAACAACGAAAAGAACATCAGCACTCGCCCAACCCAAAGCTACGCAACACTGCCACCATCAGAGTTACTTGAAAAATTAACAACAATCCACTGTCAGTGGGGAGTAACATAGCTGTCCCACCCTAACGTGGATACAGAAGACCATAGAATACATCAAATAACCAAATCAGACATCCAACATACGATTATGCAAAACAACATATCAAACCAACAATAATCAACAATAATAACGTTAATGATAACGACATTCAACAATAATACCCAAAACTTGACTATCTTCCAATACTCAACTTTAGACTTATCTTTACTTAATCTTTGGTGCAATCATTTACACATTAGACCGGACTATGCATGTACGAACACATCTTACGTGAACGAACTTTCTACTATGCCAGGATTGAGAATCTTACTCCCAACCCCATGAACCCATCTTACGGGAAATCCATATCAAGAGACGACATAGTAAGATCTCCAACTATCCCAATACCGCGGATAGGATAGGGGGCAACGTCTTAACCCAATTCTTAGAATCTTACTCTAAGATTAGGCGTCTAATAGTAAAATCAAGCAAATCTTTAACTTTAATTTACATTCTTAGTTAATCTTAAGTTGCATCTTACGCCTTGACTCAAGAATAACATGTAAATCAACCAATCTTGGAACCTCAAATACCAATCTTTAACTTTCTTTAAACTTTCTTTAATAATCTTTAACTTTCTTTAACTTTCAAAACTCGACCAAGAACTCATAAAGAACTATCAAGACTCATAAAGAACTCATAAAGAACTTAACCAAGATTCAAGAAGCCAATCAAGAACTCAATCAAGATTCAAGAACTCAATCAAGAACTCAATCAAGATTCAAGAACTCAATCAAGAAATCATCCATATACTTATCATCAAAATTCACGCATGAAACTACAATGTTCAATCAACAATTTAACAACTTACAATCATCAAAACTTGAACATAATTATCAACCAACATGAAATTATCAAAAGTAAACATAATACACATAGAATCATGGCATGAACATCATAAAACAACCACCCCAAAATCAGCCCAAGTTCACGCATAAACAAGGGTGACAATCATCAATTTGGTCTAATCTAATCATCTAATCTACACTATGAATCAAGGTATACAAACTAGGTTGAGATAGTATGTTACCTTAATGAAGATTTTACACAAATATACACAAAAACTCGCTGCCCAAATACCAAACCACACGGCCAGAAATCACGCACAACACGGGCACCACCACGGCCTTGCACACGAGCACCCTTGCACGGCTTCAATGCACGACCATCACCACGACTTCGATGCACGGACCACGTTGCAGCCCACACGGTCACCACCACACACGGCCCAAACCCAAAAACCGAAACCCAACTAGATCAAGGCAATGAAGGCTAATGTGTTTTTAGTCACTTAAAGATCAATGGATGTTGAATCTTTAAGTTTGGATTTGAAATGGAAGATGAACAAAGAATGGGGATTACTTAGCCAACATAGGCGTGTGGTTATGATGACAAAGATGGAGAGAGTGTTTAGTGTCTAAAGGTGGCAAAGGATGATTAAATGGGCAAAATGATCCCATGCCTTACTAACTACTTCTATTTATAGAAGTTAGTCAAGTGTGAACATGAGGCAAGTGGCAAAAACTTTGCCACATGACATAAGGGGCCAGTTGGGCTTAGAAGGAATAGGCCAAAATGATCACTTAGGCCATTTGCACTTAAGCATGACTAATCATGATCAATTTTTGCACTTGACCCAAAATTAATTAACTAATTAGAAAATTTAAAATAAAATTCTAATTAATTAAAATAAAATAAAATAAAATAAAACAAATAAATCACATAATAAAATAATCATAATCAATCAATAAATAATCCAAATAAATTTAGACTATACACAGAATTAAAATAATTACAAACAAAATAAACAAGAAAATAGCTCAAAAATCTGGGGCGTTACAATCTCCCCTCCTTAAAGAAATTTCGTCCCGAAATTTAAGCAAAGGAGACTGTCCACCATCAAAAACCCCGGGCTCAGCACACATAGAAGTCAGACGAACTCTGACGGAACTGCGGCTTCCACTGAAGCTCAATCGGTCTTTGCGACTCGGCGCGTCAACTACTAAGTTCGCCTTGCCTTCACGACAATTAAGCGTCAAGTCGAAGTCCTTAATAAGCTCAAGCCATCATCGTTGCCTCATATTGAGGTCCTTCTGAGTGAAGACGTACTTGAGACCCTTATGATCCATGAATACCTTACACGAACCACCATAGAGATAGTGCCTCCAAATCTTAAGCGCGAACACCACCGCTGCTAGCCCCAAGTCATGCGTGGGGGGGGGGGTAGTTACGCTCGCGCACCTTCAGCTGCCTCGATGCATAAGTGATGACCTTCCCTCTTTGCATCAACACGCCTCCTAGGCCGCTCTTAGGCGCGTCACTGAAGACCTCGAAATCCTCGTCGTCGTTCGGAAGAGTAAGAATAGGAGCAGAGACTAATCTCTTGTTTCAACAGTTGAAACGCTTGCTCGTAAGCCTCCGTCCAAATGAATCGGATCTCCTTCTGTAGGAGACTAGTCATCGGCCTAGCAACCTTGGAGAAGTCCTGGACGAATCGTCGATAGTATCCGGCCAAACCCAGAAAACTACGAACCTCCGCCACATTATCCGGGCTACTCCATTCAACTACAGCCTTAACTTTTGCCGGGTCTACCTTAATGCCTTCCTTGCTAATTATGTGACCCAGAAATGCTAATTCGCGAAGCCAGAACTCACACTTAGAGAGTTTCGCGAATCACTTATTCTTTCTTAATATCTCTAACACTATCCGGAGATGCTCTGCATGCTCAGACTCGTCTCTTGAATAGACTAGGATATCATCGAGGAAGACTACGACGCACTTATTGAGTAAGTGATGAAAAGTCCGGTTCATCTGATCCATGAACACGGATAGTGCGTTAGCGAGATCGAAGGGCATCACCTCAAAACTTGTAGTGGTCGTATCTCGTACAAAAAGCAGTCTTCGGGATGTCACTGACTGATCTCGGCAACGAATGATCGCTTGATACCTCGCGCGACAGTCAGTCCATGCCAATAACAACATCGAACTCCATCAGCGGGAACTCCTTCAGATCGGTCGTTGCCTACTCTCCAGCTAAAAAGATAGGCACTCCTCGGAACTCGTGTTGACAAACAAAATCCTCTCCAGAAGGGAGAGTTATAAACGAACTAACAGGGGAACTGAGACTACAACTAGCTGGACCTCTGCTTCTGCCTCAGTTATACAGTATACTCGGTTCTTCATTGGAGCCTTAGTCGGTGCCGGAAGCTACTTGAACTCAGTGTCTGGCTTCTTCTCGGGGCAAACTGACGCCTTATGGCCTCCCTTCCTGCAGATGAAACATGTTATGGGCGTGCCGTCACATCGCCTCTCTGGATGGAAGTCCTTGCCGCAGCCTCTACACTTCAAACCGTCGAAACTCATATGCGAACTAACGGTCGTAGGGGTACTGCTAGGAGCACTAAATCGGGGCTTCTTGAAAGATGGCGACGTAATCGGGGTCGGGGTCCTCTTCCTGCTCGCATCCTCCTCGATAACAGACGCCTGCAACTCGAATGCTACCTCGTAAGCTCGCTGTAACGACTTCGCTCGAACGCGAATCCTCGGATCTAGCTTCTTGATGTAGCGCTTGACCCGCTCCTCCTCAGATGGAACTACAGAAGTAGCGAACCTCGATAACTCGGCGAACTTGTCGGGGTACGCCTGAACTGTCATCTTACCCTGGGTAAGAGTAAGAAACTCCTCCTTCTTCTGCCACCGCAACTCGTCGGGGTAGAATCTCTCCTGGATCTTATCTACGAACTCGATCCACGACATCAAACGTAAGGGCATGCACGCGTCCTTAGCTACACTCCACCAGTTATCGGCCTCTATGCGTAGATCGTAGGCGGCGATCTGGACCTTCTCGTGCTCGGGCAAAACGCTGAGTCGAAGAGCTTCCCTATCTCACGGATCCTACTCTCCAACGTCGTAGGGTCGGCAACCCCATCGTAATTCGGTGGTCGATGACGAGCAATACGATCGAACGTCGACTGCGATCCCGATGGCTGACGACTATGATGCGCAAGCGTAAGAATCGCCTCCTCGAGCGCTCGTAACCTCTGTTGTCCCGAACTTGACCGGCGACGTGTGGACATGTCGAAATGTAATACGACAAGGACAAAAAGAACAAAAATTTGAGTCAACAATCCACACTATAAACAAGTACACAAATAAAAAGGGAAAAAAAAATAGGAAAAAGAGTCTTATCCCGGAGTTTCTTAACCCATGAAACCAATCTTACGGGAAATCCATATCAAGAGACGACATAGTAAGATCTCCAACTATCCCAATATCGCGGATAGGATAGGGGCAACGTCTTAACCCAATTCTTATAATCTTACTCTAAGATTAGGCGTCTAATAGTAAAATCAAGCAAATCTTTAACTTTAATTTACATTCTTAGTTAATCTTAAGTTGCACCTTACGCCTTGACTCACGAATAACATGTAAATCAACCAATCTTGGAACCTCAAATACCAATCGTTAACTTTCTTTAACCTTTCTTTAATAATATTTAACTTTCTTTAACTTTCAAGACTCGACCAAGAACTGATAAAGAACTTAACCAAGATTCAAGAAACCAATCAAGAACTCAATCAAGATTCAAGAACTCAATGAAGAAATCATCCATATACTTATCATCAAAATTCATGCATGAAACTACAATGTTCAATCAACAATTTAACAACTTACAATCATCAAAACTAACAATTAAAACATAATTAAACTAATAATAAATACATAATTTAACCTAAAACTATGAACAACAAAACTAACAATTAAAACTTAAAAAAATAAGAACAAGAAAGAAGATAAACTAATAACAAACCAACTAAACCAACAACAAACAACTACAACAAACTAGAAGAGGTAATCAATGAAGTGCATAAAACAATAAAAAAAAAATTCAATGAAAGCTATAAAATACCTTCAGATGGAGAACAAGAAGAAGAAGAAGAACAAACTAATCTACTAGCATAAATTGAAGAACACAAGAGTTTACATGAAAATTTGAAGAGAGAACTAAGAAAACTAAACCTAAACCCTAAATTGAGCTTCTAACCTCAGCTGGCTTCTAAAATGAGGGGAGGGGGCTATTTATAGTTCCCCAAAAAAATGCACGAAAAATAACCTAAAACAGATTAAATGATACGAACAGGGCCTTCTCAGCGGGCGCTGGGCAAAGGTCAGCGGGCGCTTGGCCTCTCCAGCGGGCGCTGGAGAGGTCTCAACGGGTGCTGGAGCCAAAAAATGAGCTACTGTCTATTCTGGCCAATTCAGCGGGCGCTTGAACGTATCAGCGGCCGCTGGAGAGGTCGCAGCGGCCGCTGGAATGGTCTCAGCGGCCGCTGGACAGCTTGACAGCCGGTTTTAAAAACATCATAACTCCTTCATTTCCTATCAGAATTTAGCTTATGACCAGGCGTTTTGAAGCTATTGGAACGAGCTTTAACCACCAACTTGAATCGCCTTAAAATGATAAATATGTAAAAAGTTATGGCCGTTCAAAGTTGACCTATGCTCCAAAAGTGGTGATTGTGGTCTTGGCTTTATTGCGGAACACTTCCCAAAACTTCTCGGGACCTCTCACAACCCTTTTCGGCTTTTAAGAATTGATCGAAAACACACAAAATACCTACATGAATGAACGCAAGGCATTAGTAACGCAAAAGTGCTCAATTATTAGCAAAAATGGCAAGAAAAGACAGTATTCAACGAAAACGCAACTAAGACCTAAACTAAGCTAAAAAGGCATAAAACTAATAAAACTAAGCCTAAAAACAACAGAAAACAAGTTAAAAGAGTCCAAGAAATCGGTCCTAAAATTGACCTATCAGTAGCTCAACTACCTGGGTATAAGTTCCACCCTCTTTATAGACAAATGAGCTAGAACCACCTGTGCTTTGCTGATGATGTATTGATGTTTTCCAGAGGTGATATTGATACAGTTTCTATGAACTTGGCTTGACTTGAAACTTTCACTATGGCTACATACAGGGTTGGAAATCATTGCAGCAAAATCTGAGGTTTACTGTGCTGGGGTCTCTCCCAGCATGCTTAACAAGATTCAGAAGCTGTCAGGGTTCAGAGTAGGCAAAATCCCATTCACCTATTTGGGCATCCCCATGAGCCCAAATCAAATTCATCCTAATGATTGTGAAAGTCTTGTGGATAAAATGTGTGCATGGATTAAGACTTAGAGCTCCAGGAACTTATCTTATGCAGGCAGATTACAGCTGGTTCATTTAGTTCTTATGGCAATCAGTTCTTCTTGGTGTCAAATTTTTTTACTTCCTAAGAAGATAATTCAAGGTATTATTCGTATTTGTAGGTCCTTCCTGTGGCATGGTACCTACATGCCAGGGAAGCTGTGCTTGGTTGCCTGGGATGATGTGTGTAGGCCTAAGTAGGAAGGGGGCTAGGAGTAAGGGATATCAACTGTTGGAACTTAGCTGCAGCTGGAAAGCATCTGTGGGCCATTGCTCACAAAAAAGACAACTTATGGGTGAGGTAGGTTCATGCCATCTATATTAAGAACCAGGGCTGGGTGGACTATAGACCTACTCAAATTTGTAGCTGGATATGGAAGAGCATCTGCAAGATCAAAGACAAACTTGTTGCTCAACAAATTGATCTTGCCGGACCCAGGTATTCAATTAAAAAGACTTATGACGCTCTTCTCCAACACGGGGACAGGAAGCATTGGGCTAGGGTGGTTTGGTGTAGAAGTTCTTTGCCTAAACACCAATTCATTATGTGGCTTGGAGTGAAGGGTAGACTCCTAACCATAGACAGACTACTCAGCTTGGGGTTTATTGATACTCCTGGCTCTTGCTTCTGCAGTGGGGTTGAAACTCACTCACATCTATTTTTCTTATGCCCATACAGCAGGAAGTATTTGCAGCAGGTTACAAGATGGCTTGGATGGAATCTAGACAGGCAGAACTTGATAAACTAGTAAGCTAGGCTGGCAGGAGTATGAAAGGGAGCAAATTGAAAAGGCAGGCCTATTGTGCTGCACTGAAGTGCTCTGGTTTACAACATCTGGCAGGCTAGAAATAGCTTGATTTAGCATGGTTCAGTCACTACCCCTGATCAGGTCTTACAAACTGTTAGGTTTGTTGTTAGGAGTAGGCTTTTGCATGTTTGTTGAGTTAAAAATAGCAATGATAGAATTTGGCTAGAACAATTGTAACATGGGTACTCCAAGTGATTAAGCCAGCCAGGGAACCCTCCTAGAAGGTGGTCCTGGTGTGGCTGATGATCGCTCTGCACTCATGGTTAAGAGTTGTGTAAGTAGTTTTCCGTGGTCTTGAGCCCATTAGCTCATGCATTTTTGGATGTACAAACTTTTTTTTGTTGGTTAATAACATTATTCCTCTTACCTTTCAATAATAATAATAATAATAATAATAATAATAATAATAATAATAATAATAATAATAATAATAATAATAATAATAATAATAATAATAATAAAAATGTCCTTGACTGAACAAACTTCCTGTCTCTGCTGAGATAATAAGCAAGGATAATGTCTTGACTGAACAACACAAAAAGCTTCTGACCTGCCACTTCACTCAGAAAGAGATCAAGCAAGCCTTGTTTGTTATTCCCTCAAACAAAGCCCCAGGCTTAGATGGTTACAACAGTCAATTCTATAAGGAGGCATGGCCAATTGTTGGCAATGATGTTATTTAGGCACTAAGAGATTTCTTCCACACTGGGAAGCTTCTTAAAGAGGTGATTATCACCACTCTCACCCTAGTTCCTAAAACCTAGACCCTAAGCACACTAGGGGACTACAGGATAATTGCTTGCTGCTCCACCTTCTACAGATGCATATCTAAATTGTTGTGCCAAAAGCTCAGCATGGTCCTTCCTGATATCATCAATCACACCCAATGGGCTTTTGTGAGCGATAGAAGCGTTGTGCATAATGCCCTGATATGCCGAGACATGATGAGGTTTTATAGGCCCAGTAAAATCCAAGATTTCTGCATGTTCGAACTTCATGTATAGAAGGCATATGACATATTAAGCTGGGGCTTCATGACTAAGTGATGAAGGCCCTGGGATTTTCATAGGGTTTCACCAAACTGATCATGGATTGCATCACCTCCCCTCAATATTCCCTAATGATTAATGGCATCCCTTATTCACCACTAAAGCCTAGTAGAGGGCTGAGACAGGGTGACCCCCTCTCCCCTCTTCTATTCACCTTATGTATGGAGTACTTTACCAGAATCATGTCAAAAGTGGAAAGCTTTACAAACTACAAATTCCACCCTCGATGCAAACAGATGACCCTAAACCACCTTTGTTTTGCTGATGATATCCTCATGTTTTCTAGAGGGTATGTTAACACAGTAGCTATGGACTTGGGTGGTCTCAAGGCTTTCTCTAAGACTACTGTCCTTGAGATTAGTGCTGCAAAGTCTGAAGTCTAATGTCCAGGGGTGGAAGCCACCTCCATTGAGAGGATCCAAGCTATGTCTGGCTTTGAGCTTGGCAAAATCCCCTTCACTTACATGGGGATCCCCATGATCCCTAAACAGATCCACCCAAGTGACATTGAGAAGCTTGTTGATAAAATGTGTGCCAGAATCAAAGTGTGGAGTTCTAGAAATATCTCTTATGTAGGTAGGCTCCAACTAATGAATTCAGTCCCCATGACCATTATTAGCTCCTATTGGTGCCAGATCTTCATCCTCTCTAAGAAGACCATTCAGGGGATCATTGGAGTGTGTAGGTCCTTCCTATGGCATGGTACATATATGACTCAACCAAACTATGCCTAGTCTCATGGGATGTGTGTAAGCCTAAGCAGGAAGGGAGTACTGGGGGTAAGAATATCCAGATATGGAATACAGCTTCAGTAGGGAAGCATATATGGGCAATTGCTAACAAGAAGGATAACCTATGGGCCAGATGGGTTCATTCAATTTACACTAAAAACCAGGAGTGGGCTGGGTGAGCTATAAACCCACCGAAATTTATAGTTGGGTTTGGAAGAGCTTCTGTGCCATCAAAGACACACTTATTGCAAATCAAATAGACATCAGAAGCAAAAGTACTCCATCAAGAAGACTTATAATTCTCTGCTTCAGCATGGACAGAGAGCCTAAATACCACTTTGTATTCTGGCTTGGTATGAGGGGTAGACTCCTCACTAGAGATAGGCTCCATATGCTAGGTCTCATTGAAACCTCTAGTTGATGCCTATGCCAGAATGGGGTTGAGTCCAACTTTCATTTGTTCTTATTCCAGTAACCACTTAGCCTGGATTGTTTAGAGAAAGTAAAGCAATGGATTGGCTGGAGTTCCAGCCATTGCATCCTTGAGAGGCTTGTCACTTGGGTACGCAGATCAGTCAAAGGAAGCAAAATTATGAAGTATGGCCATAATGCTGCAATCTATGCACTAGTCTATGGTATATGGCACATGAGAAATGTTGTGATATGGCAGCATCAACAACCTTCCACAGACCTGGTCCTGCAGCAAGTCCAGTATACTATCAAATACAGGCTGCTCCATGTAGGTGAAGCAAGGAATAGTGGGGATAGGAAATGGGTAGTACTCATGTAAACCTTGGCTGCTCCAAATGATTAATCTAGCTCTTAATAAGAACCCTTCCTAGAAGGTGGCTCATACCTAGATGATGATGGTGTTTGCAACCTTGGTATAGGTGTTTTTTTTTTTTTTTTGGGTCTTGAGCCCCCCTAAGCTCATGAAATTTAGGATGTACAATTTTTTGTTTAGTGCTTAATAATATTCTTTCTTACCTCTAAAAAAATAATAATAATAAAAACTTTTTCTCACTATCCTAAAGGCGATTCTCTTTTCATGGTGGCGATTTCGATGTTCTACACCTGAGCAATGGCGAAGACACACCGGCAGAAAGCCAAGAGGCAAAATGGATCAGGAGAGGAAGAGAATTCAATGCAATCTTAAAAAAAAGGTATTTCAGTATCTAACCAAACTCATTCGAATCATAAGGATGCACCCTAGTTTGTGATTCTGATAATCAGAGGCCTGATAATGGATTGCATAACCCTAAACTAGCATAGTAGAGTCCACCTCTGAGATGAGAAGTGAAATACAATCTGATTTGGAGCAATAACTCGTGGTTCAATGTAATTATAGGGGGTAAAACTAAACCTAGTCATAATAATGTTGTCAATGCTCCTATGAATGAACCGACCATGACTACAATAGATTTGGATGACATTGTGGAAGAAGTGAACTACTGGTCCACGACTATTGTACGCTATATATTGGGGCCAAACCCTCCATTCCCTGTAATGAATGGGTATTGTCGTAGAATAAGGGGCAAACATGGTCCGGACAAAGTTACTTCTTTGGGAAGGGGACTATTTTTTGTTCGTTTAATACCAACAAACTGAGGGATTTAACCCAGGTCTGCTAAAATTAATTCTAACGCATCAGCCAGTAGCGTATCTTCTAAAGTCAAGATGGTTCGCTCCGTCTGACCATCCGTGGCTACATGAACTGATGTGCTCAAGTTGAGTTTCGTCCCGAAATCTTCTTGTAAAGACTTCCAAAATCGAGACAAGAATCAGGGGTCTCAGTCTGACACAATATCCATCGGTATACCGTGAAGTCTTATTATTTCCAATGAATAAGCTTCAACCATCTTATCCATAGACCAAGTTACCTTTATCGGAATGAATTGGGCAACTTTGGTCAATCGATCCACAACACCACACTTAATTAAACACCACCCGCCCTCACTCAAACCTATCACTCATACAAACCCGAAGGCTTTAAAATACCCAGCCTACAACAGTCAAGCCCATCACTTAAGCCCGTGTCCCAAGCCTACATCACTCAAGCCATATCCCTATCCTACTGCAACCCGAACACCACAAATGGCTTCTCAAGAGGACCAACTCAAACAGCTCGTTAAGCATTTCGACGAATTGACCATTGTACTCGAATGGCTCCAAGCCAAGGTCAATGATCTAGAAAAGATCCCAAGCTCTTCCATGATCAAGAACCTAGCCGAGCATGTTCTGAGAACAAGGGACCCCACCTTCTACCAAAAAACACTCGCTGTTAACCCCAGCCTTTCCTCCAAGCTCCCTAACGAGTTCTCAAGCACTGATCTCCTACGGTTCAAGATCACAAATGATCCTCGATATCACCTCAAAGGGTTCCGAGCCACCACGGTCCTTAAGGGTATTGAACCAGCATTATTCTTTATAGTCTTTCCACTCTCACTCAAACCAGTTTAGCAGAAGCGGTTCTACTCTCTTTCTTAGAAGGAGACATCTACATGGGAAGACATTGTTCATGCCTTCATGACCCGTTACAAGGGTAATATCCAGGTCTGGACCTCGATAAGAGAACTTGAGATCTTGAGGCAAGGTGAGAAAGAGGGGTTTACTACTTATTTGACGAGATGGAAGCAAGCTGCAGCCCAAATGGTCACTACTCCTACTGAACCATAAATGGGTATTAAGACCTTCATCTTCACTCTACAGCCAAAGTACCACGACCACCTCAAGTACTTAGGCCTCACTACCTTCGAAATGCTCTATCACATTGGAGTAGACATAGAGGACGATCTGCTAAAGGATGATACATCAAGCTCACCAGGGCTCTAAGAACAGTAGAAGTGTCAGCCCACCCCCTCAAAGTCAAGAGTATTACTCTCTGTTTAATAATGATTATAAATACGGTTTAGAGAGTAACTTAGGAGTATTACTGCCACGTGATTACATAAGGCGAAACAGAGTTTTGAAGCGAAAAACATAACTTGACTTTTATTCATTAAATAGAAATGGTAATGTAATAGTTTTAATACATAATTGAAATGAGTACTTAAAACAAATCCATAACATTAACTGAGACTGAGTAAATTATCGCCCATCGCCCCCAAT
Organism: Salicornia ramosissima; assembly: GCA_951394345.1. Lineage (NCBI taxonomy): Eukaryota > Viridiplantae > Streptophyta > Magnoliopsida > Caryophyllales > Amaranthaceae > Salicornia > Salicornia ramosissima. The sequence goes on from OX596232.1 coordinate 43,827,307, forward strand.
GCAACACTTAGAACATGTTGTGACCACCATCACCTATCTACTTATCATGAGTGTGATAAGTAGTGTAATGACCTGAAATTATGGGCCAGAAAATTTCGTGGTTAATTATTATTATTTTAATATTCTAAGTCCAAAAGGCCCAATTAATTGGACTGTTTAACTCTTATTTCTTTTCCTTGTCTTAAAATTGGGCCCAATGACCTAAATATTCCTACTCTTGGCCGACCCTCTTCTTTAGATGGCCAAGGATTATTTTCTTTTGTTAATATTAATGTTTAGTTAATTCTAAGTCTAAATATCTAACTAATATTATAATTATCTCAAATATTCTAAAAACCCTATTTTTAACTAACCTATTACTGAGTCTTCTAAAGTTGACCTTTCACCCTATTATTACTCAAAACTCACGGCTCCTCTCCCTTTCATTTAGTTATTTGATTCTTTTGTTCTTTATAATTATATAGGGAAAAAAACTCATATTCTATTATCCTAACTTCTAACTTCTAAAATATTCACAAAAACTCAAAAAAAGTCCTCTTGTGTGTCGTGTGAAATTCGAACCCAAGCAAAGAATATTTCTTTGTTTTCTTCCTAATTCAAGGTAACTAGACTAACCCTCTTAAATTTGGATTAGTTTAGCATATAGTTAATTAGGATTAAACTAGGAATTGATAGAATACTTGTCATGAAATTTATAAAACATTAGAACCATGCTATAAGATTTTACTATGTTAATCTTGATATGCTTATATGATCTTTTATGAAATCTTTGTTGTTTAATTAATTTAATGCATGATTTCATATCTTTATTTACATGTCTTGATTAGAATTTGTTGCATAAAATCTTGGAATATGATCTTGGAATTTTCTTGTGAATGTCGAGTAGAACATGATGATTTTTATGATTGATTCATGATGATTTCTTGAATTTAAGGCATGATTATGATTTAGTATTTAATAAATTAAAGTCTTAAATTTAATGGATAATTTCCGTTCCTCTTATTCGAAAAAACCGTGTGATCTATGTTACAAAATAAATTAAAGTTTCAATCTTTCTTGATAAATCATGTTCATAATAAGCCTAAATCTTGATTTAATAATTGTTTATTAGTTTAAAGATAACTTAAAGATTTAAAGATATGGTTTAATTAATTCTTGAAAATAAACTACTCTTGTTCTTGTTTTCCTATTATGATGGCCGAGTATTTTGATGATATAAAGACATAATTTTTTATCCATGTTTGATTATAATCTCATGATTAATGGTTAGATTATGAATTTATAATTTATATAATTGATTTAATAATTAAAATATGATAATAAAGTATTGAATTAAATTATAATTTTCGAGTGATGTATTGTTGTGATGGCCAAGTATTTACATACTAAAAAAGGGTTAATTTTAATCTTGTTTTGACTACTGATTTGGTGATTTAAAGTTAATCCACGATTTTATTATTGATCTATTAAGTTTTCATGATCCATTCTTGTTATCATGACTAGTATTTTTAAAGTGTCAATTTTTATTATTTAAGCCGAGTTGTTCAAATGATGCGGGGATGGAAAAAGGGATATTTTTATCATGAATTATGATAATTGTTAATTATTAAATTGATTTGGTGATTTATTTGATTTATTGAATTATCTCTGTAATTATTTAAAAAGAATTGATTTAATTATTTACTTTGCTTATTTCGAAAATGTCGAGTGGTATGAATAAGAATATGATCAATTTAATTTAATATCTGGCTTGTAATAATTTTAGTTCATGATTTAAGGAATTAATATAATTAAAGGAATAAAAGGAAATAAGAAGATAAGTTGTAATAATAAGGAAAATGATTGACTTGATAAGAATAAGAATAAGATGATAAGTTTGTTATTGGTCTCACGATGGCCATATTGATAAGATAAGATAAGAAGTGGACGCCTGTTTGGTGATACACGGGTCACCAGATTAGGTTAAGTCGAAGCCACTTCCCTACTGCGGTCTCTGGGCAGTTATGGATTCTAAGATGTGTAGTCATCTAAGTAGTAGTACACGGGCTACTATTTAAGAGTTATGGCCATAGCTTAGGCTTAGTTCTTGCAAAGGAAAGCTACAGGTAGAATACACGGGTTCTTCCTGGCTCATTTTAGGAAAGTTGGGATGTACATGCATAGGCATCCTTACGAGCTATAATGACCGATCCATGAACTTAAGAATATGGTTAAAAGATGGGATTCGGGTAATAATATGATAAGATAATTATTCTACAGGTTAGTATATTATGTGTATGCTATTATGTTACTTATGTACGTAAGTATGTATTTATGGTAGTATTTATGTATTTATCCATGTATTATTATATGTATGATATGATAAGTCTTCCGCTGCGTATGTCTGATATGTATGTATTTTTGTACTTTCATTCATGTATTATACGTTTATCTTGGTTGATCCTATGATATTATATGGTTTATGGTTCCACATTTAAGTGGGACAGCCTAGTTACTCGCCACTGACGGTGGACCCCCCCCCATTTCAGGTGAAGATGCTGAAGAATAAGTGGGCTTTCGTATGGATCGGGTTGAGTGTTTTAGCAAAATTTATAGAGGGAACCCGAAGTTTATTTTACTTTTTAGTTATTATTTCTTTGATTTTACCCAGCTTGTTGGAAATAAACAATTTTGGTTGTAGTTTATTGAATAATATGGATTTATGGACATTTTATCCTTTCATTAGTTAAATAATTAATAAAGAGTTATCTTAATTCAAGTTTAAAAGTTTCAATTTAATAAAGTTCTAGTTAGTTTTGTTTGGTAATAATCCATTTGTCGATTTCCTTCGTAAATCGACAGCCTATAAAAGTCGGGTCGTTACAAGTAGAGCCAAGCCAAAACAAAAGAGAAAATATGGGTTAGCGAAAACACTAAGTACATACAAATGCTAAATATGTAAAATCAACTTAATTAAGCAAACATGCTTTCATAAATCATTTATCCTTTGCCAACCATGAATAGAAATTCAGTAAATAAGATTTCCATAATTTGGAAATATAAACCAAACCAATAATTCACAAAAATATAATTCAGTGATAATATGCAATTCATTTTCATAATTCATTTTCCACCCAAGTGTGCACACCCACCAAGCTAGTAACTACTTTATATAGCCTATACTTGGAGAAAGACTAGATCATACAAAGTTCATATAGTCTTATCAATTATTCTCCAATATATATAATGGGAGTAAAGATACCCAGTCTCCACGTAACGGGAGTAAAGAAACCTCCACATAGTGGGAGCCAAGAACCCAGTCTCCACATAACGGGAGTAAACACACCAATCTCCACATAATGAGAGTAAAAAAAACCAAAAGTGTCCGATGAAATGGACTTCTGAATTCCCGTATAAGGGATATCCATATACACATTCACTATGATGGTAACCTATTTAAATTTATTTTGCAATATACTTTGCAATTGATTTAGTATTGATTTTAACAAAGATAATGTGAGACGAACAAACTTCCAAAATCCCGTATATAGGATGTCTAGCAATTTGTAACGGTAACATTTATAATCATTTAAAATGATTATTAGTTAGTAAATCGTTTTCAAAATCCTTTTCGAAACATTTTATAATGAATCTTTTTAGAAATAGTATTTTAAATACAATTATTAATAACTTTTTAAAATAATGAAATATTCACAAATATATAACACACAACATTTTCACCATTTAACACCTCAAACATATTTACATGAAAAATCATGTTATAAAAGATCTAGCCACTTGTACGTACCTCGATCCTTACTCTCAAACACGAAAATTCTAGTTACGAGCTTAGAATCTCAATCATGAGCTTGGAAAATGCTCCTAAAATATACCAATAATCCTAATCAAACTTTTGATTTATAATATAAGAATTCTAATATTAATCCTTGGCAAATTGTGCATGAACAATTATTTTAGCCACTTTTTACCAATTCAACTAATAGGTCTTGTTTAAAACTTTATAAAATTTAAAATTGGAAAACAATATAAGTATTAATGAAATGATAGAAATAATATAATTGTTAATTGTAACAACCACAATAATAATGATGATGATGATGATGATGATGATGATGATGATGATGACGATGATAATAATAATAATAAAGCAATATAAATATAATAATAATAAGGGAAATTTCCAGTGGTATACCCGAGCTTTTTCGAAATCCCACTGGTATACCCGAGTTTATTTTAATCCCAGTGGTATACCTAAAATTACGTCTAATTCCCATCCGTTACATTTAGAAGGTATATTCCGTTAAATGTATTGGAATATACCTATTTTAAGGTTAGATTTAACTTTGGTTAACAATTTTTTTAATTTTCTTTTTAAAAAAATAAAAATTAAACCAAGTAATATATTAAATTAATGGGTTTTTGCAAAAAATGATCTGATTGCCCCCAATTTGCGTTTCTGATTTGCATCGATTTGCGCGCATTGATCTACGTGAAAAAAATAGTCCGCTCATGGTTTTATGGGTCATTTTTTTCCTAACGAGATCTGATTTGAGGTCGGATTTTGCAAAAAATGATTTGAATGCCCCCACTTTGCGTTCCCAATTCGCCATGTTTTATGCGCATTGATCTACATGAAAAAATAGTTCGCAGAAGGTTTTACGGGTCATTTTTACCCTTATGGGATTCGATTTGAGGTCGGATTTTGCAAAAAATGATTCGGTTGTCCCCCAATTTGCGTTCCCGATTCGCCTCGTTTTGCACGCATTGATTTATGTGAAAAAAATAGTCCGCTTTAGGTTTTACGGGTCATTTTTATCCTTAAGGGTTCCGATTTGAGGTTGGATTTTACAAATAAATGATCCGATTGCCCCCAATTTGTGGTTGTTTTTCCTTAATTTTGTTTTTTTTTTGTTTTTTTTTTCAATTTATTAACCATGCATGGTTAGTGTTTTTAACAATTTTTAAACAAAAAGGTTACTTTTGGAAATTATGTTTAACATTAGGTACACCTCTGGGATTAAAAAAAACTCGGGTATACCAGTGGGATTTCCAAAAAGTACGGGTATACCACTGGGAATTTCCCTAATAATAATAATAGTCATAAAATTAATAATATTAGTCAAAATAAATAAGCAACTTCAGTATTAATATTAATGATAGTAGTTTAACAAATTTTAGTTTTTATTGTTAGTATTATAATTATAAGGTTTTGTCCAAATAGGTCCAAATGTCCAATTTGAGGGTTAGTAATATTGTAAATAAGAGGCCCAATGTATCCTTTTTAAACTTAAAGTATGAAGTAGAAGAAAAAAAAAGAGAAGGCGGAGCAGGGCCAACCAGCCCCTAACCTTGTGCTGGGCGTGGTCAGGTCGGCGGTGGCAGCAGGTTGTACCCAGGGTGGTGCTGCAGTGGCACCATGGTGGTGTAGCAACACCAGGGGCAAGGAGAGAGAGAAAACGAAAAGGGAGAAAGGCAGAGCAGGAGCAGCCGTGGTGGCTGTTGAACCATGTTTGATTTGATTGATGAGAAACCAGTTCTCTATACTTGATTGCTATACATGTTTGTGTTTGAACAGGTTGAATCAAGTGAGGACTCTTCAAGGCAACTTTGAAGGCCTTGAGATACTTGAAGATCAGAAGCCAAGATCAGAGCTTGGAGCCTTTTATTTTCTGTTTTTCTAGGATCTTCTTGTAAAATAAACTTAGGAAAATATAACGTACTTGTATTTCTAAGTAAAGAACAAAAAAAAGAGTTAAAGTTTATGTCCTGTAAAGAGAACAAGCTAAGAACAGACAAAGAACAAGCTAAGAACAGACAAAGAACAAGCTCAGAACAATTCTCTTTACCAGATGTAGACTTTGTACTACTAAGACCACTATGGGAACAGACCTGAGTATTACGCAGGTGCACTTAAGTGATCAGTATTGATTTTTGTGTTCAAAATTATTTTTGAAAATTTATTTGAAAAATATTGATCACTTATGTTTTGGAAATCTGCCAAATTGATACACAAAATCAGCTTTGCATTGTACTTGTTGGACTGTGTACTTCCCACTACATGTAGTGGAAGGAGAAAAGGTCTGAAACAAGTACCTTTGCACTTGTGTCAGCTGAGTTTGTTTGCACAATTTAGGCAAGTCTCCAAGCACACTTTTAGGGGACGGTTTTCATTTGCATATAAAAACAACCTTTGGGAAAACCCTAAAAGTGGCTCTTGCTCTCCAAAGAAAACCAAGCCATATTTTCTGAGAGTTTATCCATAGAGCAAAATTATCTCCATATCCATCTTTAAAAGAAAATTTACGGAGAATTGCGATTGTAATTTTTGAACCACTTAAAGGGAAGTGGTTGGGGAGTGTTCTGTGAACACTGAGTGAATTGTTAGAGTTAGCAGTTGGGGAATTAAGTGTTACATAGTTGTAGCATTTAATTGAGTGTGTAACCTTGTTATTATTCAGAGTTGATTAATAATATTGGTGAGAGAGTGGAGGACGTAGGCTTGTTTAGAAGCCGAACCTCGTTAAATCCTTGTGTCCCTACTCTTATTTATTGTTCTGTCGTTGTTCTTACAAAAGATAAACAAACCTTGAAAATAATTTGAAAAAACACACATGCTCAATTCAACGAACCCTCCCTTCTTGAGTATACATTGAACTTACAATTGGTATCAGAGCCTAACTTCTCAAAGGTTTAACTACCTAGAGGAGCAAGAAGATGTCTACTCAAGAATCAAACAGTTCCAGACTCCCCAAGTTCAATGGCACTAACTACTCCTGGTGGAAGAACTGCATGAAAAATCTTATCATTGGGATAGATTATGAATGCTGGATTATTGTTAAAAATGGACCCACGTCCATTCACAAGAAGAATCAGGAAGGGCTCATTGTTCCAAAGTTAGAAGAAGAATATACAAATGAGGATTACAAGAAGCTAGAGAAGAATGCAAAGGCAATGTCACTTGTTTAATAAGGAATTGCAGAATGTGAGGTAAATCGAATTCTAGCTTGTTCTTCTGCAAAGAAATATGGGATTCACTGGAGCTTGCTTATGAGGGCAACTCTGAAGAGAAAAGGTCAAAGTATGAGGTCTTTGAGATGATTAGAGAAGAAAACATCAAGGATATGTTTACAAGGTTCATGAACATTGTAAATGAACTAAAGTCATTAGGGAAGACCTTCTCAAGTGAAGAGTTGGTGAGGAAAATGTTGAGAAGCCTGTCAGGGAAGTGGTTGCCCAAAGTTACAGCCATACAAGAAGTAAAAGATCTAACAACATTGTCTCTAGAACAACTCATTGGTTCCTTGATGACTCATGAGATGCTGGTAGATTCAAAGGCTGAATCTAGTTCGAAAAACAAGGAGATGGTTCTAAAAGCAGAAGAATATGAGGAGGATGAAGATGATATCAGCCTTATGGCTAGAAGATTTGAAAAGTACCTTAGGACAAAATCCAAGGGTAAGTTTTCAAAAGGAAGAAACAGTTCAAGAAAACCAGTTCCAATGCTGGTTGTTTTAAATGTGGTGAAATGGGGCACAAAATCAAGGAGTTTCCAACACGGAAGAATACCAAGGGAAATCCTGGAGTCCAGACTGAGAAGAAGGTTTTCAAGAGAGCTATGCTTGCTGCAGTTTGGGGAGATTCAGAATCAGAGAATGAGGAAGGTGAAGAAGAAGAAAATCTCTGCCTTACTGCTCTCATATGCACAGACCAGTCTGAGGTCTGTTCTGAAGAAGAAGATGCTCTCTGTCTCATGGCTGGTGGGAGCACTTCAGATGACAACCAGGTATGTTTTAATGAAAGAAAGGAAAACATGCATAATCTAGATAGAGATGAATTACTTGACTATCTCAAGTTCACCATTGATCAATACATTAGTGTTAGGTCTGCCTTCCAGAACAACAAAAAGAAACTAAAAGAAACAATTCGAGATTATGAAATATGTGGTGTTAGATCTGCTAAACTTGAGCTTATTTGTGAAGAACTTAAAGAAAAAAATTCTGAACTTGAAATAACAGCAGATCAGCAAAAAATTGAGCTTAAGACATTAAACTCCAAACCAGTCCTTAAAGAGGATGAGCTTTTTGAAAAAAAATGAAAAGGGGTTTAATGAGCTCGAGAAATTTTTTACACATAATTCAAATTTTGAACTGTTAAAAGATACATGTACTTTTGGTAAATCTGATGTCATACATGCATATGACCACTTAATTAAAAAACTTGAAGATTTACACAAGGATCATGGTGATCTTAAGGTTTCTAGAGAGACTGGTACTACCACTGCCTTTGATGAAGTGTTGGATGCTTTACATGATGAGTGCACAGCTAAGATCTGTGATCTTGAGGCTGAACTCATCTTGCTAAAAATTCAAGAAGACCAGTGACGAACCAAATCCCTCCCTGGTTTCAAGACTACAAGATGAACTTCACAAAACTGACTTGATCTGAAATCATTTGAGAAACAAAATGAAGTTCAACTTAAGAGGCTTGAAAACAAGGAGAATGAGCTAACATATTGTATGAACCAATTGAACAAAATGTTAGATGCTCAGAAAACCTTAAACATCCTCACATCTCAATCTAGAAATTCTCAAAGGTTTGGTTTAGGGTATTCTGGATCTAGTTCTACAACTGTTCTAGGCAGAGACAACACATTTTTAAATGAATTCAAGAAAGGCAAGTATATATTTGCCAAGGATATGCATGTTTGCACCTACTGTGGTAAAAGTGGTCATGTAACTAACAAATGTTTCACCAAAAGGAAACATGACAAGAAGAACAAAGCATACACCCAGCAAGTGTGGGTTAGAAAGGTCAAGGATGCGAATGTTTCAAAGAACAAGGAACCCAAGCTGGTCTGGGTTCCTAAATCTAACTCTTAATTTTCTTGTGCATGTACGAGTGAAAGGAAATCCATATTGTTATTTGGACAGTGGTTGCTCAAGGCACATGTCCGGGGACAAAGAAAAATTCCTTTCACTCACTGCATTCGAGGGAGGGCACGTGACATTTGGTGATAATAGCAAAGGACTTATCAAAGGAGTAGGTAAGGTTGGTAAGTCACTCTCCCAAGCAATTGACAATGTTTACTATGAAGAAGGTTTGACACATAACCTTTTGAGCATTTCTCAACTATGTGACAAGGGAAATAAAGTGAATTTTGAATCAAACACTTGTCACATAGTGAACCCTAAGACAGGAGAACTGGTCTGTGAAGGAACAAGGCATAACAATGTGTATATCATACACTTAAGTCAAATTCCACATAACAGTGCCCTCTGCCTTAGTGTTGTAGAGGATGACCAATGGCTTTGGCATAAAAGATTATGACATGTTAGTTTCACTTTGCTCAACAAGCTGAGATCACAAGATTTGGTGATAGGTTTACCTAACATCAAATATGTGGCAGACCAGCTCTGCCAAGAATGTGCAAAGTGCAAACATGTCATATCATCATTTAAGCCAAAGAAAGTGGTTAGTTCCTCTAGGCCATTTGAACTTGTACATATGGATTTATGTGGACCAATTTGTGTACAAAGTTGAAATGTCTTTAGTTATGTATTTGTCTTAGTTGATGATTACTGTCGTTTCACTTGGACCATATTCTTGAAATACAAAGATGAAACTTTTGATGAATTTGAAATTCTAGTGAAACAGGTCCAGAACAAGATCAATCATCAGTTGGCATCTATCAGATCTGATCATGGATCAGAGTTTGATAATGCTAACATCATAACTTATTGTATGGAGCATGGTGTTTCTCACAACTTTTCAGCCCCTAGAACTCCACAACAAAATGGAGCAGTTGAAAGAAAGAATCGCACTCTAGAAGAAATGGCTAGAACCATGCTTCTAGAGAGTGGTCTGTCAAAGAAATTCTGGGCTGATGCTGTGAGTACATCATGCTACATACTCAATAAAGTTATGCTAAGACCAATACTGAGAAAAACACCTTATGAACTTCTAAGGGGTTGAAAACCAAACATTGAACATTTAGGAATATTTGGTTGTAAGTGCTTTGTACACAACAATGGTAAGACCAGTTTGGATAAGTTCGACCCCAGGAGTGATGAAGCTATTTTTATTGGGTACTCTCCTCATAGCAAGGCATATAAAGTTTTCAACAAAAGAACCTTGTGTGTTGAAGAGAGTATCCATGTATTGTTTGATGAAACTAACATGTTCAACAAGCCTGTGCAGGTAAATGATGATGAAGGTTTTGAGATTTGGATGACAAACTTCACAGGAGCTGAACCAGAGAACACTGCTGAACTAGACCCTCGAACTTCTCTTGAAAACAACAATGGGTCTGGTGCAGCAGAGGTAAATGCTGAACAGGTTGTTGAACTCAGTGACTCCCCTGCTCATCCAGATGAAGATGAAGTGGGAGAGTACACTGAAGAAACTGGTCCACCCTCTCAAATTCAGAATGAGATAGGGGGAACCAGTACAGACATTGGTTCTAACTTAGGTGACTCAAATGTTGTAAGGAAGGGTATATTTAAGCAAAGAAACTCTCATCCTTTTGATCAAATCATTAGTGATTTATCAAAAGGAGTCCAAACTAGAAACTCTGTTTGGAAGAATTTTTGTGCTTACTTCTCTTTCTTATCTCACATAGAACCAACTGACTATAAGATTGCACTAAATGATCCTGATTGGGTCTTGGCCATGCAAGATGAGTTGAACCAGTTTGAGAGAAACCAGGTTTGGCATCTTGAACCAAGAACCAATGAGATGTCAGTTATTGGAACCAAATGGGTCTTCAGAAACAAACTGGATGACTCAGGCACTATTGTCAGAAACAAGGCCAGGCTAGTGGTTCAAGGGTTAAACCAACAAGAGGGAATAGATTATGATGAAACCTTTGCTCCAGCAGCCAAGCTTGAGGCAATAAGATTTTTAATTGTCTTTGCTACCCACATGAACTTCAAATTCTTTCAAATGGATGTTAAAACTGCTTTTCTAAATGGCTATTTGAAAGAAGATGTGTATGTGGAGCAGTCCCCTGGCTTTGAGGATAGAATTTGTCCAGATCATGTCTATGATAGGTCCATTTTAAGACCGATTTCCCGGACTCTTTTAACTTGTTTTCTGTTGTTTTTAGGCTTAGTTTTATTATTTTTAAGCCTTTTTAGCTTAGTTTAGGTCTTATATGTGTTTTCGTTGAATAATGCCTTTGCTTGCCATTTTCGCTAATAATTGAGCACTTTTGCGTTACTTATGCCTTGCGTTCATTCATGTAGGTATTTTTTGTGTTTTCGATCAATTCTTAAAAGCCGACAAGGGTCGTGAGAGGTCCTGAGAAGCTTTGAGAAGTGTTCCGCATTAAAGCCAAGACCACAATCACCACTTTTGGAGCATAGGTCAACTTTGAAAGGCCATAACTTTTTACATACTTATCATTATAAAGCGATTCAAGTTGGAGGTTAAATCTCGTTCCGATATCTTCGAAACTCCTGGTCATAAGCTAAATTCTGATAAGAAATAAAGGAGTTATAATGTTTTTAATATTGACTGTCAAGCTGTCCAGCGGTCGCTGAGACCTCTCCAGCGGCCGCTGAGACTTTCAAGCGCCCGCGGAATTGGCCAGAACAGACAGTAGCTCATTTTTTAGCTCCAGCGCCCGCTAAGACCATTCCAGCGCCCGCTAAGGCCTCTACAACGCCTGCTGAGATTTCCAAGCGCCCGCTGAACTGGCCAGAACAGACAGTAGCTCTTTTTTTGGTTGCAGCGCCCGCTGACTTTTGCCCAGCGCCTGCTGACTTTTGCCCAGCGCCCGCTGAGAAGGCCCTGTTCGTATCATTTAATCTGTTTTAGTTTATTTTTCGTGTATTTTTTTGGGGAACTATAAATACCCCCTTCTTCCCCCTTCACAACTAGCTGAGGTTAGAAGCTCAATTTAGGGTTTAGGTTTAGTTTTCTTACTTCTCTCTTAAAATTCTCATGTAAACTCTTGTGTTCTTCAATTTATGCTAGTAGATTAGTTTGTTCTTCTTCTTCTTCTACTTGTTCTCCATCTCAAGGTATTTTATAGCTTTCATTTACTTGCTTTTTATTGTTTTATGCACTTCATTGATTACCTCTTTTAGTTTGTTGTAGTTGTTTGTTGTTGATTTATTGTTGGTTTAGTTGTTTTTTTATTAGTTTATCTTCTTTCTTGTTCTTATTTTTCTAGGTTTTAATTGTTATTTTTGTTGTTCATAGTTTTAGGTTAAATTATGTATTTATTATTAGTTTAATTATGTTTTTATTAATTATGTGTGAGTAGTTAATTTCTAGGGTTTGAGTGAAATTTCTCAAATCCTCCACGTTTGTGGTTTAGTTGTTTCTTAGTTTTGGTTGTGATAATGTCGGTACCGAAGGTTCGGTGATGTTGAGTCTCATGTCTAGCTAACCTTAGATTCATAGAAGAATTTCCCCACCGAAGGACCGAAAGGTGAACGTGGGTGATGACTCCCTTCGCCCGATTGATGGAAGCACCACGAAAGTTGGGCCTTCGATCAAGGGAAAGTTACCAGTCTTCGTGATTTATGCTTATGACTAGTTAGCTGTTCCGCCACGAAATTAGGTTTGTGTATGTCTTCCCGGTCGTCACGCTAGCTTGAAAGAGTAGTGTGATCTTAGAACGACCTCCCCTTATCCATGACCTAAGTCTAAGTTTCAATTGATCCATAATTCATGGTGGTATGAGTTGTGGTTCTCTTACCCTAGTCCCTTTTATTCTTGTTTCCATAGTGTATCTTTAGTTAATTCTCGTAGTTCTCTTCACCTCTCGCGACCATCATTTGACCTAGCTTGTTCGACGCTCATGCCCTAGACTAGTGCAACGTACCTTCCCCGTGTTCGACACCCCCACTCTTACTACGACGAGGGTTTCTATTTGGTGAGAAAACCCTTCTATCAAATTGGCGCCGTTGCCGGGGAAGGCAATGCCATTAGTTTAGGTTGAGTAGAATGGTTCTAGGTCTTTCTTTTTCTTTATTTTTGTGAGTTTGTAGGCCTCATGGCCTCTTCTTTGATCGATCCCCAATATGAGTATGAATTGTTTTGGTTGTATTATGATAGGATCGGAAGCTCTCTTCCGCTTAATCATAATTTTGGTAAGTGGGATATGTACAATATGTTGTATGAGGGTTTGAACTATGAGACGAGAAATTGGATAGAATACCTATCTCATGGCGATTTCTTAGCTCTCGACTTGGATAGAGCTTGGCTCTTATTCGAGTATCTCGCTAAGGACACCTATGAGTGGGATATAACTAGCCAAGGAATACATGATTATAGTCATGAGTTGAGTGCACTTGAGGAATATGGTTTTAATCAACCATGACCTCATGCCACTACCTTTGATTTTTCTCATCATTTTTAACATGAATCGAGTTCGCTTAATCATGTTTTTGATGAGTATTTACAAGTTCTTGGCATGAACATAGTTGATTCACCTCATATTCCCCTAGGTGAGCCCTTCGATGATGACCTTAGTCGTGAATTCGATCCCTCACCCCTCATAGTCGAGCACACTATCCTGACTCGCATAGACGATGACATTTATTGGCAATGTTGTGATGAGAATCATGACACTTTCATATCGTCATGTGATGTTGTAGAGGACGAGGCCCTCATAGCAGAGTCGAGTGAAAACGACGAGGTAATTAATGTGGAGGACGTGGTTATACCACATTCTCTTATTCCGTTTATAGGAGGATTTAACCTCGTTTATTCACATCCCACTCCACTTCCATCCGTGCTTATATCACCTCCATCCGAGGGCATCATCTCTTGTCTTGACTCCCATGTTTCTCTTCCAGAAACCAAGGCAAGTGAGGTGTATGGAGGTGTTCCCCCTACTTTATTTGATTTTTCTTTTTGTAGTTTTTATTTTAATTTACCTCCCTGTGGGCACTCACTCCCACATAAGCATAGGATGCCGGTTTTTAAACCGTTTTCTTTGCTTAATTTATCTATCGCTTATGTGGTTTTTAGTGAGTTGAGTGCCAGTGTGTTTGACAAGCTCTTGCGAGCTTTGCGGGGCTATTTACTGAGCCCCGGGTGGTTGTTCCTGCTGGATGACTTTGACATAGTTTTCTTCTATATCTTAGTCCCTGTGTCCAGCTCCTTTGTCAAGCTTAAGACGTTAAAACAAGCACTTCTCGGGAGGCAACCCGAGTCTTATTCTTTTTCCTTTTACTTTTATATGTAATTATTTTGTTTTTTAGAGTTTGGTTTCTTTTCTTTCTTTTTTGTAGGTTAAATGAATAAGCAACTGATGTGTTCAGTTTGTATTAATCAATTAGCTCATTTTGATGTATAGTTTGTAATAGTTTAGAACGTGTTTTGTGATATTAATTAACTTTAAGCTTAAATGAAAGTTTATGTCTCGAAACTTAATTTAATATTGCATTTCATAATTTAATTGCTTTTTAGGACTTAGTTTATTTTTGTTGTTTCAGGCTCGTGTTTCTTTCCATATTTTGTTTGCATTTGGGAAGACCGAGACTTATTCGGGACTTGGAAAAAGTGTGATAAAGTCTTGAAGAAGGTAGGGCGCCGCCAGCGCCCTAAAGGCGCTGCCCGCGCCTGTATGATCAAGGAAAAGATAATGGAGCAAGTGGCCAAAGAAGAAGGCGCTCCCCGCGCCTATGGGACGCTGCCAGCGCCCATCTCACAGTAGCATTCCACAGGGGAGCGCTCCCCGCGCCTTTGAGGGCGCTGCCATCGCCCATTGCACAGAATCATTACTAAGAGGGGCGCTGCCAGCGCCTATGTTACAGTAGTAATTCCAAGAAGGGGCGCGCCCCGCGCCTTTGAGGGCGCTGCCAGTGCCCATCTGCTCTGTTCTACACGCGGCTTCATCCACTTGATTTCTACGTTATAATTTAGTTTAGTATAAATAGAAAAGTTGTTTCTCATTGTATAATATCTAGTTTTTCATGTTCAATTAGTTTCTTAGCTTAATTTCTCTCTATTTTCTCCTTAGATTACATCAAAACTTTTTCATTTTTAGTTTGTAATTTTGATCTTTAACTATGGAATCAATGAAAAATCTTTGTACATCAATGGAAATGGTAGCTTAAACTTTTTCTTAGGATTGGTTTCAATGATTCTAAAAAGCTCCTTGTGAGGATTCTCTAACTCTAAACTATATCCTTACTTCAATTATTTACTTGCTCTTATATGAATTGTTATTGGTTTTGTTGAATGTTTTAGCTTGATCTTTGTCTTGTTATTATATTTTACAAAATCATTACTAGGGTTTGAACACAATCGATTATTATGTTCAACCTCGAGTAGCAACTATCTTGTTCATGCTTAAGCGTATTCTTATTGTGAACAATTTAGTAGAGCTTGTTTAAACGTTAATTGTTTATTGCGTATTCTCTAGACAATTACGTTCTTATTGTGTCTCCGTTCTTAAAGCTTTTGTTCACTGCGTGTTCTTTGAACATTAAGGGTTTTAGGCAATTTATGATTTATCTTGTCTAGCTAATTAAGGGGACTACAAGAGTTTACTCTTGTCAATAATTAATTGAGTATTGAAGTGGTTTGGTAATTGAGAGTCTAATTCAATTAGCCGAGTCAGAGTCGTTGTAACCGAATCCTAAGATTCTTTAAAACTAGAATTTTCCCGTAATCACTTAGTTGTTAGTTTCTTTTATCACTAAAATCTTCAATTCCCCCCCTTTGTTACCAATATCACTAAGGAATTAGTGATTCTCCCCTTTAATAATCGAAATATATATTAACACAATTAAATCAACATAAATCTGTTCTCTGTGGATACGAACCTTACTTGCCCTTTACACTAGTTGTAATTGGAGAGTAGGAGAAATTTACTTTTGATAAGTCTTTTATTTTTAACGACATAAAAGGCCTACCAGCAACTCTCATGGACATGTATGGTACTAAAATGCAAAACGGAGGTTGTATGCTTACTTTATAGCCTGTTTTGGGGAGATCATTCCAAACTCCCTTTCTTTTATTTTTCTTGTGTGCTTAGTTGTAGGGTTAGTTTAAGGAGGAGATGATTGTTCGAGGATGTTTGGCTTTCAATTTATGGCTTTTAAGCCTTTGAGGACATTTGGATATCGATGGCGTTGGGCCTCGATTTATTTATTTGTTTGATGCTTGATTGGTTATTGAGAGTCATTCATGCTTGATTTTATTTCCCTTCCCTTCCTTTTGTTTAGTTTTTATTTTTATTTTTTTTTCCCTTTTTCCTATTCTTTTTCTTTTATTTTCTTTTCAAGGCAAAGTGTCTTTTTGTTTTATTTGTAGTTAGGACTTGGTTTTTAATTTCTTGGACTTTGAATGCATTCCTTCGTAAGTGTTAGTGGTCCACATGGTTTGAGATGTTGGGGTTGATTTTCAAATACTACATGCTAGGTTTCAGAATTTGGAGTTCATGAAACCTAATGTCTTGGGTTGTGGTACGATTGGCAAAGCTTTGCTAGCTAGTTGAAGCCCTTGAGGTAGTATTTGCAATTCACTACCCTTCATATGTGAGAAAATTGTCAAATCTTTCTAGCCTTCATCATTTTGTTTGAGTGGCAATAGGATCCTTGTCATAGTATAACTTGATCAAGAACTTGATTCATGACTTTCCGAGACTGTGACCGAGCTAATCTAGGGGAGGACGGAGGCTTTCATTTCTTAGTTATTTTCCATTTTTCCTTTTTCATTTCCCTTTTTATTTTAGCATCTTGCTTCCTTTCACTTTTCTAGGTGTTTGTTTTACATTTATCCATTGAAACCCTTTGAGCTTGGCCCTTCCTTTCTTCTAGCTACTTTACAAGCCTTGTTTCCCATTGTTTTGTTTTGTACCCTTTAGGTGTAGTGAAGCAATTGGAGCGTCTTGGTTCGTAATGTTTTGTATTGAAAATTTGTGAAGTAAGGAGTTCGCCCAAACGAAAGTGTGTTAATTTGTATGAATTAGAGCAAAAGCCGACCTAAGTTGTAAAAGAGGCAAGGTCATGTAAAAAAGTATAAAAAAATGATTCCTTCCTTTTTCACAATGAGGGCATTGTGTCATTCAAGCTTAGGGGGGAGGAATAGTTTGAAAAAGAATTTTTTTTTTTAATTTGTTGTATAAATTTTTCATTTTTCATATAGTTTTTTGAATAAGCTTGGGGGTTTTTGGTGTATGTGTGCGAATTTGAGGAGTTCGTTTGCTATTTGATGCTCATTTGTATTTATTGCTTCACTATTTAGGTTTGAGCACCACAAGCCAAATTGATTGCTACCCTATCCCTAGCCTTACATTACAACCCTAAAGCCCTCTCGATCCTAGATAGTTGAGTCCTTTTCGGTTGAGGAAGTCATGTTTCAAGCATATTAAGCGGTTTGCTATGATGAGACGTCGGGTAGCCTAAATTGTTTCTCCTTTTTGTTTTTCGACTCCTTCATGGAGTTATGAGAAGCTACCTTTATGGGTGGAGACGACACTAGCTTAGCATGTGGATGCTTGGTTGTCGAGCGAAAGGGGAATGTTCCTCTCTAGTTCTCCAATCTAGCATGTTTTATTTGACTATCCACCCTTGACATCTTTGAGCATGTTTTCCGTTAGTGCTTAGAAAGGTTCGCATTCATTGATCCTCAGTCCTTTAACAAGTCCAACTAGTTATTTTTGTTTTGTTTTGTTTTCCTTTTATTTTCCTTTCTTTTTGTTCTTTTTTTCTTTTGTTTCTTGTGAAGCTTTGCCTTGTTTTATTTTTGAAAGGGTTATGGGTTAAACTCTTGGAAAACCCTTACGAGAGAACACTCATCCTCTTTGGCGACTTAGAGGTTTACATGGCTTGTTGCTTTCGCTAAAAACAACCGTGATTCCTACGAAAGTGAGTTAGGATTTTATTTTTAAGTTTTTCATGTTGTATTTGCTTGAGGGCAAGCAAAAGGCAAGCTTGGGGGAGTTTGATAGGTCCATTTTAGGACCAATTTCCCGGACTCTTTTAACTTGTTTTCTGTTGTTTTTAGGCTTAATTTTATTAGTTTTAAGCCTTTTTAGCTTAGTTTAGGTCTTAGATGCGTTTTCGTTGAATAATGCCTTTGCTTGCCATTTTCGCTAATAATTGAGCACTTTTGCGTTACTTATGCCTTGCGTTCATTCATGTAGGTATTTTGTGTTTTTTAGATCAATTCTTAAAAGCCGACAAGGGTCATGAGAGGTCCTGAGAAGCTTTGAGAAGTGTTCCGCATTAAAGCCAAGACCACAATCACCACTTTTGGAGCATAGGTCAACTTTGAAAGGCCATAACTTTTTACATACTTATTATTTTAAGGTGATTCAAGTTGGAGGTTAAATCCCGTTCCGATAGCTTCGAAACGCCTGGTCATAAACTAAATTCTGATAAGAAATGAAGGAGTTATGATGTTTTTAATACTGACTGTCAAGATGTCCAGCGGCCGCTGAGACCACTCCAGCGCCCGCTGAGACCTCTCCAGCGGCCGCTGAGACTTTCAAGCGCCCGCTGAATTGGCCAGAACAGACAGTAGCTCATTTTTAGGCTCCAGCGCCCGCTGAGGCCTCTACAACGCCCGCTGAGATTTCCAAGCGCCCGCTGAACTGGCCAGAACAGACAGTAGCTCTTTTTTTGGTTACAGCGCCTGCTGAGACCTCTCCAGCGCCTGTTGTAGAGGCCAAGCGCCCGCTAACTTTTGCCCAGCGCCCGCTAGGACCCTGTTCGTATCATTTAATCTGTTTTAGGTTATTTTTCGTGTATTTTTTTGGGGAACTATAAATACCCCCTTCTTCCCCCTTCACAACCAGTGAGGTTAGAAGCTCAATTTAGGGTTTAGGTTTAGTTTTCTTAGTTCTCTCTTCAAATTATCATGTAAACTCTTGTGTTCTTCAATTTATGCTAGTAAATTAGTTTGTTCTTCTTCTTCTACTACTTGTTCTCCATCTCAAGGTATTTTATAGCTTTCATTTACTTGCTTTTTATTGTTTTATGCACTTCATTGATTACCTCTTTTAGTTTGTTGTAGTTGTTTGTTGTTTATTTGTTGTTGGTTTAGTTGTTTTGTTATTAGTTTATCTTCTTTCTTGTTCTTATTTTTCTACGTTTTAATTGTTAGTTTTGTTGTTCATAGTTTTAGGTTAAATTATGTATTTATTAATTATGTGTGAGTAGTTAATTTCTAGGGTTTGAGTGAAATTTCTCAAATCCTCCACGTTTGTGGTTTAGTTGTTTCTTGGTTTTGGTTGTGATAATGTCGGTACCAAAGGTTCGGTGATGTTGAGTCTCGTGTCTAGCTAACATTAGATTCATAGAAGAATTCCCCACCGAAGGACCGAAAGGTGAACGTGGGTGATGACTCCCTTCGCCCGATTGATGGAAGCACCACGAAAGTTGGGCCTTCGATCAAGGGAAAGTTACCGGTCTTCGTGATTTGTGCTTATGACTAGTTAGATGTTCCGCCACGAAAGTAGGTTTGTGTATGTCTTCCCGGTCGTCACGCTAGCTTGAAAGAGTAGTGGGATCTTAGAACAACCTCCCCTTATCCATGACGTAAGTCTAAGTTTTAATTGATCCATAATTCATGGTGGTATGAGTTGTGGATCTCTTGCCCTAGTCCCTTTTATTCTTGTTTCCATAGTGTATCTTTAGTTAATTCCCGTAGTTCTCTTCACCTTTCGCGACCATCATTTGACCTAGCTTGTTCGACGCTCATGCCCTAGACTAGTGCAACGTACCTTCCCCGTGTTCGACACCGCCACTCTTACTACGACGGGGGTTTTTATTTGGTGAGAAAACCCTTCTATCAGTCTACAAGTTAGACAAAGCTCTTTATGGCCTCTAACAAGCCCCTCTTTCTTGGTATGAGAGACTCTCTAGTTTTCTAATTGAAAATCATTATGAGAGAGGTTCAATGGACAAAACTCTATTCTTAAAGAAAAGAGGAACAGATCTGTTAGTGGTCCAGGTATATGTTGATGATATTCTATTTGGGGCTACTAATTCTGTTTTGTGTGATGAGTTTGCAGACCTAATGAAAAGTGAATTTGAGATGAGTATGATGGGAGAACTTGGCTTCTTCCTAGGGCTCCAAATCAAGCAAGTGGATGATGGAATCATGATCCACCAACAAAAGTATCTAAAGGAGCTACTCAAGAGATATGGTCTGCAAGATAGCAATTCCTATGACACACCTATTCCTACCTCTTTTAAATTGAGCCTAGATGAGAAAGGAAAGGATGTTGAGGATAAGATATACAGAGGTATGATTGGCTCACTTCTTTACTTAACAGCTAGTAGACCAGACATAGTGTTCTCAGTTGGGTTGTGTGCTAGATTTCAAAGCAACACAAAAGAGTCTCATCTAAAAGTTGTTAAGAGGATTTGCAGGTACCTGAGTGGTATAGAGGACATGTGCTTGTGGTATCCAAAGGGGAGCAATTTTGATCTTTTAGGATACACTGATGCTGACTATGCTGGTTTTAGTGTTGACAGGAAGAGCACTTCAGAAATGGCTCATTTCTAAGGTTCTTGTCTCATATCATGGGGAACTAAGAAACAAAATTCAGTGGCCTTATCCACAGCTGAGTCAAAGTACATAGCTGCTGCTTTGTGCTGTGCTCAATTGATGTGGATAAAGACACAACTAAAGGATTTTGGGGTCTGTTCCGGAAGTGTTCCCATATTGTGTGATAACACCAGTGCGATAAACATTTTGAAAAATCCTGTCCAGCATTCTAAAACCAAGCATATTGAAATCAGACATCATTTTCCGAGAGACAATGTGGGAAAAGGAAATGTTAATCTTGAGTTTTGCAGATCTGAAGAGCAATTGGCTGATATTTTCACTAAGCCCCTAAGCAGGGAAGTGTTTGTCAAACTTCGCAGATTACTTGGTATGGTAAGGATTAGATCCCAAGACTTATCTTTCCCTTTTTGATCAATTTCGACATTTTTTATCCTTAGTGTACATAAGCAGGGTTGGTTAACTTTCAAATGTCATATATGCAAGTGGTCTCAAAGTTCTTATGTTGATGTTGTTCCAATGTGTGGTATCTGTAAGTTGCCTAACTGAAAGGTGCCTCAAGTTTTTAATGAATACAGATCAGCGTGAGACCATCGTCAGACCAGTCCCTTACAACAGTTATCTCAACTCATTACTGAACTTTCAATTTTGAAATTGAGAAGTTATTTGTTATGACAGGTGACCGGTGTGGGACAATTGAATAGTGTAAAGTAACCTCCTCCCTTTATCTCTTAATAACTGCCAATATTCTTCAGATTATTTCATTCTTTCACATTAACATTTCTCTTTCTAACTGTCTCTCTCTCTCTCTAATTGTTTTTCCCTCTCAAACCCTAAGCATCATCAAAAGAATCTCTCTTCCAAGAATTCTCAAACACTCTCTCTCTCTCTCATTCAATCTACTGAATCAATCAAAAATGGGAAGGAAGAAAAACAAGGGATCAAAGAAGAGAAGCAAGGGTCCGAGCCAATCACAAAATTTCTCATCATCTAAGATCAAAAAGGAATCGAGTACTGCAGTGGTTTCTGTACACCACAAAGCAGAGAAGGAATTGAAAAAGGTCAAGGATCACAGCACCGAAGAAACTACTGTGAAATCCAAGGATGAGTGCAATCCAAAAGAGAAAACTCCACCATCACCAACTCCTGAATCACCACCACCATCATCACCAAAATCTCCACCACCTCAACCTCAGAAAACTCCTTCCCCATCTAAGCCATCACCTTCCACATCAAAGAAATCACCCTCTCCATCACCTAAACAACCCTCTCCACAGCCTACAACTTCATCTCCTCCACAGAAAACACCATCATCCTCAAAAGCCGAGACTCCTCCTCCACCTTCACCACCAAAGTGCAAAACTCCACCACCCTCTTCACCACCAAAAGAAAAATCCCCATCACCTTCTCCACAACCACAAAAGACACCATTACCAACCCCATATACCACAGAGAAACCAGTACTAAGCACTGAGGAGGAAGATGTAGAGAAGGAAGAACCAGAAGAGAAGGTTGAAGATACTCCTAGGGATGACATGGATGTTGAAATTACTGGAGTGAAACAGGGGGACAAGGAAACTGGCAAGAGGACAAGGCCTTTAAGGTCAAGGGTGTGTAAGGATGAAATTAAGAAAGAGCCTGCTGAGGAGGCTCCAGTGGGAAAGAAGGAAGAAAAGAATGAAAAGCGTGGCAAAGAAGGGCAAAGGTTCTGAGAGCCCAAAACCTGCAACAAAGCTACCAACTGAGAAGAAGAGGAAGGCTGACTCTGCACCTGATAAGGCCTCAACCAAGAAAAAAGGTAAGACCACTTCTGAACCACTGTTTGAATTAAGTGGTAGGGGTGTTCTGTTTGGTTTTCATGTCCTAAGTCTTGGCTGAGTCAACCTTTTTTAGAAGAGTTTAAGTATGGTATAGAGTTTCAGGGTTGGGAGGGGTTGTTTGATAAAAGGCGGGATGTGTTTGAATCCTGTGTTGAGGAATTCTATTCAAAGTTAGGGAAGTTAGACAAAGGGAATGTCTGGAGTGAGGTTGAAGGGGTAGATATCACTCTGTCCAAGAAAAGTCTAGGTGAGAACTAGGAGTACCAAGAGGGGGGTTCTGTGACTACTCAAAAGACAACTGGCGTACTATCACATAGGTCAGTACAGAACATATCCAGACCACTCTCTCCACTGGTTCTCCTTCTGATGGTTCTGGCCATGTAATTGGCCAAGTGAGGGAACCAGTGATGAGGTTGTTTCTTACAATAGCCTCTAAGATAGTCTCCCTAGGGCTCAAGGCATAATGGATGTGAGAAAAATGGATGTTGTGATAATCTACTGCCTCTATGAGAAGATTAAGTTGAGTCTCCCTGGTCTCATGCTATCCTACATGGTTAACATCCTTGAAAGGTCAAACCACTCTCTATCATATGGTGCCTGGCTTACCCTGGTTTTCCAAAATAGGAAGGTACCTCTGATTGGTGAGGTTAAGAAGATGTTTGTCCTCACCAACCAGATATTAGGTCAGAAGGGAATGACCTTTGAAGGGGGGATTCTGAAAATGAGAGATGAAGAGAGGATCAGTGGGGTCAGGAGGACAAACAGTTCAAGGTCTGAGGAAGCTATTGGGCACTGTCCAAACAAGTACAAACACATGGAGAACTACTTTAACAGATGATGGCCAGTGTAAATGCTCTGTGTACTTCTCTGGATGGATCACTAAAGAATATATCAGCAAGCTTGGACACCCATGAAGCAAAGCTTGCCTCCTCATCCAGCATCAAGCCCAAGACCACTCAATGACCAGTCCCCATCATTGCCCAAGTCAAGAAGAAGAAGCAGGAGGAGAGTGCAGAAAAGGAAGAAGAGGATTATACTGAGGATTCTGATGATGATGCTAACTCTGACTCTTCTTAGCTTACCCCCTACCCTGCTAACATCTTTCTCAAACTATCTTATCTCTGGCTTCCATGAACATATTAACCGTTCTAAGTTTTTGACCATTTCTGCCAAATAATTTCACTACAGAATGGTCCTGGTCTGTATAATTATTAGCATCTGTGCACTTTGAACTTTAGGATTATGAGTTACAGGCACTCACTTTTGGGTCAGCATCTCTAGAATGCTGTGTTAATATTATGCTTGTGCTTGACTTTACTTGTTGCCTTCTCCTAATTATTGTGTTGTGATTATTTTGTCATTTGATGATGCCAAAAGGGGGAATAGGACAGGTGAAGTTCCTAGTGTCAGGTGTAGCAACTTGAACAAGGTTCAGACCTTGTTAGAGATGGCCCAACTTCATGCCTAGGAGTATTTTGAATTCAGATCAAATACTCTTATCCATCCCAACTGGAAGTAACTCTTCCAAGTGAACTTAGAATTCTCTTGCTACATTTAATATTGATAAGTCTTGCAGGTTATAGGTCTAATGCTGAAACTCAATATTTATTGAGTAATATGATGAGTTGACTGACCTTGTAATCAGTCTAATTGTGCTTTAGTCTGTTGTGTTTTTTAATTCTCTGAGATTATGAATCTGACTACAGACACAATGCAAGACCAGTTCCTCTGAACAGTTGTTTTATCTTGAAACAATTGATTACTGTTCTCAGGGGGAACTTCATGGTTTGTCATCATCAAATAGGGGGAAATTGTTGAACCATGTTTGATTTGATTGATGACAAACCAGTTCTCTATACTTGATTGCTATACATGTTTGTGTTTGAACAGGCTGAATCAAGTAAGGACTCTTCAAGGCAACTTTGAAGGCCTTGAGATACTTGAAGATCAGAAGCCAAGAGCTTGGAGCCTTTTATTTTCTATTTTTCTAGGATCTTCTTGTAAAATAAACTTAGGAAAATATAACTTGTGTTTCTAAGTAAAGAGCAAAAAAAAGAGTTAAAGTTTATGTCCTGTAAAGAGAACAAGCGAATAACAAGCTAAGAACAGACAAAGAACAAGCTCAGAACAATTCTCTTTACCAGATATAGACTTTGTAGTACTAAGACCATTGTGGGAACAGACCTCAGTATTACGCACGTGCACTTAAGTGATTAGTATCGATTTCCGTGTTCAAAATTATTTTTGAAAATTTATTTGAAAAATATTGATCACTTATGTTTTGGAAATCTGCCAAATTGATACACAAAATCAGCTTTGCATTGTACTTGTTGGACTTTAGTGTACTTCCCACTACATGTAGTGGAAGGAGACAAAGGTTTGAAACAGGTACCTTTGCACTTGTGTCGCTGATTTTGTTTGCACAATTTAGGCAAGTCTCCAAGCACACTTTTATGGGATGGTTTTCATTTGCATATAAAAACAACCTTTGGGAAAACCCTAAAAGTGACTCTTGCTCTCCAAAGAAAACCAAGCCATATTTTCTGAGAGTTTATCCATAGAGCAAAATTATCTCCATATCCGTCTTTATGAGAAAATTTACAGAGAATTGAGATTGTAATTTTTGAATCACTTAAAGGGAAGTGGTTGGGGAGTGTTCTGTGAAAACTGAGTGAACTGTTAGAGTTAACAGTTGGGGAATTAAGTGTTACAGAGTTGTAACATTTAATTCAGTGTGTAACCTTGTTATTATTCATAGTTGATTAATAATATTGGTGAGAGAGTGGAGGACGTAGGCTTGTTTAGAAGCCGAACCTCGTTAAATCCTTGTGTCCCTACTCTTATTTACTGTTCTATCGTTTTTCTCACAAAAGATAAATAAACCTTGAAAACGATTTGAAAAAACACACATACTCAATTCAACCCCCTTCTTGAGTAAACATTGAACTTATAGTGGTTGTTGTGGTGACGGAGGACTGGCGGCTCCTGGGTGGACGCGGTGGGGCGGTGGTTGTTGAAGGTGGTGGCGGAAGAGGGGTGGCTAAGTATGCAGCAGTGGTTGTTTTTTTTCTGGGTAATTTCATTTTTTTTCACAAATTCATTTGGGATTGTTTGTTTGAACAATTGAAATCGGTTTAACAATTGATTTGTGAATGAAATTGGACTGATTTCTTGCTCTATTTATAGATAAAATGGGGTAAGATTTCATATTTTAGGATTAAAATTGATTGGGTAAGTAAAGGTGGATTGAGTGGAGGAGAAAATTTGAAGATGTTGGCTATGGCATGTTGGGTACTTGGAGGAGATGAAGATATTTTAATTAAAATATGATGAAAATAGAAGGAGGTTTGATTGGGGTGAAATTCTGAAATGCCATTGTTGAGATGCCATGTTTTATACTTAGGAGCTACGAAGAAGAAGATGGGTTCTTTTTCTTTTCTTTTTTCTTTTCCTTTTTAAGAAATCAAATTTTTATTTTAGTATGAGTAGGTAATTGGGCTTGAAATTCATTTGGGCTAGAGAAGTTGATAAAACCCAAAATAATTGTGTCATTGGTTAGGAAAACAAGTAGTTTTATAGTAATTTTTTATTGATAAATTTATGAAAATAGACTTTATAATTTAATTAATTGAAATACTCAGTAAATTGTTAATCTTGAGTAAAGAAATTAAATTATTATTTGATAAAATAAATTAATAAACGTCAAAAATAATATTTTAAGCTTAATATACATAATTAAAATTAATAAAATCGGTTAAGAATACGAGGTATTACAATCTACCCCCCTTAAAAGAAGTTTCGAACCCGAAACTTAGTGTAATTTCTTTTTTATAGCAAAATAATCCAAGTTAGTTTAAATTGACTCATGCACAACCTAAAGCGCGAAACTATATCACATTCTACCCCCTTAAAAGGAGTTATGCCCCCGTAACTCGACCACTAACTTTACTAGAGAACTCATCATTTCACATGATGGAATATCAATGCGTGTAGAAATACACCCGAAACTTTCTCAAAGTTTTTACAATAAAGAATGACACGCCCTTGAATCCTATAAGAATATAGTAGACTTAAAGCAAATAAAGAAATTGTCAATTACCTCATTAAAGGTTACTGCGGCCTCGAGACTATTCATCACGAACATGCGGCCCTTGGGAGTAGTTCCAACGGTGTTACTAGGTTCGAATTTGGAAGTGAAACCATTAATTATTCTGAGTTATTTGAGGCGGAATCCTGACATTGCGGGTCCTACCTGACTCCACATCAGATGCTTTCTTATAACATTCATACTCACGATGCCCTAATTTCTGACAATAACGACACCTCAATAAATTCCCTTCACAATCTTTTGCAGGATGGTGTCTTCCACACCTATTATAGCTATAAGATCTCTTATATTCTAGTCTATTCCCTTGGTTCCCATTAAAACTCTCATTGATATCCCCGCTAACTCTAAGCCTTTTGCTATTCCCATAAAAATCTTCGTAGACTTTCTTTCCTCTCAAAAATTGTTTTCCTCTAATTCTCTCCCTTTAATCCCATGGAGATGGGCAGCCCGCCCATAAATTACATCTAAAGTTTCAAATGTCACTCCTCCCAATTTTGCTTGTAGAGTCAAAGTCAAACTTTGTTCAAACCTTTGGACTTGTAAGGCTTCAGTCGGTACCAATTCGAGTGCAAACTTCATTAATTCTCTAAACTTGTTATAGTACTCATCTATGGTCATGTTTCCCATTCTAAGGTTTGCGAATTCCGAACACTTTTTTTTCTTCAAATATGGATGATAAAACTTATTCTTTAAAGCTTCCTTAAACTCAGACCACCCAAAAGAAGGACTTGTCATTAAATTATTTTTCCTTTGGCTCCACCACAAATCGGCTTCTTCCTTAAGGTAATAAAAAGCATTATTAACTCTTAATTTATCGGGGAAATTAATAGCATCAAAAAGTATTAGGATCATTATAGGCTTTTCGAAATTAATAGCTAGTTGGGTCTATTTTGCCAAGGTAGGTGAGAGGTTTGGTTGCTGCTAATCTTTCGAAAACTTCCCCAGAACTATTAGGATCATTATAGGCTTTTCCCTGGCTAGTGACAATCTCGGCTATGCTTTCAGTTATTTTGGTCAAATTTTTCATAACCGAACACACTTTGGAACTACTTCCCTTCTTCTTTCTCATCCTTAGGAACATAATCCTGAATTAACGTAGTATATCATAATCAATTCATCTCGGGTAACCAATTCTTGCGTTATACCCAACAAAACTACAATTTCTCCAAATATACTTTGAGTATAGAAGCACTCAAGATAAAAATAATAATTAAATTGCATATTCACTCATTCCTTCCAAAACCAAGTATTCTTATATTAAACACATATAAACAACTCATTCATATATCAAAATAATCTATCATTATTTATGACAATAAAGTAATTCCAAATATAGAGAATATAAATCTCAAAATAATCCACCAATATTCCAAGAAATTTCATAATTCCACAAAATTTCCATTGCATCAAGCAAAATGTTTCGAACCCCTGTAGTTTAGACTTTTACTTAGTCCTAATGCACATATAATTTTCAAAATTAAGAACCTTTAATCAAAATTTAAATTGTATAAAAATATTTGCTTTTGGAAATAAACATAGAAATATATTTTATTTTAAAAATAAGTATTAGTGGTTCATGAATTCGAATAGTAAAACCGAGTCTCCCAAGTAAGTTACCCATGACGTTGGGGAGAGCCTTGCCTTAGACAGAGAATATGAGTTAAACGATCCAATTTCAATCCAAAATAAGAAAATTCACTTTCAAAAACAAGAAATAGTTTTTACAAAAAATAATTAACTTTTAGAAATAATACAAAACTCTATCCTATATGCAATTCCCATCTTAAGTCTACCCATCATTTTTAATTTTCCATTTAGATCTTTTTAGAACCTGAAAAACTGATACCATTTTGTAACACCCCCAAATTACTCTCTGTTTAATAATGATTATAAATACGGTTTAAAGAGTAACTTAGGAGTATTATTGCCACGTGATTACGTAAGTTAATAGTTTTAATACATAATTGAAATGAGTACTTAAAACAAATGCATAACATTAAACTGAGACGAGGTGAATTATCGCCCATCGCCCCCAATGCAGCACTTAGAACACGTTGTGACCACCATCACCTGTCTACTTATCATTAGTGATAAGTAGGGCCAAGCCAAAACAAAAGAGAAAATATGGGTTAGCGAAAACGCTAAGTACATATAAATGCTAAATTTGTAAAATCAACTTAATTAAGCAAACATGCTTTCATAAATCATTTATCCTTTGCCAACCATGAATAGAAATTCAGTAAATAAGATTTCCATAATTTGGAAATATAAACCAAACCAATAATTCACAAAAATATAATTCAGTGATAATATGCAATTCATTTTCATAATTCATTTTCCACCCAAGTGTGCACACCTCCCAAGCTAGTAACTCCTTTATATAGCCTATACTTGGGGAAAGACTAGATCATACAAAGTTCATAGTCTTATCAATTATTCTCCAACATAATGGGGGTAAAGATACCCAGTCTCCACGTAACGGGAGTAAATAAACCTCCACATATAGTGGGAGCCAAGAACCCAATCTCCACATAACGGGAGTAAACACAAACTAATCTCCACATAATGGGAGTAAAGAAAACCAAAAGTGTCCGATGAAACGGACTTCTGAATTCCCGTATAAGGGATATCCATAAACCCATTCACAATGATGGTAACCTATTTAAATTTATTTTGCAATATACTTTGCAATTGATTTTAACAAAGATAATGACAGACGAACAAACTTCCAAAATCTCGTATATAGGATGTCTAGCAATTTTTAACGGTAATATTTATAATCATTTAAAATGGTTATTAGTTAGTAAATCATTTTCAAAATCCTTTTCGAAACATTTTATAATCAATCTTTTTAGAAATAATATTTTAAATACAATTATTAATAACTTTTTAAAACAATGAAATATTAACAAATATATAACACACAACATTTTCACCATTTAACACCTCAAACATCTTTACATGAAAAATCATGTTATAAAAGATCTAGCCACTTGTACGTACCTCAATCCTTGCTCTCAAACACGAAAATCCTAGTTACGAGCTTAGAATCCCAATCACGAACTTGGAAAACCCTCCTAAGATATACCAATAATCCTAATCAAACTTTTTATTTATAATATAAGAATTCTAATACTAATCATTGGCTAGTTGTGCATGAACAATTATTTTAGCCTCTTTTTACCAATTCAACTAAATAGGTGTTGTTTAAAACTTTATAAAATTTAAAGTTGGAAAAGAATATAAGTATTAATGAAATGATAGAATTAATATAATTGTTAATGGTAATAACCACGATAATAATAATAATGATGATGATGATGATAATAATAATAATAATAATAATAACAACAACAACAACTGTAATGGCCCAGATTTTTCGGTATTTTTGCCATTGATTTATTTGTTATTTATGTGATTTTATTTATGGTCCAAAATTTATTTTGCACTATTTATTTTTATTTTATGTGAATAATTTCGATTAAATTCGATTATTTTTATTTTTGGTTGTTTATTATTTATTTTATTATTATTTAATTAATTAGAATTTTTATTATTTAATTTTCTAATTAGTTAATTAATATTGTTGGGCCAAATAGATTTAGGCATGATTAAACATGCAAGAGTGCAATTAGCCCAATTATTTATTGAAAGCCCAATTTGGCCCATTTTCCAAGCCTAAAACCGGCCCCCTATGATGATTAGTGGCTTATTTTACCACTTGCTTCATGTTCACACCTTGATCACTTCTATAAATAGAAGGTGATTGTAAGGCTTTGGATCCATTTGCTCATCCTTTGCCATCAAAAGTTTAAACACAAAACTCCCTCCATTTGCCACTCAAATCACACGCCATTTTTGGCCTTTCATCACTAAACTTTGTTCATCATCATTTCAAACCCAAACTTAAAGATTCAACATCTATTGATCTTTAAGTATCAAAACACAAATTAAATCCTAATAGTTTCATTCAAGATCATTAGTTTGGTTTCGGATTTTGAGTGGGTTCGTGTGGTTCGTGGGTAGCCAAGTGGTGGTGCCGTGTTCGTGGGTGGCTGGGTTCGTGGTGAAGTACGGTGGTGCACGGTGGTTCGTGGTCTAGCCGTGTGGCGATGCCGTGTTGCTCGTGCGGTGTTCGTGATTGTTTTGACCGTGTGGTTTGTTTCCCGGGCAGCGATTTTTTGTGTGTAATTTGTTTAATATTCATTAAGGTAACATACTATCCAAATCCTAGTAGGTATACTATGATTCATAGGGTAGATTAAGTGATTAGATTAAACCGGAATTGATGATTTTTGGCTATAACATGCGTGATTATAGGGTTGATTTGGCGGTGATATTTTTATGTTATTCTTGTCATGATTCAATGTATTTTATGATGTTTAAATTAATTCCATGTTTGATGTTGATCATGTTCAAGTTTTATGAAGTTTTGATGTTTGCAAATTGATGAAAATTGTTGAAGTTTATCATTTGGTGCGTGATTTTTGATGATGATTATGAGGTTGATTTCTTTATGAGTTCGTGAATCTTGATTGAGTTTTTGGTTGAGTTCTTGAATCTTGATTGAGTTCTTGAAGTCTTGTTAAGTTCTTTATGAGTCTTGGATGAGTTCTTGGTCGAGTCTTGAAAGTTAAAGAAAGTTAAAGAAAATTAAAGAAAGTTAAAGAATGATATATGAGGTTCCAAGATTTGTTGATTTACATGTTATTCTTGAGTCAAGGCGTAAGATGCAACTTAAGATTAACTAAGAATGTAAATTTTGGTTAAAGATTAGCTTGATTTTACTATTAGACACCTAATCTTAGAGTAAGATTCTAAGAATTGGGTTAAGACGTTGCCCCTATCCTATCCGCGATATTGGGATAGTTGGAGGTCTTACTATGTCGTCTCTTGATATGGATTTCCCGTAAGATGGGTTTCATGGGGTTGGGAGTAAGATTCACAATCCTGGCATAGTAGAAAGTTCGTTCGCGTAAGATACGTTTGTACGTGTGTAGTCCGGTCTAATATGTAAATGATTGCGCCAAAGTTTAAGATTGTTAATTAATGATTAAAGTTAGTCAAGTCAACATTGTTACTTATGGTTATAATTATTATTGTTGGTATGATATGTTGGTTCGCATGATTGTATGTTGTATGTTTGATTTGGTTGCTTGATTTATGTTATGATCTTGTGTATCCCCGTTAGGGTGGGACGGTTATGTTACTCGCCACTGACGGTGGACTGTTGTTTATTTTTCAGGTAATTCTGATGATGAGGTTCTTGCTTAGCTTTGGGTTGGGCGAGCGCCGATGTTATTTAGTTCTTATTTTGTTGTTTTACGATTCTAGTATTAGACTATAGTAGTGATACTTGTATATTCTAACTCTGACATTTATTTTGGAGTTATTAGTGTTCATAGTAGTAGTGATATTTGGGATTTAAATATGTACAATCTTGTGGGTGTTGTATTTAGCATATATTCAATTTGAGGTTTTAGCATATATTCAATTTGAGGTTTTGTTTTAATTTTTAAGCATGTTAGTATTTTAGAACTAACTATTCGACTCGTCGGTTTCTTCCGCGCCGGTTTGAGCGAGTCGGGTCGTCACAACAACAACAATAATAATAATAATACTATAAGGAAAATTTTCTTCGAATAATCCAACCTTTTACCCATTCGCTCAAAATAAGCTAACTTGTTGTTTATTCTGAAATAAGCTATCCTTTACATTAAAATTTTGGTAGTAAGACAAGTTGACTTGGTACCTGATGAAAAGGTTATTGTAATTGAATTTGATCTTTTATTTTAATTAATTTTTAAATAAAGAAAGAAATAAAAAAAACCAGCCACTAGTGAAGATAAACCACCGACCACCAGCGACACACCACCACAGAAGGGAACCCTTTGACCACCGCTCACCAACGTCCACCAACCGAACCACCCTACCAACTAAAAACCACCCACCTAGCCACCCCTTTAAACAACGAACCCACCCAAAAGGCTCTAACCACCCAACTCCAATCACCCCACTCGAAATCCCCGCTAGCACCACCCTAACCCATAGGACCACCCGACCACCAGCCACCCACATCTCATGATAACCACCACCGCCACGTTACAATTTCAAAGTCTTGACCAAATAATCATCACCTTGACCACCTCAAGAAATAAATTAGAACCCAAAACGAAGGAAACAAAATAAAAATAACCACCAAATCAGAACCCAAATTGAGCCCAACAAATTGAACCAAAATGGCAAGACTCCATTTTTAAACACCAATTAAATGATATGATGAAGATGATGTAGAATGATAGCAATGATGATGGATGTGATGGAGATGATGACGATGGATACAGTGGAGATGAGATGATGGATATGATGGAGATTGGAAATTGGAGATGATGAAACATGATGGTGCATTGGTGTATCATGATGAAGATGATGAAAGATTGATGATGAAGATGAACAAGAGTGACGAGGGGAGTAAAAAATGGGAATGGGGTTTTGTTTATTTATTCTTTTCCTTTTTATTTCCTTTTTTCCTTTTTCTTTTCTTTTTTAAAAAAAAAATCAATAATAAAGAAATCCATATGAACAAATCCACATGTGAAATCAATAATAAAGAAATCCATATGAACCAATCCACGTGTGACATGTGTCCTAGTTTACTTATTCTTTAGGTTAAAACCAGTTTTGACTTACTACAAAGAATTTTGGGGTAAAGGTTAGCTTATTTCAGAATAAACTAAAGGTGGGCTTATTTTAAGCGAATGGGTAAAAGCTTAGATTATTTAAAGCAAATTTTCCTAATAATAATAATAAGATTAGTCATAAAATTAATAATATTAGTCAAAATAAATAAGAAACTTTAGTATTAATATTAGTGATAGTAGTTTAACAAATTTTAGTTTTTATTGTTAGTATTATAATTATAAGGTTTTGTCCAAATAGGTCCAAAATTCTAATTTGGGGCTTAGTAATATTATAAATAAGAGGCCCAATGCATCTTTTTTTTAACTTTAAGTATGAAGTAGAAGAAAGAAAAGAGAGAAGGTGGAGCAGGGCCAACCAGCCCCTGACCTTGGGCTTGGCGTGGTCAGGTCGGCGGTGGCAGCAGGTTGGACCCAGGGTCGTGCTGCGGTGGCACCGTGGTGGTGCAACAAAACTAGGGGCAAGGAGAGAGAGAAAACGAAGAGGGAGAAAGGCAGAGCAGGAGCAGCCGTGGTGGCTGTTGTGGTGAGGGAGGACTGGCAGCTCCTAGGTGGACGGGGTGGGGTGGTGGTTGCTGTAGGTGGTGGCGGAAGAGGGGTGGCTGAGTATGCAGCAGTGGTGGTTGTTTTTTCTGGGTAATTTCGTTTTTTTTTTCACAAATTCATTTGGGATTCTTTGTTTGAACAATTGAAATGGGTTTAACAGTTGATTTGTGAATGAGTTGGACTGATTTCTTGCTCTATTTATAGATAAAATAGGGTAAGATTTCAGATTTTGGGATTAAAATTGATTAAAGGTGGATTGAATGGAGGAGAAAGGTTGAAGATGTTGGCTATGGCATGTTGGACACTTGGAGAAGATGAAGATATTTTAATTAAAATATGATGAAAATAGAAGGAGGTTTGATTGGGGTAAAATTCTGAAATGCTATTGTTGAGATGCCATGTTTTATACTTAGGAGCTCAGAAGAAGAAGATGGGTTCTTTTTCTTTTTTTTTTTTTTTCTTTTCCTTTTTAAGAAATCAAATTTTTATTTTAGTATGAATAGGTCATTGGGCTTGAAATTTATGTGGGCTAGAGAAGTTGATAAAACCCAAAATAATTGTGCCATTGGTTTGGAAAACAAGTAGTTTTATAGTATTTTTTTATTGATAAATTTATGAAAATAGACTTTATAATTTAATTAATTGAAATACTCAATAAATTGTTAATCTTGAGTAAAGAAATTAAATTATTATTTGATAAAATAAATTGCCATTATTTTAAATAAACGTCAAAAATAATATTTTAAGCTTAATAAACATAATTAAAATCACTGGGAAATTGGGGAAGCTTATTAGGGTGGATCAAGCTACTGAGAATAGGGACAAGTTAGCTTATGCTCGATGTTTAATTGAAGTGAGGATTGATCAGCAATTTCCAGAGAAGCTTAGTTTTATTAATGAGAAGGACACCATGGTTGATGTTGAAGTGCAGTATCAATGGAAGCCATCTATTTGTTCTTCCTGCAATAAAATTGGGCATGTTGCTGATGTGTGTAGAGCTGGTAAGCGGAAGCAACAAGTCTGGAGACCAAAAGTGAAGGTGGATCATAAAGAGCAGATTCAGGATGGTCAAAAGGGGGAGGATGTTGGCAGGAAGGAAATGACTATGATGACTCCAGAGGCTGAGGTTTCTAAGGGGGTTAATGATCAGAATCTTCAAGATGCTCCTCAACCTAAATCTACTGAGTCCAAGGTTGATATGATTTTCACAGGTTATGGGTTTGGTATTCTGGCTTCTACTTCCAAAATTGATTCTGTGAGATCTGGTGGGGTAATCAATAAAATGGGTGGGGTGACTCCTGCCCTTAAACCAAATGGATAATATTGTTTGTTGGAATGTGAGGGGCTTAAATAGGGTCAGTAAGCAGGATGCTGTCAAGTCTTTCTTGGCTGGGCAGCCAGCTGGCCTAATTTGCCTCTTGGAGACTAAAGTGAAGCCCCCTAATGTGGGCTCACTTTATTCTAAAATGTTTTCTGGGTGGTGCTTTTCTTCTAACCATAGTGCTGATAGAATGGGTAGGATTCTTTTAGCTTGGAATCCCCTCTCTATGAATGTTAACATTCTGTTGGTATCTGCTCAATTGATTCATTGTTCGGTCAAACCGTTGGGGGGAGGTGATTCTTTCTTTTGTTCCTTCATATATGCTTTCAATGATCATTCTGAGAGGGAGCAGTTATGGGAGGATTTGCAGTCCTGTCATTCAAAATTTCAAGGCCCTTGGTGTTTGATGGGGGACCTTAACTGTGTTTTCTCTTCCGAAGAAAGGCTAGGTGCTCCTGTCAGATTAAGGGAGATGGTGGATGGCAGATTTTGTATGGAGCACTGTGGTTTGAGTGATATTAAGCAGGTTGGGCATTATTATACTTGGTGTAATAAGCAGGATCTAGAGAGTAGAGTTTATTCTAAGTTGGACAGAGTTATGGCCAATGAGTTGTGGTGTGAGAAGTTTGAAAATGCTGTTGCTATGTTTCTTAATGATGATGTCTCTGATCATAGCCCAATGGTTGTGACTATGGGTAGGAAGAAGGATGGGAAGAAACCTTTTAAATTCTTCAGGATATGGTCTTCTGGGTCTGGATTCAAGGATACTCTAAAGCAGATTTGGAGTGAGCCTGTTATGGGTTCTCCTATGTTTCAGGTGGTGTCTCATTTGAAGAAGGTTAAATTATGGCTTAGAGAGTATACTAAGCATGGTTTTTATAGCTTGCATCAGGATTCCAATATTACTCATGATCACTTGAAGAAAGTCCAAGATGCCTTGAAGAATGACCTGTACAATGTGGATCTCATTAATGAGGAGAGAGTTGCCAGAGAAGATTATAGACTGAAGCATGAAGCTTATATGTCCTTTCTTAAACAGAAGGCTAAGGCTAGATGGTTGGCTCAAGGTGATGAGAATAGTGCTTTATTTCACAATAGTATCAAAAAGAGGAGATTGCATAACTCAGTTTTTGCTATTCATGATACGGAGGGGAAACTTCAT
Organism: Salicornia ramosissima; assembly: GCA_951394345.1. Classification (NCBI taxonomy): domain Eukaryota; kingdom Viridiplantae; phylum Streptophyta; class Magnoliopsida; order Caryophyllales; family Amaranthaceae; genus Salicornia; species Salicornia ramosissima. The sequence continues at coordinate 43,863,440 of OX596232.1, forward strand.
GAAGATCCTGATGGGGTGGCAGATGCTTTTTTGAGGTATTATCAGCAACTTCTGGGTTGTAAGCAGCATAGATTTCCAGTTCAAGAGAAGATTGTGGCTGAGGGTCCTATTCTGAGCTCTGTTCATCATGAGTTCCTGGATAAGCCATTCACTGCTTCTGAGGTAAAGAGTGCTATGTTTTCAATTGCTGGAGATAAGGCCCCTGGCCCAGATGGGTTTGGTTCTTATTTCTTTAGGGATCACTGGGATATTGTTGGTGAGTCTGTTTCAAATGCAATTCTAGACTTTCTGAATTCTGGGAAGCTGCTGAAGGAGGTAAACTCCACCTTTATCTCTTTGATTCCTAAAACTTTTTGTCCTTTGAATGTCTCTGAATTTAGACCTATTTCTTGTTGTAATACTTTGTATAAATGTATTACTAAAGTGCTTTGTCAGAGGTTGAGGGAGGTTCTTCCTGATTTGATTTCTATTAATCAGGGGGCTTTTGTTCATGGGAGGTTTATTGTGCATAACATTATGGTTTGCCAGGATCTGGTTAGACACTATGGTAGGAAGAATGTCAGACCTATTTGTATGATTAAGCTTGACCTGAGGAAAGCTTATGATACAGTAGAATGGGAGTTTGTAAAAGAGATGCTTGTTGCTTTAGGGTTTCCTATGAGATTTGTTGATTTGATCATGACGTGTGTGTCTACTCCTAAGTTTTCTCTGATTTTGAATGGTAGTCCCTATGGCTTTTTCTCTTCTAAAAGAGGTTTGAGACAAGGGGATCCTATTTCTCCTCTTCTTTTTGTGCTTTGTATGGAATACTTGTCTAGGGTGACTCAGAACATTATTGACTCTAGTAACTTCAAGTATCATCCCAGATGTAGAATGGCTAAGCTGTCACACATGAGTTTTGCGGATGATTTAATCATGTGCTGTCATGGTGATGTGGAATCTGTTAAAGTGTTGTTGGATGCCTTTAAGATTTTCTCTCATTCAACTGGTTTAGTGGATAATAAAAGCAAAACTGAAGTGTTCTGCTCTGGTATGAGTGATGATGTGGTCCAAGAGATTTTGGATGAATCTGGGTTCATGAGAGGGTCTTTCCCCTTTAAATATCTTGGGGTGCCTATTTGCTCCAAGAGAATTTCTGCAAAAGAATGTGATGTTCTGATTGATAAGGTGACAGCAAGGATTAGGGTTTGGAGTTCTAGACATCTATCTTATGCTGGTAGGGTGGCTTTGATTAATTATGTTCTTTTGTCTATGCATCTGTATTGGGCTCAAGTGTTAATCTTGCCTAGGGCTGTTCTAGAGGGAATTGAGAAGGTTTGTAGAGCTTTCTTATGGACAGGTACTTGGTTCTTAAACAAACCTGGGAATGTTGCATGGGATACTGTGTGTAAAAGTAAGAAGGCCGGTGGCCTTGACATTAGGAACATTTATGTGTGGAATATTGCTAATCTTAGTAGGCATGTTTGGGCTGTGGCTAAGAAGCATGATAACTTGTGGATTAAATGGGTACATGCTGTTCATATTAAGAGAACTTATTGGTGGGATTACACTCCCATTGATTCTTGTTGGTATTGGAAAAAAATCTGTGATGTGAAAGACAAGCTTAGAGCAGCTGGGCTTCAGCAAGACATTGTTGATATGAGCAAATTCTCCGTCAAGGCTGTCTATTGGAAGCTGATGGGGGATGAATAGAAGGTCCCTTGGGCTGGTTTTGTGTGGAATCGCCTTGCTATTCCCAGGCACAGGTTTAGTGTGTGGTTGATGATGCATCAGAAGCTGAAGACAAGGGACAGGCTGCTGCGTATGGGAGTTATCAGTTCTGACCTCTGCTTGCTATGTCAGGGGCATTCTGAATCTCATAGTCATTTGTTCTTTGCTTGTAATGTAAGTCAGAATGTGTTGCATAGTGTGGTGAACTGGTTGGGCATCAAAGTCCAGAGTGTTGAGTATGGTGCCTTGATCAAGAATGTGCAAAGAAGTAAGGCTTCAAAATTTCAGAAGGATGTCATGCTTGCTGTACTTGCTGCTGTTGTTACTCTGATTTGGCAAGCTAGAAATGAAATGGTTTGGTGTAATAAAGTTACTGATTTTGATGTAATGATTAGTAAACTAAAGTTGGATGTAATTGCTAGGATTTCTTCTATTATGCCTAAGAAAGTGTCTAGAATTGATCAAGGTTGGTTTGAGAAGTTATGTAATTAGTTTATCTTGTTCTTCTTGAGTTGGGGGGTCCAACCTAGTTGGTTCGTCCTTCTCTTGAGGAACTTAGGTTGTATTGATGTTTGAGCTTTAATGGATGTTACTTACTTTCCAAAAAAAAAAAAAAAAAAAAACATAATTAAAATTAATAAAATCAGTTAAAAAATATGGGTATTACATCATGTCTTTAGGCTGAGTTAAAGAGCCTATATAGTTTCATTTGCTTTTTTCTTGAATTTTCGAGCCTATGTCATTAGGATTTGTCTTTCCACTTTTAGCCTTGTAATCTCATCCACATTAATAAAATGAGAAAGGAAATTCATTGGCAATTCTTGAAACAAAGGGACAAATTGAATTGGTTGCGGAATGGGGATGAAAATACTGCTATGTTTCACAATAGTATCGAAGCTAGGAGGTTGCAGAACAATATCTATATGGTGCATGATAAGGATGGGGTTTTGCAAAGAATAAAAATTAGTGTTTTCTTGGTTAAGGATAATATCCCATTAATTAGTTATTTAGAAATTAATTAATTAAAGGGGGAAGGAGGGGGTGTCGTGTGGGCTCAAGAGAGTCGAGGGTTTTGGGCTTTGGCCCTATTTTGGCAAGACAAGGTAAAAAGTTTGGGCTTGGGGTTTAATTTGGGCTCAGCTTGAATCGAATCACCGTGCCAACAAAATAAGTAATTAAATAATAATAATTTAAAATAGCCCAAAATTTTGGGTTATTACACACAATAACTCTCTTACCTAAACTTCAATATTCCTCTACTTAATCATAAATCATAAATAAGTTCGATAATTATAATAAACAAACCACTCTGGGAATACATACTATTTGAAACCATGTTATACATGAGTGTGAATAAGAATGTAAATCAAATACCCAATAATCTTTCAATTCATCTAAACAATCCAACATGCCATACATGTATACTCATTAAAGTGTCCACACAAATTACCCATACATGATACTACATGGAATCGAGTTCTCGCGTATATACTTACCTCGTACAATAGTTACGACTAACCACGTTTAGTTAAAGTCTCTGAACTCGAATTCGCCTACAGTTAAACTAATGAAACTAATAAATATCCCTTTTTCGAATAAAACGTCAGAATTAAAACCTTACTAAAATCTTCCCAAAAATTATCGAAAACAACTCTACAATATCCCATAACTATCCTATCAAGTGGGTAATTAATTGGCTTACCAAATCGTCATTCTAACTTATATTAATAAAATTCCAGCATTTATAAAAATATAATTAAATTATAAACACCTTTTAAAAACATTTCTAAAACATATTTAAGGTTCTAAAAATACCCGTTAGACTTCAGACAATAGCCCATATATTATTACTCTAAAAATAATCAAAACCCATTAAATTAGGTTATCTTTAATAAAATTCCAGATAATGAAAAATTACCAAAACCCCATAAAATCATTGTTTTAAGTCCCAAAAACCATATATTTATTTAAAAAATCATATACACTAATTATAGAGTATTATTAGTTAGAAATCATCAATTTAAGACACTTTTCTAAAAATCATAGCAATAAAATAGTAAGTAAAACCTTGTAAAATCATTCCAAAACATTTTTTTAAATCTCAACACTCATGTGTTAAGCATTAGCATTCTACAACACAAATCTTTAGCTAAAAATAATTAAAACTCACTAAAATACATGAATTTTCATAAAATTCCATAATATTATAACTTGTTTAAACACCTTTAAAACATCACTAAATCATAATTTAAGCATTCAAATTTCGTGAAATCATTCTATACAATTCATACTTAAGTCCTAACATTCAAAACATCCAACAAAATAATTAAAATTAACAAGGTTTAATTAGGGTTTAAACATACTTTATAAAATTTGAAATTTGATGTATATGAATAGCAACTACAAGAGGGGGGTGAATTGTAGTTGCGGGAGTTTTAGGACTTTTTGCGGAATTTTAAATTTAAACACGAATGAAGAAATAAATAGAAATCAAGAGACAGAGATTTTAACCTACAAGGAAAACTTCCTAGGCCCAATTAGGAAGAAAAACCTTGACCACAAGGGATTTTGACTCTTGGACTTTCTCTTATTATTAATTATAGGCCAAACGACTTTGTTTACAACCTATAAACGGACCTTCTCTATTCTCTATGTTCCACTAGGAACTTGTTCCCCTTGACACTTGTTCCCCCTGAACTGATGCCATGATCTTACTAAAGATCGATTTTTCTCACTTTTGATTTCCAATGAAATCTAATTCTCTTTCTCTTTTCTCTCTGATTTTAATCAAATATTCTCTTTGATTTTCACTCACCCAACCCTTTCTACTATTGATTACAAATGATTTGAATTGAAAACTAAAGGTGTTAAATTTGATTAGAATATTAGACACGGGCCTGGGCAACCCAATATAGAAGAGGAGAGTTATGTTACTTACAAGTCATAGGAGGTTCCATCCTAAAACCAATTGGTAATAGGAGGAGTAACTCCTAGAATTATAAGATAGTTCAGTCTCTCCTCATCTTCCGATGTGGGACACTCACTAGTGTAGCATATGGGGCTCAACACTCCCCCTCACTAGTGAGTGTCTTTAGAATTCAGAGCTAACTGGAAAGGCAATCAGAAATAATCTCCTTAGGGGCTAGACATCCTATATATCGAGGCAAACCCTTTCCAGTGCTTAATAATATCCAGTTTAGAAGAAACCCACAACCTGAGCTCTGATACCATGTTAAATTTGATTAGAATATTAGAAACGGGCCTGGGCTGTAATGACCCAGGTTTATCGGTATTTCTGTCATTGATTTATTTGTATATTTATGTGATTTATGTATGGTCCAAAATTTATTTGGACTATTTATTTTTATTTTATGTGAATAATTTCGATTAAATTCGATTATTTGTATTTTTGGTTGATTATTATTTATTTTATTATTATTTAATTAATTAGAATTTTTATTATTTAATTTTCTAATTAGTTAACTAATATTGTTGGGCCAAACCGATTTAGTCATGATTGAACATGCAAGAGTGCAACTAGCCCAATTATTTATCGAAAGCCCAATTTGGCCCATTTTCCTTGCCATGGCCGGTTTCCCCCTATGATTAGTGGCTTATTTTTGCAACTTGCTTCATGTTCACACCTTGATCACTTCTATAAATAGAAGGTGATTGTAAGGCTTTGGATCCATTTGCTCATCCTTTGCCATCAAAAGTTTAAACACAAAACTCCCTCCATTTGCCTCTCAATCACACGCCATTTTTGGCCTTTCATCACTAAACTTTGTTCATCATCATTTCAAACCCAAACTTAAAGATTCAACATCTATTGATCTTTAAGTATCAAAACACACATTAAATCCTAATAGTTTCATTCAAGATCATTAGTTTGGTTTCGGTTTTGAGTGGGTTCGTGTGGTTCGTGGGTAGCCATGTAGTGGTGTCGTGTTCGTGTGGTTTGGTGGCCGTGTTCGTGGGTGGTTGTGTTCGTGGTGGAGTAAGGTGGTGCACGGTGGTTCGTGGTCTAGCCGTGTGGTGGTGCCTTGTTGCTCGTGCGGTGTTCGTGCAGTGATTGTTTTGACCGTGTGGTTTGTTTTCCGGGCAGCGAGTTTTTGTGTGTAATTTGTTTAATCTTCATTAAGGTAACATACTATCCAAATCCTAGTAGGTATACTATGATTCATAGGGTAGATTAAGTGATTAGATTAAACCGGAATTGATGAATGTTACCCTTGCCATGCGTGAATTTATGGGCAGATTTGGGAAGTTGTTTTATGATTTTCTTGCCATGATTCTATGTATATTATGATTACTTATAATGATTTCATGTTTGTTGATGTTCGTGTTCAATTTTCGTGAAGCTTTAATGCATATAAGTTGATGAATTTGTTGTTGGACATTGTTGTTAGATGCTTGATTTTTGATGTTGTAATCTTGGTTGAGTTCTTGATTGAGTTCTTGAATCTTGGTTGAGTTCTTGGTTGAGTTCTTGAATCTTGATTGAGTTCTTGGTTGAGTTCTTAAAATATTGTCAAGTTCTTTATGAGTTCTTGGTTGAGTCTTGAAAGTGAAAGAAAGTTAAAGAAAGTTAAAGAATGATATATGAGGTTCCAAGATTTGTTGATTTACATGTTATTCTTGAGTCAAGGCGTAAGATGCAACTTAATATTAACTAAGAATGTAAATTTCGGTTAAAGATTAGCTTGATTTTACTATTAGACGCCTAATCTTAGAGTAAGAATCTAAGAATTGGGTTAAGACGTTGCCCCTATCCTATTCGCGGTATTGGGATAGTTGGAGGTCTTACTATGTCGTCTCTTGATATGGATTTCCCGTAAGATGGGTTTCATGGGGTTGGGAGTAAGACTCTCAATCCTGTCATAGTAGAAAGTTCGTTCGCGTAAGATGCGTTCGTACGTGCGTAGTCCGGTCTAATATGTAAATGATTGCGCCAAAGTTTAAGTTTATTAATTAATGGTTAAAGTTAGTCGAGTCAACATGATTACTTATTGATTATTATAGTTGTTGATGATATGATTGAGTGTTTGATTTGGTTGCTTGATTTGTGCTATGATCTTATGTATCCCAGTTAGGGTGGGACAGTTATGTTACTCGCCATTGACGGTGGACTGTTGTTTATTTTTCAGGTAATTCTGATGATGAGGTTCTTGCTTAGCTTTGGGTTGGGCGAGTGCCGATGTTATTTAGTACTTGTATTGTTGTTTTACGATTCTAGTATTAGACCATAGTGGTGATATTTGTATTTTCTAACTCTGACATTTATTTTGGAGTTAATGTTGTTCGTAGTAGTAGAGATGATATTTGGGTTTAGATATGTACAATCTTGTGGGTGTTGTACTTTTGGATTTAGCATATATGCAATTTGAGGTTTTGTTTTAATTTTTAAGTATGTTAGTATGTTAGAACTGACTATTCGACTCGTCGGTTTCTTCCGCGCCGGTTTAAGCGAGTCGGGTCGTCACAGTTGGTATCAGAGCCGAATAGGTTTTAAGTGAAGTTTCAGGATATGAGTAAACCTGGGAGTTGAGAGCTTTATCTTTCCTGAGTGATTAAACCCAGGTTAAGGTTAAGTATAAGGGAGAAGAGTTCGGGTAGAAAAGCCGGGATAAGACCTTTTTCTATTTTTTTTCTCTTGTGATTTTGTGTAGTTGACTATGGTGGGGATGTATGACTGACACTATTCTTTGGTATGTCTTTGTTTATTTGCGCTGCAGCATGTCTACGCCTCACCGGTTGAGTACGGGACGATAGAGGTTACGAGCGCTCGAGGAGGGGATCCTTACGTTGGCGCACCATAGTCGTCATACACCTAGTACGCAGTCGACGTTCGATCGTATCGCACGTCATCGACCTACGACCTACGATGGGGTTGCCAACCCCACTATCCTGGAGAGTTGGATCTGCGAGATGGGGAAGCTCTTCGACGCGATGTTTTGCCCCGAGCATGAGAAGGTGCAGATCGTCGTCTATTATCTTCGTGGAGAGGCCAATAACTGGTGGACTGTAGCTAAGGACGCGTGCTTACCCTTACATTCGATGTCGTGGATCGAGTTTGTAGATAAGATCCAGGAGAGATTCTACCTCGACGAGTTGCGATGGCAGAAGCAGGAGGAGTTTCTTACTCTTACTCAGGGTAAGATGACAGTTCAGGCGTACACCGACAAGTTCACGGAGTTATCGAGGTTCGCTACGTCTGTAGTTCCATCGGAAAAGGAGAGCGTCAAGCGCTACATCAAAAAGCCAGATCCGAGGATTCGTGTTCACGTGATCAACAGTGGAGCGAAGACATTTCAGCAGGCTTACGAGGTAGCACTCGAGATTCAGGCATCAACGACCGAGGAGGATGCGAGCAGGAAGAGGACCCAGGTCCCAGCGACGTTGTCTTCTTTTAAGAAGCCTCGATTTAGTGCTCCTAGTAGTACCCCTCCGACCACGAGTTCGCATAAGGGTTCCAACAGGTCGAGATGCAGA